>NC_069446.1:24356708-24481708 GCF_026875155.1 Cherax quadricarinatus | reverse complement strand
ACACAGGTGTTGGTGGGAGACAGTACACAGGTGTTGGTGGGAGAGAGTACACAGGTGTTGGTGGGAGAGAGTACACAGGTGATTTTTATTCTTTCACCTCAAGATTTATGTTATTCCTTTTAAAGATTCTTTGCCATAATAGGATTAATATCTTCCTCTTTATTATGTGTGTTCTTATTCTGTTTATTTACATCCTTTATTCTATGACTTACATTATTCCTCGTCAATATTATATTCTTCACCAAGACTTCAAGGGAAGAAGATTATTTTTAATAAAAATTAATAAAAAAAAAATTTCTTACCAAATAATAATGCATAATTATGGCAATGTTATGGCACAATGTTATGGCACAATGTTATGGCACAATGTTATGGCACAATGTTATGGCACAATGTTATGGCACAATGTTATGGCACAATGTTATGGCACAATGTTATGGCACAATGTTATGGCACAATGTTATGGCACAATGTTATGGCACAATTCATTTGTTTATTTGATAATTTTAAGAGGTTTTAATCACTATTTTCTTATTTTATTTTATGACGTCATCACAATTACGCATGGACGCCAGGAGTAATTATTTTTTGTCCTAACTGTAAGTCGTTTTATCGAATATTATTTTTTTTTTTTAGTGTGTGTTTTTTTACGTCCTTTTTTTAACAAAAATACATTTTATGACATTTAATGCAGCTGGTAGAGGCGAGATTGGACCAGTGTGTGTTACCAGTTACTCATAAAATTCCAAAGTATATGGACATCGCTCTTATCTCTTCCCAAATTCGTGGATTTTGATTTGTTTTTTGTTAGAATTTTGGTCTTCTAGAGTATCCTGTTTGAAGTTTGTACTCTATAGATTATATGTCAACATTGTTGGAGGACCGATAATGACGTTTCGCGGCCATCAGTCACATTTTTGCTTTTTCTCAAAAGTTATTCTACTATTATTAACTTTTTCGTCTTTATGAATATATTATTATGACTTTTACACTTTTTTTCAGGAATCATGGTTTTACAAATATTAGGGTGGAATTTGTAATAGCCTATACCGTTTGTTTATCTCTGTATGAATGATTATTTTGTGAGCAAATTTGGCTTAGTGCTTCATTTTGATTATAATAATAATAACGTGAGCAAATTACCTGCAGGAGGTAAGTAGGACTTAGTCACAGAAGGTCGCCAAACTGCCACTCCCTCGATGCCCACTCCCACTATTAAAGTAAACTACTCTCACTAAATTAAAGTTGTGTGGTCTGTATATCATTAGGCTTGCTGGGTACACAGAATATAATTATTATACATAAATTAGAATAGAAATTCGTATTGCCACTTACCATTTAATTACTGGATCATAATTATTTTTTAGAAACACACCTTAACGCTACCTCAACTGCTTGGATTTTCGAGGGTCAATGCAAAAACTACTGTGCGTTATGGGTATGCATCACTTAACTAAGGTGTGTTGCTGGGAAGGCTTGGAGTCTTCTATTTTTACGTTCTTGTTGTCGAAATGTAAGGGTGTTCCACATTATTTATCCCAATTCGTAAGCAGGAATGTGTCAGCAATTCCTAAATTATGGATTGAGGTCGATATATACCAAATGACCTTCGAGAAGGCTTGATTACATTGCACAATTCAGTAAAATGTTCACACATTCAGTTTCAGTATGGTAGTGGGAGCAATCCTATTATCTGCCTCAGTGCGGGAGGCAATGATGTTCGCAGACATAGGAGTGAAGACCTGATTAGCAAGTATAGGACAGCAATAGAGATAATTAGGAAAAAGGGTGGGAACCCTGTGATATGTGGCATTTTTCCCAGGAGAGGAGTTGGAAATGAATGGTTGTCCAGGGGAATTGGTGTCAATTGCTGATTGGACAAACTGTAAGGAAAATGCATTAACATTCATAGACAACTAAGACCTCTTTTATGGCAGAAATGACATGTATGCCAGGGATGGGGTTCACTTATCTACGTCTGGAGTGGGAGGACGTATTCGTGAATATAGGTAAGCCAGCGACACTAGGTGACAAGGAGAGTAACAGGCATAGTGGAGGAACAGAAATCAGTAGGAAGAGAAAAGAAAAGGGAGAGTTTCTGAAAATATATTATACCAATAGTCGTAGTGCGAGAAATAAGATGGATGAATTGAGATTAGTAACATTGATGTTTTTGCCATAACTGAGATGTGGTTCAATATGAAAAATAGGGACATGTCTGCTGAATGTCACATTCAGAGTTTTAAATTGTTCCAAGAGACAAAAGTATCGGGAAGGGGGGTGGGGTTATCGTTTAAATTGTTGCATAAAAACGGGTATAAAGTCTGAAACACATACTGAGTCTGCCTGGATAGAATTTTTAAAGGGGCATGAAAAATTGATTTTAGGTGTGATATACCGTTCCCCAAACTTAGATAGGGACCAAGAGAGACTACTATGGGAGGAAATTGTTAAGGCCACAATGCACGATAACGTAGTAATTCTAAGGGACTTAAACTTTAGTCAGATTGATTGGAATTTCTTGACTGGGAATTCAGAATCTAACAACTTCTTAGAAGTAGTTCAGGATTGTTTTTTGAAGCAGTTTGTGACAGAACCTACATGGAGAAATAACCTGCTTGACTTGGTTCTGGCAAACAAGGAAACCCTTCTTAAAAATTTAGAAATTACAGAGGAACTCGGCACAAGCGACCACAAATCAATTACCTTTAGCATTGAAAGAAAGTACGATAGTAGGGATAACCCAATAACGGTCCCAGATTTTCGTTTAGCAGATTACAATGGGCTTAGAGAAAACTTGTCATCTGTGGATTGGGGTAACGAAGAGAACTGTCAGTATGACAGTTTTCTGAACACTAGGTTCAAATATCTTTTAAGGCAGAAGAAAGGAATTTATAGGTGTATCAAAAGAGGTGAGGGTCATCTTGTGAATCTGCATATTGACATTAAGAGGGACGTTTTAAAGAGGATAAGAACAGCTAAACGCGACTACGAAATTAAAGTTGCTAGGGATTCGAAAACTAGCCCATATGTTTTTTTTTCCAGGTGTATAGAACAAAAGTTAGAGATAAGATAGGTCCCCTTAAAAATAACATGAATATCTTACTGATAAAGAAAATGAAATGTGCTCTATTTTTAATAATTATTTTCTCTCTATTTTCACTCAGGAAGACACTAATAATATGGCAATAATTAGGTTTTTAGTGGGCCTGAAGAAGACAAATTATGTAATATCGCAGTCACTAACAAAATGGTTATCAAACAGATAGACCGTTTGAAGCAAAATAAGTCGCCCGGTCTTGATGAGATTTTTTTCAAGGGTTCTTAAGGAATGCAAAATGGAACTCTGTGAAACTTTAACTAATATTTTTAATTTATCTCCTCAAACAGGTGTAGTGTCTGATATGTGGAAGATGGCTAATGTAATTCCTATTTTAAACAGGGGACAAGTCGTTACCGTCAAATTACCGCCCAATATTATGCCTAACCTCAATTGTAGGCAAATTGCTAGAGTCAATTATAGCTGATAATATAATAAGCCATCACATAGGCATAATTTGATTAATGATATTCAACATGGATTCACAAACTAATTTATTAACTTTCTTTAGTAAGGCTTTTGAGGCCGTTGATCATGTTAAAGAATTCGATATTGTTTATTTGGATTTTAGTAAGGATTTTTATAGAGTACCACATCAGAGATTGTTAAAGAAAGTGGCTGTTCATGGCATTGGGGGAAAGGTTCTGTCATGGATCTAGTCATGGCTCACCAATAGGAAGCAGAGAGTGTGTATAAATGGGGTTAAATCTGAGTGGGATCTGTAACAAGTGGTGTTCCGCAGGGATCGGTTTTAGGCCCAGTGTTGTTTATAATATATATAAATGACCTTGACGAGGGAATTACAAGTGATATAACCAAATTCGCTGATGACACGAAGATAGGTAGGATAACTGATTCAAATGTAGACATCAGGGAACTTCAGGAGGATTTAGACAAACTCAATTAGTGGTCAGAAAAGTGGCAGATGCAGTTCAGTGTAGATAAATGTAAAGTTCTAAAGCTCGAAAATGTTCATAACCCTAGCACCTACCAGCTTATAATGATGAACTTAGCCGTACAGATTGCGAAAAGGACTTGGGGGGTTATGATAAGCAGCAACCTTAAACCAAGACAGCAATGCCTAAGCGTACGTAATAAGGCAAATAGATTACTGGGATTTATATCAAGAAGCGTAAGCAACAGAAGTCCAGCGGTTATATTACAGCTTTATACATCATTAGTAAGGCCTCACCTAGATTACGCAGCTCAGTACTGGTCTCAATTTTACAGAATGGACATAAATTCGTTAGAAAACATTCAGCGAAGAATGACAAAGTTAATACATAGCATTAGAAATCTTCCTTATGAAGAAAGAGTGAAGACACTTAAATTACATTCACTTGTAAGACGAAGAATGAGGGGAGACCTAATCGAAGTGTATAAGTGGAAGATGGGTATTAACCCACAATAATGGATTCAAATTAGACAAGTTTAGATTTAGAAAGGATATAGGAAAGTATTGGTTTGGAAATAGGGTAGTTGATGAATGGAACAGTCTACCTAGCAGGGTTCAAATTTAGGTTCGATAAATACATAGGTGAGAGGGGTTGGATTTGAGTGGGACTCGCACATGAGTAAATAGAATTCTCAAAAGCTTATTGCTTGGGTAGAATTGAAAATTGGGTTGGGCAAATATTTTGTTAGTGGGATGGATTGTGAAAGACCTGCCTAGTATGGGCCATCAAGCCTGCTGCAGTGTTCCTCCTTTCTTATTTTCTTAAGTTTCAATCTCGTGAGTCCCACACGGTTTCCCAACGTTACCTGGCAGTTATCAACATGCTTCAGAGGCCTTACAATGAATCGTGGAAACGAGTCTGCGCCAGATCCGTTGGTGTTACTATTTACTGTATTTTACCCCTAGTCACGTGGCCACTAATGCTGGGTAGGGAAATCAGGAATAGTTAACTTAAGGTTAATAAGCATGTCCATGACCAACGATCAGGTAGTTTGTGATTGATATTTGCTATAGTTTAAAGTTTTACTCCTGAAAGTATTGTATAAGCATATTCTAACTGAAAGAACTGGTAATATGTTCACAACATCAGGTCAAAGAAAGTCTTGATTTGCTAGTAGGCTTGTCAACTAAATTTTCCGCTATTATACTAGTTCAAGTTCAACATAATATAATAACAACTCTTGTAACTAGCTTACTAGATATGTTCACGCTATACAAGTTTCCATACTTATATTGGTAAACAATCGAAGAAACTTTTAATACCACAAAAATATTCTGTAGCTACAATGAAAATAGTAAGTGTTAATGATGACTTAACATTTATTGGAAATTACAGTAACAAAATAATAAGTAGGTTAAATAAATTACTCAGAGAATGTTACCCGCGATGTTCTCCACACTTAATCCTTAGGAACAGCTGTGAAAATAAATGGTATAAAATACCGACACTATGGAAACATAAACACATATGCAGTTTAATGTGATCCTTTGTTGACAACGTTTCGCCCACACAGTGGGCTTTTTCAAGACACAAACACATCTGTTTCTGACTTGAAAAAGCCCACTGTGTGGGCGAAACGTTGTCAATAAAGGATCACATTAAACTGCATATGTGTTTATGTTTCCAGGAACAGCTGTGCTTTACAGAAGCTTTTGAAATTCAAAGATTCGATCCCTGACTGCCAGATATATCAATAATATTTCTCTTGTGGGGTGACTAATATTTCTTCAGAGACCAACCTTAGGTTTATTGACCATAAGTACAGGTAGTGTTCTATGCTAGGCTAGTACAGAGAGGAGGCAGGCACAGAGGGGAGGCAGTACGTGCCGCTATCCTGTCTAGCGCTGTAGTAATGCATATGCATGGTCTTGTGGAGTGAGGTCTATGTAGGCCTATGCCCACAGATAGCAGCATAGCCTAGTGGCATGGCGCAAAATATAAATCCCAACATTGCTTGTGTATGCTGCCCACGATCGTCACGACCGTGACAAATGACTGAACAAAACTCTGTGATAGAACAATGGTAATGGAACAATATGATAGAACAATGGCAATGGAGCACTGACTGGGACCAATTAACGTGTTACTTTATGGTCCTGATCACTTTCAACATTTTTTCGCTCACTCATTTTATACACTAGTCAACTGCCCGTCAGACATGAATCTAAGAATCACAGAAGCTTCTGTAATCACTGTTTTATGCCAAACTTAGGCACTTTTGAAAGCTCCTGCGAGCTTTTGTGTTTAATTATATAGTAATTTTATTTTTAGTTTCTTTGTTTTGTTTTTATATTCTTCCTCCCCAAGATTTGTCATCTTACTCTCATTGATATATATTTTTCTTCCCAAGGATTTTTATTCTTCATCCCCACGACTTACAATCTTCCTCCCAAGAATTCGTGTATTTGCTCTCATGGATTTATATTCTTCCTTCCCAAAGTTTATAATTTTCTTTTAGAGGATTTACATTTCACCACCCTAGGATTTACATGCTTCCTTTCAGGAGTTTTATTCTTCCAAAGATTTATTTTGTTCCTCCCAATAATTTGCATTATGTTTCACCAAGATTTATATTTGTCCTCCCTTGGATGGATATTTTTCCTCAAAAATTTCTATCTTCTTCCCCATTATTATTCGTCCCAAGGGTGTTTTTTTTATATTCTTTATACCCAGGATATACATTTTTCCTCTTGAGAATTTACGTTTTTTTCTCACAAGGATGAAAAACTTCTGCCCAGGATTTACATTCTTCCAATCTGGGATTAATATTCTTCCTCCCCAGGATGTATTATTCCTTTTCTGGATTAATATTATTTTCATAAGGTTTTATACTCTTCCTCCTGAGGATTTCTTTTCTTACTTCACAGGATATACAACCTTCCTTCACAGGGTTTATAGTCTTCCTCTCCTGGATTTATTTCTTCCTATCAAGGATTAACATTTTCCTTCCCCATTATTTCTATTCTTCCTCCCAATTATTTATATTCTTCCTTCCCATTACTTATATTCTTATTGTACCCCTGAATGCGGCCCAATGTATGTAATGTAAATATTGTATATACATATTTACCATTTCATATAATTTTATATTGCTGATATTTTCATTAATAGTTAAAATGAAAATATCTTGCTTTATATTATTATTTGACTTATTGTATTAGCTATGTATGTAGGTAGGATGTAACATTTATACTTCTCACTGTGCTCACAGTTGAAGAGTTGTGATTGGTTGTCCGACATCTCAAACTGCCATGATAACTACCACTCGCTTGTTTGTGTTAAGCGGTACATCGCACCCTTGCTGGAGTAGTATGGGCGAGTCACGTGATATCACCTAATGTGAGGCCTGTAGTCGAGAAATCGCCCTCTCCCCACAGCTGGTCATCGCTCGACCAACACCTCTCTCTCTCCATCTCTCCAGGGATCTCTCGTCTCTGGCTGATTGTTCATTATTTAGACTGTTTTGGTAGAGTACGGTTTTGCTGGTGAATCGAAACATACTTCTTGTAACTCTGTGTAACTCTGTTCACAGAGCATAGTTTAAATTTAGTGATTTTTGACGTTTTGCTGAGGTTGTGTGTCGTACTGACACTAAGTCAATCCAGGTCCCAAGCTAAAGCTTCTGACCTATTTTGTGTGGCATCTACGTACTGTTGTAGTCGGGGATTTGGCTATGCCGAACATAGATTCAGTATTAAGGGAATTTTATGACTTTTACGGAGGATCTGCTGATGCTCCCCAGTTAGGATTGTTATTTTATCTTCTTGTTCCTGGCGCTTGTTACATTATTCCTGTTGATGAATTGATTGCCTTGTTGGTCAAGAAGAAAGATTGTTTGAGGATGTTAAGTCAGTCATTGTTTAAATCGAGTCGAGTCTTATTGAGACATAAGGAATAACTTTGAGCACAAACACACATTATCAAACACGAACTTGTATATGCTAGTATTATTTTTATAATTGATGATAACGTTCCAGACGGTACTTAAGAGTCGTATTGTTACGAAATGTGTCTGCAGTTCTATACTACTATATGTACAATTTAACTTTGCACTACAAGAGAAGTGTAGGAGCTTATATCTTAAATTATATCAAATTCATTTACTTTGATTTCGTTAGTTAGTATCCTATCAGTTGCAATCCTAAAGCACTATTAAAATTTATCGTAATTTTCAAGATAACTGGACCAGAACTTTCTGACTAGCTGTTACAAAAACCAGAAACAAGCTGGATGATAGAGGGGAAGACCTTTTAGTATTCTCTAGATATGTCTATAATTTAGAGATACCGCCTTTTTGTAACAATTCTTCATTCTTATTATTTATATTCTTCTCTCCCATTATTTATATTCTTCCTTTCCATTATTTATATTCTTCCTCCCCATTATTTATATTCTTCCTTCTAATTATTTATATTTTACTCCTCATTATTTATATTTCTTCCATCCCCATTAGTTATTTCTTACACCCCCATTATTATATATTCTTCCACCTCATTATTTATATTCTTCCTCCCAATTATTTGTATTCCTCCTTCCCCATTATTCATTTATATTCTCCGCCCCATTATTTAATTCTCTCCCCCAAATTATTATATTCTTCCTTATATTAATCCTATTCCATGCTTTATATATCCTCCGACTCAGCATTTATATTCTAACTCCACAGATATTATATTCTTCCTCCTAGGATTTATGATCTCATCCAGATTATAATCTTCTTCCGTTAGGATTATTTTTTCCCTCCGCGATTAATATTTCACCTTCCAGGATTTACATATTTCTTCGTTAGGAATTTAAATGTTTCCCCTTAATACATCATACGTTTTTCCTCCTCAGGATACATATTCTACCTTGTAAGGATACATATTCTACCTTGTAAGGATACATATTCTACCTTGTAAGGATACATATTCTACCTTGTAAGGATACATATTCTACCTTGTAAGGATACATATTATAACCGTCTTTCTCCAAGGATATTATTCTTCTTCCAGGATTAAAATTCTTTATATCCAAGGATTTATTTTCTTTATCACGAGAATTTAATTCCTTTGTACCCCAGGATTTATTTTCTTCCTCCTCAGAATTTATATTCTTACTCACGAAGAATTAAGTTCTTCCTCATCAGGATTTATATTATCTCCCAGAAGAATTTATATTCTTCCTCCACTAGATTTATATATATATATATATATATATATATATATATATATATATATATATATATATATATATATATATAAAGGTGAAGAGAGTGGTGAGAGAGTGCAAAAGGAGAGCAGATGAAAGAGTGGGAGAGGCACTGTGAAGAAATTTTAATGAAAATAAGAAAAAATTTTGGAGTGAGTTAAACAAGTTAAGAAAGCCTAGGGAAAGTATGGCTTTGTCCGTTAAAAACAGAGTTGGGGAGTTAGTAGATGGGGAGAGGGAGGTATTAGGTAGATGGCGAGAATATTTTGAGGAACTTTTAAATGTTGAGGAAGAAAGGGAGGCGGTAATTTCATGCACTGGCCAGGGAGGTATACCATCTTTTAGGAGTGAAGAAGAGCAGAATGTAAGTGTGGTGGAGGTACGTGAGGCATTGCGTAGAATGAAAGGGGGTAAAGCAGCTAGAACTGATGGGATCATGACAGAAATGTTAAAAGCAGGGGGGGATATAGTGTTGGAGTGGTTGGTACTTTTGTTTAATAAATGTATGAAAGAGGGGAAGGTACCTAGGGATTGGCGAGAGCATGTATAGTCCCTTTATATAAAGGGAAAGGGGACAAAAGAGATTGTAAAAATTATAGAGGAATAAGTTTACTGAGTATACCAGGAAAAGTATACGGTAGAGTTATAATTGAAATAATTAGAGGTAAGACAGAATGTAGAATTGCGGATGAGCAAGGAGGCTTCAGAGTGGGTAGAGGATGTGTAGATCAAGTGTTTACATTGAAGCATATATGTGAACAGTATTTAGATAAAGGTAGGGAAGTTTTTATTGCATTTATGGATTTAGAAAAGGCATATGATAGAGTGGATAGAGGAGCAATGTGGCAGATGTTGCAAGTTTATGGAATAGGTGGTAAGTTACTAAATGCCGTAAAGAGCTTTTATGAGGATAGTGAGGCTCAGGTTAGGGTGTGTAGAAGAGAGGGAGAATACTTCCCGGTAAAAGTAGGTCTTAGACAGGGATGTGTAATGTCACCATGGTTGTTTAATATATTTATAGATATGGTTGTAAAAGAAGTAAATGCTAGGGTGTTTGGGAGAGGGGTGGGATTAAATTATGGGGAATCAAATTCAAAATGGGAATTGACACAGTTACTTTTTGCTGATGATACTGTGCTTATGGGAGATTCTAAAGAAAAATTGCAAAGGTTAGTGGATGAGTTTGAGAATGTGTGTAAAGGTAGAAAGTTGAAAGTGAACATAGAAAAGAGTAAGGTGATGAGGGTATAAAATGATTTAGATAAAGAAAAATTGGATATCAAATTGGGGAGGAGGAGTATGGAAGAAGTGAATGTTTTCAGATACTTGGGAGTTGACGTGTCGGCGGATGGATTTATGAAGGATGAGGTTAATCATAGAATTGATGAGGGAAAAAAGGTGAGTGGTGCGTTGAGGTATATGTGGAGTCAAAAAAACGTTATCTATGGAGGCAAAGAAGGGAATGTATGAAAGTATAGTAGTACCAACACTCTTATATGGATGTGAAGCTTGGGGGGTTTAAATGCAGCAGAGAGGAGACGGTTGGAAGCAGTGGAGATGTCCTGTCTAAGGGCAATGTGTGGTGTAAATATTATGCAGAAAATTCGGAGTGGGGAAAATTTTAGGAGAAGGTGTGGAGTTAATAAAAGCATTAGTCAGAGGGCAGAAGAGAGGGTTGTTGAGGTGGTTTGGTCATTTAGAGAGAATGGATCAAAGTAGAATGACATGGAAAGCATATAAATCTATAGGGGAAGGAAAGAGGGGTAGGGGTCGTCCTCGAAAGGGTTGGAAAGAGGGGGTAAAGGAGGTTTTGTGGGCGAGGGGCTTGGACTTCCAGCAAGCGTGCATGAGCGTGTTAGATAGGAGTGAATGGAGACGAATGATACTTGGGACCTGACGATCTGTTGGAGTGTGAGCAGGGTAATATTTAGTGAAGGGATTCAGGGAAACCGGTTATTTTCATATAGTCGGACTTGAGTCCTGGAAATGGGAAGTACAATGCCTGCACTTTAAAGGAGGGGTTTGGGATATTGGCAGTTTGGAGGGATATGTTGTGTATCTTTATACGTATATGCTTCTAAACTGTTGTATTCTGAGCACCTCTGCAAAAGCAGTGATAATGTGTGAGTGTGGTGAAAGTGTTGAATGATGATGAAAGTATTTTTTTTTTTGGGGATTTTGTTTCTTTTTTGGGTCACCCCGCCTCGGTGGGAGACGGCCGACTTGTTAAAATATATATATATATATATATTTTATATATTATATATATATATATATATATATATATATTATATATATATATATATATATATATGTCGTGCCGAATATGTAAAACTGGGGCAATTAGCAAGAACTCATTTAAAATTAAGTCCTTTCTAAGATTTTCTCTTATACGTTTAAAGATATATTTTTTCATTAATGTTAATGAAAAAATTTATAATTTTGCACTAAAAGAATCTTAGAAAACTTACCTAACCTTATTATGACAAGAGTAATTTATTTTAGCCTAACCCAACTAAATATATTTAAGATTTGTTTACAGTAATTTAATACTAAACAAACACAGTGAAATATATTTTTTTCGTTAGGTTAAGAATGATTTTGGCGAAATTATTCCATACACAAATTTTCGCTTGTCCTATATGGCAAGATGAGCGTTGCTATTTAAGCCAAGATCGCAAGTTCTGCCTATTCGGCACGACATATATATATATATATATATATATATTATATATATATATATATATATATATTATATATCCTCCCGATATACTTCTTCCCTGCATTTACATTTGATCTCATTAGGATTTGTTATTCTTCCTTGGGATTTATTTTTCATCTTTATTCAGTTGGTAGAATTACTGACAATATGTTAGGTAAAAGGACACAAGTGCACCTAATGTGTTATTTTACTGTTGCGATGTTTCGTTCTCCAGGAGCTTTGTCAAGCTTATACTGGGTGGAAAGTATCAGCTTGATGAAGATCCTGGTGAGCGAAACGATGCCGAAGAAAAATATCACATTAGCTGAGCCTAGTTTTTTTCTCCAGGATTTATAATCCTCGGTTACATTATTTCCATCCTTCATCCATAGGATTTGTATACTTTCACCACAAGATTTATGTTCTTCCTTAACTGGTTATGCACTCTTAATCCACAGATTTATGCTTCCTTTCTCTAGCATTTATACTTTTCATCCTCAGTATTGATATTCTTCCTCCTGAGGATTTATTCCTTAAGTGGATTTATACTTTCTTGTGTAGGGTTTATCATTTTCCCCAGGATATACATTCTTCCTCCCCAAATTTAAATTCTTCATGTATGTTCTTCCTCCCCAGGATTTACAATGTTCTTCATTAAGATTTTTCATTTCCAGAATTTAAATTCTGCCTTACCATTATTTATAATCTTCCTCCAACGGATTTATATGATTTCTACTATACATTTATATTCTTCCTCTCCCTGATTTGTAGTCTTCCTCCCCTACTTATATTCTTCCTCCCATATTTATATTTTTTCTCCCCTATTCATATTCTTCCTCCTATTTTTTTATATTCTTATTCCCTAGATTTGTATTCTTCCTCTCGAGGATTTTTCAGAAATCCTTCTAATGATTTATACTTATCTTTCACTTAATTTAAATTCTTCCTTGATATTATCCTTCTTCTCGGGGATTTGTATTTTTCCTTCTTCTCATTGATTTATATTCTTCTTCTCTAAGATTTATATTTTTTATTTCTCGAGAATTACATTCTTTCCCCTCGTGATTTATTCTTTGTTGCCAGGATTTATGTTCTTTCCCAGAATTAACATTCTTCCTCCCTAGAATTTGTGTACAAGGATTTATATTCTTCCTCTCCAGGATTTGTTTTCTTCATCCCACATATTCATATTCTTCCTTTCAAGGATTTATATATTTCTTTCCATGAATTTATATTCTTTACCCAAAGATTCCTGGTCTTCCTTTCAGGATTTATATTCTTCCTGCCCTGGATTTATAGCATGCCACTCTGGATTTATTCCCTCATAATTAATGTTCTTCCTCCTAAGATTTGTATTATTATTTCTCTCGGATATTCACTCATGATTTAATATTCTTCCTTCACTGGATTTATTCACTCATTTTTACACTCCTCCTCCCCAGGATTTATATTCTTCCTCCCCAGAATTTAGGAAACACTGTGGGAAGTTCCGGAGTGCTTTCCCTGGTGCATCGCTAAGATTAAATCTTTTATTTTAATAGAGTGATGGTGGTATATTGGCAGGGTGGAAGGTGTTTTAAAAGATTATTGTAGTGGTGATAGTTGTGGTGGTTGTTGCGGTGGTGGGGTTGGTGGCGACTGTAGTTGTAGGTGTGGGAGGGGTGGTGGTTGTTACTTCCATCTAACAGAAAATAGATTTCATGGCCGTGGCAAACAGTAATGGAATTTAATAGGTCTTCTATATGCCCAATACTTATGTTAAACAGCTGAATGTGAAGATCCCACTATAGTATTCTAGGAATACACGACTTTATTGAACTTATACAAGCATAGGGACTATAGCCGCTAAAAATGCTAATTAGATATGGAGACACCAAGTTAAATGTCACATAAGAGGATATAAGCTGCAAGAGCACAGATGAAGCACTTCTGGTGGCCTACTGACCCATGCATATTTACTATACACTAATATGATATGCGCCCTAAAGGTAGACAAAGTAAGTTTTCCAGAGTCTTGGCTGAGGGTTCTTTTTGGTTTAATAACTGTTGTCCAGGTATCCCGTCAGCTTGTCGTGTTCCTGGTACAGTAGGTCAGCTTTGTCTAGTGCTAAAATGTGTGAGAGTTCTCGATGCTGATGAAATTAAATAATTAGAGTCACTGGAGTGAAATATCCTGGATCATACTCTAGTTGTGAATAGATCCTGGGACACTGTTATGTTGCCTGGTTGACGCCAATAAAACCAGTTTTCTAATGACTCAAAAGCAGTTGTTGTGATACATTATTCTATGAATGTTATTCTTCAGGTCATGGACCGGGCCACGGGAGCGTTTACTCACAGAACACCTTCCAGGTAATTCTGGTAAAATTTCTGTTGTCACTTTGGGTCAGTCGCACTGCTTCATAGCCAAACACATATAATGAATATTTCCAGTAAGCCAGAGAGATCACTTTGTCATAATTCTGGGAAGACTGCATTAAGAAGGCTGACTTGCAGATGATGGATGACTGGTAGGAAGACGATGGGTGGATTGAAGATTTTGTACGAGTAAAAAGATGCTTTACCGGGTACTGCAGTCTCTTTCAAGAAGGTGTCACATATTGTCAGCAGCCTATAAATGTTGCTAAAGGAATCCTACACCTAGTACTCAGACTAAGTAGTACTTTGGGATCAGCATAAAACCTTTGACTCCTGGTATACTCTGAGGAAGAAAGTCCCCGGTTTCTCTATGGGTACATTGCAATGATATGTGTGATCAATATAGGAGCCTAACTTCCTTCTCTCCTCAGACTAAAGAAAATGTGTAACCAGGTGCTTCACGCTGGATTACACCCATTATATACCGTGGCTGCCAATTCATGTGCGAAACATGGCCGATATCTGATATTCAAACATATCTATAATGATCAGACAAACGAAGTACATAAACAGTTTATTGTTAGGTAAGACACATATTCCTTTCATATTCAAAACACAATTTAGAAAGGAAATAGATAAGCTGACAGTCTCGACTCAAAATGAAGAATTTCTCAAGAGTTGGAAACATGATGAGTCAAAACCTGCTCGGGATACATCTCAGTTTAAACACCCATAAACTCCTGCCCTATGGCCATAACCAGAATAAAAATATACATTGCAGATTCGCTCAACGGCTTAAATCAGAGTGTACTGTGAGTAACGAGGTGAGCAACTCATTCACGGAGCTGAATAATGACATATTTTAACAATACACGAAAGAAATATATGATACATCTGTTGTACGTTTACTTACATGGGAAATATCCAAGTCTAACCTGAAGCTCACATCGTTAAAAAAAAATATTGTCAAACACGGGATCGCAGTTTTCATTATTTTTTTTTTTTAATATGAGAACCACACCCATCCACCATCACTCATCTTTTGGCAGACTATATTTCAAAACAAAATCTCATCTTCATTGATGCCTAAAAAACTGTTACAACAACAACAACAACATCAATAATAATAATAATAATAATAATAATAATAATAATAATCATTATTTCTACAAGTACATGATACAACTTATACACACACAGCTGACATCGCTGACATGCTATACAGAGAGCCCTTGGTTATGCAGATTATTTCGGGCAATTAAGTTAATTTTGTCTCCGTGTTGCGACCACACCAGTCGGATACCACCCAGGTACCTACTTACTGCTAGGTGAGCAGGGATAGGAGTACCTTCAGGAAACACGCCCCAATGTTTCCACCGTACAGGGGGTCGAACCACAGACTTCACTGTGTGAGCTTAGTGCGCTGTCAACTGAGCTACCGGACACCATAGAGACCAGAAACAGGTGTTATTATTTTTGATGGAACTTTCAAAATGCTGAAAGCCAAGACCGCCAAGGATGTTAACGATTACATATTGAAGTCCCGTAATATATCAGGCAACTTCTTAAGGTTAGTCGGCTGGACATTGTCTGGATCAGTAACACGAAAAGCAGCTTGAAATCACAGACGAGTTAAGAAACTCGAGAAGGTCATTAAAATAAGAGTGAAACTGTCAAATAGCTTGCCAGTAATCTGGCAACAGTTTCATCGGGTCAGCGGTAACATTTCAGAATAATCTGAGACTCTGGCAAGACATGATGTAACAGAAGAGCACCTCATGACAACATGTTGACTATCTTTAGATAAACTGTCCGCATAAGTTAGCTTGCTTAATGCAATCATGAAAAGTCAGATA
Organism: Cherax quadricarinatus; assembly: GCF_026875155.1. Lineage (NCBI taxonomy): Eukaryota > Metazoa > Arthropoda > Malacostraca > Decapoda > Parastacidae > Cherax > Cherax quadricarinatus. The sequence goes on along the minus strand of NC_069446.1, from coordinate 24,465,547 downwards.
ACCGCATGTTTCTTCACTTAAATGGTGCAGTTGAGGTAAGGGAAATAAGACATTTCTGTGCGGACAGTAGACACCAATGTACTGGTGCTGGCCATTGCGTTAGGGATGTACCAGCGCTTATGGTGCAAACCTTCCCTGGAGAATGTCACATCACTTGGTCCAGACGAAGCAAAATTGCCAGTGTTCCAAATATATTCGCGGTTATGACTCTGTATCTTTATTCTCAACCCAGAAAGAAAAGACAACGTGGGGTTGTACATGAATGGTGTACAATATCGACAAGATGAAAAATTAGACACATGTGCAACATCTGGGTATCTTTATTGTAGACGTTTCGCTATCCAGTGGCTTTATCAACACAATTCGCATTGAAAAAAGCCACTGGTTGGCGAAACCTCTAGAATAAATATACCCAGATGTTGTACATGTGTCTAATTTTTCGCTACGTGGGTTACCTGAAAAGCTTATGAAGAAATTATTCCGGCTTTTCTAATTTTGTCAGAAGTTCCAGAGGTGGTGTCACTGAAAAGTTGTGCACCTCTAGAGCACATCTCGGCAACTCTTCTTCTGTGGGAACAAAAAACGCAAGACGAAGGAGAGCGTAGGAAAGCAACTCTTTATAGTGTTCAACTTTGTGTCTTTTTGTTCTGACTATTACGACAGTTGTTGTGAATAGAAGGAACTGTGAAGAAAACGAAGTATTGGTTAGAAATTTTCTAGTTTAATTGTATTTTATTTCCTAATTTAGTCGTGTTATTTTTGTGTTACAACTTTTACTCGATATAAAACGGGTTGTTTGACCATGAAATATGATGAATGATGTTGTTTTTCATTATATTTCATTAGTCACATCATATTTCATTAGTCACATTTCATGGTCACATCATATTTCATTACTCCACATGATGTTATCATGTGGACTAACATTCTGTATAGAAGAACATAGGTAAAAATGTAATAGGAAAAGTTCCATGTCGAGTGAATTAAGGTTAAGAGAGAGATTATACGAAATATATTTGTATATGTGATGTGGGGATGAGTGAGATGTTGCACATATTTGTATTAGCTTTCTCACGTATCAGTGGTTCATTACTTTGTAATTTGTTCATGACTGTAACCAAGTATAGGAGTGAGGCTGATTCATTACCTCTGTAACTTGCCATGATTGTGACCAGATCTACCTGAAGTTCATTACCTTTGTAACTAGTTCAGCTATCATAACTTTGGGATCCAGTCCCTGGACCTATTATGTACCTTTGTAATCTTTTGACTACCGCCCACAGGATGGGTATGGGGTTCATAATAAAGATATTAAACTAACTTTCTCATCGTTATACTTGCATCCCATTCATTAAGTTCTCGCTAGGCACCTCAGTCATTGCCATCTTCCTGTTTCTTAACCTTTCTTATAGTAACATCCTCTTGGCGTAGTTGTTCAGGCTGGAGAATGTTACAGAAGCCTTTTATTAAGATCTTCTGCCATTCTTTTATAGTTAGAAAAATAATCTAACTTGTTGATTCCACTTCGGCAGACATTTTTTGACTCTAAAAATGTGACACTTAATTTATTCTTTTACCCCTTTGCGCTCATAGCTTTTCTTTTTCTCATATCACTCAGATTGTCAGTCTATATCTTTCTCCTTTAATTTAGTATCAGTTCTTACTCTTGCTCACTTCTTGTCTTATCTACCTCTCAATGGGTTTACTGTTCACAAATAACCCGCACTTGGGAGAGGATACTTGTTACGATGTTTCCGTCTATTCTGGACTATTGTCAAATCGTCACTAACCAAGAAAAAAAGCAGAGAATGCCACTGAAAAGTAGTGGTACTAATAATGGTAGCAGAAGTGGTGGTAGCAGTAGTAATGAGGAATAGTAGTAATAGTACTATTTATTTCACTGCTACTACGCTCTCTGCTATTCCTTGCAGCTCTCCTTAAAAAAAATTTTCTACTATTACTACTGTTAGGTCCTCATTATTACTGCTACCACCACTTCTGCTACCATTATTAGTACCACTACTTTCCTCACGTCCTTTTCAGTAGCATTCTCTATTTTTTTTTAGCAGTAGAAGCAGTGGAACAACACAACGAGAGAACAAAGGAGTACTTAGGGAAGCCCTCTTACCCACTGGCATAGTACAAACCCACATGGGTAAAAACAGTACTTCACTCGGGGTGAAAGCAATACCCTGGGAAAAGAAAGAAAGAGAACTTAAGAACATTTGAATGGAAGAACACTGCAGCAGGCCTACTGGCCTGACACGTTCTTCTCTAAACCAACCATTCCCACCCACCAACTTGTCCAACGTTTTCCCAAAGCTGCCAATTTTCCTTAAATACCTCATGTACTAATCGAACCTAGACCTTAGCACTCATATTTTTGTCTAATCTCTTCGTAAAGCTACCCAAGGTCTTAGCTTTTAGTACACTACTTCACAAATTGTTCCACGCATCAGCAACTCTGAAAAACCAGTACTTACCTACGTCTTTTCTAAATCTAAACTTATCTAATTTAAATCTGTTATTTTTTATTCTTACTTGATTCGACATTATCAGTACTTTATTTATATCACCTGTGTTTATGTCCATCTTCCATTTTCAGTGATATCTTCTCTCATTCTACGTCTCTCAAGAGAGTGACAAAAGTAAATTACATCTCAAGGCGGAGGAGATTAAATTATCTCAGCACTCTTAAACGTGTCCCCAGGGAGGCTGAGGAGCAATGATGAAGCCAAGAGGATCCTGCCAGGGAGGCTGAGGAGCAATGATGAAGCCAAGAGGATCCTGCCAGGGAGGCTGAGGAGCAATGATGAAGCCAAGAGGATCCTGCCAGGGAGGCTGAGGAGTAATGATGAAGCCAAGAGGATCTGCCAGGGAGGCTGAGGAGCAATGATGAAGCCAAGAGGATCCTGCCAGGGAGGCTGAGGAGCAATGATGAAGCCATGAGGATCCTGCCAGGGAGGCTGAGGAGCAATGATGAAGCCATGAGGATCCTGCCAGGGAGGCTGAGGAGCAATGATAAAGCCAAGAGGATCCTGCCAGGGAGGCTGAGGAGTAATGAAGAAGCCAAGAATATCATGCTAACTGAGAAATATAAGTATGAAAGAGAAAAGTCATCACGTATCCTTTCAGGGTGATCCACTCTGCCATCATTTTGTACCCACTCGGGGTGCTCCATTCTGCCATCATCTTGTACCCACTCAGAGTGCTCCACTCTGCCATCATCCTGTACCCACGCAGGGTGTTTCACTATTACGTCGGCTCATACCCTCTCCGTCTTTGCATACCTTTTCAGAGTTCTTCAGTACACAGTCATCTCGTACTCTTACAGTGTGCTCCACTCTCCAGTCATCTCGTACTCTCACAGTGTGCTGCTCCACTCTACCGTAATCTCGTACTCTCACAGTGTGCTCCACTGAGAGTCATCTCGTACTCTCACAGTGTGCTCCACTGCCGTCATCTCGTACTCTCACAGTGTGCTCCACTACCGTCATCTCGTACTCTCACAGTGTGCTCCACTGCCGTCGTCTCGTACTCTCACAGTGTGCTCCACTGCCGTCATCTCGTACTTTCACAGTGTGCTCCACTACCGTCATCTCGTACTCTCACAGTGTGCTCCACTGCAGTTATCTCGTACTCTCACAGTGTGCTCCACTGCAGTCGTCTCGTACTCTCACAGTGTGCTCCACTGCCGTCATCTCGAACTCTCACAGTGTGCTCCACTGCCGTCATCTCGTACTCTCACAGTGTGCTCCACTGCCGTCATCTCGTACTCTCACAGTGTGCTCCACTGCCGTTATCTCGTACTCTCACAGTGTGCTCCACTACCGTCATCTCGTACTCTCACAGTGTGCTCCACTGCAGTCATCTCGTACTCTCACAGTGTGCTCCACTGCCGTCATCTCGTACTTTCACAGTGTGCTCCACTACCGTCATCTCGTACTCTCACAGTGTGCTCCACTGCAATCGTCTCGTACTCTCACAGTGTGCTCCACTGCCGTCATCTCGTACTCTCACAGTGTGCTCCACTGCCGTCATCTCGTACTCTCACAGTGTGCTCCACTGCCGTCGTCTCGTACTCTCACAGTGTGCTCCACTGCCGTCATCTCGTACTCTCACAGTGTGCTCCACTACCGTCATCTCGTACTCTCACAGTGTGCTCCACTGCCGTCATCTCGTACTCTCACAGTGTGCTCCATTGCAGTCATCTCGTACTCTCACAGTGTGCTCCACTGAGAGTCATCTCGTACTCTCACAGTGTGCTCCACTGCCGTCATCTCGTACTCTCACAGTGTGCTCCACTACCGTCATCTCGTACTCTCACAGTGTGCTCCACTGCCGTCATCTCGTACTCTCACAGTGTGCTCCACTGCCGTCATCTCGTACTCTCACAGTGTGCTCCACTGCCGTCGTCTCGTACTCTCACAGTGTGCTCCACAGCCGTCATCTCGTACTCTCACAGTGTGCTCCACTACCGTCATCTCGTACTCTCACAGTGTGCTCCACTGCAGTCATCTCGTACTCTCACAGTGTGCTGCTCCACTCTACCGTCATCTCGTACTCTCACAGTGTGCTCCACTGCCGTCATCTCGAACTCTCACAGTGTGCTCCACTGCCGTCATCTCGTACTCTCACAGTGTGCTCCACTGCCGTCGTCTCGTACTCTCACAGTGTGCTCCACTGCCGTTATCTCGTACTCTCACAGTGTGCTCCACTACCGTCATCTCGTACTCTCACAGTGTGCTCCACTGCAGTCATCTCGTACTCTCACAGTGTGCTCCACTGCCGTCATCTCGTACTTTCACAGTGTGCTCCACTACCGTCATCTCGTACTCTCACAGTGTGCTCCACTGCAGTCATCTCGTACTCTCACAGTGTGCTCCACTGCAGTCATCTCGTACTCTCACAGTGTGCTCCACTGCAGTCATCTCGTACTCTCACAGTGTGCTCCACTGCAGTCATCTCGTACTCTCACAGTGTGCTCCACTGCAGTCATCTCGTACTCTCACAGTGTGCTCCACTGCAGTCATCTCGTACTCTCACAGTGTGCTCCACTGCAGTCATCTCGTACTCTCACAGTGTGCTCCACTGCAGTCATCTCGTACTCTCACAGTGTGCTCCACTGCAGTCATCTCGTACTCTCACAGTGTGCTCCACTGCAGTCATCTCGTACTCTCACAGTGTGCTCCACTGCAGTCATCTCGTACTCTCACAGTGTGCTCCACTGCAGTCATCTCGTACTCTCACAGTGTGCTCCACTGCAGTCATCTCGTACTCTCACAGTGTGCTCCACTGCAGTCATCTCGTACTCTCACAGTGTGCTCCACTGCCGTCATCTCGTACTCTCACAGTGTGCTCCACTGCAGTCATCTCGTACTCTCACAGTGTGCTCCACTGCAGTCATCTCGTACTCTCACAGTGTGCTCCACTGCAGTCATCTCGTACTCTCACAGTGTGCTCCACTGCCGTCATCTCGTACTCTCACAGTGTGCTCCACTGCAGTCATCTCGTACTCTCACAGTGTGCTCCACTGCAGTCATCTCGTACTCTCACAGTGTGCTCCACTGCAGTCATCTCGTACTCTCACAGTGTGCTCACTGCCGTCATCTCGTACTCTCACAGTGTGCTCCACTGCAGTCATCTCGTACTCTCACAGTGTGCTCCACTGCAGTCATCTCGTACTCTCACAGTGTGCTCCACTGCAGTCATCTCGTACTCTCACAGTGTGCTCCACTGCCGTCATCTCGTACTCTCACAGTGTGCTCCACTGCAGTCATCTCGTACTCTCACAGTGTGCTCCACTGCAGTCATCTCGTACTCTCACAGTGTGCTCCACTGCAGTCATCTCGTACTCTCACAGTGTGCTCCACTGCAGTCATCTCGTACTCTCACAGTGTGCTCCACTGCAGTCATCTCGTACTCTCACAGTGTGCTCCACTGCAGTCATCTCGTACTCTCACAGTGTGCTCCACTGCAGTCATCTCGTATCCTCTCTCATAAATCAACCATTACAGATGTGTCTGTCCTACCTAGTACTTCAAGGTTTTCTTCTCTGTGCCTTAGTTGTTCACAGTCTCCTTCCCACTTTCACATTATGTATTTCCTGCCTCACCTTACACTTTCCTCCCTGAGGAATTTTATCTCTCGGTTTTTGACATTTCCTGTCTCCTTCCACTAGTTCCTGATGTTGCCTCATATTCTCACGGAATTGTTTGATAAACATGGCATCTATTCCTTTTACTTTTCGTTAGGCAATTTTGCACTGCTTTTTTTTCCCTAATCTCTACTTTAGGGTACTTATTCTAACAAAATATGTATACAGTTAGATATTATATGTCATCTAAATTACTCTTCCACTCTTTTCTTTTCCCATTTAGACTATTTTATATTACAATATCTAGATTCCTCTTGCTGTTTTCCCACCTCCTTCCTTTCTCTGCTGTGTATAATTAATCCTGTGCATGGGATAAACTCTCTTGAGAGACGGCAGTTCGCAAGTGATAGTAACTCCAGCTCTGCTGAAATGAAGTTGATGAACTTTTAATGGAGCACTTGATGATATCCTTATTGCCCTAGTGAAATTTCCCAGCTCTGGCTGACAGATTCCAGTATTTTGTATGAGCCCCATTCTAACTGATGGAATGTGACAGGGAAATGTATTTCGCGTTTGTTCCCACTGTGTAGCTCGCATATTAAATAGGGTAGCAACACTCTCCTTATATATTTAGTTTTGCTAAATAAAAAATATTTCTTTTTAAGTTACAAATTAGGTGTGACTTGCGACATTGATCAAATCTCTGCCTCACACATTAGGTACACACATACCCCTCAGTAAGTACTGCTTACTGCCCCGCACACTAGGTACACACATGCCCCTCAGTAAGTACTGCTCTCTGCCCCGCACACTAGGTACACACCCCAGTGAAAGTAGTGATCTGTTTTCCTCTGAACGCTCACCTTTGGTGGACCTGCCTTGTATGTACCAGTAGGTCCTTGTATGTACCAGTAGGTCCTTGTATGTACCAGTAGGTCTTTGTATGTGCCAGTAGGTCCTTGTATGTAACAGTAGGTCCCCTGCAGAATGTTGGTATGAGAAAGTGTGTGTGTGTGTGGGTGTTTATGGGGATGTGGGTGGGTTAGTGTGCCTCGTCTGTACGGCGGGTGGGGTATAAGGGCCTCACCTGTACTGCGGGGGTGGGTGGGCGTGGGCGACACAGGGCAGGACCATGGACTGAGTGTCGGAGAGCTTCACAGTGGCTGACTTAGTGACCATTCTGGGTGCCTGTCTCTCCCGTGGATCTGGACGCACAGGAGAAACACATTAATTAGCAATGCATGTCATCATTATATCTCCTATAATCCTACACTAGTAAGTGATAATAAGAGAAGTGGATACGTCAAGAAATGGCCAACGTGAAAGGATGCTCAGAATATAAGCACTTCCTGGGATCAAATAAACAAAAACACATCAGTATAACAGTCTTCAAGGCAAAGTTGAATACAGAAGCATATACACGGTTTGTATGAAATGTCTGTCGTTGGTGTTATGCAGATTACTGAATTGTTATAATGAATTGTATATAGAATAAGCAGTTTATATTGTAAGGAAAAAGTGCTCCATAATTGTATAAATGTCAACATATTGGAACATATTTAGAGATATGACGTCATACAGTCACTAGGAGAATAGGATGGGTGGTGTGATAGAGTCAGGATGAACATAATAATATATCGAAAATTTCAACAAGTACATGTACAAGGTATACAGTCCTAGCTGACATCAATGACATACTACTATATAGAAAGCCGCTTGATAAGCAGAGCATTTCGGGCAAATTAGGTCAATTTTGTCCCTGGATGCGACCCATACCAATCGACTAGCACCCAGGTACCCATCATTACTGATGGGTGAACATGGATAGCTGGTGTATCGAATTCGGACCCTCAGTGTGTGAAGGGAGAGGTTTGCCACCAGGCCACGGAGCACCTTGGACTATTTTGCTATAATTCTCAGGCCGTAGGATGTTTTAGGGTTTATATTTATACCCACTTGGGCCCTGGTATGGGCCTGGCCCTGTTGTTTGGGTGGGGCCTGTGTGTTTGGTTCAGATACTAAAATAATAGCTAAAAGCCAGCTAGGAGAGGGTGGTTATGACGACTCATGGCACAAAGAGTAAGGTTAATTTTTGTAAGGTTAATTTTTGTAAGGTTAATTTTTGTAAGGTTAATTTTTGTGTGTTATTTTGTAAAATGTGATTTGTGTTGAGGGCAGGTTATGTGCTTTATATTTTATGTAGAATATATATGTTTTTCTAAAGAAACATTTAACTGACCTTCCAAGATAAACCTAAGATTTACTAAGGGTATTGACTACTTTTCCAGAGCTTTTGTAAAGTTGTAAGTGTCGTCCTAGGTGGTTTATTATTTAATAATTTGCATTTTCCCCCCGGACAAGGTTTTTACCCCTGTAAGCTCCATTATATTTTCGTAATATGGGAGCCAAGTCCGTGAGAATTATCAAATTATTGTCATAATTCAATTTTAATACCTGGAACACCTGGAGTTTATTTCCCAGGTAGGTTCTGATTCAAGGAAGAATTTGCCAGAAAATATTTAGAGTAAATAATAATTTACCTGATTTTTGTGTATGTAAATTCGACCATTCTTAGGGAGTTATTTCAAGATATTAATTCTCTGAATACAATAGTTTTGTGAAACATTTTTTTGTGCTTTGATTTATTGTGACTTACATTCTTCTTTAGTTTTCTGCTGTAATATAAACATGTTTATTTTTTATACGCTTTTCTAATAGTTGCAAAATATTTGTAAACAGTAGAGATTCTAATGTTGGCATGAGTTTAGCAGAAGCTTCTGGATCACACCCACTGTTAGCAATGAAACTGATATTTTAAGGTTGAAATTAGCCCTAATTAGGTGTGGAGTGGAGACTTTGCAATTTGAAGGGACACATAAGCTGTGGTATTGGCATGCTTCTGAGAAGACGGTGATGGAATGATTAACGGTGAAAGTAGTTCTTATTTTTCTGGTCACTTCTCCTCGATGGGAGATGATCCACGTATTAAAAAAAAGGAATACGCTTAAATATTCAGTATTCCACTAAATGACAGAAGAAGCGAGGATTTAACTAGTCTTCATTACTTTTGCCAAGTTCATGGAACTCTATATTTGTAATAATTTGCAAAATAACAATAGCATGAGCTCTCATTATGCTACGTAGAAAGAGCTTAAAGCTACTTGAAATTTCAGAGGCCTTACAAAGTGAAGACATCGATTTTTTTTTTTACACAAAGGAGTCAGTTGAGCTCTGGCAAAAAACTACAGATCAATAACATAACTTCAGTCACAATACGAGTATTTGGTGAGAGGGGAGTAGCTAGCATGCATATTTTACTGGGGAACGTTACCCACACAAGTCATATCAACAGAGATTTACAGCCGGAAAATTATGTTTGTCATAACTACTAGAGCATGAAGAAACACAGATGTTATATACAAAAGTTTTGTTTTGGTATTTGACAAATATTATACCTACGTATAACAGGGAAAACAATGAAAAAGTGAGTAGCAAAAGTTTTTGGGTATTTAAAGGTGGGAGTGGGAGGCCATAGAAGTAATTGGTAAGAAGGATAAGAAGGGATAAATGATAGGATGGATAAGAGAACAATGTGGGTGATGCTACAGATGTCTGATACAAAGTGGGAGGTGTCACATTTGTTTTTTTCCCCACCATACGGTGGGTATGGAAGATTCTAAAGAGAGTTGCAAATTTTGGTAGATAAATGTGGGAGGACAGTTCCAACTTCCACGATTCAGCGTGTTAGATGAGTAAATGGAGGCAAGTGGTTTTCATGATTTGAGGTGCTGTTGGAGTGTGAGCTATGTAACAGTTATGAAGGAATTTCAGGGCGAAACTGTTTGCCAGACTTAACCCTGGAGGTGAGAAGTAGAGTGCTTACACTTCATAGGGTCGATGTAACTGCGATGTTAGCACGTTTCCGTTAAGACAGTGTTGAATAAATGACGGTGAATGAATTCCCTAATTTTGTAACGAAGTGAATACAAAGAGTAGTAACAAAGAAAGCTAAATGAAGCCTTTGCTCTGTACCCCAAGGGGCGGTCTTAGCTCCTTTTCTGTTCTCATTCTCATAGAAGATATACCTGGAGTTTTACCTGGAGAGAGTTCCGGGGGTCAACGCCCCCGCGGCCCGGTCTGTGAATAGCACAGCTTCGTGACGTCCTTTGCTGGTGATACCTAAATAATCGTGTGGTAGAAGACTCAGAAAAGGCTTGAGTATAATTATGTAAGCCGGCAAATAATTCAGAGAATACAATAAGGCAAAGTTTGAGAAGGATATTAAATTGACAGGGTAGATAATGAGATATTTCAAGTCATGTTAAATAGTGGTAACGCTACATGTGCGTCAGAAGATGTTTTAGCCTATTTCCTTAGAAATAAAATCCCAACACTAACCATGAACGATGATCCTGGCGGTGTTGGAGGCAGCGGTGGTGGAAGTGAGGGAGTGCAGCACGCGACAACGGTAAGTAGCGTACGAGTCTGCTGCCTTCACATCATGTACCAGCAGACGACCGTCCAGTAGACCGTGGTACTTCCCATCTGTCAACAGCAAACACACACACACAAACAATCAATGAGGGGAGAGTGACTGGCAGTTCTTAATAACAAAGCTGAGTAACCAACTCGTGTTAAACACTCGTAATAATAACTACACGTATTTCGATCGCTGCGCAGTCCGAGGACGTTATCCCCGTATTCCTTAACTCCAGTCCTTTGTGCCTCATTGCACGAGACTAGAATAAGTTGATAATGTTGCTAAATATTCGCGTTAAAACTAATATCCAAATATCTTCAATAAAAATGATAATTAGGACATACACAGACGAAATCTAATCAGAATCTGTCAGGTGGATCAAACAAACCAATATCCTAAAATACACAAGCACAATAAGTTTGAAGCCTTTCAGATGCTACATTATCAAGTAATCAGCGTGGAATAGTTGAAACTAATCAGATGTGACACTCAAAAATTACCAGAAGAAAAGCAATATTTAAATTTTTCTATTTAAAAAAAATGGAACTCGCACAAATAAAAAACCATCCCACCTTTTCTGGAATAAGAATTACCGGCATTTAATTAAGAAAGTTAGTTTCATGTGACCTTAGTACTGGTCATGAGAACACACATGTTTTAAACACCTAAAAAAAAAAAAACAATGAGTTGGTTAACAACTGATCAGAGGAGACATTCTCCAATTATTTTAATGGAAATCAATTTGATTAGTAAAATTAGCTCATGATAAACTACACAACCTGTGTCGAGCGGTAAATGCATTAGAATAAATTCGGCTGTCATCACACACCCATTGTCATACTTCTCGACCAGCCAACTGGCGGTCTGATACACAGCAGGTTATTTAGGGGACACACTGCTGTAATAATTATCCATTTCAGTTAATTGTGTGAGAGATGGCCCCAGCATAACTGAGGCTGTGGGTCAGACACTACCTGGCTGTGGCAGACACTACCTGGCTGTGGCAGACACTACCTGGCTGTGGGTCAGACACTACCTGACTGTGGCAGACACTACCTGGCTGTGGGTCAGACACTACCTGACTGTGGGTCAGACACTACCTGGCTGTGGGTCAGACACTACCTGGCTGTGGGTCAGACACTACCTGGCTGTGGGTCAGACACTACCTGGCTGTGGGTCAGACACTACCTGGCTGTGGGTCAGACACTACCATGCTGTGGGTCAGACACTACCTGGCTGTGCGTCAGATACTACCTGACTGTGGATTAGACATTACCTGGTTGTGGGTCAGACACTACCTGGCTGTGGGTCAGACACTACCAGGCTGTGGCAGACACTACCTGGCTGTGGGTCAGACACTACCAGGCTGTGGCAGACACTACCTGGCTGTGGGTCAGACACTACCTGACTGTGGGTCAGACACTACCTGGCTGTGGGTCAGACACTACCTGGCTGTGGGTCAGACACTACCATGCTGTGGGTCAGACACTACTTAGCTGTGGGTCAGACACTACCTGGCTGTGCGTCAGATACTACCTGACTGTGGATTAGACATTACCTGGTTGTGGGTCAGACACTACCAGGCTGTGGGTCAGACACTACCAGGCTGTGGCAGACACTACCTGGCTGTGGGTCAGACACTACCAGGCTGTGGCAGACACTACCTGGCTGTGGGTCAGACACTACCTGACTGTGGGTCAGACACTACCTGGCTGTGGGTCAGACACTACCTGGCTGTGGGTCAGACACTACCATGCTGTGGGTCAGACACTACTTAGCTGTGGGTCAGACACTACCTGGCTGTGCGTCAGATACTACCTGACTGTGGATTAGACATTACCTGGTTGTGGGTCAGACACTACCAGGCTGTGGGTCAGACACTACCAGGCTGTGGCAGACACTACCTGGCTGTGGGTCAGACACTACCAGGCTGTGGCAGACACTACCTGGCTGTGGGTCAGACACTACCTGACTGTGGGTCAGACACTACCTGGCTGTGGGTCAGACACTACCTGGCTGTGGGTCAGACACTACCATGCTGTGGGTCAGACACTACTTAGCTGTGGGTCAGACACTACCTGGCTGTGCGTCAGATACTACCTGACTGTGGATTAGACATTACCTGGTTGTGGGTCAGACACTACCAGGCTGTGGGTCAGACACTACCAGGCTGTGGCAGACACTACCTGGCTGTGGGTCAGACACTACCAGGCTGTGGCAGACACTACCTGGCTGTGGGTCAGACACTACCTGACTGTGGGTCAGACACTACCTGGCTGTGGGTCAGACACTACCTGGCTGTGGGTCAGACACTACCATGCTGTGGGTCAGACACTACTTAGCTGTGGGTCAGACACTACCTGGCTGTGCGTCAGATACTACCTGACTGTGGATTAGACATTACCTGGTTGTGGGTCAGACACTACCAGGCTGTGGGTCAGACACTACCAGGCTGTGGCAGACACTACCTGGCTGTGGGTCAGACACTACCTGACTGTGGCAGACACTACCTGGCTGTGGGTCAGACACTACCTGACTGTGGGTCAGACACTACCTGGCTGTGGGTCAGACACTACCTGGCTGTGGGTCAGACACTACCATGCTGTGGGTCAGACACTACTTAGCTGTGGGTCAGACACTACCAGGCTGTGGGTCAGACACTACCAGGCTGTGGCAGACACTACCTGGCTGTGGGTCAGACACTACCTGACTGTGGCAGACACTACCTGGCTCTGGGTCAGACACTACCTGACTGTGGGCCAGACACTACCTGGCTGTGGGTCAGACACTACGTGACTGTGGGTCAGACACTACCTGGCTGTGGGTCAGACACTGCCTGGCTGTGGGTCAGACACTACCTAACTGTGGGTCAGACACTACCTGGCTGTGGATCAGACACTATCTGACTGTGGGTCAGACACTACCTGACTGTGGGTCAGACACTACCTGACTGTGGGTCAGACACTACCTGGCTGTTGGTCAGACACTACCTGGCTGTGGGTCAGACACTGCCTGGCTGTGGGTCAGACACTACCTGACTCTGGGTCAGACACTACCTGGCTGTGGGTCAGACACTACCTGGCTGTGGGTCAGACACTACCTGACTGTGGGTCAGACACTACCTGACTGTGGGTCAGACACTACCTGACTGTGGGTCAGACACTACCTGACTGTGGGTCAGACACTACCTGACTGTGGGTCAGACACTACCTGACTGTGGGTCAGACACTACCTGACTGTGGGTCAGACACTACCTGACTGTGGGTCAGACACTACCTGACTGTGGGTCAGACACTACCTAGCTGTGGGTCAGACACTACCTGACTGTGGGTCAGACACTACCTGACTGTGGGTCAGACACTACCTGACTGTAGGTCAGACACTACCTGACTGTGGGTCAGACACTACCTGACTGTGGGTCAGACACTACCTGACTGTGGGTCAGACACTACCTGACTGTGGGTCAGACACTACCTGACTGTGGGTCAGACACTACCTGACTGTTGGTCAGACACTACCTAGCTGTGGGTCAGACACTACCTGACTGTGGGTCAGACACTACCTGACTGTGGGTCAGACACTACCTGACTGTGGGTCAGACACTACCTGACTGTGGGTCAGACACTACCTGACTGTGGGTCAGACACTACCTGACTGTGGGTCAGACACTCTCACAAGCTTATGGTAAACATGCTCTCTTATCTCTTACAAGGTGTAAAACCAGTTATTATGAGAGACTCTTTGCTCACCGTCTCATTATTGCTATACTGCTGATAATTTAACTCTGTCAATACTGTACACATATTAGAGAAGGGAATATGATGATAAAGAAAATACTTCCCCCTGTATTTGTCTTTGCCTTTTATTGCATAGGTTGAGCCTTGTCTTGAGACTTAATTAAGTGATGGCCAGGCACAAGAAGTCTTGGAGCTGCTTACCTGCACTTGTAATACAACCTAGAATTAGGAGATCGTTTCCTTAGAAAAAATACAGAGCAGACAATGCAGTTCTCAGTAATTGCACTGAATCCCCTCAAAATATGCTTTCACAACCTAAACCCATGAACCGTTCCATTCATTGCATACGATATATCAGCCAATGGAGTTTGATGCCGTCCATGATTGTTATATTTTAATCAGGGGAAAGAGGTAAACCCCTAGGGGTCACATATCGCCTGTGGAATGGAAGGTCTTCAAATTCGATCCACTCACAGCCATCAAAACAAGCTAATACAATAAAATAATTCTATACTATTTTGAGATTAAACATTGCAAAATGGTATCTAGACACTCCATTAAATATACAAACCTTCTTCTAAGTACAATACACTAGAGTTGAAATTTTGGTGCCGATCAGAGGAACGTGTCTACACCTTTCACAGGAAAACAAAATTTGAACTCCGTCGAATAAGGTGTACTCGAGTAATAAACAAAATTTGGTTAAATTTATCAAACCGAAAACCACATTTTTTCATTTTTCATTTTACGTTTCTATTTATATTCTGTTCTAACTCTATAATTCTCTATGAAAAAAATATTTCATTTTGAGAATTTTAAAAAAAATCCAATCTGTTAAAATTGGCATAAAATGGCAAAATGGCACCCACATTACCCAAAATTAATACAATATACAACATATATAACAACATTTAATGTTTAACGCTGATCAAAGAAAACTTTCTCTAGTTATTACAGGTAAAACAATTTTCTGAAAAGTTTGAAGATGATTAAAAAATGTTTTCTCCAGTAACTGATCTGATTCTAGTGATTCTAAATTTTTTAACTATTTTAGTAAAATTTCAAATTTTCACCTCGAGCTAAACTAATGAAGTCGGATCCATCTCACAGAATACATCGTCAGTAATATTTTGAAGCATTCTTTATTTACTGAATAAAAATTAATATCACTATTTTTGCAATTGGCAAATTCGGATTTATACCACCAAATGGTAGTGTCAACCTTGTCTTAAAATTTCACTGGTGGTATAAATTTGAAGCCGATCAGATTAGTCATTCTCCAGTTATGGCTCAGATTCCAACGATTCTAAATATTGTTTTAAACTTTAATACTTTAACAAAGTTACCTGCATATAAATGAAATTTAATCGGAACTATCCTTGTCCCAAAATCTATCACATATTAAATTATTTAATGTGATTTAACGGGAATTTCGCTCTTCCCTATGGTCGAATTTTTTAACACACGAAATGTGAGAAAGTTTTTACTATCATTTTACTATAACATTAGTCACACCTAGAAAATAAATTTGGAAATGTTAAAAATATTAATAAAAATGATGAGAGTGACATTAATTAAAAAAAAACAACAACACCCCAAGCAAAAACAAAAACGAAAAAAAAATAAGCATATAATAATAATAACAACAACAACAACAACAACAACAACAACAACAACAACAACAACAACAACAACAACAACAACAACAATAATAATAATAATAATAATAATAATAATAATAACATTAATATAATAATAATAATAATAATAATAATAATAATAATAATAATAATAATAATAATAATAATAATACTAATAGTGTTAGCAAAAAATTTTCATAGTAAAAGGAAGAGTATAAACAAATAAAAGTTGTGAAGTAAAATGTTGGGTGAGGACACGAGGAGGAATGAAACTATAATAAATTAAAAGAGGTGAGTAGGGGAGGAGGAAATCATGATAATTTAAAATAGGAGCGAAGACGGTATGATAACTTAACCTAAAAGGGAAGAAGCAAGATGAATCTGAGCAAAAAATGATTCATCACTTAAGATGAATACCTGAAAATTTAACTTTTATACTAAATTTTCGTTAATCCGGATGATTAGTGACTTTATTAGTTGGTGACTCCGCCTACCAGTGCTCCTCCTCATCAGTATATAAACCTCATCTCCGCGAATATGCTGCATTTTTGTCAAAATTGATATACTGAACATATCGACTCCAGGTTGAGGGACTGATTACCTTAAATTCTTCCTCATTTGCCAACTTTTTCTGCATTGGACTGAAGAAGCCACTGTGTGGCTGAAAGCTTCCAGAATAAAGATCCCCAAATGTTAGACAAGTAACTCATTTATCAACCCAGATCACCTAAGACAAATATAAGAGCTATGTATGGGTTAATAAAATATCCTTAAATATTTATGTGTTTATAGAATATATTAATATCTATACATATATTATAATGTTTTATTAATTGCATATGAAAACATGTATTTAGGTGGAGTTCATTGTTTAAACTAGCATCTGCTATTGTTTGCTAGTACTGAGTGTCCCCAGCTTACCTCGTCAGGTATTTATGGTCATTATCGCTCTGAGGTAAGAAGATATTTGGCTGAGGAAGTACTAATTCTCTCTCCTGCTGCTCCCTTCGTGTGGATTCAAGTTTTCCTATCCTAGCTGCCGGTCCTTCATCCTGCTGTCTCCTGAAGTGGTTCTCGGTCCTACCGCCTTCGTAGAGGTGGTTGAGAGTTCCTGTCTCTTTGACGTCCCTATTTAGCAGTGTGATGGTTCTGAGTATTCGAGGAAGAAAATACGTATTTGCAGTTCTGATCGTCAGGTCAGCAGTGTGGATGGGGTAGCAGAGATGGAGGTTTGGCGAGATGTAAATTATTTTTTTAAACCATATTTGTACATCCATGTACATACTAGGGTGGAAAGGTCTTGTCAGGTCACTGAAGGCCACGGTAAAAGGTCGTAAGTTTTTACCCAAATACAGCTGCTACATGTAAATTTGTCTCTTATTAAAGGCATGAATTTACAGACATGTATTTAGAGACATGAATTTAGAGGCTGCTAATGGTATATCTTGTACTACATTATACTGTGTGTTCTGCTGTGCTTATGTCCTACCTTACTACAGACTGCTGCACCTCTAATGCCTACAGTACATAAGCTACTTCTCCGCAGATATGCTGTATTCTATTCAAGATTGCTGGACTGACCACATCGACTCAAGGTTGAGGGACTGATTACCTCATTCTCCCCGTTCTTCACGTTTCTCCTTTATATGGACTGATGAAGCCACTGTGTGGCGAAACGTTTCCTCAATAAAGATACCCAAGAGTTGCACATGTGTCTAATTTATCAACGTGTCGGTTCTCTGAACCATTCATCTACAAAGCTATCAATATGCTACCTCCCTCATAACAGCTGGGAAGCTATAAATATGTTACCTCCCTCATAACAGCTGGGCAGCTATCAATATGTTACCTCCCTCATAATAGCTGGGAAGCTATAAATATGTTACCCCCCTCATAACAGCTGGGAAGCTATCAATATGCTACCTCCCTCATAACAGCTGGGAAGCTATCAATATGTTACCTCCCTCATAATAGCTGGGCAGCTATCAATATGTTACCTCCCTCATAACAGCTGGGCAGCTATCAATACGTTACCTCCCTCATAACAGCTGGGAAGCTATCAATATGTTACCTCCCTCATAACAGCTGGGAAACTATCAATATGTTACCTCCCTCATAACAGCTGGGCAGCTATCAATATGTTACCTCCCTCATAACAGCTGGGCAGCTATCAATATGTTACCTCCCTCATAACAGCTGGGAAGCTATCAATATGTTACCTCCCTCATAACAGCTGGGAAGCTATCAATATGTTACCTCCCTCATAACAGCTGGGAAGCTATCAATATGTTACCTCCCTCATAACAGCTGGGCAGCTATCAATATGTTACCTCCCTCATAACAGCTGGGCAAGTATCAATATGTTACCTCCCTCATAACAGCTGGGCAGCTATCAATATGTTACCTCCCTCATAACAGCTGGGAAGCTATAAATATGTTACCTCCCTCATAACAGCTGGGAAGCTATAAATATGTTACCTCCCTCATAACAGCTGGGCAGCTACCAGTATGTTTCCTCCCTCATAACAGCTGGGAAGCTATCAATATGTTACCTCCCTCATAACAGCTGGGGAGCTATCAATATATTACCTCCCTCATAACAGCTGGGAAGCTATCAATATGTTACCTCCCTCATAACAGCTGGGCAGCTATCAATATGTTACCTCCCTCATAACAGATGGGCAGCTATCAATATGTTACCTCCCTCATAACAGCTGGGCAGCTATCAATATGTTACCTCCCTCATAACAGATGGGCAGCTATCAATATGTTACCTCCCTCATAACAGCTGGGCAGCTATCAATATGTTACCTCCCTCATAACAGCTGGGAAGCTATCAATATGTTACCTCCCTCATAACAGCTGGGCAGCTATCAATATGTTACCTCCCTCATTACAGCTGGGCAGCTATCAATATTTTACCTCCCTCATAACAGCTGGGAAGCTATCAAATGTTACCTCCCTCATAACAGCTGGGAAGCTATCAATATGTTACCTCCCTCATAACTACCTCCCTCATAACAGCTGGGCAGCTATCAATATGTTACCTCCCTCATAACAGCTGGGAAGCTGTCAATATGTTACCTCCCTCATAACAGCTGGGAAGCTATCAATATGTTACCTCCCTCATAACAGCTGGGCAGCTATCAATATGTTACCTCCCTCATAACAGCTGGGCAGCTATCAATATGTTACCTCCCTCATTACAGCTGGGCAGCTATCAATATGTTACCTCCCTCATAACAGCTGGGCAGCTATCAATATGTTTCCTCCCTCATAACAGCTGGGAAGCTATCAATATGTTACCTCCCTCATAACAGCTGGGCAGCTATCAATATGTTACCTCCCTCATAACAGATGCGCAGCTATCAATATGTTACCTCCCTCATAACAGCTGGGCAGCTATCAATATGTTACCTCCCTCATTACAGCTGGGCAGCTATCAATATTTTACCTCCCTCATAACAGCTGGGAAGCTATCAAATGTTACCTCCCTCATAACAGCTGGGAAGCTATCAATATGTTACCTCCCTCATAACAGCTGGGCAGCTATCAATATGTTACCTCCCTCATAACAGCTGGGCAGCTATCAATATGTTACCTCCCTCATAACAGCTGGGCAGCTATCAATATGTTACCTCCCTCATAACAGCTGGGAAGCTATCAATATGTTACCTCCCTCATAACAGCTGGGCAGCTATCAATATGTTACCTCCCTCATTACAGCTGGGCAGCTATCAATATTTTACCTCCCTCATAACAGCTGGGAAGCTATCAAATGTTACCTCCCTCATAACAGCTGGGAAGCTATCAATATGTTACCTCCCTCATAACAGCTGGGAAGCTATCAATATGTTACCTCCTCATAACAGCTGGGAAGCTATCAATATGTTACCTCCTCATAACAGCTGGGCAGCTATCAATATGTTACCTCCCTCATAACAGCTGGGCAGCTATCAATATGTTACCTCCCTCATAACAGCTGGGCAGCTATCAGTATGTTACCTCCCTCATAACAGCTGGGAAGCTATCAATATGTTACCTCCCTCATAACAGCTGGGAAGCTATCAATATGTTACCTCCCTCATAACAGCTGGGAAGCTATCAATATGTTACCTCCCTCATAACAGCTGGGAAGCTATCAATATGTTACCTCCCTCATAACAGCTGGGCAGCTATCAATATGTTACCTCCCTCATAACAGCTGGGCAGCTATCAATATGTTACCTCCCTCATAACAGCTGGGCAGCTATCAGTATGTTACCTCCCTCATAACAGCTGGGAAGCTATCAATATGTTACCTCCCTCATAACAGCTGGGCAGCTATCAGTATGTTTCCTCCCTCATAACAGCTGGGCAGCTATCAATATGTTACCTCCCTCATAACAGCTGGGCAGCTATCAGTATGTTACCTCCCTCATAACAGCTGGGAAGCTATCAATATGTTACCTCCCTCATAACAGCTGGGCAGCTATCAGTATGTTACCTCCCTCATAACAGCTGGGCAGCTATCAGTATGTTACCTCCCTCATAACAGGCTTCTGTCTTCTGACACTTAAAACTGAAGAGAGTGGGTGAAAATGTTGCAGAATCTATGGTAATTTAAAAGAGAAGTGAAGACACTATGATTATTTAAATGAAGTGGGAAGAATCTATGATAATTTAGATGAGTACGGAAGACTGTGTGATAATTTAAATGAGGAAGGAAGAATCAATGATAATTTAAATGAGGGAAGAATGTATGATAATTTAAATGAGGAAGGAAGAATCTATGATAATTTAAATGAGGAGGAAAGGATCTATGATAATTTAAATGAGGAAGGAAGAATCTATGATAATTTAAATGAGGAGGAAAGCATCTATGATAATTTAAATGAGGAAGGAAGAATCTTTGATAATTTAAATGAGGAGGAAAGCATCTATGATAATTTAAATGAGGAGGTAAAAATCGATGATAATTTGAAAAAGGGTGGAAGAATATTTTTCAAGAGGGCGGAAGAAAATATAATAATTGAAAAAAATAATTATTAAGTGTTATTAAGAAGAGGAAATATGAAGTAATTATTATTATAAATTGGAGGTAAGAAACGGGAATAAAAAAGTAGGAAAGAAGCTGCGATAATTGAAAACAAGAGAGAAAAGCTTGGAAAATTCTTAGAGTTTTTTACTCTGCCGGATAATTACCTCATTAGTGCGATTAGCATGACGGCAATTCTGCTAGAACCGTTAATTAGGCAATCCTCCAAAGAGTCCGTATTGGCTTTTGCGAAAATTCTTGTCTTATGGAGAATTCTTTCTGTCTGTCTGTCTGTCTGTCTGTCTGTCTGTCTGTCTGTCTGTCTCTCTGTCTCTCTCTCTCTCTCTCTCTCTCTCTCTCTCTCTCTCTCTCTCTCTCTCTCTCTCTCTCTCTCTCTCTCTCTCTCTCTCTCTGTGTCAGTAAAGCCAAGAAGATCTCGGGAAGAATCTGCTGGTCACTTTTCTCCCATCTATTAATGAAATTTTAAAAAAATCTACAAAAAGTTACATTTCATACTTACATAACAATTTACAATAATAGTGTATAAAATGTACGTAATTTATTACACAAGCATATAAGAACACAAGAATGCAGGGACACTGCAGAAGGCCTAATGGCCTATGTAAGGCAGGTCGAATTCACACCCACCTACATCCACTCGAACCTGTAGTGCCTATTTACGAAGCTATCCAAACTTTTTGCTTCATATATATATATATATATATTATATATATTAATATATATATATATTATATATATATATTATTATATATATATATATATATATAATATATATATATTATATATATATATATATATATATATATATATATATATATATATATATATATATATATATATATATATATATATATATATATATATATATATATATATATATATATATATATATATATATATTATATATTATATATATATATATATATATTTATATATTATATATATATATATATATATATATATATATATATATATAATATATATATATATATATATATATATATATATATATATATATATAATATATATATATTATATATATATATATATATAATATTATATATATATATATATATATATATATATATATATATATATAATATATATATATATATATATATATATATATATATATAATATATATATATATATTTATATTATTGTGACCACTAACGAGTGGTATTCAATCTATAACAACACTGCGACTAGCTGAGGATTCGAATCCATGTCGTTCTGGCCCTGCCTCGTGGTGAGCGAAAACAACACAATCCTACAAGAATCAAGCACCCAGCAGAGCTAGGCGTTTTACCTTGACCCGAGGACATATGGTGATGTGGATGCCTCTGAGCTAATTTCATTCTAATCCCAGTTTGGTGTACTAACGTCCACAAGCAGTATTTATATTATTGTGACCCCGAACGAGTGGTCAACAATTTTGTCCCAGAAGATTACAGTAATCACTAGCTTGGAGATCTGTAGATCACACCTAAAATAAGTTTTTTCACATCCTTCTAGAAAATGCAGTCATATATATACTGTGTCTGTCCCTCGAGCTTTTATTTAAATGATAATGTTTCAGTTCAAATTATCCCTAACATGCCTATCAACACGGCACTATTTCCTATTTTTGTGGAATTATTTTTTTTCTCTGTATGCAGCATTCACCAGGCATATCCCTTTTTTTCAGACTGATTCTCTGTTATTGCAGTAGCATCTGTATTTCCACCAGGTGCAATTATCCATCGATCATCTATTTTACTTCACCTGCTCAGACAGTTTGTATAGTAGACGCTCGGAGTTATTTCCTCATCTCTCTCTCTTTTGTTTGTACGTTAATTTCGTTTTTTTATCATTAACTGAATTATGAGTTACCACGTTTTCCAGACGCTTTCCTAAGATAACGTGGTAATTTTTGCTTCTTATTTGCCAAGTAATGCACTCCCTCTGTTTCCTACACACTTATACCTCTACTTCATCTTCATTTCACTACCACACCTGCTGCCTCTGCATCCGACTGAAGAGGATTACTGTATAGGCCAAATGTTTCAACAATAAAGACAGCTAACTGTTGCGCATGTGTCTTAATCATCAAATGTAATGCTGTCCTGTCCTTTGTATCTTAATATCATTTCCAATGGTACTAAGGCAGGTAATGGGGTTGTCTCCGTTACCTGACATGATATTATCTAGCCTGCTAGCTATATCACCAACACCAGAGACGTGTCTTATCTTACGACTTATCTCTAAATCATAAGTAATGTCTTTGTGGGATACTAGACTAGATGTTTCATGAAAATTTCAGAGGCTGTGAGATGATATAGTCACAGCAGATGGCTGCTGAAACAAATATTTCTAAGAAGTGTTTGTTTGAAATCTTTTCATTGCAAGCCACGAAGCTCAGTGGTGTAGTATTGAACCTGCTACGTCCCCTCCATTCTTTCGTTTATTAATTTACAGACAATCGTTACGATTTGTGTTTATCGACCATTTGACTTTGAAGTGTATGCGAACATATATACCATGAAAACTTCTGTAGCTGTGAAAAGAGATAATAGGGTCACTGCTGGAGGCTGCTTATAGAGACAAGTCTGTAAACCCTTTCTTACGAAGGCGCATTTCTGAACACAAGTGTGACTGCAGAATGGACGACTTGATGAACTCCTGTGTTTTACCTCAAAGCTCCCACAACCAATTAATGAATTACATGGACGCATAACTCGTCACTAAGAAGGAAGACTCCCAAAAGCAATCATTATCACATCCATTAATTTCAACCACACCCAGAGCTTCTACAGTATAGTCGAATCTTTTATTCTTGGTCAGTATCCCACAAATCATCAAGAAGATTGCATAAGAAAGGAGGAAAACTGCAGCAGGCCTACTAGCCTATACTAGGCAAGTCTTCCTCCAAGCCAAACCCTATACCAAAAATAATTGTCAACCCATTTTCAATGCTACCCAAGGAAAAAGCTTTGGTAACCCTATTATCTCATGGTGTGCAAGTCCCACTCAAATCCAACTATGAAAATTGTCTTCCTCCACTGTGACTATTCTACCATTTTGTGGGTCATTCAATGCTAATAGTAGTGGAGGCCCGACCCTCCATTTGGTAATTTTCCAGCCTTGCGTGTGTAGCGACGTGAAGCAGAGAAGTACGTTTTAGAGGCCGCTTAACACGCACTCCCCTCTCACTCATGTATTTATCTTAACTATATTGGAAGCTACCCAAGGTTATGTCTTCAGTGACCGTACCTGGCAGACTGTTCCATTCATCCACTACTCTATTTCAAAACCAGTACTTTCTTATAGCCTTCCTAAATATAAACTTATCCAATTTGAATCCATTAGTTCGAGGTCTTTTCTTGAAGAGATATTCATATTCCTTATTTATGCCCATCTTCTACTTGAATACTTCAACCAAGATTTTCCCCAATTTTACGTCTTGCAAGAGAATGTAGGTTAAAGCATCTCAATCTTTCTTCGTACAGAAAATTTCTTAAGGAATAGATTAATTTTGTCATTCTTCTCTGAATATTCTCTAACTAATATATTGATTCTGTAGTATGGAGAACAGAATTGAACAGCATAATCTGAAGCCATTCTAGTGATATATAGAGCTGCAGTATAATCTCTAGACTCCTGTAATCTGCCTGCCTTATAACGTACGCTACGTTATTGCTACCTTGGCTTCAGGTTGCTGCTTACCAAAACTCCCAAGTCCTTTTCACATTCTGTATGGCGAAATTGCATATTATTTAGTTTATAAGTGTTAGGGTTATTTACATTTCCGAGCTTTAGAACTTCGCATTTATCTGCATCTGCTACTTTTTTGACCACGCCATGAGCTTCTTCTGAAGTTCAGTGACTTCGTCCTTGAATCAATCATTTTATCTGTTTTTATGTCGTCAGCGAATTCACTCATTTCACTTGTTATTCTCTCGTCAATGTCATTAATGAATATTATGAACAACAGTGGGCCTAAAACTGATCTTTGTGGAATGCTACTTGTGACTGATCCCCACTCAGATTTCACCCATTTATGCAAACTCTCTGCTTCCTGTTGGTGACAATGCCTCGATCCATGGCAGGATTTTTACCCCCAGTACTATGAGCTGCCACTTGAACTGTCTTTTAAATAACAAAAATGCACAATACCGTGACAGGATCAATACATAAATAATCAGCTTATAAAAAGAGGAGCTTACGACGACATTTCGGTTCGACTTAGACCATTTACAAACTCACAATAACAGAAAATAAGAGAAGGAGGTAGTATATATAGGCCAGCAGACAGGGACGGGACAAGGGAGGTAATAGGAAAGGAAGTAGAGAGATAGTAGTAGTAACAGCAATAGTGGAATCAGTCAGACTATGAAAGAGGAGCACTGCAAGGGAGCTAGGAGCCCACAAAGGGTAGGAACAAAAACACAGAGGGGGAGAAATAAATAAAAAAATGAAGGACCAAACACCTAAGATAGAAGCAAGAAAACCCAAAAGGAGAAAGAAGAAAGAGGAAAGGAGAAGAAGGAGAAGGAGAAAAAAGAATCAGGTTAAATCACAGGTGTTCTGATGTTTGGAGCATTTTACAATGTAATGGGAAGGGAAGCCAGGAATAAGATTTATACAAGGAAAGTTGTGTATAAGGGAGGATTCAACATGACAGCAACTGTGAAAGTTAGAAGTAGTGTAGACAGTTTTAGCAGAAAACTAGTCAATAGGATGACTATGATCTCTGACATGACAGAAAAGAACATTGTTGGTGTCGGCAAGCCTAACACTACTTTTGTGCTCCCTAAGTCTGTCAGAAAGAGAACGGCCAGTGGTACTCTATCAAGAGCTTTACTAAAATCCAAATAAATATTATCACATTCCTTAACAAGATCAACTGCCACAAATGCTTTTCTGAAGAGTTAATAGATCAGATATGTTATCCTTATTAAAACCACTTCTTATAATATGAGCTATAATTGACTCTAGTAATCTGCCTACAATTGAGGTCCGTCTTATTGGGCGGTAATTTGACGGTAATGACTAATTCCCCGCTTTAAAATGAGAATTACATTAGTTCTCTTCTATATTTCATACACTTTACCTGTTTGAAAAGATGTATAAAAAAAGTTAGTTAATGGTTCACGAAGTTCCATTTTTTGCACTTTAAGAAGCCTTGAAAAAAGTTCATTGGATACTAGGAACTTATTATGCAATAATCGGTCACCCTGTCTGATTACCTTATCCCTAGTGATTGTCATATTACATAATTTATTTTCTTCAGGCCCAGTATAAAAATTAATTAATGGGATATCGTTTGTGTCTTCTTGAATGAAAACCGAGAGTAATAATTATTAAATATGGAGCTAATTTTATTTTCATTGTTAGTAATATATCCAGTTAGTTTCAAGTGACCCTAAATTTTCTCAATTTTTTTTTCTGTATACGTGGAAAAAACTTTAATGTTTGTTTTCGAATACTTTAATTTCATTGTCCCATTTAGTTTTTTTCTTTTTATCATTTTTTATTATTCCGTTTAATATTATATATATATATATATATATATATATATATATAATATATATATATATATATATATATATATATATATATATATATATATATATATATATATATATATATTATATATATATATTATATTCATAAGATAACCTTCGCCACTTTTGATACATATATAAATTCCTTTCTTCTGCCCAAAAAGATGTTTGAGTTTTTTTTTTCATCCATTTAGGATCATTTCTATTCGACCTTATTTTACTATTCGGAATAAATGCTCATGGACCAGCCTACATGGTATTTAGAAAACTCATATTGACAGTTCTCTTTGCTAACTCTACAAGTCTATTGTAATCTGCTAAGCTATAATCTGGGACCCATACTGAATTATCCCTGTTATTATACTACAGGTAATCGATTTGTGGTCGCTCGTGCCAAGTTCCTCTATAATTTCTATATTATTAACGAGGATTTCCTTGTTTGCCAGAACCAAGTCAAGCAGGTTATTTCCCCACTTTGGGTGTGTCACAAACCCCTTTAAAAAGAAATCTTGAATTACCTCTAGAAAATAGTATAACTCTAGATTCCCAGTCAAGGAATTCCAGTTAATTTGACAGAAGTTCAACTCTCCTAGAATTACTACATCACTCGTGCCATGTCTACTTAACACTTGTTTCCTAAAGTAGTCTCCCTCATTCCCTATCCAAGTTTGAGGGACGGTATACACGTCTTAAATTGATTTTTAATGCTTCTCTGAAAATTTTACCTAGGCGGACTGTCTGTGTGTGTTCTTTCACTGTTTATACCCGGTTTAATGCATTAATTGAAGCGTTCCCTGACATATAATGCCACCCTACTTCATTTCCCGCCATATCTGTCAACATGGAACAACTGAAATTCCTGAATTTGACTTTCAGCAGGCATGTCCCGATTCTTCATATAAAACCAAATCTTATTTATGGCAAATACGTCAGTGTTACCTGCACTGCAACTAATCTTATCTCGTTCATCCCGGTTGTAACGCTACAACTACTTGTATAATATATATTATCAAACTCTCTCTTCTCTCTCCTCTTCCTGCTCATCCCTACTCCTCCACTATCTCTATTGCTGTTCTTATGACTTACTGGAGTTTTCCAAGACGCTGTAATGTTCCAGGACTGTTGTTTTCCAGAACTATGCAACTGTCACGACCTGTCTAGCGTTCCAGGAGTAAGTAATGTTCCTGGTGTGTTTTAGTGTTTCAGGTGAGTTTAATGTTCCAGGAGTGTATAGTGTTCCAGGAGTGTGTACTGTTCCAGGAGTGTATAGTGTTTCAGGAGTTTGTAGCGCTCCAGGAGTGTGTAGTGCTCCAGGACTGTGTAGTGCTCCAGGACTGTGTAGTCTTGCAGGACTGTGTAGTGTTGCAGGACTGTGTAGTATTCCAGGACTGTGTAGTGTTACAAGGCTGCGTAGTGTTCCAGGAGAGTTTATTGTTCCAGGAGTGTGTAGTGTTCCAGGAGTGTGTAGTGTTCCAGGACTGCGTAGTGTTACAGGGCTGTGTAGTGTTCCAGCAGAGTGTATTGTTCCAGGAGTGTGTAGTGTTGCAGGAGTGTGTACTGTTCCAGGAGTGTGGAGTGTTCCAGGACTGTGTAGTGTTCCAGGACTGTGTAGTGTTACAAGACTGTGTAGTGTTGGAGGAGAGTTTATTGTTCCAGGAGTGTGTAGTGTTCCAGGAGTGTGTAGTGTTCCAGGACTGCGTAGTGTTACAGGGCTGTGTAGTGTTCCAGCAGAGCGTATTGTTCCAGGAGTGTGTGTAGTGTTTCAGGAGAATGGAGTGCTCCGGGTGTGAGTAGTATTCCAGGAGTGCGTAGTGTTCCATGAGTGTTGAGTGTTCCAGGAGTGTGTATTGTTCCAGGAGTATACAGCGTTCCGGGTGTGTGTAGTGTTCCAGGAGTGTGTAGTATTTCAGGAGTATGGAGTGTTCCATGAGTGTAGAGTGTTCCAGGAATGTGTATCTACCTCCACAACCACGACCATCACGGACATTACCAGTAATAGACAGGACAAGCTTCCATCCTCTGCAGGGATATATATAATCCCTAGTAATGACTGCAGCAAATCATACGTGGGCGAAACATCAAGAGACCTCCAAACACGTATTTCAGAACACCAATACGCAAGCAGGTCTGACGATCCAAGGAATGCCTGTGTACAACACCGTAATTCACACAACCATTTAATCAACTACAGAAACTCAAGACTTATCGCCAGAGAAGACAACACTCAATACCGAAGATTCCTGGAATCATCTCTTATCTCTATATCCAACAACTTGAACCACTTGCCAAGAAATTTCTTCATCGTTATCCCACAAAAGAATATAGAAATGGAGGAGCACTGCAGAAGGTCTACTTATATACATATTCAATCTCTCTTCCAAGCTACCCAAGATTTTAGACTCTATAACCCCACTCGGTAGATCATCAGATGCAGCATTCTCCACCTGACCCAGCATTCTCAACCTGACTATAAATACTCTCGTACCTTCCACCCAGGTAGATCTGTTTATGACTTGAAAAAGCCCACTGTGTGGGCGAAACGTTGTCAATAAAGGATCATATTATACTGCATATGCGTTTATATTTCCATTGAGTCGGTATTTTATACCATTTATTTCCAGTGTTACAGGACTATGTAGTGTTCCAGGACTCTGTAGTGTTGCAGGACTGTGCAGCATTACGGAACTGTGTAGTGTTACAGGACTGTGTAGTGTTATGGGACTGTGTAGTGTTCCAGGACTGTGTAGTCTTGCAGGACTGTGTAGTCTTACCGGACTGTGTAGTGTTCCAGGACTGTGTAGTGTTCCAGAACTGTGTAGTGTTACAGGACTGTGTAGTGTTCCAGGACTGTGAAGTGTTTCAGGACTGCGTAGTGTTACAGGACTGTGTAGTATTACCGGACTGTGTAGTGTTCCACTGCTGTGTAGTGTTCCAGGACTGTGCAGTGTTGCAGGACTGTGCAGTGTTGCAGGACTCTGTAGTGTTCCAAACTGTGTAGTGTTCCAGGTCTGCCTAGTGTTCCAGGACTGTGTAGTGTTACAGGACTGTGTTGTGTTCCAGGACTGTGTAGTGTTGCAGGACTGTGTAGTGTTCCAGGACTGTGCAGTGTTACAGGACTGTGTAGTGTTCCAGGACTGTGTAGTCTTCCAGGACTGTGTAGTCTTACCGGACTGTGTAGTGTTCCAGGACTGTGTAGTGTTCCAGGACTGTGTAGTGTTACAGGACTGTGTAGTGTTCCAGGACTGTGAAGTGTTTCAGGACTGCGTAGTGTTACAGGACTGTGTAGTGTTCCAGGACTGTGAAGTGTTTCAGGACTGCGTAGTGTTGCAGGACTGTGTAGTGTTACGGGACTGTGTAGTGTTCCAGGACTGTGTTGTGTTACAGGACTGTGTAGTGTTCCAGGACTGTGTAGTCTTACCGGACTGTGTAGTGTTCCAGGACTGTGTAGTGTTCCAGGACTGTGTAGTGTTACAGGACTGTGTAGTGTTCCAGGACTGTGTAGTGTTCCAGGACTGTGTAGTGTTACAGGACTGTGTAGTGTTCCAGGACTGTGAAGTGTTTCAGGACTGCGTAGTGTTGCAGGACTGTGTAGTGTTACGGGACTGTGTAGTGTTCCAGGACTGTGTTGTGTTACAGGACTGTGTAGTGTTCCAGGACTGCGTAGTGTTACAAGACTGAGTTGTGTTCCAGGACTGTGTAGTGTTCAAGGACTGTGTAGTGTTACAGGACTGTGTAGTGTTCCAGGACTGTGCGGTGTTACAGGACTGTGTAATGTTCCAGGACTGTAGTGCTCCAGGACTGTGTAGTGTTACCGGACTGTGTAGTGCTCCAGGACTGTGTTGTGTTCCAGGACTGTGTAGTGCTCCAGGACTGTGCAGTGTTCCACTACTGTGTAGTGTTGCAGGACTGTGTAGTGTTACGGGACTGTTTACTGTTCCATACAGTGTAGTGTTACAGGACTGTGTAGTGTTCCAAGACTGTGTAGTGTTCCACTGATGTGTAGTGTTACAGGACTGTGTAGTGTTCCAGGACTGTGTAGTGTTCCAGGACTGCGTAGTGTTACAGGACTGTGTAGTGTTACAGGACTGTGTAGTCTTCCAGGACTGTGTAGTGTTGCAGGACTGTGTAGTGTTCCAGGACTGTGTAGTGTTGCAGGACTGTGTGGTGTTACAGAACTGCGTAGTGTTACAGGACTGTGTTGTTTTCCAGGACTCTATAGTGTTACAGGACTGTGTAGTGTTACAGGTCTGTGTAGTGTTTCAGGACTGTGTAGTGTTCCAGGACTGTGTAGTGTTCCAGGACTGTGTAGTGTTCTAGGACTGTGTAGTGTTCCAGGACTGTGTAGTATTCCAGGACTGTGTATTATTCCAGGACTGTGTAGTGTTCCAGGACTGTGTAATATTCCAGGACTGTGTAGTATTCCAGGACTGTGTAGTGTTCCAGGACTGTGTAGTGTTCCAGGACTGTGTAGTGTTACAGGACTGTGTAGTGTTCCAGGACTGTGTAGTGTTCCAGGACTGTGTAGTGTTACAGGACTGTGTAGTGTTCCAGGACTGTGAAGTGTTTCAGGACTGCGTAGTGTTACAGGACTGTGTAGTGTTCCAGGACTGTGAAGTGTTTCAGGACTGCGTAGTGTTGCAGGACTGTGTAGTGTTACGGGACTGTGTAGTGTTCCAGGACTGTGTTGTGTTACAGGACTGTGTAGTGTTCCAGGACTGTGTAGTCTTACCGGACTGTGTAGTGTTCCAGGACTGTGTAGTGTTCCAGGACTGTGTAGTGTTCCAGGACTGTGAAGTGTTTCAGGACTGCGTAGTGTTGCAGGACTGTGTAGTGTTACGGGACTGTGTAGTGTTCCAGGACTGTGTAGTGTTCCAGGACTGTGTAGTGTTCCAGGACTGCGTAGTGTTACAGGACTGTGTAGTGTTCCAGGACTGTGTAGTGTTCCAGGACTGTGTAGTGTTACAGGACTGTGTAGTGTTACAAGACTGAGTTGTGTTCCAGGACTGTGTAGTGTTCCAGGACTGTGTAGTGTTACAGGACTGTGTAGTGTTCCAGGACTGCGTAGTGTTGCAGGACTGTGTAGTGTTACGGGACTGTGTAGTGTTCCAGGACTGTGTTGTGTTACAGGACTGTGTAGTGTTCCAGGACTGCGTAGTGTTACAAGACTGAGTTGTGTTCCAGGACTGTGTAGTGTTCCAGGACTGTGTAGTGTTACAGGACTGTGTAGTGTTCCAGGACTGTGCGGTGTTACAGGACTGTGTAATGTTCCAGGACTGTAGTGCTCCAGGACTGTGTAGTGTTACCGGACTGTGTAGTGCTCCAGGACTGTGTTGTGTTCCAGGACTGTGTAGTATTCCAGGACTGTGTAGTGTTCCAGGACTGTGTAGTGTTCCAGAACTGTGTAGTGTTCCAGGACTGTGTTGTGTTCCAGGACTGTGTAGTATTCCAGGACTGTGTTGTGTTCCAGGACTGTGTAGTATTCCAGGACTGTGTAGTGTTCCAGGACTGTGTAGTGTTCCAGGACTGTGTAATGTTCCAGGACTGTGTAGTATTCCAGGACTGTGTAGTATTCCAGGACTGTGTAGTGTTCCAGGACTGTGTAGTATTCCAGGACTGTGTAGTGTTCCAGGACTGTGTAGTATTCCAGGACTGTGTAGTGTTCCAGGACTGTGTAGTGTTCCAGGACTTTGTAGTATTCCAGGACTGTGTAGTATTCCAGGACTGTGTAGTGTTCCAGGACTGTGTAATGTTCCAGGACTGTGTAGTATTCCAGGACTGTGTAGTATTCCAGGACTGTGTAGTGTTCCAGGACTGTGTAGTATTCCAGGACTGTGTAGTGTTCCAGGACTGTGTAGTATTCCAGGACTGTGTAGTGTTCCAGGACTGTGTAGTGTTCCAGGACTGTGTAGTATTCCAGGACTGTGTAGTATTCCAGGACTGTGTAGTGTTCCAGGACTGTGTACTGTTCCAGGACTGTGTAGTATTCCAGGACTGTGTAGTATTCCAGGACTGTGTAGTGTTCCAGGACTGTGTAGTATTCCAGGACTGTGTAGTGTTCCAGGACTGTGTAGTATTCCAGGACTGTGTAGTGTTCCAGGACTGTGTAGTATTCCAGGACTGTGTAGTATTCCAGGACTGTGTAGTGTTCCAGGACTGTGTAGTGTTCCAGGACTGTGTAGTGTTCCAGGACTGTGTAGTATTCCAGGACTGTGTAGTGTTCCAGGACTGTGTAGTATTCCAGGACTGTGTAGTGTTCCAGGACTGTGTAGTATTCCAGGACTGTGTAGTGTTCCAGGACTGTGTAGTATTCCAGGACTGTGTAGTATTCCAGGACTGTGTAGTGTTCCAGGACTGTGTAGTGTTCCAGGACTGTGTAGTGTTCCAGGACTGTGTAGTATTCCAGGACTGTGTAGTGTTCCAGGACTGTGTAGTATTCCAGGACTGTGTAGTGTTAGGGGGACTGTGTTATATACCTGTAATGTATAGTGCTTCAGCGTTTTGTTGTGTTCCAGTAATTCCAACATGGTGATGTACCTGTTCTGCTTAGTGCTTCAGCACTGTGCAGTGTTCCAGAACTGGTTAGTACTCTAGTACTGTGCAGTGTTACGGAATTGGTTAGTACTCTAGCACTGTGTAATGTTTCAGAACTGCTTAGTACTCTGGCACTGTGTAGTGTTTCAGAACTGCTTAGTACTATAGCACTGTATAGTGTTCCAGAACTGGTTGGTACTCTAGCATTGTGTATCGTTCCAGAACTGGTTGGTACTTTAGCACGGTGTAGCGTTCCAGAACTGGTTGGTACTCTAGCACTGTGTAGTGTTCCAGAACTGGTTGGTACTTTAGCACTGTGTATCCTTCCAGAACTGGTTGGTACTTTAGCACTGTGTAGTGTTCCAGAACTGGTTGGTACTCTAGCACTGTGTAGCGTTCCAGAACTAGTTCTAAATAACATGGTAATTCCGACAAGCTATGTAAAGAGAACACTAATGTATAGTTCACAATAAGTTTATTAAGGTTTACGTTCACCCTCAAGCGGCTTCAACAGTCCTAATTTTAATTATGACTGATGGCGCCACTCGTAGCGATGCGCTTCCTTGAAAAATGCCTTAAATTGTATACAAGTGTCCTTTGCCACTATTCTAGGAATGTACTGATGTACATTTATGTGTAGCGTTTCAGGACTGTATTTTTTTGCTTGACTGTTTTGCTTTCAGGGCTGTGTAATGTAGAGGGACTTTGTTATTTTCCATTTTTGCATTACTGTGTGATGTTTTGGGACTTTGTAGTTTGCCAGGATAGTGTAGTGTTCTACTACTGTAGTGTTCCAGAATTATGCAGTGTTTCACGATTCTTTACTGTTCAGGGCTGTGTAGTGTTTCATGACTGTGTAGAGTACCAAGGCTGTGTAGTGTTTAATGACTGTGTAGAGTACCAGGGCTGTGTAGTGTTTTATGACTGTGTAGAGTACCAGGGCTGTGTAGTGTTTCATGACTGTGTAGAGTACCAGGACTGTGTAGTGTTTCATGACTGTGTAGAGGACCAGGGCTGTGTAGTGTTTCATGACTGTGTAGAGTACCAGGGCTGTGTAGTGTTTCATGACTGTGTAGAGTACCAGGACTGTGTAGTGTTTCATGACTGTGTTGAGTACCAGGGCTGTGTAGTGTTTTATGATTGTGTTGAGAAACAGGGCTGCGTAGTGTTTCATGATTGTGTAGAGTACCAGGACTGTGTAGTGTTTCATGACTGTGTAGAGTACCAGGGCTGTGTAGTGTTTCATGACTGTGTAGAGTACCAGGGCTGTGTAGTGTTTCATGACTGTGTTGAGTACCAGGGCTGTGTAGTGTTTCATGACTGTGTTGAGTACCAGGGCTGTGTAGTGTTTCATGACTGTGTAGAGTACCAGGGCTGTGTAGTGTTTCATGACTGTGTTGAGTACCAGGGCTAAGGAAATGTTCCATGACTGGAGAGTTCCATGAGTGTGTAGCTTACCAGGTCAGTATAGTTCATCAGGATTGTGTGGTGTTTCAGGACTGTGTAGTGAGTCAAGAAATACTTCCCATATAGAATCAAGTTCATCATGGTGGACTGGATTCCAAAATTTATTTGGTTGGTGTTCCTTCACTATTTATCGATAAGAGGAAGAAGAAAAGCACTTCATTTATCACTCTTTATCATCATTTTCATTCCTTTTTTTAATCTTCTTTCCCATTTCAGTTTGTTTTCTTGTTTTCTATCACCTTCTTTATTACTCCTGTTCCACAATTCTTTATGTTCTTGCTGCCTTCCTGCCTCCTCTGTTTTCTCCTCCTTCTTTATCTTCTTCCTATTTCATTCGATCTTCTGTATTATCCTTGATTCTTTCCATCCCCTCCAACTAAAACCTCTTATTTTCTCTCTTTCCTTTCCACATATTACATCCAACTTTCTCACACATTTCTTCCAACTTTCTCACATTTTTTTAAACTTTCTCACATTTTTTCAACATATATCTTGTAAGTTTCTCATACTTTTTTAATTACTTTTTCAAGCATTTCTAGCAAATTTCTATCACATTTGTAGCAACTTTCTCACATATTTCCAGCTTTTTTATTACGTTTTCATATAACCCAAAAATATGCAAAAAAAAAAAAAAAATCCTCGGGAAGTATAATAGGCTGTCCTGCTGTACCGCCACACTGGCGCTTAAACTTCTTTTCAATATACGTCAGCAGTGTTTCGCTGCTCTCACTAAGGGATTTATGACCCTCCCGAGATATTTACTGTCACCCACTCAAAGGATGGTGTCGAATGCCCCAGGAATTGAATGTATTGCGCGGGTGGCAGGGAAGAGGGGTGAGTGGGAGGGGAGTGAAGTAGGGGAGTTAGTGGGGTAGCGTAGATTGATGGAGGTTCGGTAGTGGAGGCTATCAGCTACAGGGCTATTTATGTACGACCAAACGCCTGTAAAAAACTGAATGTATATATACAAATGTGTGTGTGTGTGTGTGTGTGTGTGTGTGTGTGTGTGTGTGTGTGTGTGTGCGTGTGTGTGTGTGTGTGTGTGTGTGTGTGTGTGTGTGTGTGTGTGTGTGTGTGTGTGTGTTTACTTACCTATATGTGGTTACAGGGGTCGAGCCTAAGCTACTGGCCCCGCCACTTCGTCGGTCACTACTAGATCTACTCTTTCCCTGCTGCAAGAGCCTTATCGTACCTCATCTTACAGGTATGTATGGATGCCGCCTCCACGACTTCACTTAACATAAGAACATAAGGATGGAGGAACACTGCAGAAGGCCTACTGGCCCATGCGAGGCAGGTCCTTATCAAAACGACTACTACCTAAAGCTTCCCAAGAAATAACTCCCGTACCCAATGACACCAATCAAACCCAGCCCCTCCCACTCATATATTTGTCCAGTCTCTTCTTAAAGCTACCCAAGGTCCTAGCCTCTATCACCCCACTGGGAAGACTGTTCCACGCATCTACAACTCTGTTAGAAAACCAGTACTTACCTATGTCCTTTCTAAATCTAAATTTATCCAACTTAAATCCGTTATTCCTGGTTCTTACCTGGTTCGACACCCTCAGTACTTTATTAATATCTCCCTTGTTCATGCCCGTCATCCACTTATACACTTCAATGATATCTCCCCTCATTCTACGCCTCTCCAGAGAGTGGAGATTTAAGGCTTTGAGTCTATCTTCATACGGGAGGTTCCTTACACAGTAAATCATTTTAGTCATTCTTCTCTGTATGTTCTCTAAAGAGTCTATATCCATCCTGTAGTAAGGGGACCAAAACTGAGCAGCATAATCTAAATGAGGCCTCACTAGTGATGTATAGAGCTGTAAAATAACTTTTGGACTTCTGTTACTTATACTTCTTGAGATAAATCCCAGATTGTTCCATTTCCTGACAAATCTAAGGCTGAAGAAATATTTCCTAACATCCCTATGACTTATCTGAGTTTCCAACTTCCTGTTGTGACTCCTTGTTCCTGTACCCCATTGTCAATTCCTCTCAGTATTTTATACGTCGTTATCATGTCCATTCTGTCCCTCTAGTTGTCCAGTGTCATCAGGTTGAGTACTCTTAACCTCTCATCATACGAAATGCCCCTTATCTCCGGGACTAGTCTTGTTGCAATCTTTTGCACTTTCTCCAATTTCTTTACGTGTCTGACCAGGTGTGCGTTCCATGCTTCTTCTGCATACTCAAATATGGGCCTGACGTACACTATGTTCAGTGGCGTGAATGACTCAGACGATGTGCTCGGTATGATGCTAACCCCAAGATTCTTTTCCGTGAGTGAGCTTTGCAGCCTTTGGCCCCCCTAAGCTGTACTCTGTTTAGGGTCTTCTTTGTAAAGTAAAAGGACACAAGTGCAACTAATGTGACATTTTATTGTGGCAACGTTTCGCTCTCCAGGAGCTTTATCAAGCCATTACAAACAATACATGGACACAGAGGGTATACATAGGCTCAGAGTGAGGTGCGATACTAGTGGTAGTAGTAGTAGTAGTAGTAGTAGTAGTGATAAAAGTTGTAGTAGTAGTAGTAGTAATACAATATGGTAGAACAATTAATTCGTACATGAGTAAAAGGATATAAAAGCTATTACTTGGGTAACAAAAATAGGTTGGACAAATATAGACTGGATAGAGGCAGCCTGTTTCAGTGTTCACTCTCTGTAATGTGCTTTGTGTAGTATAACAGGAGAGACTATGTGATGGCAGGGTTTACTGTTTTCAGGAGGATACTTGCTAAGACTTCAGAGATGGTGAAGCTGCCGTTGTTTTGTTTAATTGTATTCGAAACAGCGATCATTGCTGATTCTAGGCACTTGCGTCTGCGGAAATTAGTTTCTTTGATCACTAATTGGGCGTCTCTGAATTTCATGAGATGATTGGTGGAATTTCGGTGTTGTACACAGGCGTTGTTCAGGTTGTCGTTCCTACATGCGTAAATGTGTTCATTGAGGCGGGTGTCGGGGTTTCTTGCTGTTTCACCTACGTAAATCTTGTCACAGCCTCCACAGGGTATAGTGTAAACTCCTGCGTTGACTGATTCGTGGTGCTTTGATTTTGTTCTGGTTAGATCCTTTAATGAAGTGCTAGAAGCGATGGCGACTCTGGTGTTAGCTTGTGAAAGTACTTTTGAAACGTTCAGTGCAACCTGACTGTTGGGAAGAATTATAACTTTGTTGGGAGTGGTGTTGGTGCGTGGAGAATTGATGATCTGAAGAGCCCTTTTCTTGCAGTCTTTGATGAAAAAGGAAGGAAAATGTAACTCAGTGAAGGTTTGGTGAATGTACGTACATTCCTCGTCAAGAAACTCAGGACTACAAATTCGGTATGCTCTTAGGAAAAACCCGATGATGATGCCTCTTTTGGTCTTGGTATCTTGACTGGAATAGAAGTGTGTGAGATCATTTTTATTGGTCGGTTTCCGATAAACTTGAAATCTTAGTTTGTTGTCTACTTTGTGAATGAGGACGTCGAGGAAAGGTAGCTTGTCATTTGACTCTTCTTCTAGTGTAAACTGGATCGCCGGTTCAACTGCGTTGAGCCTTGCCTGAAGATCCCGTACATCAAAACGTTTAGGAGTTATTACGAGGACATCGTCCACGTAACGTAACCAAGTGACGCTTGAAGGGATGATGTTGGCGAAGTGTTCAGACTCTAGGTGTTCCATGTATAAGTTGGCTAGGACGGCACTGATGGGGGACCCCATTCCCATGCCGTAGGTTTGTTTGTAGAGCTTGTTATTGAAAGAAAAACAGTTGAAATTAACACAGAGTTCAATCAAGTCAACAAAATCTCCGGGAGGTAGAGGAAGATTAAGGTCCTGATTGACTTTACGTCGTAGAACCTCGATGGCTTTTGTGGTAGGTACTTTTGTGAAGAGGGAAGTCACGTCCAAACTGCTTAGTTTCTTGTTACGGATGGAGAGGTTTCGGATGCGGTTGAGAAGGTCTTCTTTTGTTTCTCCCCAATCTTTGTCGGACCAGGCTTGCAGCCTCTCCAGATCCCCTTGTATTCTTACCTGATCCTCGTCCGCTTGTATTCTCCTCATAGTTTCACATCGTATGTGAACAGGGGCACCACTGAATCTATCCCTTCCTTCAAATCATTCACATATACAAGAAACAGCACTAGGAATGACCCTTCTGGAAACACACTCGACAAAAGTGCCCTCGTCACGTACCAACACTCGTTGTATCCATCCTGTCAGGTATTCCATGATCCATTATGGTGCTTTCCTTGCTATAAGAACATAAGAACATAAGAAAGGAGGAACACTGCAGCAGGCCTGTTGGTCCATACTAGACAGGTGCTTCGAAATCCGTCCCACTAACAGAATATTTGCCCAACCCAATTTTCAATTCTACCCAAGCAATAAGCTTTGATAATTCTATTAACTCACGTGGAAATCCCACTCAAATCCAACCCCCTCTCACTCATGTATTTATCCAACCTAAATTTGAAACTCCCCAAGGCTTTAGCTTCGATAACCCTACTAGGTAGACTGTTCCACTCATCAACTACCCTATTTCCAAACCAATACTTTCTTATATCCTTACTAAATCTAAACTTGTCTAATTTAAATCCATTATTGCGGGCTCCCTCTTAGAGAGATATCCTCAAGACCTTATTTATATCCCCTTTATTAATACCTATCTTCCACCTATACACTTCTATCATGTCTCCCCTCATTCTTCATCTTACAAGTAAATGTGTTGAAATATAAACGCATATGCAGTATGATGTGACCCTTTATTGACTACGTTTCGCCCACACAGTGGGCTTTATCAAGTCACAAACAGATCTACCTGGGTGGAAGGTACGTGAGTATTTATAGGATGAAGTCAGGTTGAGAAAGTTTGGTCAGGTGGAGAATGCTGCATGTGACAATCTACCGAGCTACCTTGGGTGGCTTGGAAGAGAGATTGGATAGGTATATGAGTAGACCTTCTGCAGAGTTCCTCCATTCTTATGTTCTTGGTTGTAAACCAGTCTCATTTGTGGTATTGTGTCGTAAGATTTATTACAGTCCAAGAAGATGCAGTCTACAAATCCCCTGGCTTACTTCTGTTACCTTGTCGTAGAACTTCAGTAGATTTGTGACACAGTATTTGTAGACAGCCTGTACTGTCTGCATAGACAGCCTATGCTGTCTGCCAGCTTAGTTCATATTTCGCGCCATGCTGGTGCTGCCACCTATAGGTCTTGCCACTTCAGTATGCCCAGACTTGCCTCTGTCTCACTCTGGCGACACCCTTCACTCAGTCAAGAAGTGTCAGCTCCTCTCTCCCTCGTGGGCATGGCCCCTCCCAGGCCATGGGCCCAACACACAAGCCTGTGTACCCATCACGACTTAACAATAAAGTAAGAAGCCTCCGAAGACACATCATTGAACCCCGTTACCATAATACCAATTAATCGTGGTTCACATCATATCATTAACAACCCCCTTTCAGCTCTACCAAATAAGTTCGTTATAAATGGTGGGAAGCGGTGGTCACAGCAGTTGTGTTTGCCCGGAGAGAGGAAGGAAGAGGTATGAAGTCATCACCCTATACAAGAAGCATCCGTCTCTCAACGAGTTATCCTGATGTCGTGTCTGCACGTTTGAGCATCCAGACACAGGCACAAGCAGGATCCAGCCTAAATTTGCCGAATTTCTTCTAGAATTGTAAGTGGCGTCCCAGTGACTCCACGCTACAGCGTCCCATGCTATTTCTCAAGTCACATGTTCAGCATCACTTGTATGTTGCTGTTGTTGTTCAGCTCAACACAGCTGTTTCAGCAAGCCAGAGGTGAGTTTTGTGGTGATTTCTGCGTCCGGTGTGAGCTACTCCACATGTTTGTGGGTGGGGGAGGAGGAGGAGGAGGAGGAAGTCGCTGTTCCTCACCTTGCCCATGCTCGCCCTACTCATGCTCACCTGTCTACCATACACTCACCACTGCCCACTCCCTCTGCTGTGTTTTCTGCTGTTTTTCATGTGAATTCATTGCCAGAGCTGTGTATCCGAGTGCCTGAGGCAACTTGAAGCTATGCAGATCGGCATGCCACATAGATCAGCAAGCCACGTGGATCCCGACGCCACGTGGGGTGTGGGCGATGTCACGTGGATCTACAAGCCACGTGAGTTACCAGATGTCCCAGGCCACATGCTGTGGTCTGCTGCTCGCATCACATTGACGTCACCCACGATGCTGCCTGATTTCATGACGTCACGATGCCTGCCTGACGTCACCGCGAGATGTCTGCTGACGTCACAGTGCTGCTGACGTCACCTTGCGACATCATGCCTGACATCACATGATGTCACATCGAGTGTTTCTAGTAATTATTTCAGTATTGTCGAGAAGACTGAAAGAAGATATATGTCGTGTGTTAATTAATTCCTCTCAGTCAGTGTTCTCACATGTTAGCGTACCGCATGTACCGCGGGTGTGTGTAGTTTCGTGTGTCCAGTGAGGTCTGAGCCAGACCTAAGTAGCACCTCTGTGTTAAGTCACCCGTGTGACCAGTGCATTTGACAGCTGTTATCAGTCAGCCCCTGAGCATATGAGCCCCCTTGTTCAGAAAGCTCTTATGCTCGTCGCTCATAGATGTTCTGCAGAATCATTCCTGCTATGATTCCCATCGAGATTTGTTTCACTTCACCTCCAGACCTTCAGAGTGCAGTTATATGTAGAGAAACAAGTCTGAGGACGCTTAGACTAACCTCTGCTATAACTCCAACTGCTGAGAGAATGACACTCGTCAACCCGCAGTTAGCCCTGTCGGCAGGCACTGTGTCAGCCTCGTGTCACAAGCTTCAGTGAGCAGCCTGCACAAAGAAGATGTCACTTTGACTGCTAGCTCGCTCACTGCAGTCTGGTGTATGATGTTACGACTCCCAGATGTTTCGCCCAGTCGTCTCTGCCACGACTCGCTCCACAACTCGCTCCACGCTCGCCAGCAGTGACAGCCCAGCGACAGTACCAGTCGAGAAGTGTCCTCCTGAGTCGCTTGCCAGAAGTCCTGCCCAGTTGCCTAGTTTTGCCGACGCCTCACTCGAGGGCACCAGCATGTCGTGCCCCAGGTTGAGTGAAACCTGCAGTGACTCCTACGATGTCTGCTTCACCATTCCAGAGGAGACCATACCCTGTTACATCACAGCTCAGCCGCAGCGATGTCTCTTGTGTTGCAGTATCTGTCCAGACGCAGGAAGGAGTGCAGTGATGCCCTTCGATGCTCACTGCCTTTGACCTCCCTGTAGGAAGTTTTTTTCCATGTCCATATGCATATATATGTTTTTTATTTTGTGTTCTGTGCCCTGTGCCTACGAGAGAGAGATCGAGTTTCTTTTACCTCCAGTATTGTCGCGTCCGGACGATGCGAGGTAGGTGGCCGAGCGTATGTAGACAGCCTGTACTGCCTGCACAGACAGCCCATGCTGTCTGCCAGCTTAATTCATATTTTGCGGCACTAAGGTACTGCCCTCTGTAGCCAGGCCTCTCGGTGGGCACGCCAGCCTGCCTACCCTTGCCTCTGTCTCACTCTGGCGACACCCTTCACTCAGTCAAGAAGGCCTACTCTCTCTCCCTTGTGGGCATGGCCCTCCCGGGCCATGGGCACAACACACAAGCCTGTGTACCCACCACAACTTAACAATAAAGTAAGAAGCCTCCGAAGATGTATTATTTACACCCCACTACCAGAACACCAAACAAACTGGTTATATATTCTCATCCCTGAAACCGTGTTGGTTGTCATGTATGAAACTGTTCCTTTCTACATGATTCATCACTTTTCTCCTGATAAGCTTCTCAATGACTTCACATACTATTCAAGTCAGTGACATTGGTCTGAAGTGCAATGCTGCCTGTGTGTCATTTTTCTTAAAATTGGGAC
Organism: Cherax quadricarinatus; assembly: GCF_026875155.1. Classification (NCBI taxonomy): domain Eukaryota; kingdom Metazoa; phylum Arthropoda; class Malacostraca; order Decapoda; family Parastacidae; genus Cherax; species Cherax quadricarinatus. The sequence continues at coordinate 24,423,122 of NC_069446.1, read as the reverse complement.
TCTATTTGCTGTCTTTCATACCTCAAGCAATTGCCCTGTTCAGACAGATTTGTTGAAGATTGTTGTTAGCAGCACACACAGTGTGTCTGCTCCCTCTCTCAGGATCCATGGAGAGATGTTGTCCGATCTCACCACCTTCGAGGTGTCTAGTTTGCTTAGCAGCCTCTTCAATCCTTGGTTGTGTCCAGCACTTGCTGGTGTACCTTTCTGTCTCTATTGAAAATACTTCCTTATATCTCGTGTAGAGCTATTCACATACTTCTTGGTCGCTTCTTGTGATCTTCCCTCTCTCCTTCCTCAGCTTGATTACCTGGTCCTAGACTGTTGTTTTCCTCCTAATGTGGCTGTACAACAGATTTGGGTCAGATTTGGCTTTTGATGCTGTCATTATCGTATTTCCACTGGGTCTACCTCCTTATCCACGCATATTCGTTTCTAGCTCTTCTGCTAACCTCCTTATTTTTCTGAGTCCTTTGTCTTCTATACCTTTTTCATTCTCTTCACACTTAGTTTTGGTCTCTCTACACCTTTTGGAGAACCAAGGGCTTGTTCTGTTCTTTCCATTGTTCCTGTTGCCCTTGAGTAAGAACTTCTGTGCTTCCTTTGAATTTTGTGGTCACGTATTCCATAATTTCATTTACATTTTTTTCCACCAGTTCTCTTTCCCAATGCACCTCATACAGGAAATTCCTCATGCCTGTGCAGTCCCTTCTTTTGTAGTTTGGCCTCTTCTGTCCTATTAGTGTTGCTTCACCCTCCACTTTTAACTATACAGTGCTCCTAGTTACCCCTTCTCCTCTATTAATTACTAAATGTAAAAAAAAATAAGAAAAAATTATGAAGTTGGGATTTTTGAATGTGTGTGGATGTAGTGCAGATTGATAAGAAAGAGATGATTGTCATTGTTATGAATGAAAAGAAGGTGGATGCTCTAGCTCTAAGCGAAACAAAGCTGAAGGTGGTAGGGAAATTTCAGTGAGAAGTAAATGAGATTAGGTCAAAAGTATCTGAGATAATTACAGGTCAGGAAGCAGTAGCAGTAGCAGTAACGTTGAATGATTAGTTATGGCAGGAAAAGAGGGAATATAAATGTATAATCCAAGGATTTCGTAGATTAAATTAAGGGTCGGATGCGAAAAGTGGGTTATACTAAGTATTTATGCACACATGGAACAGAGGATTGTAGAGGAGAGAGATTTTGGGAGATGTTTAACATGTGTTTAGGGAGTTTTAAACCAAGTGAGAGAGTAATTGTGTTGAGACCTAAATGCTAAAGTGGTGAAAATGGTTATAAAGGGCGTTGTAGGTATACGTGGGGTAAATGATAAAGGAGTCAAATGCAATGTTTGCAGCCTTCACAGTGACCCACACAAAAAATCACTTTGACATTGAAATATATATAAATTGGTACAACTTTTCAAGATGCAAAAGAAATAACAGGCAACAACGGGGAGTGTTGGCCTGTATGTAAAAGAGTCGCTCATTTTCACAGTGATGCTGAACACCGCAAATGAAGTAGATGAAGTTCTAACAATAAAGATCGAGAACCAAAACCTAGTCATAGTGGTTTTTATATAAACCACCAGATGCAACCTACCAACAGTTCAAGGAGCAGCTACTGAAAATTGATTACTGTTTGGAAAGCCTTCCGGACCCATCCCCAAACATCTTACTGCTTGATTTCAACATAAGGCACAGTAAATGGAAGAATCTAGCAAATAATGTTAAAGCAGATACAATCCCTGGAGGCAGCACAGATGAAGAGTCACACGCATATGAGCTGCGAAATCTCTGCAATAAACACACCCTAAGTCAGCAGATAGTGGAACCAAGAAGACTGGAGAACACACTTGACCTTATTTTCACAAATAATGAGAACCTGGTAAGAACATAAGAAAGAAGGAACACTGCAACAGGTCTGCTGGCCTATGCGAGACAGGTCCAAGTCTGCTACCGGCTTAAGCCAATGCCCCAACCTAGTCAGGTCAGGTCACATTCACTTCAGGAAGGAGCACGGCATCTGACCTAGTAGCACAAGCTACACCCACTCATGTATTTATTGAACCTATTTTTAAAACTACACAACGTTTTAGCTTCTATGACGGTACTCAGGAGTTTGTTAAACTCATCTGCAACTCTATTACCATACCAGTGCTTTCCTATATCCTTCCTGAATCTGAATTTTTCTAACTTAAAACCATTGCTGCGAGTCCTGTCTTGGCTAGATATTTTTAGCATGATATTTACATCCCTTTTATTTATTCCTGTTTTCCATTTATACACCTCAGTCATATTCCCCCTAATTCTACGCCTTTCTAGAGAGTGTGGATTCAGGGCCCTTAGTCTATCCTCATAGGGAAGATTTCTGATGCATGGGATCAACTTTGTCATCCTCTGTATGTATGCTTTCCAGAGCATTTATATCCATTCTGTAATATGGTGACGAAAATTATGCAGCATAATCTAGATGAGGCCTAACCAAGGATAAACAGAGTTGAAGAACAACCCGAGGACTCCTATTATTTATGCTTCTTGATATGAAGCCAAGGATTCTGTTAGCTTTATTGCGAACACTTATGCACTGTTGTCTTGGTTTTAGATTACTGCTAACCAGAACTCCCAAATCCTTTTCGCAATCAGTAATATTAAGATCTACATTGTTTAGTTTATATGTGGCATGGTTATTGTCCTGTCCAATGTTTAGAACTTTGCATTTGTCTATATTAAATTGTAGCTGCCACTTCTCCCACCACTGCATCAGTCTATTCAAATCTTCCTGGTGTGCTCTAATGTACCCGTCAATTCGTCGGCCTATTTTGGTGTCATCGGAAAACTTTCTTATATCGCTATTTATTCTCTCATCTATGTCGTTTATGCAGATAGTGAGCAACAAGGGGCGCAACACTGACCCCTGTGGAACACCGCTCGTGACGCTTCCCCACTCCGACTTCTTCCCATTTATGTAAACTCCCTGCTGCCTATCAGTCAACCATGCCTCTATTCACGAAGAAATTTCTCCTCCTATTCCGTGTACCTTAATTTTCCTCAATAATCTCTGATGTGGGACTTTATCAAAAGCCTTACTGAAGTCCATATACACAATATCATATTCATTACCATGATCTACCTCCTCAAATACCTTAGTGAAAAAAGTCAATAAATTCATAAGTTAGGAACTCCCTTTTGTAAAACCGTGCTGAGATTCGTTGATCAATTTATGCTTTTCAAGATGGCTACGAATTGCCTCGGCAATTATTAATTCTATTGGTCTATAGTTCGAAGCTAAGGACCTGACACCTGCTTTGAAAATAGGTGTCACATTTGCCATTTTCCACTTATCTGACACTATGCCAGTTTGTTGTGATATGTTGAAAAGATTAGCCAAAAGGTATGCTAAGTTCCTCTTTACATTCCTTTAGAACCCTTGCGTACAGTTCAACAGAGCCTGGCGATTTGTTAAGTTTTAATTTATCTATTTGTCTAAGGACCATGTCACTTGTGACCCTAATCGTGCATGGTTTATTATCGTCCTATTCTGCATAATTTATTATTTCTGGAATATCACTAGTATCTTCCTGCATAAAAGCTGAGAGGAAGTATATGTTAAAATTATACACATTTTCTTATCACTGTCGATGAGCTGAGCCGAGTAACTTTTGAGTGGGCCGATCTTGTCCATAATCTTACTTCTGTATACCTGAAAGAATCCTTGCAACTTTAGCCTCATAATCTCTTTTTGCTTTTCTTACTCCCTTTTTTTTATTTCTTTCTTTAACTGAATATATTCATTTCTTAACTGCCCATCTCCTCTTTTGATTCGCCTATCTTTTGACCAATGAGATGTTTTAATCAATTGTTTATCCATTTAGGATCATTTTTGTTTCATCTGATTCCCCTATTTGGAACATAAGTTATCTGAGCAGCTAGAACTATGTTCTGGAAAACATTATATTGGCAACCATTACCACCTACCTGACCCATAGTTAGGCTATTCCAGCTCAGCCCACCCAGGTAATTTCTCAGTTCTATGAAATCAGCCTTTAAATCATACCCAAAATTAGTTTTTCACGGCCCTCGATAAGCTGTAACCAAATAGATTCAGTGGCTGATGCTTCTAATTTTATATCTTGTCTGATACAACAGTTTAAACTGTCTCTGACAAACATCGCTACTCCACCACCCTTCCTGTTGACCCTATCAGTGTGGAATAATTTATTGCCCTGCATGTGGCATTCAGAAGGCATTTCTCTATCTTTCAGAATGAGCCAGTTCTCTCTACAGCAATAATATCTATGCTTCCTGCACTTGCAATTAATTTTAACTCATCTATCTTATTTCTTACACTCCTGGTATTAGCTAGTCTCTCGCTGCCCTCTGCTGTCTCCCTTTGTTTACTGACTTGATCCATTGTCTTTATTTGTAACTTTATGATGAATAATGATGAATAATGGTAAGAAACATAACAGTGTAAAACACGACTAATTCCGATCACAATCTTATCGAAGTTCAGACTTTCATGCACAATTTCAACAACAAGAACATTCATCTCGGACCAGGCGAACTATGTTTTAAGTGAAACATGTTTGGAAGATATATTAAATAACATGGATCCAAACCAGTGCCTTGAAAGAATCAACATCTTGGCAGCTGAAGTATGTTCAAGGTACAGTCCCATAAGAAAGGAGAGAAGAAGTAAACTGAAGAGAAAGATGGTCCCTCTACAGAAGACAACAAAGAATCACTGAGAGCCTCAAGAATGGTAGATTATCTGATACATGGAAGGAAGTACTGACCAGGGAAGTGGAAAGTATCGAGCTTAAGTTAACGTATTCATACAGGATCCTGGAAAGATAGGAAGTGCTAAAAGCAATTAGTGAAACTGAAAGAATTTTGAAATATTTCGTTTCATATGCCAAAAAAAAAAAAGCAAAAACCACATCTAGTATCCGGTCTCTTGCTCAGACAAGATGGGACTTGTTAGGTAAGACACATATACAACAGTTAGGTATCTTTATTTTGAAACGTTTCGCCTACACAGTAAACTTCTTCAGTCGAGTACAGAAAAGTTGGCATTTTATACCATTTTAATATTCAAGATGGGACTTACACAGATGACAACATAGAAGTGAGTGAGATACTGAAATCTCAATACAACTCTGTATTTAGCGAGCCACTAATCAGTCTAAAGATCGACAATCCAAATGATTTTTTTCATGAATGAGCCTCAAAATTCTGTCAATGTATGCCAAATTTCTGACATTACCCTGACTCCACTAGACTTTCAAAAAGCCATTGACAACATACCCATGCACTCAGCCGCCCCAGACCCAGACTCGTGGAACTCTGTGTTCATTAAGAACTGCAAGAAAACCCTGTCGCGCTCCCTAAGTGTACTATGGAGGAGCTTCGACATGGAGGAAATTCCACAGTCACTAAAAACGACGGATATAGAGTCACTCCAGAAAGGTGGCAGCAAAGTATTAGCTAAGAATTATAGACCAATATCTCTAATGTCCCACATCATAAAAATCTTTGAAAAAGTACTAAGAAGCATGATTGCAAACTACTTGGGTTCAGAGCGGGTAGCTCATGCCTCTCACAACTACTGGATCACTATGATTTAGTCTTGGATACACTGGAAGACAAAGAGAAAAGCCTTTGACAAGTGCGATCATGGTGTAAGAGCGCACAAAATGCATGCTAAAGGGATAACTGACAAAGTGGGAGATGGATCTTTAACTTTCTAACCCATCGAACACAAAGAGTAGTGGAACCTGCCATAGTGAAAAGCTCTGTTCCACTAGGCACGGTACTCGCCCCCATCCTGTTCCTCATCCTGATATCAGACATAGACAGAGATGTAATCCACAGCACCGTGTCTTCCTTTGCAGTCGATACTAGGATCTGCATGAGACTGTCATCTATTGAGGACACGGTTAACCTCCACGAAGATATAAACCAAGTTTTCCTATTGGCAACGGAAAACAATATGATGTTTAATGAAGACAAATTCCAACTACTCCGTTATGGAAAACTGGAGGAGATAATGAGTGGTAATGTCTGAGGATCTCACATTCAAGGATCACAACAGTGCCACGACCACATTTGCGAAGAAAATTATAAGATGGATAATGAGAACGTTCTAAACAAGAGATGCCAAGCCAATGATGATCCTTTTTAAATCACTTGTTTTCTCTAGGCTGGAATTCTGCTGTACATTAACATCTCCATTCAAAACAGAGGAAATTGCAGATCTAGAGAATGTACAGAGAACCTTTACTGCACATATAATTTCCGTCAAACACCTTAACTCCTGGGAACGCCTGGAAGGATTGACTTGTACTCGCTGGAACGCAAGCGAGAGATATATCATAATCTACACTAGGAAAATCCTAGAAGGAATGGTACCTAATCTGCACACAGAAATCACTCCCTACGAAAGCAAAAGACTGGGAAGGTGCTGCAAAATACCCCTAATAAAAAACAAGGGTGTCATTGGTACACTGAGAGAGAAAACACAATAAGTGTCGTGGACCGTACTGCGGCGACGTTGATCCCTATTGCAACTCAGGAGTCCCAAAGGCCTGTTATCTTGGGTGTAAAGGGAGCAAAATAAACACAGCAGAAAAACTTTTGACTTGTATTATCCTTCACCAATTTAGAATAGAAGTATGTACACTATATACACTATGTACAGCAATAGGTATTAGTGTACTCCACGGTAAGCAAGGCAGAATAGAAGCCACCAGGGATCAGACCGTGCTTCAACCAGCTCTAGAATGGGAATGACAAGGGCAGACAGGTGAGTGGTACCCACAACACTTCTGCGATTGCCAAAACCATTTTCTCATTGGCTGGAACCTGGGTACTGATTGAACGACGGGGCCCCATCATCAACCCTAGTACCTGGTTCGCTGGTTGGGGGAGATAGCCTTTCAATGAAGGTGTGTACATGCGCCGAATAAAGGTTACGTAGTCTTTGCATGCCACAATCCCCAGAATACCCTCGAAGTAGACTCCAGGTACCAGGTAGGCGACATGACGATAGTTTGCTGGACCATGAACTGGTGGATGAATTGTTGATGTGGATAGACTTCAGGGCGTGAAAGATTATAGGGGAGCAATAGATATGTCAGATCATTATTTATTTGTAGGAACAGTGAGAATGAGAAGTTGATAGGGATACAAGGAGAATGGCATCAGCAAGTAAGAGAGAGAGGTGAATATGGAATAGTGAGAGTATAGGCAAAGAGGACGTTGAAAAGGTATGGGATAGATTCAAGAATGGAGTGTTAGAGTGGATACAGAAGGTTGGGTGCAGGAGGGAAAGAGGATCCAGTGGTGGAATGATAAGGTAAAAAGTGTGGCAAGCGAGAAAAAGTCAGCATATGAGAGGTTTTTGCAAAGCAGAGGTGATAAGAGTAGTATGCAATATATGGAGAGTAAAAAGGAGACGTTAGGAGAGTGGTGATGAAGTGTAAAAGAGCAAATGAGTGGGTGAGGTTCTGTCAACAAACTTTCTTGAAAATAACGAAAAGTTTTAGAGTGAGATTAAAGTGTTAAGAAACCCTAGGGAACGAATGGGGAGTTAGAGGTATTGGGTAGATAGAGGAAATATTTTGAGGAACTTTTAAATGTTGGTGACAAAAGGGACGCAGTGATTTCATGCCCACATTTCCATCAAAATGCATGGATATATTCTGGAAGAAACTGTACATCTGTCTAAAAGAAGAAACTGTCAAGTTTACTTTTAAACCACCATTTCAGTGCTCATTAGAAGTACTAAACGCCGTTATGAATCAAACTTCTGACTAAAAGAACAAAGTTAAACTGTTCTGGCTGCGCTACACATGATGACTTCCGTTAAGTCGCTGCATCCAGCACCTCACCCACGAGCTGCCATCTCCTGTGACCTGAGATCCTGCCTGTTCACCAGCCAAACCTAGCACATACACTGCGTGCTTCTCTGCCCTTCTACATCACCCATACAATACTCTGCTGATGAGTTTAGCTCCGGCTGTTTATCTACAACTGCAGACATTCCTCTCCAGAGCTATTCACCGTCTGTCCTCACTTACGTCCCCCTCACCCCACGTGCGTTTTACCTGAGTGTTACGTTCGTTCGTTCGTTGACACAGAAAAAAAAAAACTTTAATAAAAACATCCCACCAAAATGTTGACGGGTGTGTCTATAAGATTCCTTGTCAAATGTGATAAAGTTTGTTACGGTCAAACTGGTAAAAGTTTTGAACTTAGGTTAAAACAACATAAATATAACGTTAGAAGTGGACAAGATTCTAATGCTCTGTTTATTCATGTGAGAGATTTTAAAATGGCTGAGAAAGTTATACCAAGCAAATCCATGGTAGACATGAATAAAATAGAATCATGTTTGATATTTAGACACATGTGCAACATCTGGGTATCTTTAATGTAGACGTTTCGCCATCCAGTGGTTTTATCAATACAAATTCTAGGACATTATTTGAATACAGTAAAACTATATACAGAAGATGAGGTAATCAGTCCCTCAACCTTGAAGTTGGTGTGGAGAGCACCGCGGTCGTGGAGGTTCTGGAGCAGAGGCAAGGAAGCTGACCTACGTGGGTCTGACCTACCAGTGACAATGCCCTTTCCACCTGGCGTTAGTATATAAGCGCCAGCCTCCATGCTTTTATATCAATACCAACACTGCGACTAGCCGATGATTCGAATCCACGTCGTTTTGGCCCGCCTCATGATGAGCGAAAATCACATGACACTCTAACCCACAGGACCTCACACTCGGCTAGTCACAGTGTTACTATTGATTAAATATCACTCGTTCGTGGTCACAATAATATAGGCAGAACTTGCATTCTTGGCTTAAATAGCAACGTTCATCTCGCCATATAGGACAAGCTAAAATTTGTGTATGCAATAATATCGCCAAAATCATTCTGAACCTAATGTAAAAAATATATTTCACTGTGTTTGTTTAGTATTAAATTATTGTAAACAAATCTTAAATATATTTAGTTGGGTTAGGCTAAAATAAATTGCGCTTGTTATAATAAGGTTAGGTAAGTTTTGTAAGTTCCTTTTGGTGCAAAATTAAAAAAATTGACATTAACATTAATGAAAAAAATATATCTTTAAATGTATAAGAGAAAATTTTGGAAAGGACTTAATTTTAAATGAGTTCTTGCTAATTGACCAGTTTTACATATTCGGCACGACATATATATATATATATATATATATATATATATATATATATATTATATATATATATATATATATATATATATATATATATATATATATATATATATATACTCTAGAAGACGGGCAGTGGAACCAAGCTACACTTCCAGTCAGACTAGGAGGCATTGGTGTCCGCAAGTCATCACAGATTGCGTTACCTGCTTTTCTGTCCTCGTGTATTGCATCCAGAGAGCTTGTAGCAGCGATTCTCCCTGAACATCTTAGGGACAAGATTGGAGTCCAGGACCAAAAATTCATTGACGGAGCAATGATCTGGGACAATCTAACGGGCTCAGAAACCAGACCTGCTCCCCCCAACAACTACAAAGAATCGCACTGGGATGGTCCAATAGTGGAAAATATAGCCTCAACGATGCTTCAGAGTGTGTCAGGGAAGGATAGAGCCCGCCTGCTGGCAGTGAGAGCCCCTCATGCTGGGGACTTTCTGTTGGCTGTTCCCAACTCCAGCCTTGGCACACGCCTCGACCCACAGACCATCCGCATCGGTGTTGCCCTTCGACTTGCCGCCCCTATTCTCGCCGAACACAGGTGTATTTGTGGCAGTGAAGCAGCAGACCGATTCGGGTACCATGGTCTTGTGTGCCGTAAATCCGAGGGAAAGATTGCAAGACATGAGGAGGTTAATAACATTATCAAGAGGAGCCTCACAACAGCTGGATGCCCAGCAGTAAGGGAGCCACCCCAACTATGCAGATCTGACGGCAGCCAGAAGCGTCCAGATGGTATCACCCTTCAAGCCTGGACAGATGGGAAGCAGGTGGTGTGGGACTATACATGTGCATCTACCTTGGCTGATACCTATCTCCAATACACCAGGGAGGAAGGAGGGGCAGCTGCCAGCTTTAGGGAGTCCCAAAAGTCTAGAAAATATGGAGAACTTGCCCATCATTATATGTTTGTTCCCATAGGCTCAGAGGCCCTTGGCTCATGGGGAAAGAGTGCATCTAATTTCCTTAAGGAGCTGGGAAAAAGACTCATCAGGGTAACTAGGGATCCCAGGGCAGCTAGTTTTCTGTTCCAGCGGCTCAGTGCGGCTGTTCAAAGGGGTAATGCATGCTGCATTTTGGGCACACGCCCCAGCTCTGAGGAGCTGGATGAGATTTTCGCCTTATAATCGGTGATACACACGTAACAACATGTACCGTATATGCCACCTTTATATCAACAATGTATCTCTTAAATCTTCTGTGCCATATTATGTAATAATATATATATATATATATATATATATATATATATATATATATATATATATATATATATATATATATATATATATATATATATATAGGTAGTAGGTTGGTAGGCAACAACCACCCAGGGAGGTACTACCGTCCTGCCAAGTAAGTGTAAAACAAAAGCCTGTAATTGTTTTACATGTGGGTAGGATTGCTGGTGTCTTTTGTCTGTTTCATAAATACGCAAGATTACAGGCATGTCTTGCTGCTTCTACTTACACTTAGGTCACACTACACATACATGTACGTGTTTATTTATACACACTCATCTGAGTTTTCTTTGATTTTATCTTAATAGTTCTTGTTCTTATTATTTTTCCTTTCATATCCATGGGGAAGTGGAATAAGAATCTTTCCTCCGAAAGCCATGCGTGTTGTAAAAGTCAACTAAAATGCCGGGAACAATGGGCTAGTAACCCCTTTTCCAGTAATAATTACTAAAAAGAATAAGAAGAAAATTGTCAAAGTGGGAAGTCTGAATGTGCGTGGATGTTGTGCGAATGATAAGAAAGAGATGATTGTGGATGTTATGAATGAGAAGAAGCTGGATGTCCTGGCTTTAAGTGAAACAAAGCTGAAGGGGTTGGGAGAGTTTCAGTGGAGAGGAATAAATGGGATTAGTTCAGGGGTTTCAAACAGAGTTAGAGCTAAAGAAGGAGTAGCAATAATGTTGAAGGATAACCTATGGCAGGAAAAAAGAGAGTATAAATGTAGTAATTCAAGGTTGGATTATAGTAAGCGTATATGCACCTGGAGAAGAGAGAAGTGTTGAGGAGAGAGATTTTGGGAAATGTTGAGTGAATGCGTGGGGAGTTTTGAACCAAGTGTGAGAGTACTTGTGGTTAGGGATTTCAATGCTAAAGTGGGTAAAATTGTTGTGGAGGGAGTAGTAGGTAAATTTGGGGTGCCAGGGGTAAATGAAAATGGGGAGCCTTTAATTGAGCTGTGTGTAGAAAGAGGTTTGGTAATAAGTAATACATATTTTATGAAAAAGAGGATAAATAAATATACAAGGTATGATACAGCACATAATGAAAGTACTTTGTTAGATTATGTATTGGTGGATAAAAGGTTGATCGGTAGGCTCCAGGATGTACACGTTTATAGAGGGTCACCTACTATATCGGATCATTATCTAGTTGTAGCTACAGTTAGAGTAAGAGGTAGATGGGAAAAGAGGAAAATGGCAACAACAAGTAAGAGGGAGATGAAAGTGTATAAACTAAGGGAGGAGGAAGTTCGGGTGAGATATAAGCAACTATTGGCAGAAAGGTGGACTGGTGCAAGAATGAGTAGAGGGGGGGGGGTTGAAGAGGATTGGAATAGTTTTAAAAACGCAGTATTAGAATGTGTGACAGAAGTTTGTGGTCATAGAAGGGTGGGTGCAGGAGGAAAGAGGAGTGATTGGTGGAATGATGAAGTAAAGGGTGTGATAAAAGAGAAAAAAGGTAGCTTTTGAGAGGTTTTTACAAAGCAGAAGTTTTATAAGAAAAGTAGAGTATATGGAGAGTAAAAGAAAGGTGAAGAGAGTAGTAAGAGAGTGCAAAAGGAGAACAGATGATAAAGTGGGAGAGGCACTGTCAACAAATTTTAATGAAAATAAGAAAAAAATTTGGAGAGTTAAACAAGTTAAGAAAGCCTAGGGAACGAATGGATTTGTCAGTTAAAAACAGAGTAGGGGAGTTAGTAGATGGGGAGATGGAGGTATTGGGTAGATGGCGAGAATATTTTGAGGAACTTTTAAATGTCGACGAAGAAAGGGAAGCGGTAATTTCATGCACTGTCCAGTGAGATATACCATCTTTTAGGAGTGAAGAAGAGCAGGATGTGAGTGTGGGGGAGGTGCATGAGGCATTACGTAGAATGAAAGGGGGTAAAGCAGCTGGAACTGACGGGATCATCACAGAAATGTTAAAAGCAGGGAAGGATATAGTGTTGGAGCGATTGGTATTTTTGTTTAATAAATGTATGAGAGAGGTGAAGGTACCTAGGGATTGGCGGAGAGCATGTATAGTCCCTTTATATAAATGCAAGGGGGACAAAAGAGACTGTAAAAATCGTAGAGGAATAAGTTTACTGAGTATACCAGGAAAAGTGCACGATAGGGTTATTATTGAAAGAATTAGAGGTAAGACAGAATGTAGAATTGCGGATGAGCAAGGAGGCTTCAGAGTGGGTAGGGGATGTGTAGATCAAGTGTTTACATTGAAGCATATATGTGAACAGTATTTAAATAAGGCAGGGAAGTTTTTATTGCATTTATGGATTTAGAAAAGGCATATGATAGAGTGGATAGGGGAGCAATCTGGCAGATGTTGCAAGTATATGGAATAGGCGGTAAGTTACTAAATGCTGTAAAGAGTTTTTATGAGGATAGTGAGGCTCAGGTTAGGGTGTGTAGAAGAGAGGGAGAATACTTCCCGGTAAAAGTAGGTCTTAGACAGGGATGTGTAATGTCTCCATGGTTGTTTAATATATTTATAGATGGGGTTGTAAAAGAAGTAAATGCTAGGGTGTTCGGGAGAGGGGTTGGATTAAATTATGGGGAATTTAATACAAAATGGGAATTGACACAGTTACTTTTTGCTGATGATAATGTGTTTATGGGAGATTCTATAAGAAAAATTGCAAAGGTTAGTGGATGAGTTTGGGAGTGTGTAAAGGTAGAAAATTGAAAGTGAACATAGAAAAGAGTAAGGTGATGAGGGTATCAAATGATTTAGATAAAGAAAAATTGGATAACAAATAGAGGAGGAGGAGTATGGAAGAAGTGAATGTTTTCAGATACTTGGGAGTTGACGTGTCGGCGGATGGATTTATGAAGGATGAGGTTAATCATAGAACTGATGAAGAAAAAAAGGCGAGTGGTGCGTTGAGGTATATGTGGAGACAAAAAACGTTATCTATGGAGGCAAAGAAGGGAATGTATGAAAGTATAGTAGTACCAACACTCTTATATGGGTGTGAAGCTTGGGTGGTAAATGCAGCAGCGAGGAGACGGTTGGAGGCAGTGATGTCCTGTCTAAGGGCAATGTGTGGTGTAAATATTATGCAGAAAATTCGGAGTGTGGAAATTAGGAGAAGGTGTGGAGTTAAATAAAGTATTAGTCAGAGGGCTGAAGAGGGGTTGTTGAGATGGTTTGATCATTTAGAGAGAATAAACAGAAGGGATGATAAGGGGCTTGAACTGCAGTTCAGTCAGTTCAGTTGTAGTTATTACATCTCTCTAACGGGATGTAATACAGTATGTGTGTGTGTGTGTGTGTGTGTTGTGTGTGTGTGTGTGTGTGTGTGTGTGTGTGTGTGTGTGTGTGTGTGTGTGTGTGTGTGTGTGTGTGTGTGTGTATGTGTGTGTGTGTTTGTGCGTGTGTACTCACCTACTTGTACTCACCTAGTTGAGGTTGCAGGGGTCGAGTCCTAGCTCCTGGCCCTGCCTCTTCACTGGTCGCTACTAGGTCACTCTCCCTGAACCGTGAGCTTTATCATACCTCTGCTTAAAGCTATGTATGGATTCTGCCTCCACTACATCGCTTCCCAAACTATTCCACTTCCTGACTACTCTGTGGCTGAAGAAATACTTCCTAACATCCCTGTGATTCATCTGCGTCTTCAACTTCCCACTGTGTCCCCTTGTTGCTGTGTCCCATCTCTGGAACATCCTGTCTTTGTCCACCTTGTCAATCCCTCTCAGTATTTTGTATCTCGTTATCATGTTGTCCCTATCTCTCCTGACCTCCAGTGTCGTCAGGTTGATTTCCCTTAACCCCTCCTCGTAGGACATACCTCTTAGCTTTGAGACTAGTCTTGTTGCAAACCTTTGCACTTTCTCTAGTTTCTTTACGTGCTTGGCTAGGTGTGGGTTCCAAACTGGTGCAGCATGCTTTAATATGGGCCTAACGTACACGGTGTACAGGGTCCTGAACGATTCCTTATTAAGATGTCGGAATGCTGTTCTGAGGTTTGCTAGTCGACCATATGCTGCAGCAGTTATTTGGTTGATGTGCGCTTCAGAAGATGTTCCTGGTGTTATACCACCCCAAGATCTTTTTTCTTGAGTGAGGTTTGTAGTCTCTGGCCCCCTAGACTGTACTCCGTCTGCGGTCTTCTTTGCCCTTCCCCAATCTTCATGATTTTGCACTTGGTGGGGTTGAACTCCAGAAGCCAATTGCTGGACCAGGTCTGCAGCCAGTCCAGATTCCTTTGTAGTTCTGCCTGGTCTTCAATCGAATGAATTCTTCTCATCCACTTCACGTCATCTGCAAACAGGGACACTTCGGAGTCTATTCCTTCCGTCATGTCGTTCGCACATATCAAAAATAGCACTGGTCCTAGGACTGACCCCTTTGGGACCCCGCTGGTCACAGGTGCCCACTCTGACACCTCGCCACGTGCCATGACTCGCTGCTGTCTTCCTGACAAGTATTCCCTGATCCTTGTAGTGCCTTCCCTGTTATCCCTGCTTGGTCCTCCAGTTTTTGCACTAATCTCTTGTGTGGAACTGTGTCAAACGCCTTCTTGAAGTCCAAGAAAATGCAATCCACCCACCCCTCTCTCTCTTGTCTTACTGCTGTCACCATGTCATAGAACCCCAGTAGGTTTATGACATAGGATTTCCCGTCCCTGAAACCATGTTGGCTGCTGTTGATGAGATCATTCCTTTCTAGGTGTTCCACCACTCTTCTCCTGTGTGTGTGTGTGTATGTGTGTGTGTGTGTGTGTGTGTGTATGTGTGTGTGTGTGTGTGTGTGTGGTATGGTGTGTGTGTGTGTGTATGTATGTGTGTGTGTGTGTGTGTGTGTGTGTGTGTGTATGTGTGTGTGTGTGTGTGTGTGTGTGTGTGCTCACCTATTTGTACTCACCTATTTGTGGTTGCAGGGGTCGAGTCACAGCTCCTGGCCCCGCCTCTTCGCTGATTGCTACTAGGTCCTCTCTCTCCCTGCCCCATGAGCTCTATCATACCTCGCCTTAAAACTATGTATGGTTCCTGCCTCTACCACATCACCTTCTAGGCTATTCCACGGCCTAACTACTCTATGACTGATGAAATACTTCCTAACATCTCTTTGATTCATCTGAGTCTTCAACTTCCAATTGTGTGTGTGTATGTGTGTGTGTGTGTGTGTGTGTGTTTCATATTCCTTCGGATGTATACACAGGTCAGTACTTGCATAGTTACAAAAGTGCGCCGCACACATACAAAATTTTGCATTTATAAAGATACAAATACTCATATTCATACGTAAGCAATCGGTTACATAAACATACACATACATACGCATGAAAGTGCATATACGTACAGAAATTAAATTGCGCAAACATACACACACACATATAAATGTATTTATGTTGCTGCTTTCACTATTCCTTTTGAGCATATAGAGACAGGGCGGCTGGGGTTATGGGATGTGTTAAGACAGCTGTAAAGTTGTGTGTTCTTATGTTATGTTCTTAAGAACATAAGAACATAAGAAAGTTGGAACACTGCAGGAGGCCTGTTGGCCCATATGTTTTGTGATTTATGAGTTCTGTGTATAAAGGCCACAGGACCAATATTCCATTTGCTTCGCCAAGAAAACATAGATCTAAGCTATGATTGCATATTGCTTTCATGTTTTTTATCGACTCATTTTGCTTAAACTGTGTTTTTTCACAGTTTGCGCTCAGTAGTTGTTATGAGTGTTGGAGATCACACACAGTCTCTGAGAGGGATGTCCTCCACCGCCAAGATTAATCTCCCGTTCTTTAAGTCTGCCATAAATTACTTCCCTTGGCGAAGGAAATAAAACTCATCTTGGCAGAGTGCTTTTTTAGGTGGCGGCAGGGCTGACAGGCGATTTTTTATGGCAAGGAAGAGCTGAAGTGATGATTTTTGTAAAAGATGTGAAGTATGAAGATTGATTTTCTAGGGGTAGCATCTATCCCACCCCCTCCCTTCAAACAATTAAACCCATCCACCCACCCAAACTCACCACTTACATACCCATCTAAATAACCAAACCAACTCTATAATCAACCTACTTACAGATCAGCCTAGTCATTAACACAAATGGTCAGTTATAGTGGGAAAACAACCACAGAATATTAGGTAAGACACATATGCAATAGTTAGGTATCTTTATTTTGAAACGTTTCTTCAGTCGAGTTTCAGACTTCGGAACAATGCTCTTCTCCAGACTGAGGGACTGACCACCTCAAATCTTTAAGGGTGATGGACTGATTACATCGTCTTCAAGTCTCCTGCTTCTATCAACTTTTCTGTACTCGACTGAAGAAGCCTACTGTGTAGGCGAAACGTTTCAAAATAAAGATACCTAACAGTTGCATATGTGTCTTACCTAACAACCTGTCGGAATTTTATACCATTTTAATGTTCAACCACAGAATACTTCTACCTTTTATTGGTATATCACATTTTTATTGTGTAAACGCCAGCGGTGAGTCTCATACATGAAGTAATGAAATATGTCAGCGAAGAAGGAGTTTTAGCCTCCTTACTACGGGATGGATATAGATTCATTAGAGAACATACAGAGAAGAATGATTAAAATTATTAACTGTATAAGAAATCTCCCGTATGAAGATAGACTTAGAGACTTGAATCTTCACTCTCTGGATAGACGTAGAATGAGCGGAGATATCATCGAAATGTATAAGTGAATGATGGGCATAAACAAGGGAGATATTAATAAAATACTGAGGATATCGAACCAAGTAAGAACCAGAAATAACGGATTTAAGTTAGACAGATTTAGATTTAGGAAGGACTTATTACCAAGGTTTATACCCCTTTTTAAAATTCCTGGATGAGGAACGAGCATCATGGGAACAGATATATCAGCTTTGCTTGGCGTCTAGTAAGACAATAAAAACTGCGTAACTCCTCCCATACCCTCCAAGCCTGACTGGAAGTAATGCTTTGCCACCTACTGCCAATACTTCGAGGGAAAGATTCAATACATCTTTAGCATGTCTTAAAGAAACAGTCGATGTTCCTTTAGTTTCGGACTGCTGAAGCTGGGGAGCATCTCAGAAGTAGGGAAGTCCTTAGGATTGACAGCACTCTCGAGAGTAGGTGGAAGGAACCAATGTGTACGATGCCTTTCATCCTGCCTTCCATCGTCCTGGGGCATTAGATTTTTTTCCAAGATCAGGAGACTGCTGTTGTCCCTGTATCAATGTTTCGTGCTCCCTTGACGAAAACAGCACAAGTATTCCGGAATCATCTGTCAATTGGTAGAAACTATTATTTCACATTTGGTGGGGTATAAAGAAAGGCCCAGCTCTCTCCCATGTCATTTAAAATTTTTCTGATTGTCCTCAAGGAGAGATTCTGTAGATGCCATCCTAGGTACCATCATCCAAAAACCAGATATTGACCTTCACTGGAGGGTGTTAAACAACCCGAAGGATAGAATGAATCTTTCTTTTGCTTTTCCTGTATCACTGGTTTTGCAATATTTTGCAAAACATACATAAATATATATATATTATATATATATATATATATATATATATATATATATATATATAGTATAATTATATAATAGTATTATATATAATATATATATATATGGTCGTGGCCGAATATTAAAACTGGTTCACGTTAACAAGAACCTCTTTTAAGAAAATTAAGTCTTTCTGAAATTTTCTCTTAACTTTTAAAAGATAATTTTTTCATTAATGTTAATGTATAAAATTTTAATTTTGCACCAATAGAATCTTAGAAAACTTACCTACCTTATATAACAAGAACAATTTATTTTAAGCCTAACCCAACTAAATATATTTTAGATATGTTTACAATAATTTAATACTATAACAAACACAGTGAAATATATTTTTTTTCGTTCAGGTCAGAAAGATTTTTGGGCGAAATTAGGCATACACAAATTTTCCTTGTACTATATTGCAAGATTAACGTTTTCTATTTAAGACATCTGGTGCCAAGATTCGCAGTTATACCTATTCGCACGACATATAAATAATATATATATAGTATATATATATAATATAGGTCTAATTATATATATATATAAATATAGTATATATATATATATAAATATATATATATATATATATATATTTAAGCCAAAATCGCAAGTTCACTGTCCTAATTCGGATTCGGCACGACATATATATATATATAAATATAAATATATATATTATATATATATATATATAAATATATAAAATATATATATATATATATAGATAAATATATATATATATATTATGTCGTGCCGAATCGCAGAACTTGCGATCTTGGCTTAAATAGCAACGTCTCATGCTTGCCATATATGACAAGTGAAATTTGTGTATGCAATAATTTCGCCAAAATCATTCGAACCTAACGAAAAAAATATATTTCACTGTGTATTGTTTATATTAGAATTACCGTAAACAAATCTGAAATATACTTAGTTGGGTTAGGCTAAAAGAAATTGCTCCTTGTTATAATAAGGTTAGAAAGTTGTCTAAGATTCTTTAGGAGGCAAAATTAATTTTTTTTACATTAACATTAATGAAAACAATATGATCGCCTTTAAACGTATAAAAAGATAAATTTCAGAATCTTAATTTTAATGAGTTCTTGCTAATTGACCGTTTGTACATATTCGGCACGACAATATATATATTATATATAAATATATAAGAAATATATAATATCTTATATAAATATATATATATATATATATATATATATATATATATATATATATATATATATATGTTATATATATATTCTTTCTTCTTTCACACAACACCACCGGCCGTGACCCACCGAGGCAGGGTGCCCAAAATAAAAAACAAATGTTTCTCCTTTCAAATTAGTAATATAACAGGATAAGGGGTGTGACTACCCCTTGCACCCGGCATTTAGTCGCCTCATACTGACACGCAGTGGCTTACGGAGGAAAGATTCTCTTTCCACTTCCCCATGGACAATAGAAGAAATAAAGAAGAACAAGAAGCAATTTAGAAAAAGGAGAAAAACTAATAGTATGTATATATTATATGCATGTGCTGTCTGTGAAGTGTGACCAAAGTTGTAATATGATAGCAAGATATCCCTGTTATCTAGCGTTTTTAGGAGACAGAAAAAGACACCAGCAATCCTAACCGATCCATGCAAAACAGTTACAGGTTTTCTGTTTCACAGTCATCTGCAGGACTGTAGTACTTCCTCTGGGTGGTTGCTGTCTACCAACCTACTACTATGATATATATCTATTATATATATAAATATATATATATATGATATATAAATATATAAAAATATATATAATATATATATATCTATATATATATATGTAGAGTTATAATTGAAAGAATTAAGAGAAAGACGGAATTAGGATAGCAATGAACAAGGAGGCTTTAGAAAGGTAGGGGGTGTGTGGACCAGGTGGTTGTACAGTGAAAATATAAGTGAACAAGTAATTTGAGATAAGGCTAAACAGTCTTTGTCATTTATGGATTGGAAAAAGGCGTACGACAGGGTGTATAGGGGGTCAAATGTGCATATGTTTTGCAAGTGGAATGGAGTAGAGGTAGGTTACTGAAAGCATGATGAGTTTTTTACGAGATAGGTGAGGGTCAATTAGAGTATGTAGGAAGAGGGGAAATTTTCCGCAGTAAAAGTAGTGCTTATACAAGGAGTGTTATGTCACCTACCGTGGTTGTTTTAATATATTTTTATAGATGGGGTTGTAAGAGAAGTAAATGTGAGGGTCTTGGCAGGAGGCGAGGAGATAAAATAAAAGAGATAACACACAAAGTGGGAGTTTCACAGCTGTTGTCACAGCTTGGCACTTGCTGATGACACTGTGCTCATTGGGATATTCTGAAGAGAAGTTGCAGAGATTGGTGGATGAATATGGTAGGGGTGTGCAAAAGAAGAAAAATTAAATGTGAATACAGAAAGATTAAGGTTATGATGATAACAAAAAGATTAGTGATAAAGTTTGAATATCAGATTGGGATGGAGAGAAGTATGGAGGAGGTGAACGTATTCAGATATTGGGAGTGGACGTGTCAGCCAAATGGGTCTATGAAAAAGATGAGTGAATCTAAGATTGATGAGGGAAAAAGAGTGAGTGGTGCACTTAGGAGTCTGTGGAGACAAAGAACTTTGTCCTGGAGGCAAAGAGGGGAATGTATGAGAGTAATTTTTACCAACGCTCTTATATGGTTGTAAGCATGGGAGAGGAATGTGCAGGGGAAGAAGTTGCAGCGAGAGAAGGCTGAGGCAGTGGAGTATTTCATGTCTGATGGCAATGTGTGGTGTGAATATAATGCAGAGAATTCGTGTTGGAAGTTTAGTAGGAGTTGGCGGGATTACCAAAACTGTTTGTCCACAGGGCTGAGGAAGGGTTGTTTGAGGTGGATCTGACATGTAGAGAAATGGAGGCGAAACACAGAATGACTTCAAGAGTGTAGTCAAGTCTGGTAGTGGAAGGAAAGCGGGGGTAGTGGTCGCCTAGGAACGGTTTTGGAGAGGGGTAAAGGAGGTTTTGTGTGCGAGGGGCTTGGACTTCCAGCAGGCATGGCGTGAGCTGTTTGATAGGAGTTGAATGGAGACAAATGGTTTTTAAATACTTTGACGTGCAGTTGGATTGTGACAAAGTAACATTATGAAGGGATTCAGGGAAACCGGCAGGCCGGACTTGAGTCCTTGAGATGGAAGTACAGTGCCTGCACTCTGAAGAGGTATGTAATGTTGGCAGGTTTAAAAACTGTAGTGAAAAGCACCCTTGCTGGCAAGACAGTGATGGAGTGAATGATGGGAAAGTTTTTCTTTTCTAGGCCAGACTACCCTGGCCTTGGTGGGAACCGTGGCCAGTGTGATAATAAAAAAAAATTAATAAATATATAAATAAATTAAAGTAGCATTCGTTGACAAGAAATCAGCTGTGTCAAACCTACTGTGAACTTAAGAATGTAGTTGTGCACGTTCGAATCATATTCTGAACTGAGGCGATAATCTTTTATAAAATAAATTTAGACTTCTGCAGTATAACAGATTTTTTATGTACATCTAATGTTGAATAAATTATTGAATTTTATGTTCATTAGACAGTAGTTTTCTTACCGTCTTTGTTACAATGACTGTACACCTTGCTACCCTACCCTCTTTTATATCCATCATTTCACTCTCTTTTCAGACTTATATTTTCTCTTTACTTCTTTCTATTGCAGAATCCCCCTCCTCTCTTTAAAATAAAATAAACAATACCCGTTTTTAATTACTACTAACCATCCTCATGCATACTCTATTTTCTGTATTTTTTATTCATTTTCTCTTTTTAACTTCTTTTACGTATCCTTCTTCTAAATTTCTTTTTTCATTTCTCTTTTTTCCGCCTATCATCCTCATTGCTGAGTAATTAATCATCCGTTTTCCTTCATTTCCCTTCCTTTACTCGTTCTCTTGCATCTTTAATCTCCTAATTCTCTTACGCACTCATCTCCTACTTTTTCACTGTCTGTGCAATTCTTCCTCCCCCTAACTCTTTCTAGGCGCATTACGACCTTACATTTTCTCTTGTTTATGATATCTTTGCATATTATTCTGTCTCCCCACTGCCCTTTACCACATTCTCTCCTCCTTCGCAAAAACAAATATCGCGTCTCTTTCCTCATTCTTCATCTTCACGGAGACACGAGCGCACTCCCTCATGTTAATCACTTGCCTCACCCGCCCCCAACATATTTCCTTTTTCTTTAATTGCCTTAGTTTTAAGATTTTACCTTCCTCTGCATTGCAGTTTTTTTCACATTCATTTTTTACAGACAAGTTAGTTTTTCCGTCCATCGTTGCAGTATTATTAACAAGCTGTGATTGTACTTTTTTCCACTAATGGGAAAAAGTGTTTTAACGAATTGAGGGTGGAAGTGTTTAACTACTGTTTTTGTTGTAAGGGTATTCTCCATCTATCAAATATTCAGGGATGCGCCTGCATTTTTAGTTCAAAGTGGGGAGCTTTCCATGTAGTGACTTGCGATGCAATCCGGTATTACTTGTCAACGGATGTTTATGGCATAAAAAGGAAAAAAGAAAAGTGAAGTCGCAAAGCAAATGAATACGACAAAATATTTTTTTGCTAAAGAATCGGCACGTCAACGATCTGTGCTGCAGTGAATATAATAACTCATTTGGAATGTTGTCTTTAATCTCTATAATACAACATTCTAAGTCCTTCCTTCAAAAAATCTTGTCTATATTTCAAGGTGTTTTTCCAACATAACTAATTTTGAGTTACGGTTTTATATTAAAAAATAAAAGAAATAACGTATACATTTTGATATATATTTTCTCTCTTCAATATTATTGCTTATCAATGAAGTATGAAATACATCATGTCTATCAGCATGTCATATGTTACCCAGATTTCCTTTGGCTCTGTTCAAGCTGCTTTAAATTAGTGATAAATAAGAATTAATACTGTTGAATAGTGAATTAAATTGGTCTACCTGATAAAGTACACACAGGCTGGATTTGAGTAAAATATAAACACACCTTTTAATTGCCAATATATTTCACTGTATGTAAATATGTTGTGTCCACTTCTTTTAACGAGTTAAAGTGATAGTCAATTATATTGGGGTAAATGTGTGTAGTATCAATCATTATTGAGTTATAGCGTCCAAAAAGGTATTTACCTTGGAATCTGAAGCGTCCATCACATGATTCCACATAGGTGAAGGACTGAATTATCTACAGATCATTGTGATATTTAATTCCTCTGTTTGGGACATATATCTGTAACAATGGGTCTGGTTAGCATACCTAAAGTCTATGTGGCAACGCGAATCCTCAAGCAAATGTTGGTAGATAGTTTACTCCAATCTTCTGTAATTTTTATTGCAACACGAAGACTTTACAACATCGTGTTGCATCTTTTGCTCCGGAGTTTCATTACACTGTTGTGAGTTATACAATAATTTTCCATTTCAAATTATTTTTCGTTTCTGACACGACTATGTGGAAACCAATTAATTTCTTGAAGCTTTGAATGAAAATTCTTAGTCGTGTTTCTTTAGAGTGAAAAATATTCAGTGTTTTTGAATATGTCTTTGTAATGAATGTTATTTCTTAGCGTGATAAGAGTTTTGTAGCGTTTATTTTTACCTTCTCCAGTGTATCTTCGTCTTTTATGCAATTTGGAGATAAAACCTGGAGGATATATTCATGATACAGTGTTACAATTGCATTATAGAGTCAATATAATGCCTAGTGTTTATTACTCGATGTTTCTAGCTGCTCGTAGATGAGCATTATTTGCTACTTTCACTTTCTGATTATCCTAGATTCCACTCCTTTGTTTCCAAACATTCTACATTTATACTTGAGATTGTTATATATGAGGTCCCTTGTCTTCCTCCTCCCCAGCATCAGAACAGACTTATCTACATATCTGGGGATATACTACAAGCAATAAATACACTTTGAATGTTACCCTTTTCCCCAATTTTCATATTCTCAAATTTACATATATAAGTTGTTTTGAGGATTGAGAGAGCGAGAATATAGAGAGGAAGAAAATAAATGTAAGAAAATACCGACACGATGGGAAAATAAACACAAATTAGTTTAATGCTATCCTTTACTGACCACGTTTCGCCCACAGAGTGGGCTTTATCAAGTCAATTTACCCAAGTTGATATGTTTATGACTTAATAAAGCTAAACCGTGGTCAATAAGGGATGGCATTATACTGCATTTGTGTCTGTTTTACCATAGAGAGGAAGGGAAAGATAGAGGGAAGGATATATAGACAGAAGGTTATTTATGGAGAAAGTTATAGGGAGGGAGAAAAAGAGAGATGGAAGAATATACAGAGGGACAGCAATGAGAATACCACAACGTGCTCGTCTCTCATCATACATCTCTACCACGATCATAATACATCCTTCAACCGACATTACAATGCAATAATACAGTACCACACATCTCAACTTTCATCATTCTTGGACAGAAATTTATTGAATAAACATCAAAGAGAAACAGCCCTTACCCATCACGACAATAAAATAATGCAATACCCTCTGCTCCTCCACCTATCATCACTCATTACACACCTGCCAACACAACACAACACCTGCTACCACAGCACAACACCTGGAACCACAACACAGCACCAGCCACCACAACACAACACCTGCCACCACAACACAATAACAAATGAGGCCAGGTAATTGGAGGCATATATCAGCTCAGTTGATGGAAATTACGGCTTCAAGAATCTTTCTTTCTCACCTCTTAAACGATATTCGCCCTTTCCCTTGTACAAAAGTTTGTATTACCTCAGGAAAATGAAATGGCAGAGTATTTTCCTGGGAAAACTGTTTGTGGCTATTGACTTAAAGAAGGTAATCTCTGGTGGCGTCCTTGTCTGGTTTGTCCGGGTTTTTAAGTAAAAAATTTGTATTACCATGTGTTGTGTGAAGAGAGAGAGAGAGAGAGAGAGAGAGAGAGAGAGAGAGAGAGAGAGGATAGAGAGAGAAGAGAGAGAGAGAGAGAGAGACAGACAGACAGACAGACAGACAGACAGAGACAAACAGACAGACAGACAGAGATACAGACAGACAGACATAGACAGAGACAGACAGAGAGATAGATAGATAGATGGATAGAGAGAGAGAGAGAGAGAGAGAGAGAGAGAGAGAGAGAGATGTCAATGATGTCAACGAGATAAAAAGTCTTGATCAAATGAAAATGCTGGCCCACAGATGGCTCCAACTTCATCCTCTTCCCTACTTGTATGTCTCATAACAATAAAAATGCTTTCAAATGAGCTGATGTAGGTAACAGCTCTTAGCTTCCCAATAAACTTAGGAATCCTTAACCTGTAAATATCTTTCAATGAAAGTTAGGGATCCTTAAATCCTTGACCAAACCCTGTGTAAAAAAAAAAAAGAAAAAAGAAAAAAAAGAGAGAGAGAGAGAGGAGAGAGAGAGAGGAGAGAGAGAGAGAGAGAGAGAGAGAGAGAGAGAGAGAGAGAGAGAGAGAGAGAGAGAGAGAGAGAGAGAGAGGAGAGAGAAGACAGAGAGACAGAGACAGAGACAGAGACAGAGTTTTTTTTGACTATCACTCACTACTTGAGTATCGTCAAAATGGTTTTCCGGAAAGTTCTCTGCTGCTGATCTGATTGATAAACTCTCCACTAAGTGGCACCAGTCACTGGATGAATCCAAAGTCAGCTGTGTGGTAGCCACTGGACATTGCCCAGGCGCTTTCGCGGGGTGTGGCACAGGGCCACTTACTTAGCAAAACTTCAAGCACAGGGAATTGCAGGCTCTACGCTATGTCTCCTCAGTGAATTACCTCATGAAAATCTGCTAAGTGTAGTTCTCAGTGGAACGGAATCAGCAAGACATCCAATATCGGGCAAGCGTTCCACAAGGAAGCGTGCCTGGGTCTATTGTTAGGAATATCTACTTCCAACGACCTTCTTCATCTCATCCAGAATCACATGCATAAGCAGACGACGTACACTGACAATCACATATCCAAGAGAAGAAAAGCGCAGCTGCTCTAAAGCTACCATCAAATCACCACTGAGAGCATATCACTTGGGAATAATGGCAAGAACATTTGCACCTGAGAAAACGCACATGAAATGATCGTCTCTAGGCACCACGATGTTAATGCAGGTGCAGTTAGTAAGATGAATGGAGGTTTTGGCACCCTGGAAAGAATTATATCCTTGGGTGAAATTTTGACTCCAAACAAACCATGAAGAAACCATGTTTGTAAATTTTTGCAAACAAGGGGCATCCAGAAAGCTTACAGCTCTTCGCCGTATCTCGCACTGCTTTGAAGTTAGGGTTGCAGTCCTGTACGAGCACAAGTACCTCACACCTTGATTATGCTCCACTTTCTTTGGTTTGCCTGCCCCCCCCCCCTCTCATTCTGCGACATCTTGACAGAGTATAGACAAGCAAGAACGTCTCATCTCTCGCCTAGACCCATCCTGGATAGATCTGTCATTTCCAGCAGACCTTCAACATAGGAGGGGATGATGGTGGCCTTACAGTTTATTTACAAGCCAATATTGTAAAAATACCACACTTAGATCCACTTCGAGGACAGCGTGATACAAGCTTTATGCCACAATACGGGCAGAAAGCAGCAATTTCACTCTGGGGCTGTACCCTCTCCAGAACATCAAAAAAACCCCCCTTCCATCTGAGATCATACATACCCAGAGACTCGGAATATGGAACACATTCGTAAAGCATAATGATGTCAACGAGAAAAGTCAGTTTATCAAATGAAATGTAGCCCACAGATGGCTCCCAACTCATCCTGTTCCCTACTTGTAAGTCTCATAACAATAAAAATGCTTTCGAAATGAGCTGATGTAGGTTAACACTCTTAGCTTGCAATGTTAGGGATCCTTAACCCAGTTATAAAGGAACAGCTTGTCAACCCGTGTAAAAAAAAAAGAAAATAGAGAGAGAGAGAGGACCCCCTTGGTTACTGCAAGAAACTGTTGTCAAAACGTCAGTGTAGACAATAAGCAGGAGGAGGTGCATTTCTTCTTAAATCGTTTGAACCAAGAAAGTTGTGGGCCCAAAATAACAAGTTTGACCCAAGATTGCAGAAACAATGTAGACCAGCTAGCAGCACCTCTAACTCGCCATCTTTCAGCACTGCCTAGTAAAGTGTAAAATGGCCCTCTCTATGGAAAGAGGCAAATGTAGTCCCTTTTTCACAAAAAGAAGAGCAAAGCAAGAAATCAGCAACTACAGACCAGTGTCCCTCCTGTCCAATCACGATAAGATCCTTGAGACAATAGTCTCAAGACCAATGACAGAGTTTTTGACTACACCACTACTTATGTGATCGTCAATATGGCTTCAGTAAGGTTACTCTGCTGCTGATCTGTTGTTAAAAACCTCTCCCACTAATGGCAACTCATTCACTGGATGAAATACAAAGACGAGTGTGTGGTAAAGCACAATTCCAACACAATCCTCTGACCACCACAGAGGTAACAAATCCTCTTCCCAGCCAACGAGGGAAAGAGCCTTGGATCTGTTAATTCTCCTACATCGACATCTCTGCTTCAGCCACTGCCAGTGCCACTTGACAGTGCACATACCATCTCTGAATCCACCCCTGTCAGCACACCTCCGAGCACTATTCCCAGAATCTGGTAGCAGTGCTTCATCAGCAATGTTCTGAGCCAGATTTTTCTCCACTCAGAGATTGGTGCAGTTTTATGACCAGGGAACTAATCACTGCACCAGATCACCTACTGCGCCTAAGTACGAACAGCAGGGTACACACTGTCAGAACTGGTAGAGGACGGGGCAGAGACTTGAAGAGGACGGGAGGAGGAAGACATCTACAGCCGTCTCACCTCCACTAACCAGTTCCAGCGGCAGAATCCCCTGGAGGACAAATCAGCGAAAACACGGAGGTGCACAAATCCTAGTCCACCCTCCCAGGCACCTAGGCTGTGCTCTCGCTGTCACCGGAAGGGGCACCTACCAACAACAGCCTGCGAGCATACCATGTTGAAATTACTGCTACAAGAAAGGACATCCGGAAGCCATTATCGGAAGAAAAAATAACTTGACAGACAGGGCCACCTGTTAATAAAAAGAGAAAAAATGTTCTCGAGAACAAACCAATCAGGATCTCTGAATTGTGAACACTCTCACAACGTCACCCAATTAGCTACTCTCCTATCCGCAGCCCAGCAGGTTGTATTGTGCCTATACAAGACCACAGAACCTACATCCGTGCAGCTGCCTCAGTACCCTACTTCTCTCCCAAAAAAGGGCAGTGCCACCTTACATTCCCATACACACCCACCACCTCACGCTGACATTTCATTCATGAGGAGCCATTCTATCAGCATCCTGTCGGCCAACATTAGAGGTTTTATTACTAATGTTTGGAGACTCACACATAGTTTTTGTGAACACAACGACTCCCGACATTATAACAGTTGTTAGAATACATGTTGATGACAGGACTCCAGAGAAAAATTTTGCAAGAATTGCCTGCTACACCTCATGGATGAGAAGAGACTGGCAAGGGCAAGAGGAGGAGGTGTTGCTGTGTGCTTCTCTAAATAAAAGTGTCATTCCCAGCACCATTGATGTTGCCACCACCCTACACAACTTTAATGATGTTTTCAAGCTCTGTAACACACTAGTACCTCTGACTGAGCATGGTGCAATGTACAGACCTCAGTGGCAACATGATGCAGACCCCAATCAATTTCCTAATGGAGAAATATTGAGCGAGCCCTTCTGCTACAACACAACTTGTCAACATATTATAATTGTTGGTTACCTCAACCAGACCTTATACAGAGGGACTTTGATGACTTCTTGCAGTGTTAGACATGAGAAACGTTGTTGATTTCCCTACTCATAACACTGGCTCCTCCCCTGACCCAGAAGTGAGTGATCTGGCAGATAGGCATAGTCACCTTGTCAACCCTCGGATTCTACTTTGGATCGTTTGACGCACAAGGCTGTTTTTAGCACACTTCAAAGATCCCAACAAACGAGGTGAGGAGTCCACACGCACACCCCCCCGCTGCTATGGGAAATAGTTAATTGGCCAGCCCTTTGCCAGAGCTCGCCACCACCTATGGAATGCTCTCTCCAAGGGGATGTTGACAACCAAAGTGAAAGCCTTCACTGGGACACATCCTTATCTACAACAAGAACACATTCCTCACGCGGCAATAATACGAAGCCTACAATCAGGCCCTTGGTTTGGCTTTCATTTGTGTAGAGAGGCTGCTACTGCAAAGCTACATAGCATGGTGCAGTAAAGAGGACATCCTACCACCTATAACGATGAGCTTGCACACGCAAGCCTGTAGGCATATGGGTGACGTTCAAAAGTGGGCCATAGCTAAATGGGAGGTGGACACTAAAAGAAAGCTAGCATCAGATAGGGTATGCGCTCCAAAACCTGGCAAGGACAGACAAGGTATCTTCCTGATGAACTCAATCTCAGATGGGACCATCTACTAGTAGACAAGAGAAGGCGGACCTCTTTGCGAACACTTTGCTACCAAAATGAAAGTCCCCTGATCGAGCAAGGGACCCTTCTTTGGCTAGCTTCAAGAACTGTGTCAAAACTGTCAGTGGTGACAAAAGCAGAGGAGGTGCATATTACTTCTTAAACGCTTGACAAAGAAAAGGCTGTGGCCCAGAACAAGTTGAGCCCAAGATTTGTTGAGATGATGTGCAGACCAGCTAGCATCAACCTCTAACTCGCATCTTCTTCAGGCACAGCCTAGTACAGTGTAATGGCCCTCTCATGGAAAAGCAAATGTAGTCCCTGTTCACAAAAAGAGAGCAGAGTGCAGAAATCAGCAACTACAGAACAGTGTCACTTCTGTCAATCATCAACTGGTAAGATTCCTTGAGACAATAATCTCATACAAATGACAGAGTTTTTGACTGCCACCTCACACTTTGTGATCGCCAACAGGCATCATGAAAGGTTACTCTGTTACCTGCTGCTTATCTGTTGTTAAACCTCTCCAACTAAGTGGCCACCAGTCATACTGGATGAAACCAAAGTCACTGTGTGGTACACTAGACATTGCCGGCGCTTTCGACCGGTTGTGGCATCACCAGGGTCTCTTAGCAAAACTTCAAGCACGATGGGAAATTGCATGGCTCTACTCTGTCTCCTCAGTGATTACCTTCAAGGTGAGATCTCTAAGTGTAGTTCCACGGATACGAATCAGCAAGACATCCTATTGGGGCAAGTTTCTCACCAGGAAGCGTCCCTGGTCCATTGTTATATGGAATATCTACTTCAACGACCTTCTTCAATCTCATCCACAGAACACATGCATATGCAGACGACTGTACACTGACATTTCACTTATATATCCAAGAGAAGAAATGCCAGCTGCTCTAGCTACGATCAATCACCAGCTGCGAGCCATATCGAGCTTGGAAAGAGAATGGCAAGTAACATTTGCAACCTGAGAAAACGCAAATTATTGATCGTCACTTAGGCAACCATGAATGGTAATGCTGGTGCCAGTGGTAAGGCTGATTGGGAGGGTGTTGGCACCTGTAGAAAAGGTTGATATCCTTGGGTGAAATTTGACTCCGAAACTAATACATGAAGAACCATGTTGTAAATCTCGCAAACAAGGCAGCCCAGGAAGCTTACAGCACTTCGCCGTATCGCGCATCTGCTTGACAGTAGGGGTTGCAAGATCCTGTACGAGGCACAATACGCTCACCACCTTGAGGTATGCTCCACTTCTTGGTTTGCCAGCCCCCCCCCCCTCTCATCTGCGACTGTTGTCAAGTAGATAAACAGAACAAAACGTCTCATCTCTCATCTCTCGCCTGGACCCATCCTGATAGATTCTGTGTCATTTTCAGCAGAGCCTTCAACATAGAGGATGTGGGTGCCTTACTGTTATGTACAAGGCCAGATCTTGGGTCAAAATACCGTCACACCTTGGATCCACTCGAGACAGCGTGAAACAACTTTATGGCCACAAGCCTTGGAGAAAGCACACCTTCACTCTGGCTGTACCCTTCTCCAGAACGATCACTCCTACTGAGATCATACATAAACCCAGATACTCCGAGTATGGAAAAACATTCGTCTGTACAGCATATAGTATATCAACGAGATAAAGTCTTTTGATCAAATGAAAAATGTAGGCCCACAGATGGCTCCAACTTCATCCTGTTCCCTACTTGTAGTCACGTCTCCTACCAATAAAATCTTCAATGAGCTGATGGTAGGTAACAGCTCTTAGGCTTGCAATAAAGTTAGGAATCCTTAACCTGTAAATAGCTGTGTAAGAAGCTAGGGAACCTTAACCATGTCAAACCCTGTGTAAGAAAAAAAAAAAAAAAAAAAAGAGAGAGAGAGAGAGAGAGAGAGAGAGAGAGAGAGGAGAGAGAGAAGAGATAGAGGACACATACCATATACCTTTTTGGTCAAACTTTTTCACACATCATTATTTTATCCTTTCTTTTTTTTGAGAGTATTGATCGTCCCTTTTATCAGCAACATGTTCTGAAAATCGCCTTCATCTTCTAAAGTTCATCGTTACTATTGTCACTTAATTCTTATTTAGATACTTGACATTTTTCATTTATCGGCAAATTTATGTTTCTTTAGGTTATCTGTACATTCTGAAGAACTCAAGCTGAGATATCAATCAGTATGCCGCTTTAATTTGCATTAGCACTAATGAAATTTCATTAGTAGTAATGACCGTCTTCTCTAATAATTCAAGGTATTTCATGAATTCACTTTTTTATGCATTCTGAAGACAATATTTCTCGTGATGTACAACTGGGCACACAGAGGATGAGACGAATTAGAACAGATGAAGACACCAGGTAACTCTTCTATACAGTAAACAATATTTATTTCTGATCGAATACGTACATCCACAATTAGCACTGAAATAGGCCCGAGGATTCGAAGATGAGTTGTCGATCTCCGTTCGACATATTCGTCCACTATGTTTTAGATAAGGGTCTGAGAGTATGTTTGCAAGATAAATTATGTTGTTTTGGATCATTCCTTTTACAAAGAACATGAAAAACTGATGATCATGTAGTTGGATGATAAGTGTAAATTATTTGAGTTTGAACTCTCTCTCTCTCTCTCTCTTTTCTCTTTTAACATTTTATCAAGAGTTCCTGCTTTTTTACTTACAATTAAGAGCTGGTTACCTACTTCAACTCATCGAAAGCATTTTTCTGTAAGAGCCATCTTGTGGGCCAGAGCATATCACTATGGTCAGCTCAGTATATTTAATCAATGTCATTATACTGTGCGATCATGTTTCAAATTCGAGTCATTCTAGGAATGAAATGTGGCAGATAAAGTGATATTCTGGAGGAGGGTACAGTCAGAGTGTAGTTGTTGTTTACTATCTGTTTTGTTGTGTAGAAGCTCACTTCTGTCCTCGAAGTGGGGCCAAATGAGGTTCCTAGATATCACTGGACACCACTGGACACAGATGAGTCGTCTTGCTATGTTTTATATTCTGCAGAGTAGTCGCAGATAAGAGTAGGAGCAAGCCATTCAAAAAAGTGAAGAATACTCAAGGTGTGAGCGTACTTGTGGTTGGAAGTCTTGCATCCTCTATTGTAGAAGAGACACAAGATACACTTTTGAGCTGTTAACCTCTTCCCAGTCTTGCCTACAAGATATTCTAAGTGGTTTATCATAGTTACTGAAATTTGGAATCAGATTTAGCCGCTAGGTTGTCAGCCTCATTCCCAGGTTCGAACATTCTCTCATTCGTTCTTACCATTGCCCCATCATTACCATTATGGCGCCTCCAGACCATAATAATTTGTGTTTTCTCAAAAGCAAATGTAACCTGCCATTGTTGTCCCCAGATTGGTTTAGCTGTAAGCTAGTGATTGAGAGTGACTGGTATTTCCTCTATTGGATAAGAAAAGGTCAGTGTACAGTCGTCTGCATAGGCATATGATTCTTGGGGCATATTCTATTACAATGGCCCAAGTACAAATCACCGACTGAGAGTCTTTTTGACTCTATCCCAAGGAGAACAATTCTTAGAGATCTACCTAAGCAGGCATAGTGCAGAACCAAAGACTCTTGGTTCTTGAGGTTTTTGACAAGAGGTCTTGGTGTCACACTCGGTCGAAAGCTCCAGCAATATCCAATGCTGCTGAACAGCTAACATTGGAGCCATCCAGCGACTAATGTCACTTAGTGGAAAAGTTTAACAGTAGATCAGCAGCCATATTAACGAACACTAAGAGTCGAATTATAGAGAAAAAGCGCGATAATTTGTCGTGAGATTACTGTCTCAAGAATCTTGACACTGACTGAGAGGAGTGACACTGATGTGTGTTAGCTAATTTCTGTTCTGCTCTTCGCTTTTGTGAACATGTACTTTATTTAGGCCTCCTTACACAGAAAAAAAATCCATTTATACTGTGCAATGTCAGTATATCTGGATAGTTGCGAATTAAAAGGACATGCTAAGCTGGCCTTCTCTCCATTCAGCAATTTTTGGGCTCACCCTTATTCTGAGCCCAACAGCAACATTTTTTTTTTTTTTGGTCCAATGATTAAAGGAGATAATAAAACTCCGTTTCTACGCTAGCCTATCGGGCTAGCAAGGACTTCCCCCTTGCTGGATGAGGAACGAGCATCATGGGAACAGATATATCAGCTTTGCTTGGCGTCTAGTAAGACAATAAAAACTGCGTAACTCCTCCCATACCCTCCAAGCCTGACTGGAAGTAATGCTTTGCCACCTACTGCCAATACTTCGAGGGAAAGATTCAATACATCTTTAGCATGTCTTAAAGAAACAGTCGATGTTCCTTTAGTTTCGGACTGCTGAAGCTGGGGAGCATCTCAGAAGTAGGGAAGTCCTTAGGATTGACAGCACTCTCGAGAGTAGGTGGAAGGAACCAATGTGTACGATGCCTTTCATCCTGCCTTCCATCGTCCTGGGGCATTAGATTTTTTTCCAAGATCAGGAGACTGCTGTTGTCCCTGTATCAATGTTTCGTGCTCCCTTGACGAAAACAGCACAAGTATTCCGGAATCATCTGTCAATTGGTAGAAACTATTATTTCACATTTGGTGGGGTATAAAGAAAGGCCCAGCTCTCTCCCATGTCATTTAAAATTTTTCTGATTGTCCTCAAGGAGAGATTCTGTAGATGCCATCCTAGGTACCATCATCCAAAAACCAGATATTGACCTTCACTGGAGGGTGTTAAACAACCCGAAGGATAGAATGAATCTTTCTTTTGCTTTTCCTGTATCACTGGTTTTGCAATATTTTGCAAAACATACATAAATATATATATATTATATATATATATATATATATATATATATATATATATATATAGTATAATTATATAATAGTATTATATATAATATATATATATATGGTCGTGGCCGAATATTAAAACTGGTTCACGTTAACAAGAACCTCTTTTAAGAAAATTAAGTCTTTCTGAAATTTTCTCTTAACTTTTAAAAGATAATTTTTTCATTAATGTTAATGTATAAAATTTTAATTTTGCACCAATAGAATCTTAGAAAACTTACCTACCTTATATAACAAGAACAATTTATTTTAAGCCTAACCCAACTAAATATATTTTAGATATGTTTACAATAATTTAATACTATAACAAACACAGTGAAATATATTTTTTTTCGTTCAGGTCAGAAAGATTTTTGGGCGAAATTAGGCATACACAAATTTTCCTTGTACTATATTGCAAGATTAACGTTTTCTATTTAAGACATCTGGTGCCAAGATTCGCAGTTATACCTATTCGCACGACATATAAATAATATATATATAGTATATATATATAATATAGGTCTAATTATATATATATATAAATATAGTATATATATATATATAAATATATATATATATATATATATATTTAAGCCAAAATCGCAAGTTCACTGTCCTAATTCGGATTCGGCACGACATATATATATATATAAATATAAATATATATATTATATATATATATATATAAATATATAAAATATATATATATATATATAGATAAATATATATATATATATTATGTCGTGCCGAATCGCAGAACTTGCGATCTTGGCTTAAATAGCAACGTCTCATGCTTGCCATATATGACAAGTGAAATTTGTGTATGCAATAATTTCGCCAAAATCATTCGAACCTAACGAAAAAAATATATTTCACTGTGTATTGTTTATATTAGAATTACCGTAAACAAATCTGAAATATACTTAGTTGGGTTAGGCTAAAAGAAATTGCTCCTTGTTATAATAAGGTTAGAAAGTTGTCTAAGATTCTTTAGGAGGCAAAATTAATTTTTTTTACATTAACATTAATGAAAACAATATGATCGCCTTTAAACGTATAAAAAGATAAATTTCAGAATCTTAATTTTAATGAGTTCTTGCTAATTGACCGTTTGTACATATTCGGCACGACAATATATATATTATATATAAATATATAAGAAATATATAATATCTTATATAAATATATATATATATATATATATATATATATATATATATATATATATATATATATGTTATATATATATTCTTTCTTCTTTCACACAACACCACCGGCCGTGACCCACCGAGGCAGGGTGCCCAAAATAAAAAACAAATGTTTCTCCTTTCAAATTAGTAATATAACAGGATAAGGGGTGTGACTACCCCTTGCACCCGGCATTTAGTCGCCTCATACTGACACGCAGTGGCTTACGGAGGAAAGATTCTCTTTCCACTTCCCCATGGACAATAGAAGAAATAAAGAAGAACAAGAAGCAATTTAGAAAAAGGAGAAAAACTAATAGTATGTATATATTATATGCATGTGCTGTCTGTGAAGTGTGACCAAAGTTGTAATATGATAGCAAGATATCCCTGTTATCTAGCGTTTTTAGGAGACAGAAAAAGACACCAGCAATCCTAACCGATCCATGCAAAACAGTTACAGGTTTTCTGTTTCACAGTCATCTGCAGGACTGTAGTACTTCCTCTGGGTGGTTGCTGTCTACCAACCTACTACTATGATATATATCTATTATATATATAAATATATATATATATGATATATAAATATATAAAAATATATATAATATATATATATCTATATATATATATGTAGAGTTATAATTGAAAGAATTAAGAGAAAGACGGAATTAGGATAGCAATGAACAAGGAGGCTTTAGAAAGGTAGGGGGTGTGTGGACCAGGTGGTTGTACAGTGAAAATATAAGTGAACAAGTAATTTGAGATAAGGCTAAACAGTCTTTGTCATTTATGGATTGGAAAAAGGCGTACGACAGGGTGTATAGGGGGTCAAATGTGCATATGTTTTGCAAGTGGAATGGAGTAGAGGTAGGTTACTGAAAGCATGATGAGTTTTTTACGAGATAGGTGAGGGTCAATTAGAGTATGTAGGAAGAGGGGAAATTTTCCGCAGTAAAAGTAGTGCTTATACAAGGAGTGTTATGTCACCTACCGTGGTTGTTTTAATATATTTTTATAGATGGGGTTGTAAGAGAAGTAAATGTGAGGGTCTTGGCAGGAGGCGAGGAGATAAAATAAAAGAGATAACACACAAAGTGGGAGTTTCACAGCTGTTGTCACAGCTTGGCACTTGCTGATGACACTGTGCTCATTGGGATATTCTGAAGAGAAGTTGCAGAGATTGGTGGATGAATATGGTAGGGGTGTGCAAAAGAAGAAAAATTAAATGTGAATACAGAAAGATTAAGGTTATGATGATAACAAAAAGATTAGTGATAAAGTTTGAATATCAGATTGGGATGGAGAGAAGTATGGAGGAGGTGAACGTATTCAGATATTGGGAGTGGACGTGTCAGCCAAATGGGTCTATGAAAAAGATGAGTGAATCTAAGATTGATGAGGGAAAAAGAGTGAGTGGTGCACTTAGGAGTCTGTGGAGACAAAGAACTTTGTCCTGGAGGCAAAGAGGGGAATGTATGAGAGTAATTTTTACCAACGCTCTTATATGGTTGTAAGCATGGGAGAGGAATGTGCAGGGGAAGAAGTTGCAGCGAGAGAAGGCTGAGGCAGTGGAGTATTTCATGTCTGATGGCAATGTGTGGTGTGAATATAATGCAGAGAATTCGTGTTGGAAGTTTAGTAGGAGTTGGCGGGATTACCAAAACTGTTTGTCCACAGGGCTGAGGAAGGGTTGTTTGAGGTGGATCTGACATGTAGAGAAATGGAGGCGAAACACAGAATGACTTCAAGAGTGTAGTCAAGTCTGGTAGTGGAAGGAAAGCGGGGGTAGTGGTCGCCTAGGAACGGTTTTGGAGAGGGGTAAAGGAGGTTTTGTGTGCGAGGGGCTTGGACTTCCAGCAGGCATGGCGTGAGCTGTTTGATAGGAGTTGAATGGAGACAAATGGTTTTTAAATACTTTGACGTGCAGTTGGATTGTGACAAAGTAACATTATGAAGGGATTCAGGGAAACCGGCAGGCCGGACTTGAGTCCTTGAGATGGAAGTACAGTGCCTGCACTCTGAAGAGGTATGTAATGTTGGCAGGTTTAAAAACTGTAGTGAAAAGCACCCTTGCTGGCAAGACAGTGATGGAGTGAATGATGGGAAAGTTTTTCTTTTCTAGGCCAGACTACCCTGGCCTTGGTGGGAACCGTGGCCAGTGTGATAATAAAAAAAAATTAATAAATATATAAATAAATTAAAGTAGCATTCGTTGACAAGAAATCAGCTGTGTCAAACCTACTGTGAACTTAAGAATGTAGTTGTGCACGTTCGAATCATATTCTGAACTGAGGCGATAATCTTTTATAAAATAAATTTAGACTTCTGCAGTATAACAGATTTTTTATGTACATCTAATGTTGAATAAATTATTGAATTTTATGTTCATTAGACAGTAGTTTTCTTACCGTCTTTGTTACAATGACTGTACACCTTGCTACCCTACCCTCTTTTATATCCATCATTTCACTCTCTTTTCAGACTTATATTTTCTCTTTACTTCTTTCTATTGCAGAATCCCCCTCCTCTCTTTAAAATAAAATAAACAATACCCGTTTTTAATTACTACTAACCATCCTCATGCATACTCTATTTTCTGTATTTTTTATTCATTTTCTCTTTTTAACTTCTTTTACGTATCCTTCTTCTAAATTTCTTTTTTCATTTCTCTTTTTTCCGCCTATCACTCCTCATTCTGCGTAATTAATCATCCGTTTTCTTCATTCCCTTCCTTTACTCGTTCTCTGCATCTTTAATCTCTAATTCTCTGACGCACTCATCTCCATACTTTTCACTGTCTGTGCATATTCTTCTCCCCCTAACTCTTTCTATGCACATTACGACCTTACATATTCTCTTGTTTATGATTTCTTTGCATATTATTCTGTCTCCCACTGCCCTTTACACCATCTCCTTCGCAAAACAAATATCGTCGTCTCGTCTCATTCTTCACGGAGAACACAGCGCCTCACTCTATTGTTTACACTTGCCTCAACCCCAACATATTTCCTTTTTCTTTATGCCGAGTTTTAAGATTTCCTCTGCAGTGCAGTTTTTTTCACAATCATTTTTACAGTCATTGTTGAGTTTTTCGTCATCGTTGCAGTATTTTAACAAGCTATTGTACTTTTTTCACTACTGGGGAAAAAAGTGTTTTAACAAGTGAGGGTGGAAGTGTTTAACTACTGTTTTTGTTGTAAGTGTTTTATCTACTCATGTTGTAAGCGTTTTAACTACTGAGATTGTAAATATTTTAAATACTAATGTATTTAAAATATTTACAAACTCAGTTAAGTGAATTTTAATTGTTTTAACTACTGATAATAATAATAATAATAATAATAATAATAATAATAATAATAATAATAATAATAATAATAATAATAATAATAATAATAATATTAATAAAATGATAATAATAATAATGACAATAACAACAAACAACAACAACAAACAACAACAACAACAAAAACAACAACAACAACAACAATAATAATAATAATAATAATAATAATAATAATAATAATAACAATAATAATAAAATAATATTGACAATAATAATATACTTCTACCACTACTACTACTACTACTACTACTACTACTACTAATAATAATAATAATAATAATAATAATAATAATAATAATAATAACAATAATAATAATAATAATAATAATCTTTTTTCTACAAGCACATGATACAACTTATCCAGATCATAGCTGACATCAATAACATACAATATACAAAGCCCCTGGTTATGCGGAGCATTTCAGTCAATTTTGTCCCCAGGATGCGACCCACACCAGTCAGCTGACACTTAGGTACCTACTGGCTGCTAGGAGAACAGGGACGGCAGAGCAGGTGCCGTACCGGGGATCGAGCCACGGACGTCAATGTGTGAGCTGAGTGCGCTACCAACCGAGCTACGGGACTGAAGTGGTAAATGTAACCACTGAGTTTTTAAGTGATGTAACTACTGAGGTTGTAAGGGTTGTATCTACTGACATTGTAAGTGTTATAGCTACTGACATTATAAGTGTTGTAGCTACCAACACTGAATATCAAATGGTATACAATACCGACAGGTTGGTAGATAAGACACATAGGCAACATTTAGGCAACTTTATTCCGAAACGTTTCGCCTACACAGTAGGCTTCTTCAGTCGAGTAAAGAAAGTAGGCAGGAGCAGTAGAGATGTAATCAGTCCATCACCCTAAATCAGTCCATCACACTAAAAAAAAAAGGTGATGGACTGATTACATCTCTACTGCTCCTGCTTACTTTCTGTACTCGACTGAAGAAGCCTACTGTGTAGGCGAAACGTTTCGGAATAAAGTTGCCTAAATGTTGCCTATGTGTCTTATCTACCAGCTACCAACATTGTAAGTGTTATAACTACTGAGGTTGTAAGTGTTGCATTGTTCACTTCATGTGGCAAGATTTGAAGAAATAACTTTGAACAAGCCTAATGCTCCGGGGTATGGGGAAACACCGTCTTGCTTAGGCTAGGCGCCCATCCTTAACTGGAGCCTGGCGTTGTGGATAAAGTACTGTGTACTTTGATGCCGAGTTTAAAGGTTCGAATCCTGTTGTAAATAATTTCTCCTGTTTGTGATATGTTAATTATATATATATATATATATATGCAATAACATCACAGTAAACAGGTGATATCACAATATGCAGAACAACCACTGTTGAGTTCGAAGAAATAACTCATTGTCTTTCCTAGATACTTCAATCATTAAAGGTAACATTGATTTTAAATTTAAAATTTACAGAAAACTAACAAATAACTCTTCCTTTGTACACTATTATTCCTCACATCAAGATACAGTTAAACTATCGGTTTTCTCATCAATGTTTTTGAGAGCCTTACGTATTTACAGTCTAGAGTTCATAGATAAAGAAATCTCCAAAATTTATGAAATAGCTAATGATCTAAAATACCCAAGAAAATTGATAAATCATTTAAAATTGCCAGAAAAACTTTTTAAAATTTAAAAAGGGACAACCAGCCTTATTCAACTAAAAAATATGTTGGTTCTCCCTTACCATGAAAATTTTATGGATATGCCTTCTTTTCTTAAGACTTTTGATATCAAAGTTGTATTTAAAAATCTTGATACAGTAAAAAAAAAACTTTTGATAAAAAACTCACCCCAAAATGCTGACGGATGTGTCTACAAGATTCATTGCAAATATGCGATAAAGATTATTACGGTCAAGCTGGTAAGTCTTGAATATATACGATATAGCATTAGAACTGGACAAGATTTTAATGCTAAATTTATTCATCTGAGAGATTTTAACCATTCAGTTGATTTTCAAAATGCTGAGAAAGTTGTATCAAGCAGATCCATGGTCGACAGAATAAAATAGATTCATGATTCATAAAAAGCAGTTTTGAAAATAATATGAATATTTCATTTGGCTTTATATAAATTGGACTCTTTTATAATTAACAAACTTTGGGAAGAATTTAATGATACATTAGGCAAGTAAAATGCTTTGGTAGTGCATCAGGTGTGTTTCACAGAGTCGGGTTTTGTTAGACGACTGTGAGGTGTAGTCTTGTTGTGGTGACGTGATTGTGAGGTGTAGTCTTGTTGTGGTGACGTGATTGTGAGGTTAGTCTTATTGTGGTGATGTGATTGTGAGGTTAGTCTTATTGTGGTGATGTGATTGTGAAGTGTAGTCTTGTTGTGGTGACGTGATTGTGAGGTTAGTCTTATTGTGGTGACGTGATTGTGAAGTGTAGTCTTGTTGTGGTGACGTGATTGTGAGGTGTAGTCTTGCTCCTTTATATGCCTTCTTGTTGATGTTTTGTTTTTTTATAATCCCTTGATAATATGAGAAGTCACGAAACCGCATATATATATATATATATATATATATATATATATATATATATATATATATATTTTATATATATATATATATATATATATATATATATATATATATATACAAACACTGATCTCTGTCCGAAGGAGACTCGAACCTTGGAACAAGGTATGCAGTGCTTTACCATTCTCACCACACTGGACAAATACCTTGGCGCCCATCTCACGCTAGACGTTGATCCAAGGCAGCCAACTTTCAGGGACAAGGCTTACAGCTTGTCATCTCATCCCTGCATGCATCGACCAACTAGAGATTTTAACAATGCCAGGAATTCGCAAGAGCAGGCGAAACATACACAAACACTGATCTCTCGCCGAAGGAGACTCGAACCTATGACCCTTGGAACAAAGTACGCAGGTTGCTGGATGCCTTGGATCAACGTCTAGCGTGAGCTGGATGCCAAGGTATTGGTCCAGTGTGGTGAGAATGGTAAAGCACTGCGTACCTTGTTCCGAGGTTCGAGTCTCTTTCGGCCAGAGATCAGTGTTTGTGTATATTTCGCCTGCTCTTGCGACTTCCTTGCATATGCATATATATATATATATATATATATATATATATTATATATAAAATATATATATATATATATATATATATATATATATATATATATATATATATATATATATATCAATAACAACACTGTAACTAGCCGAGGATTCGAACCCATGTCGTTTTGGCCCGCCTCATGGTGAGCGAAAAATCACACATGACGCTCTAACCCACAGGTCCACGCAATCCTTCGAGAATCAAGCACTCAGCAGCTGGGTGCTTGATTTTCGTCCTCTTCAGCAGATATGCATGTGAAAAGAGAACCAAAAATTATAGGAAAAATGGCATTAAATTCCAAGGATTCCAAGTTTATTTTCACTATTTTAATATATCAGTGAATTTGATTGGGATGCGACCCACGACACTCTACAAAAACAGACGCAGTAAGCATAAGGAAACATGCCAAACGTTTCCACTCGTGCTTTGGATCGAACCAAGGACCTTTAGTGCGTGAGCTGAGAACGCTTCCAACTGAGTCATGAGACACCAAGTATGTAAAGCCTACAAATCAGAAATTGAGGCAAAAAGTCCTGGAAGAGGAATTTCTAGTGAAGAATTGAGTCACGATGAAGGTTTGAACTCTTTGACGTCAAATTAAAATGGGGTTCCTGAGATTCCATGCAGGTAGGGAGCCGGTGCTTATATTCTGAAACTTCCAATTCTCTGGTGTACAGCCAAAATTCTTCAGAAATAAAAGTAGTCATTCTTGAGTCACTGAATACGGATATGTTTCTAAAATATTAAAAAAAAAAATCTATTAAGAAAAGTTTGGACTCTGGCTTATTGTTGTTATCCTGGACTTGTGAACGGAGAAGCGTATATAAACTGTGCATGGAAAAGGCTCGTGATTCAAACCTAGAATACTTACACAGATAACATGAACATAGGAGAAAGAAGCCTATGTGTGGGTTATTTGTGTATTGTTCCAGTCACTATTGTGCCTTTTCGTGGGTATATGATACTGGTGGGTTCAGCGCTTAGTTTTGATTGTAATAATAGTGTCTTTTCGACCTCTAAATAATGCAGTTTCCTATATTTCTCATCAATAGCTTCTTTTTCAGGAATCTTCTTTTTGGATGGGGATTAAGTGAACCACTAACTTTCGGGCATTGTTTGCTTTTATATTTTAATAATTTTTAATTGCAACAGGAAAAGGAAGTCACTCGGAATTCAGACATTACATCGCCTACTAACTGAATTGCATAAGTTCGTTCCAGAAGTCATTCTGTGCACACATGTCAAACTCGTCTTAGTGTTCCTTTTTCTAACTTTTTTTCAGCAAAATTTGGATGACAATGTCTCATATTT
Organism: Cherax quadricarinatus; assembly: GCF_026875155.1. NCBI lineage: Eukaryota > Metazoa > Arthropoda > Malacostraca > Decapoda > Parastacidae > Cherax > Cherax quadricarinatus. The sequence continues at coordinate 24,379,821 of NC_069446.1, read as the reverse complement.
GCCTGAACGGTGTTGATAACTGTTATTATATTTTTAGAAAACTGTCTCTTGTATCTTCAAATATAACTGCCATGATTAGGAACGACTGGAGACTAGGCCATGATATTCTTTAATACTTAAGCAAAAAAACTTTAGCCAGTGGTTGAATTGGAAAACGAAATCTATGCCTTTTCTTGTACCCATGATGTAGAGGGGCGCAACAGACCATGATAGTGATTTTTACTTCTACATGGTGAGTCCTGTCGAGAAAGATATTTGCATGGATTAGAAGTGGACCGTACAATATCCTAATGCACCCTCGACTATATGCCCGGTACCCACGGTGAAGGACTAGCCATTTCTGAGCGTCCTTGATTCAGAGGACTATTAGGATGAAGGAACTTACGAAACTTCAGGGTCTTCAGCTTCACTAGACTCTGAATATATTGATAACCAGACATCTACTAAACCGCACTAATAACCTATGCTGAGTTATGTGACTTTATCAGAGATTTTCAACTGCCAAAGAGTAACGCCGGGCAAGAGTGAAACCTCCTCGCTGAAAATGTTGGAGTAAGTTTCATGACCGTAATTTTTTTCCCATTCTTCATCATGGAAAGTGACCTTATAGACTGCAGCTCGATGATCAGATAGCAGCCATAAGGATTATTCATAATCCTAATGAGTGGAGACGGCTCATTGATATTCTTAAGGCTGTTTTGAGGCTGTTTTCGATTCCAGTTGGTTATGTTTCTATATGAAGGCAACATGACAAAATGAATGCAAATGTTGAACTGCATAAATTGTCACAAACATCATTGGCATTTTTTGTGGCTACATGAAAGTTGTTGCTACCTTGTTTGGATTTCAGGTAAGCTTTGGTAAGAATTGGTGTTTTCTGTGTGAATACAATAGTGGCGCGAGGACTTCTCAACACCGATCAAGAAGAATTGGCCATTTCGACACTCACTGGAATCGGGAACAAAAAAATGGTTACTCTCCTTCACCTGCAGAATCGAGCAGGATTTTGGTAGCATCCTCAAACATGAAATTAGGCCTTATGAAAAGTTTTCTCTAAAATGGAGGCAGCCTTTAGGTACCTCGGTGTTAAATTCCCAAGGCTTAGTGCAGAAAAGTCCATGAAAGGCATATTTGCCGGCTAACAGATTCATCTATGACAGCATCAAAGTTAATGAGAAGAAAAATGCATGGAATGTTTACCGATTAGTAGCTACTAGTTTTCACGGAAATGTCAAAGCTGACAATATAGGGAGCCAGTGGAAAATCTGCTGTAGTCCCATCAAGAAATGGGCTCCAATATCTTTAAGGATGCGAGTCCTCCATTCGCACCTGATTATGTTTATCCAGCCACTAACGGAGTAATCAGCAATGAGCATGAACGCTTCCACCAGGATATCTCACTTATGGAGAAAGGTTGCCATTAATAATGGAATCCATCTTTGTTCTAGAGGAGGTTATTACACGTCAGTTAAAAGAGGTGCTCTAGAAATGGGATACAAGAGACATGCAGAAAAGTGTTGGCATGAATTAATACACATTACCTCTATATACTAATATGGTGAATACATATACGATAACTACATATTGCCTACATATTTTATTTTCGTCATATTCGTTTTTAGGACCGGAAAAAACTCTAAGTGAGATATTATGTTCTACAAAGTAGGAAACTTTTCATAATATGTAAACAAATGTTATCGATGAGTCCCAGAGACACAACCAACGCAATTAATCGACATTAATACACTACTTGTTGAAAAATTTAAAAGAATCTATGATCTGACTGACGTGAGTGAATATGTATCTACATTACACAGAGAAATATAACATTTTATAAATCTTAAAGAAAAAAGTGAAAACATAAGAAGAAAGAGGAAGAGACAATACCAAAAAGAGAAGTCCTTAAAAGCATTTTTCAAAGCCAAGGTGGTGTGGCGAAGCGTGAATGTCTGGGGAGGAAATAGTCCAGGCTGAGAGTAATGGGTGGAACAGTTTACACACACACACACACACACACACACACACACACACACACACACACACACACACACACACACACACACACACACACATCACCACACACACACACACACACACACACACCGGGGCCAGGAGCTCGGACTCGACCCCCGCAACCTCAACTAGGTGAGTACACACACATACACACACACACACATACACACACACAGTAACACTATGACCATCACAATAAAAATGTAGGAAGTAAAGGAAAGGAAACCAGGGATGGCTGGTCTGAGAATAAAGCATGGGCAGAAAGGCTTAACAGCAAAATGGAAATATATTGGGGAAAGAAGGCTAAATGAGCTTTGTAACACAGTGCTGGAGAAGATATCGACAGAGAGCAGGAAGTTCGAGTCTCAAGCTGTAGCTGCAAAGGAAAAGATGCAGAACCATGAAGAGGAACTGGAAGTGCTGAAGTGTGTTATAGAGATAAGGACCGACAGGACCAAGGTGCTGACAACTCGAACATCAGTAGAAAGCTAGGGAACTGAAGGAAGGGAAAGAATTATGTCCTTTGCATAAACTATATTAAGCCAATGGGATGTCAGGAAGATGCTTCAATCAGATCCAGAAATATTTATGGAAAAGAAATGGGAAGAGGAGAGTAAAAGATCGCTTATTATTCATGTGCTTCATGAGGCAGAAAGCAGGACCAATGACGAAAGAAACCAAGGTAAAGTAAAAGAGACTGAGAACAACATAGCAATAGCAGGAGAGATGGAGATGATTCAGCTGACAAATTTTCAGTGTATTAGGGGGTATTTTGGTGGAAAAAATGAACAATCATATTGACATTCAAGACAGAAATGGTAGGAAACAAGATCCTGCAGTGGAAACCACTGCTAAAGGACTTCCATACATACCAGTTTGTGTGCTTCCACCCCCCCCCCCCCAAAAAAAAAAAAAATCTGAGAGAGCAAGACGATGCATATAGCAGGAAAAGGAGACATGACAGGCGAGCACAGTCTCAGAGCGATTATAAAAAATGGGAAGCCTGTACCCGCGCCTGCGCAGACGGACTCGCCATTATTGTTTGTTTTGAATTGAGAGTAACAGACGTTAATTAATAATGAGAAGAATTTTCGTGCTCTAGAGGTTAAAATTGGGTTGACACCTCTGAAATAGGAGGCGAAATTGTTGGATGTGCATTCCTGCATAACTTGAGATATCAGGCGACTTGACAAGACAGCTCCAGGAACCTCTGATAAGTCTTATGTTGTAACCTGGCCAGAGTTATTTTCATAGATAGACAGTGAGGTTTTCTGAGTATGATACACATTAATCTCCAGTCAAATTGGTGAGTGTTATGATTAAGATATATTCTCCTTCTGTTATATAAATGTATATATATATATATATTATATATATATAATTTTATATATATATATATATATATATATATATATATATATATATATATATATATATATATATATATATATTATAAATATTATGTCGTGCCGAATAGGCAGAACTTGCGATCTTGGCTTAAATAGCAACACTCATCTTGCCATATAGGACAAGTGAAAATTTGTGTATGCAATAATTTCGCCAAAATCATTCTGAACATAACGAAAAAATATATTTGATTGTGTTTGTTTAGTATTAAATTATTGTAAATGTATTTAAAATATATTTAGTTGAGTTAGGCTAAAATAAATTGCTCTTGTTATAATAAGGTTAGGTAAGTTTTCCAAGTTCCTTTTGGTGCAAAATTATAAATTTTTACATCAACATTAATGAAAAAAATATATCTTTAAACGTATAAGAGAAAATTTTAAAAAGGACTTAATTTTAAATGAGTTCTTGCTAATTGACCAGTTTTACATATTCGGCACGACATATATGTATATATATATATATATATATATATATATAATATATATATATATATATATATATATATATATTATATATATATATATATATATATTATATATATATATATAATCACTTATTAATTTAATATACAGTCCACAAATTTATATATTTGGAAGCATTCCTGGTTATCTATCTTTTATTTATAATTAATAGGTCCAGAGCAACTTGTGGATATGACAGTGGTAGGTATCTAAGGGACACATTTTTTGCGACCTAGGTGTCCCAAATTCATACATGTCTAACTGATAAATAATAATTATCTTTGTTCATTTACTGTTATGTACATAATGATACAATCAGCTAAATGCAATTTTCCACATTTAATTTGCCTGTTGGTCCTTCTTGAAACGGAGGTAATTAGTGAAGTCATTGATTAGTTAATTACTTAATAATTTATTGTAAATGACAGAAGGAGGTGGATGTTAAATTCCAAATTTCTAATGTGCAGTTGATTAAAATTTATTCATATTAATTTTGATAACTAAGCTCAAGGGTGGCTAAAGATATATTAAGGTTTTAATAAATTTTGCAAAGCCAAAGGGCTAGGTTTTTAAAAATTTGATTTGTACAATTTAAATTTTGATAAGACAATTCGGCCAAGATTTATATCGTGATGTGAAATTTGATCCCAAGTGTAGCTAATTATTTGTGAAAAATATTAAATTTGCTATCCCAAAATTTTTGGCAAGGTTTTTATATTAATTTGTAAATTTTAAATTTTTGATAAGCCAGTCGGGCAAAGGGTTTGTATTAATGTACTTTTAAAAAGTTTTTTTATTTTCTTCTTTAAATTGAAAAGTCAAGTAGCTGGTTTTATTCAAAGGTAAATTTGTATCAAGTTGTAAGTTGTAATAAAGTTAAAATTAATTGAATAAATACATTACATCATGGCTGAAAATGAGGAAATTAAGAAAAACAAAATAGGAATACAGAGTAAAAAAAGCATCACGCAAGCTAGAAAAAGGAGGAAACAAAAGCAAACAATAAAAGTTTGGAATTAGGAATCAAGAAACGTGAAAACTTTGATTTAAAACTGTATTTAGAGCTTTAGGTAAAGAATGTTTCATACAAATTATATACAACAAATATGAAGGAGATTTGTTAGAAATTGTGTGATAGACTAAAGTAGATCTCGATTAACAGTCTTAGAATTAAAGAAAAGATTCTTTTTGAAAAAGCAGGCCTTGAATGAAAAAAATTGTGTAAAACCGGCATTTAAATCAGTCTGCCAAAAATCCCAGAATCATGTTTACCTGTTTTTAATCCTGGAAAAAAACGGAGGAGTTTTGGTAAATTTTTTAAGCAGCTGTCATGACGGAGTGCCCCTACCTGTGTAACAAATTTTATTTTCCTAAAAAGGACAGGTAAGAGGAATGCCACTACCAACCAGTTTTTCCCCAATGTAAGATACTCTTAAAGGAAAGCAGTTGACTTTTTAAAGGGGTCACTTATGAAAATTAAACAAAGGGGTTGGATCTAGTAATATCATTGTTTTTTTAAAAATCTCCAATCCATTTACAACAGTTTAGAGTTAAACGGGAGCACCCCAAAAACTTTAAGTAATAAATAATCTGAAGGAATCAGACGTTTTTTGGTGCCATTGTACAGAATAAAAAAGCTGAAAAAACACTTAAATGGTTTGAACAAATATCACAAAGGTTTTTTTTGTTGGGGGAAAAATAAGACTAGGTCTACAAAATTATTTTGCGTTGCAGACCACCCCAACTAACTCATTTTAAAGAGCAACCAATAAAAACTCTGAGAATCTGTCAAGTTTCCCCAAAGGGGAAAAATTACCCAATTAATAATCAAAATTCATTTCCTAAAAAGGTTACATGGTGCTTTTAAAGTAGCGGGAATAAGAAAAAATGATTCTCCCAAAAGGTAAAAAGAATAAGTACCCCATAAGATAGCCCAGTTAATAAGAAACCATCAAAGAAAGAGAGATTGTCCTTCTGCAAGGGTACTCATTTTTTAAAATTGAAAATGCATACAATTCAGGGAAATGAAAAAGTTGAAAGATTGGAGAACTTGCCCGATGTATCAGGTGTTTAGGTAACCCAAAATGTAAAGGATTGTATGCCAAATTAAACAACGTTTCAATGTCACAAAGGAAACACCTTAGTCATGGAAAGGGGCTATATGACAATGTTAAAATAATGATAATGTTGCCAATCCTGACAAACAGTATAATGAATTTTTGCTGCTAATGTTTAAGAGGTTTTGCTGAATACCCTTACCTGTTTACAGGAAAAAATTGATGAAAAAGGGCAAAAATCAAAAAATGTAAATGCATTATTGGACCAGGGACCCAGCGATTTTCAAAAAACGTAATGTCTTGTGGTAAAAAGTACAGAGGGGAGACCCCACAATTTTAAAAATTTATCTGCTTTTCCTCTCAGAAAAAAGGGGCTCAATTGTAGACACTTTTTATGTAACTGTGGGGTTGGGCAATGAAAAAAACGTTTTTAATGCGAAATTGTAGATAGACTTCCCAGAAAAAATATCTACTGGGGGTAGTAAGCTAAGAAGATCTCATATGAAAATTTTACCCTTCTGGTGTAAGGTGTTCTGTAGGCCCAAAAATTTTTTGATAGGTAGTGACATTATCCCTCCTTTGTAAAGGGTATGGTAAAGAAATGGGGTGCCCCCTTTTGAAACCAGGGGGCCATGTAATGTATGGGTAGGGTTCTCGTAATAATAATTCATGACTAAGGAAACACAAATACCATAACTGTGTGTTTACTCATGAAATCGTACCCCAGATAATTCTTCCATAAGGGTGGTGTTACCATGCATAAATTGTGGGAATTTAAACCCTTGGGAAAAATGAAATTAAGAAATCCCGACATTCTTTTACTCAGGAGCAATACCTAAGAGAAAATTTAATTGGGGCAAAACGGGGAACTTCCGTGGGGACTGAACCATCCGAATTCCCCCCAATTACAGAATGGGAAAAGGACAGTTAAAGGGTCAGCTCCGCGAAATGAGTAAGACCCAGAAATTTTTAATGCCTATAAAGATTTAAATTTGGGGAGCAGTTTTTTAATAAATTTATAGAAAGGTCCTCCTGGCAAGCCAAAATTTTTGGGCACTATTTGCCACATCACGGGTGAAAAGGATTCTAAGACCCCCTCCCTGAAATTGTGTTTTAAATTTTAGGCCAGGAGTAACAAAAATCTCCTAGTTTTTAAAAAGACGTTTTATGACAGCCTCGTTGACAAAAATTAGGAGATATCTTATTAAATTTCAGGATGAAGAATTATCCTTATGGCTGACATAAGTAAACTTTCCCAAAAGGGGGTTTTCAAAAGGCGACCCGGGGTTGTACCCGTTTCTTATGGGTAGAACCTAGTGACCCACTTACCCCCTGAAAAAACCCTTTCGCTTTAGGGGCGTATTTTTTGGGGCTACATTTAGTCCTTCCTACTTCAAGCGCATAAATCACCCTTAACGTATGGAAAAATCCATTTAGTAAAGTAATGGCAAAAATTTTATGTGGGCAATTTCCTGTGTGTGACGTCAAATGAGAGGAATGTTAATGACTTATGGAGATGCTAATAAAATAATGCCAAAATGCAAATATCCTCTGAGGGGTGAAAAGAATTCGTCCAAATTAAAGGACAAAAGAAGTAAAGATTTCCCTGGGGACGAATTTTCCAAAAAGTAGTAAAGATTGGGATTTACTTTGGGGTACTGAGAAATTTGTTAACGTTAAAACCTAATAATTTCAGAAACCCCAAAAAATTTCAAGAGAGTTTTTTTTTGCTGAAGTTTTCCCAAAATTTTGATCCACTGGTTTGTGACCCTTTACTATAAGAGGGAAATTATTAAAAAAAAGCATGGAAAAATTAAAATTTCTTGGGAGAAATTCTACCTGGGAATCATTAAAAGGGGGATGAATTTAATTTGTGATTATGAGAAAATTCCAATTTTGGAGTTCCCGCCAAATGGCCAATCCAAATGGGAAAAAAAACTCCACATTTTTGTGATGTTCAAAAATTGGGGATATGGATAGTTGCTTATCTTTTAAAGTAATAGTGTTATTTCTCTTGGGTTTTGTCAAGGTAAAGTTTTTTTCCCCAAAAAAATCACGTACCCTTCCCAGTTGGAATTAACAGCCATTTAGAGGGGTCAAATTATAATTTTTTAAGAAATAATTTTCAGGGGATAAATATTAGCGACACGAATTTGGGGTGATAAGAGTATCCTTACAATGGATTCGTAATGCAAAAGTAAAAGTGTACAAAACGAGTCGCTGAAATTAATCGATGCAAGAGAAGTATAATATTTGGGGCAGCATATTAACCTTAATCTATACCTGGTAGGAGAAACCAGCGATTTCTTCTCGGGTTTACCTTTTCTAAATTTGTAAATGCGTATCATAGTTTAAAGGACCGAGTGGGTTTGGTAAAAAAAGCTAATTGGCCTGTACAAAGGCGTATATTTCTTTTGCCACCCCCCAATAGTTTTTTCCTCCCTTTTGCCCTTGTATAAATTGGGATTTTCTTTTCCCAAACAAACTGTAACTAAGTTGGGTTTAAATTTTAAAGTTAATCTCATTAAGTTTTCACATCCTCTTGAATATTTGAAAAAAGGGGTACAGGAGGAAATCTTGAAAAAGAGATTTAAAAGATGATGAAAGAAAAATTTTTTTAAAAGGTTCCGAAAAAAGAAATTGGGGCTGTATTTAAAAACAATGTTTGGGCAAGGTAGGTTCAAAATGCTGAATTTGGGGGGGTTAGCTAAACCCCATCTTTTTGCCCCAAAAAATCATCATCTAACAAATTTGATGGGTTTTAAATGCCCATAAAAATGTAATCATGGTGGGGACAAGATGCCTTAAATTTTATTGGGGGCTTTCGGGTTACCGGGCGGCGAAAGAATAAAAAGGTAATTAAATTTGTGTAATATTCGCCTGTGGAGCCGATCCTATTTACCAGGTCCCCCACCATTGCCAAATGGCAATTTTTTAGTCGTTTAGAAAAAAAACTCCCCCCGGCCGCAGTGGGTTTTGGAAAAAACTGTATTATTTTCCAGAATACAATATTATAGAAAAGATGGGCCCTACTGTATTTAAAAAAATTTTTTATAAAAAATGGAAGCCTGTGCCTGCCCTGGAGACGGACCGCCATTATTGTTTTTTTTTAAATTTAGAGAAAGACGTTAATTAATAAGTGAAGAATTTTCGTGCTCTAGAGGTTTAAAATTGAGTTGAAACCCCCTGAAATAGGAGGCGAAATTGTTGGATGTGCATTCCTGCATAACTTGAGATATCAGGCGACTGGACAGACAGCTCCAGGAACCTCAGATAAGTCTTATGTTGTAACCTGGCCAGTGTTATTTTCATAGATAGACAGTGAGATTTTCTGAGTATGATACACATTAATCTCCAGTCAAATTGGTGAGTGTTATGATTAAGATATATTCTCCTTCTGTTATATTAAATGTAAATATATATATATATATATATATATATAATATATATATAATATATATATATATATATATAATATATATATATATTATATATATATATATGTATATATATTATATATATATATATAATCACTTATTAATTTAATATACAGTCCACAAATTTATATATTTAGAAGCATTCCTGGTTATCTATCTTTTATTTATAATTAATAGGTCCAGAGCAAATTGTGGATATGACAGTGGTAGGTATCGAAGGGGGACATTTTTTTGCGACCTAGGTGTCCCAAATTAATACTTGTCTAACTGAGAAATAATAATTATCTTTGTTCATTTACTGTTATGTACATAATGATACATTCAGCTAAATGCAATTTTCCACAGCACCATCACAGTGGCCTCTCATAATATCCAGCCCTACCTTCCATACCCTCAGCCCACAACAACCCCTCCTACCCCCAAGAATACAGTAATGGAAAGGAAACTGAAGGTGTGGCTCACCAACGCAGATGTAATAACAAATAAGAGTAAGGAGTGTCAAGAACAAATAATAGCACTCACAGCAAAGGTCATAGGGTGATAACAGATGCGATTTTTTCAGTGGGTATCATTTCCTGAAGAAAGACAGGGGAAGCAGAGGGAAAAGAGAAGTTTCACTGTTTATCCAAAACCAATGTAGTTTTGAGATGGGAAAGCAAATGACTACATACATTTTAGACCAAGGGTACAAAAAGTCATGATAACAGTGAACAGCAAGAGACCAACAGAGGGATGGTGGCTACACTAGCTGAAGTGACCGGAAGGGCAAAGTTGCTCATCATGGGGGATTTCGACCAAAAGGAGATTAACTGGGAAACATGGAAGGCTAAGATGCCGGAGGCATTTTTGGAAAACTTTAGGGCACCGACATTTTAGGAACACAACCAGAGAGAGAATAGGGTATATACCAACAAGGCTGGACCTCGTAGTCACCTTGAACAAGTCAGACATGGGGGATAATACACACGAAAAAAGCCCCTCGGTGCAAGTGATCACATTGTTTTGAGTTTTGAATACCCGAGAGAATTAACAGTGGAGAGTGAAGCAGGACGAGAAGGAAGAGAGAAGCCAAACTTCAAAATCGGGAACTACACAGGCATGTGGCAATATCTACATGAAAGAGGACTGGAGGGAAAGACAATAAATGAAATGATAGAACACGTGACCACATAAGTACAGGGAGGCAGAGATGTTCATGCCAAGGGGCAACAGAAACAATGGAAAGACCCTGATGAGCCTATGGGTTACCTAGAGGTGTAAAGAGGCCAAAGCCAAGTGTAATATAGCATGGAAAACTTATAGAAAGCAAAGAACTCAAGAAGTTGAGGCAAAAAACCAGAAACGAGTATTCATGGATAAGAGAGGCTCAGTAGCAATACGAGAATAACATAGCATCATAAGTCAAATCTGACCCAGAGTTGTTATGCAATTACATCAAGAGGAAAACAGCAGTCAAGGACTATGCAATCAGGCAGAGAAGGGAAGTAGGAAAGCTCACAGGGAGCGACCAAGAGGTATGTGAAAAGCTCAGTACAAGCTTTAAGAAGGCATTCACAATGGAGACAATGAAGCTTCCGTCAAACTAAGGCAGTAGAGTACACCAACAAGTTTTGGGCACACAACGAAGGAGGAGTGAAGAAACTGATAGTTGAACTGGATACCTCGAAGGTGGTGGGCCCATACAACATCTCTCCATGGTCCTGAGAGAGGGAGCTGAGGCATTGTGTGTGTGGCTAGTTGCAATTTTCAATAAAGCTGTCGAAATAGAAGGCAACAAATGTAGTCCCAATTTCCAAGAAAGGAGACAGCCAGCATTAAATTACAGACCAGTGTTGATGACATAGTATGTAAAGCCATATAAAAGATTGCCAGGCATGGGCTCATACATTACAATAGGCAGGGCTTCACATAAGCAAAATCCTGTGTAATACAAACCTGCGAGTTAACAGAAGACAGGATAGAGGTGGGTGGGTGGGTAGATTGCATCATTTTGGACTGGAAGAAGGCTTTCAACACAGTAGCAAACATGAGACTGGCTCAAGGTCTAGAAGAGCAGGCAGGAATAAGGGACAAGATTCCAATGCTCTATTTATTCATGTGAGAGATTTTAACCATCCAATTGATTTTCAAAAAGTTCAGAAAGTTGTATCAAGCAAGTCCATGGTCGACAGGAATATAATTTAATCTTGTTTCATAAAAAGCAGTTTTGACAATAATATGAATATTTCCTTTGGTTTGTATAAATTAGATCCATTTATATTTAATAGAATTTAGGAAGAATTTAATAATACATTGGGCAAATAATAAATTTTAAAATGCTTAATTCTTGGGTAGAATAGTTTGTTGGTGGGTTGTGTGAAGGGCCTGTCTAGTTAGGCCAATGGGCATGCTGCAGTGTTCCCTTTCTTATGAATCGCGCGTCAGGTGATGCTTTGTTGTGGGATGTGATAGTGAGGTGTGGGCTAGACAATTTATATGCCTTCCTTTGATGCATTACTTTCATTGTTCCTTGATAACGTGAGTTGTCACGAAAGCGTTTGGAATTTCTCTATTCTTTCACAGTGGTTGCTTTGCATATTCTGAAATTACCTGTTTACTGTGATCTTATTGCATATATATATATATATATATATATATATTATATATATATATATATATATATATATATATATATATATATATATATATATATATATTATATATATATATATATATATATATATATATAATATATATATACTATATATATATATAATATATATATATATATATATATATATATATATATATATATATATATATATATATATATATATATATATATATATATACATACATACATACATATGTATCGTGCCGAATAGGTACAACTGGTCAATTAGCAAGAACTCATTTAAAATTAAGTCCTTTCTAAAATTTTCTCTTTATACGTTTAAAGACTTTTTTTTCATTTATGTTATTGTAAAAATTGGGAGCTTGCAATGTTGAATAGATGAATAGGAAGGCCAAGCAGATTCATTCAGGAGAACAGTTCTATAACACTTAAAACAATATAAATCATTCATATAGGAATCTGGCTCCAGGTTATGCACTATTACCTCAGTTGTGGATGAGTGGAACAAACTCCCGAGTACAGTTATTCAGGTTAAAACGTTGTGTAGTTTTAAAAATAGGTTAGATAAATACATGAGTGGGTGTGGGTGGGTGTGAGTTGGACCTGACTAGCTTGCGCTGCTGGGTCCGGTGCAGTGCTCCATCCTTGAGTGGAGGTGACCAGACTGGGTGGGTCATTGGTCTAATCCGGGGGGGGGACATGGACCTGCTCCGCATGGGTCAGTAGATACACAAATAACCCGCACATAAAAGAGAGAAGCTTACGGGTTATTTGTGTATCGTTCCAGTCACGGTATTGTGCCTTTTTGTTATTTATGGGTCAGTAGGCCTGTTGCAGTGTTCCTTCTTTCTTATGTTCTTATGTTCTTATACACGAATCATGTTTGAATAATCCAAAACTAGTATTATGTAATGAACGGTTATTATATTTTTTAGTTACCGAGTCTAAAATATTTCTTTCCATTCATGAAGTACAAGGAACTAGGACTCTGACTTCCACCAACTTTCGGGACTGTTGCATACTTGGGTGTGGCTGAATATCACCTTTAATTTCTGAGCTGCTCATATCGAATACTGGTGTTGTGTGAATCTGACATTTAGAGGCATTCAGTCTGTGTCACATACCATAAACTGCAGTCATTACAGCCAATCTTGTAAATACTGCCAACACTTGATTGAACTTGATTACAGTTGATTAAAACCTATAAGTCTGGTTTTAAAGCCAGAGTTATTATTAGCTCGTTGGGGTCTGCGACATTTGTCCAGTCAAAATGGTTGGCAAAAATATTAACTCGAATGATTTGCAACATCTCTGGATCTCATGTAAGAAACAACGTTGACCTTATTGCTGCGACTTATAAAAAGGATGCTATGAATGTATTGTATTTAATTTTTATGCATATCGTTGATATTTTCATTAATAGCTAAAATGAAAATTTCATGGTTTATATTATTTAACTTATTTTACTAGCTTATGAATGTTGGTAGGATTTTGCATCTACACTTCTCATTGTGCTTGTTGTTGGAGAGTTCTGACTGACTGCCAACACTTGCAAACTCTCTGCTTGTTTGTTGAACAGTTGCTGCCAAGCTGAAGGTGGTACTAGTCACGTGACACCTGACGTTGTCACTGCTGATCTTGCCTCGCTCTCTATGGCTTGTGCTCACCGAAGTAACATACCTTCTCTCTGGCTGCTGTTGGTGAAAGAAACATCTCGTCTAGCAGCTCTGTCATTTGGACTGTTCTTGGTAGAGTACATCTCCGATGGAGAGCTGGGACATATCTCTCGTAGCTCGGTGCAACTCTGTTCACAGAGCATTATTTAGAATTAGGGATATTTGACGTTTCAAGAGGTTATGTGTAGTTGAAACACTTTATATCTCTGGTCCCGATATACATTTGTTCTGGCATCTAAGCAATGTCGTAGTCTGGGAGACTGGAAGTGCTGAACTCAGTTTCAGTAATAAGGGAGTTGTATGTCTTTTGTGTAGGATCTGTTGAAGATCCAAAGTTAGAGTCGTTTTTGGTCTCCTTGATTCCTTGCCTGATGCTGTGCCGATCTTAGTTGCTTCAAGCATTATTGCTAAGTCATCATATTGTTCAAACAAGTTGTTTGACTGCCGTGTTGGTTGAGAAGTTACATTATTTAGGGACTTGTTATTGTCAGTAATATTTTAAGCCTAGTTGAGTCTTATTGAGCACATACCGAGCATTACTGAACACACACACACACACACACACACACAACAGAGAGAGAGAGGGCCTAGTAGGGATCAGAGAAGAGGCGGGGCCAGGAGCCGTGTATCGACCCCTGCAACCACAATTAGGCGAGTACAATTAGGTGAGCACACACACACACACACACACACACACACACACACACACACACACACACACACACACACACACACACACACACACACACACACACACTCACACACACACATGTGAGGAGCTGAACAGGAGATTTAAGGAAGTTTTTACAGTAGAGACAGGAAGGGCTGTGGGAAGACAGCACAGAAGGGAACATCAAGAGGGAATATACCAACAAGTGTTGGATGACATACGAACAACTGAGGAGGAGGTGAAGAAGCTCTTAAGTGACCTTGACACCTCAAAGGCGATGGGACCGGACAACATCTCCCCATGGGTCCTTAGAGAAGGAGCAGAGATGCTGTGCGTGCCTCTAACCACAATCTTCAACACATCCCTTGAAACTGGGCAACTACCTGAGAAATGGAAGACAGCTAATGTAGTCACCATATTTAAGAAAGGAAACAGAAACGAGGCACTAAACTACAGACCTGTGTCTCTGACATGTATTGTGTGTAAAATCATGGAGAAGATTATCAGGAGGAGAGTGGTCGAACACCTGGAAAGGAACAAGATTATAAATGAAAACCAGCATGGGTTCATGGAAGGCAAATCTTGTATCACAAACCTCCTGGAGTTTTATGACAAGGTAACAGAAGTAAGACACGAGAGAGAGGGGTGGGTAGATTGCGTTTTCCTAGACTGCAGGAAGGCCTTTGACACAGTTCCCCACAAGAGATTAGTGCAGAAGCTGGAGGATCAGGCGCACGTAAAAGGGAGGGCACTGCAATGGATAAGGGAATACCTGACAGGGAGGCAGCAACGAGTCATGGTACGTGAAGAGGTATCACAGTGGGCGCCTGTTACGAGCGGGGTCCCACAGGGGTCAGTTCTAGGACCAGTGCTATTTTTGATATATGTGAACGACATGATGGAAGGAATAGACTCTGAAGTGTCCCTGTTCGCAGATGACGTGAAGTTGATGAGAAGAATTAAATCGGACGAGGATGAGGTAGGACTGCAAAGAGACCTGGACAGGCTGGACATGTGGTCCAGCAACTGGCTTCTCGAATTCAATCCAGCCAAATGCAAAGTCATGAAGATTGGGGAGGGCAAAGAAGACCGCAGACAGAGTATAGGCTAGGTGGACAAGACTACAGACCTCACTCAGGGAGAAAGACCTTGGGGTGACCATAACACCGAGCACATCACCGGAGGCACACATCAACCAAATAACCGCTGCAGCATACGGGCGCCTGGCAAACCTGAGAATAGCGTTCCGATACCTTAATGAGGAATCGTTCAAGACACTGTACACTGTGTATGTTAGGCCCATACTGGAGTATGCAGCATCAGTCTGGAACCCACACCTGGTCAAGCACGTCAAGAAGTTAGAGAAAGTACAAAGGTTTGCAACAAGGCTAGTCCCAGAGCCCAGGGGAATGTCGTACGAGGAAAGGTTAAGGGAAATCGGACTGACGACACTGGAGGACAGAAGGGTCAGGAGAGACATGATAACGACATACAAGATACTGCGGGGAATAGACAAGGTGGACAGAGATAGGATGTTCCAGAGAGGGGACACAGGGACAAGGGGTCACAACTGGAAGCTGAAGACTCAGACGAGTCACAGGGACGTTAGGAAGTATTTCTTCAGTCATAGAGTTGTCAGCAAGTGGAATAGCCTAGCAAGTGAAGTAGTGGAGGCAGGAACCATACATAGCTTTAAGAAGAGGTATGACAAAGCTCAGGAAGCAGAGAGAGAGAGGATCCAGTAGCGATCAGTGAAGAGGCGGGGCCAGGAGCTGAGTCTCGACCCCTGCAACCACAATTAGGTGAGTACAATTAGGTGAGTACACACACAAACACACACACACACACACACACACACACACACACACACACACACACACACACACACACACACACACACACACACACACACAGGGGTCGGTCCTAGGACCAGTGCTATTTTTGGTATATTTGAATGACATGAAGGAAAGGTTAGACTCAGAAGTGTCCTTTTTGGCAGATGATGTGAAGTTAATGAAGAGAATTAAATCAGATGAGGATCAGGCAGGACTTCAAAGAGACCTGGACAGACTGGACACCTGGTCCAGCAACTGGCTTCTCGAATTTAACCCCGTCAAATGCAAAGTCATAAAGATCGGGGAAATGCAAAGAAGACCGCAGACAGAGTACAGGTTAGGTGGCCAAAGACTGCAAACCTCTCTCAAGGAGAAAGATCTTGGGGTGAGTATAACACCGAGCACGTCTCCGGAAGCACACATCAACCAGATAACTGCTGCAGCATATGGGTGCCTGGCAAACCTGAGAATAGTGTTCCCATACCTTAATACGGAATCGTTCAAGACACTGTACACCGTGTACGTCAGGCCCATACTAGAGTATGCAGCACCAGTTTGGAACCCACACCTGGTCAAGCACGTCAAGAAATTAGAGAAAGTGAAAATGTTTGCGACAAGGTTAGTTCCAGAGCTAAGGGGAATGTCCTACGAAGAAAGCTTAAGGGAAATCGGCCTGGCGACATTGGAGGACAGGAGGGTTAGAGGAGACGTGATAACGACATACAAAATACTGCGTGGAATAGACAAGGTGGACAGAGACAGGATGTTCCAGTGAGAGGACACAGAAACAACGGATCACACTTGAAAGTTGAAGACTCAGATGAGTCAAAGGGATATTAGGAAGCATTTCTTCGGTCATAGAGTAATGAGGAAGTGGAATAGTCTAGCAAGTGACGTAGTGGAGGCAGGAACCATATATAGATTTAAGACGAGGTATGATAAAGCTCATGGAGCAGGGAGAGAGAGGACCTAGTAGCGTTCAGTGAAGAGGCGGGGCCAGGAGCTGAGTCTAGACACCTGCAACCACAATTAGGTTAGTACACACACACACACACACACACACATACTTATATTATACACAATACACGTAAGAGAGAAGAGCTTCGGAAGACGTTTCGGTCCGACTAGTGCCATGTTATGTTATTCTTGTACTTAAGTACATCTCATATAGAAACGTTCCTGACGGAACATATTAACATACGTAATACAGTTATATATACAAAATAACTATGATATATAAGTATACCAAGTTATTCTCCAAGTGTTGTGAAGGAGTTTATTTTCTATATTGTACCATCTATATTAACTGTAATTATTACCACCTAGACAACTTTGTTATTAAAGATTTCAACTTTTATTTGGTTAATTTGTATTCATCCAGCTGCAGTTCAACTGAGAAACCACATAATTTTAAAGGATAACTGGACTAGAATATTCTCTGATAAACTGTTACAACACCAGAAACAGGCTAGATGCTGGAGAGCGATCAATAAATTGACCTTCAAATATTCTCTGGAGATGTCTATACTTTACAGATGTCGCATTGACTAATTGCAAAATATTAACATGTCTAATTGCAAAATATTAACATGTCTAATTGCAAAAAATTAACATGTCTAATTGCAAAAAATTAATATGTCTAATTGCAAAATATTAACATGTCTAATTGCAAAATATTAACATGTCTATTTGCAAAATATTAAAATGTCATTGACTAATTGCAAAATATTAACATGTCTAATGACTACATTGTTAAGTTTTGACGTCAGAGTGTTGTTCACCCGAGTTTATGTTCCTGATCTGTTACCTGGAAGAAGATTAGACGAGTTTCCATGTCATTCGATAAGAACACTATTACTGAATTCATTAAGCTGTGTGAAGTTGTTTGCAAGTTTGGGTTTGAAGGGAAACATTACGCTCAAAGGCAGGGAATGATTATGGGAAAACCACTGACTGCTCTATTAAGCAATCTACGTATGAAGTTATTTGAGACTAAGCTGCTCAAAGATGTTTATATATGTGCATAACAACTTGTGTCTTTGCCTGAATGTAATGGACCTAAGCAAATTTTTACCGAAACTTAATGTTCTTGTACTGTTATAGAATTCACCGTGGAGAAAGAAACGGAATTTAAACTTCCATTCCTAGATGTTCTGATGCACCGGGTTGACAGTATATTTAATTTTGCAGTATAGAAAGGCCATCAATGTTTGTTCACATAACCACTACTACTCAAACCATGAAACAAGAGTAAAAAGAAGTGTCTTTCTCAATATATTTCTACTGCTGCACCTCTCCTGACATACGGTTTATAAGCTGCTTCTCCGCTCATATGCCGTATTCTATTCAAGATTGATGGACTGACCACATCAACTCAAGGCTGAGGGACTGATTACCTCATTCTCCTCCTGTTCTTCAAGTTTATCCTTTGTATGGACTGATGAAGTCACTATGTGGCGAAACGTTTCCTCAATAAAGATACCCAAGAGTTGCACATGTTTCTACAAGCTTACCGAGTGTGCTGCCCAGAGTTTCTTAATGAGGAAATTATGAACATCTTTAATATCGCTAAGAAAATACGTTACCCTTAAGGATATTGCTGAAATGACTTTCTGGCAACTAGGATAACTTATGATAGGACTGAACCTAGGATAACATCTCTGATTAAGAATGTGCTGGTTTTTTCAGACAATGAGAATTTATCTATCCTGCCGAATGCCCTAAAATGATTCAACATTCAAGTTCTTTTTAAAATCAGCAATTATAAAATATGATGAACGTTCATTATATAATAAAAGTTTTGGATTATTCAAACTCGATTCATTTATAACTAAAGCCATCATGCATAACCTGAAGACAGATTTCTATACAAATGCTTTGGATTGTCTTAAGTATTGTAGATCTGTTCTCCTGAATGAATCCAAGTAGTGAGAGCTTGTTTTCCTGCTCTGTCTTGTATTACACCTGCATTTACTCAAGAGTTAGGTGGGATAGATAAGCTATAGATGTCTCCTTCTGGATAAATTATAGATATCTCTCTTTTGCTTAGAGTCAGCTGTAGATCCGTTTTCTTAATATTTTGGAACTTTCCCAGGTATGTCTATATTCATAGACTTCGTATCAAAGTCTGACTGAATTTTTGAAAATTGCCATGTCATTAATGTTATATTCACTAGGTCATTACTACATTATCAGTGTTTGTGGGTTGGCTGTTTCTTAGTGCTTTAATATTACTCTGCTTTCAATTTTTCTGCTACTTGTCACCGGTCTGCTGCCTAGCATCACATACCTCATTGTAGCCAGAACTGTTCCCCTGAACGAATTTGCTTGGACTTCCTTCTCATTTCTGTAACACTGCAAGTTCCTAATGCTGTTTTGATTGCAACACGAAAGGCCTATAACTATCATTCAACTCCCCTTGTGTTTGTTTTGCATCTTGTAATGCTTGTTTGCGATATATATATATATATATATATATATATATATATATATATATATATATATATATATATATATACACACACACAAACACTGATCTCTGGTTGAAGAAGACTCGAACCTACGAACCTTGGAACAAGGTACGCAGTGCCTTACCATTCTCACCACACTGGACCGATACCTTGGCGTCCAGCTTGCGCTAGACTTTGATCCACGGCAGCCAGCTTTCAGGGAGAAGGCTTACAGCTTTTCATCTCATCCCCTGCATGCATCAGCCTTACTAAAGATTTTAACAATGC
Source organism: Cherax quadricarinatus (assembly GCF_026875155.1). NCBI lineage: Eukaryota > Metazoa > Arthropoda > Malacostraca > Decapoda > Parastacidae > Cherax > Cherax quadricarinatus. The sequence continues at coordinate 24,359,911 of NC_069446.1, read as the reverse complement.
AAGGAATTCGCAAGAGCAGACGAAATATACACAAACACTGATCTCTGGCTGAAGGAGACTCGAACCTACGAACCTTGGAACAAGGTACGCAGTGCCTTACCATTCTCACCACACTGGACCGATACCTTGGCGTCCAAGGTATTGGATCCAAGGCTGGCTGCCTTGGATCAAAGTCTAGCGCAAGCTGGACACCACGGTATTGGTCCAGTGTGGTGAGAATGGTAAGGCACTGCGTACCTTGTTCCAAGGTTCGTAGGTTCGAGTCTCCTTCAGCCAGAGATCAGTGTTTGTGTATATTTAGCCTGCTCTTGCGAATTCCATAAGAAATAATGGAAATACAATTAATCCATTCCAGAAACCCAAAAATATTCACAAAAAAAACATTTTGTAGAGAATAATTATAGTTTTACATACACACAGCAAATATAGTGTTCAATTATGTATTAATACATTTAAATAAACATATAAAATAACATTTTACTTACCTTTAGTGAAGATTGGTGATGGCACCCGGAAGATAGGGAGGAGGAGAGAGGGAGCTGAGGTTAGTGTTTGGAAGGAGAATCCCCCTCCATGAGGGGGATTCTCTGGGGTTACGTCATTTCTCTGCCTTTTAATGACACCAGGACCAGCTTGAGAGTCACTGGACCCCTGTCTCACAAAATAACTGTCCGCAGTTACATTGTTCTGTAACTGAACTTGTTGCAAAGTTGGCTTGTTTCAGCTTACTCAGGGTGGCACTTCTCAACAAACATTTGGACATCATTCCACTTAGACATCATTTCACTTCTGTATTATTTCCTTCTTCACATCTATAGTGTTTCTCACTTTCTTTACCACAGGGGTACCACTAGCAAGTTTCATTGCTCCCATTGTAGCTTATTTCACAATCCCACAAGCACTAAACACAATAATATAATCGTAAAATGTTTGAATGAGAGCGCAGCTTAGTGCTCACTCAAGCATCAACAAAACCAGAGTGGCTCACGGCGCCTGCGTGGGGACGCGGACAGAGCGGGCGAGTTCGATATATATATATTTTATATATATATATATATATATATATATATATATATATATATATATATATATATATAATATATTATGTCGTGCCGAATAGGCAGAACTTGCGATCTTGGCTTAAATAGCAACGCTCATCTTGCCATATAGGAGAAGCGAAAATTTGTGTATGCAATAATTTCGCCAAAATCATTCTGAACCTAACGAGAAAAATATATTTCACTGTGTTTGTTTAGTATTAAATTATTGTAAACAAATCTAAAATATATTTAGTTGGGTTAGGCTAAAATAAATTGTTCTTGTTACAATAAGGTTAGGTAAGTTTTCTAAGATTCTTTTGGTGAAAAATTATAAATTTTTACATTAACATTAATGAAAAAAATATATCTTTAAACGTATAAGAGAAAATTTTCAGAAAGGAATTAGTTTTAAATGAGTTCTTGCTAATTGACCAGTTTTTACATATTCGGCACGACATATATATATATATATATATATATATATTATATATATATATATATATATTATATATATATATATATATATATATATATGTATATATTTATATATTATATATATATATATATATATATATATATATTAATATATATATAATATATATATATATATATATAATATATATAAATATATATATATATAATTATATATATATATATATATATATATAATATATTTATATATATATATATATATATATATATATATATATATATATATATATATATATATATATATATATATATATATATATATTATTATTATTATTATTATATCACACTGGCCGATTCCCACCAAGGCAGGGTGGCCCGAAAAAGAAAAACTTTCACCATCATTCACTCCATCACTGTCTTGCCAGAAGGGTGCTTTACACTACAGTTTTTAAACTGCAACATTAACACCCCTCCTTCAGAGTGCAGGCACTGTACTTCCCATCTCCAGGACTCAAGTCCGGCCTGCCTGTTTCCCTGAACCCAACAGCAGGTACATTCCAACAGCACGTCAAGTATTAAAAACCATTTGTCTCCATTCACTCCTATCAAACACGCTCACGCATGCCTGCTGGAAGTCCAAGCCCCTCGCACACAAAACCTCCTTTACCCCCTCCCTCCAACCTTTCCTAGGCCGACCCCTACCCCGCCTTCCTTCCACTAAAGACTGATACACTCTTGAAGTCACTCTGTTTCGTTCCATTCTCTCTACATGTCCGAACCACCTCAACAACCCTTCCTCAGCCCTCTTGACAACAGTTTTGGTAATCCCGCACCTCCTCCTAACTTCCAGACTACGAATACTCTGCATTATATTCACACCACACATTGCCCTCAGACATGATATTCCCCACTGCCTCCAGCCTTCTCCTCGCTGCAACATTCATCACCCATGCTTCACATTCATATAAGAGCGTTGGTAAAACTATACTCTCATACATTCCCCTCTTTGCCTCCAAGGACAAAGTTCTTTGTCTCCACAGACTCCTAAGTGCACCACTCACCCTTTTCCCCTCATCAATTCTATGATTCACCTCATCTTTCATAGACCCATCCGCTGACACGTCCACTCCCAAATATCTGAATACATTCACCTCCTCCATACTCTTTCCCTCCAATCTGATATCCAATCTTTCATCACCTAATCTTTTTGTTATCCTCATAACCTTACTCTTTCCAGTATTCACTTTTAATTTTCTTCTTTTGCACACCCTACCAAATTCATCCACCAATCTCTGCAACTTCTCTTCAGAATCTCCCAAGAGCACGGTGTCATCAGCAAAGAGCAACTGTGACAACTCCCACTTTATGTGTGATTCTTTATCTTTTAACTCCACGCCTCTTGCCAAGACCCTCGCATTTACTTCTCTTACAACCCCCATCTATAAATATATTAAACAACCACGGTGACATCACACATCCTTGTCTAAGGCCTACTTTTACTGGGAAATAATTTCCCTCTTTCCTACATACTCTAACTTGAGCTTCACTATCCTCGTAAAAACTCTTCACTGCTTTCAGTAACCTACCTCCTACACCATACACCTGCAACATCTGCCACATTGCCCCCCTATCCACCCTGTCATACGCCTCTTCCAAATCCATAAATGCCACAAAGACCTCTTTAGCCTTATCTAAATACTGTTCACTTATATGTTTCACTGTAAACACCTG
>NC_069446.1:24266708-24351708 GCF_026875155.1 Cherax quadricarinatus | reverse complement strand
ACACTGAGGTCAGTGGTCACGCGTGGTCATACCTGTCCTGAGCCGTCTGAGTATTAGCGTGGGGTGTTACCAAGCACCATGGCTTGTTGTAGTGTTTTAGAATCTCAGCTTAAAGTGTTCAAGAAGGAGGTTCTACTTCTTCAGGAGGAAAATAGGATGGTGAAGCCTCGCCTAGATATGTTTGGCAGTGAGTGTGAAATAGATGGTGCTGGTAAGGAGGAAATGCTTACCAGCAGTGAGAGTGGCAGCCACTTTAAGTGACAATTCGTTCACAGTTCAGGAAGAAGGAAGATGAGGAGGGTTAATAAAGAAGATGTGAAGGTAGGAAATCGATTCTCTGTTCTCCAGGACGAGTGTACTTCAGTGGTTAGTGAGGTTAAAGATACCTCTGACTCACCTGCTAACCAAGGTAAGAATATTCTGATTGTGGGAGACTCTCAGGTAAGATATATGAACCGTGCTTTTTGTAACAGAGATAGAAAAGCGAGACAGGGAGTGTGCCTCCCAGGAGCTGGTGTTGGTGACATAGTCAGCAGGTTGGATAATATTATGTCAGGTAATGGGAACAAGCCCATTATCTGTCTTAGTGCTGGCGGAAATGACTCTGGGAAGGGCAGGAGACAGGAGCTACTGGATAAGTAGAGGTCAGCCATAGAAGTAATCAGGTCTAGGGGAGGGATCCCTATCATATGTAGCATCTTGTCTAGGATGTCTAGGGCAATTGGTATAAATTGCTGGCTAGACAGGTACTGCAAGGAACTTGCAATCCCATTCATTGATAATAGGGACATATTCTATGGCAAACATAGATGGGGTTCATCTTTCTGGGGCTGGAGTCGTTGCATTAGCTAAGTCGATTGAGGGAGTCATTGATGACTTGTTTAGGACTTTAAATTGATAGATTATAGAGGTATGGTTGTTTGTGGGAAACAATCAGGCTGCAGTATTATTGTTGGAAAGAGCAGATATTACCAGGATACCTCATGGATATGTTTAAAAGACAATATTCAAAATAAAGTTCCTAATAAAGACAAAGCAACTGATCAACAAACAAAGAGAGATAATAGAGGGCAACGAGTGACTAGCTCCCTTAAGTTTTACTATTCAAATAGTAGGAGTCTAAGAAATAAGATAGATGAGCTAAGATTACTCGCAGGTGCAGGTAATATAGATATTATGGCTATAACTGAGACCTGGTTCAACTTGAAGGACATAGAAATGCCTTCTGAATGCAACATACAGGGTTATAAACTATTCCACATTGATAGGGTCAACAGGAAAGGTGGCGGAGTGGCGATGTAAGTCAGAGATAATTTAACTTGTTGTGTTAGACATGATATAAGAATAGAAACATCGGACACAGAATCTGTTTGGCTACAGTTTCTCGAGGGGTATGAAAAATGAATTTTGGGTGTGATATATAGGCCCCCAAACCTTGATAGGGAGTGCAGTAAGCTGCTGTGGAACGAAATTCATAAGGCGTCTAAATATGAAAATGTGTTAATGGGGGATTTTAACTTTAGACAGATTGATTGGAACAATGTGATAGGAAATCTTGAGTCTAGTGACTTTCTTGATACAGTTCAGGATTGCTTTTCAAAACAGTTTGTGACAGAACAACTAGAGGAAACAACCTCCTTGACTTGGTTCTTGCCAACAAAGATTCACTAATTAATAATCTTGACGTTACTGATGAGCTTGGGGAAAGTGATCACAAATCATTTAGTTTCAATATATTATGGAATTACTCAGTAAACTGCAATCAAGTCTCTGTCCCAGACTTTCGATTGGCTGATTTCCTGGGACTGAAAATTACCTGGGTGGGCTAAATTGGGATGATCTGACTATGGGTCAGGTAGCTGGTGTTGGTTGCCAATATGACGTTTTTCAGAGCATAGTTCTAGCTGCTCAGTCAAGTTTTGTTCCGAATAGGGAAATTAGGTCTAACAAAAATGATCCCAAATGGATGAACAATAGATTAAAAACATCTCATAGGTCAAAAGAGAGGCATATGTAGGCGTATCAAAAGAGGGGATGGGCAGTTAAGAAATCATTATATTCAATTAAAGAGAGAAATAAAAAAGGAATAAGAAAAACAAAAAAGGGATTATGAGGCTAAGGTCGCAAGGGATTCGAAGACTAACCCAAAAGGGTTCTTGCAGGTATACAGAAGTAAGATTAGGGACAAGATTGGCCCCTCTTAAGAGTAACTCAGGTCATATCACTGACAGTGATAAGGATATGTGTGAAATTTTCAATTCTTACTTCCTCTCAGTCTTTACTCAGGAAGATACTAGCGAAATTCCAGAAATAATAAATTATGTAGAACAGGACGATAATAAACTATGCACTATTGCATCAAGGTATCTCCCACCAAGAACAAATAATGCGAAGGTATCATGAAACAGCAGATTTGATAACGTAACTTATAAATTGTTTATTTGTTATCAATGACAATAGAAGATGAAAACAAGAAGAGGAAGAATAAGAAGCAGAAGTAGATGAAGAAGAGGAAGAAGTATTAGTAGAAGAATAAGAAGAAACAGAAGTATTAGTAGAAATAATAATAATAATAATAATAATAATAATAATAATAATAATAATAATAATAATAATAATAATAATAATAATAATAAGAAGAAGAAGAAGAAGAAGAAGAAGAAGAAGAAGAAAAAAGAAGAAAAAAGAAGAAGAAGAAGAAGAAGAAGAAGAAGAGAAGAAGAAAGAGATGAGAAGAAGAAGAAGAAGAATGAAGAAGAAGAAGAAGAAGAAGAAGAAGAAGAAGAAGAAGAAGAAGAAGAAGAAGAAGAAGAAGAAGAAGAAGAAGAAGAAGAAGAAGAAGAAGAAGAAGACGAAAAGAAGAAGAAGAAGAAAAGATGGACAACAACAACAACAACATACATCAACAACAGCAACATACAATAACAACAACAACACACGACCATGCAATAGAAATTGTCAGTTTCTTCTGTCCCTGACATATTATGTGACTGATACTGAATAATTAGATTATTCAATATCACGTCATCCAGCCACAACGCAGCCGACCTGATGCCTAGTACAACCTAATGGACACAAATTTACCCACCAGCGGTAAAAAAAAAAAATATTCACAGAGTGTAAACTGACGAATATTTTCACAGGGCCTGCATCCAACCCTGCATCCAACCCTGCATCCAACCCTGCATCCAACCCTGCATCCAACCCTGCATCCAACCCTGCATCAACCCTTGCAAACCAACCCTGCATCCAACCCTGCATCCAACCCTGCATCCAACCCTGCATCCAACCCTGCATCCAACCCTGCATCCAACCCTGCATCCAAATCTGCATCCAACCCTGCATCCAACCCTGCATCCCAACCCGCATCAACCCTGCATCAACCTCTGCATCCAACCCTGCCCTCCATCCCTGCATCCAACCCTGCATCCACCCCCGGCAATCCCACACTGCATCCAACACTGTATCCAGACACTGTATCCAAGAACTGGTATCCAACACTGTATCCAACACTGTATCCAACACTGTATCCAACCCTGCAACCAACCCTGCATCCAAACCTGCATCCAACACTGCATCCAACCCTGCAACCAACCCTGCATCCAACCCTGCATCCAACCCTGCATCCAACCCTGCATCCAACCCTGCATCCAACACTGCATCCAACACCGTATCCAACACTGTATCCAAAACTGTATCCAACACTGTATCCAACACTGTATCCAACCCTGCATCCAACCCTGCATCCAACCCTGCATCCAACCCTGCATCTAACCCTGCACAAACACTGCATCCAACACTGTATCGCAACACTGCATCCAAAACTGTATCCCAACACTGTATCCAACTCTGTATTCCAACACTGTATCCAACACGCATCCAAAACTGTATCCAACCTGTAATCCAACACTGTATCCAAACCAACCCCTTTGTATCCAACACTGTATTCAACCCTGCCATCCAACACTGCATCCAACACTGGTACCCAACACGGTATCCAACACTGTAATCCCACCCTGCAGCCACCTCTGCATACAACACATGTTTATCCAACACTGTATCCAACACTGTATCCACACTAATCCAACACTGGATCCAACCACTGTATCCACCTGCATCCAACACTGCATCAACACTCTATTCCAACACTGCCATCACACTATATCCCAAACCCTGCCTCCAACCCTGCATCGAACACTGTATCCAAACCTGCATTCAACACTGTATCCAACACTGCATCCAACACTGTATCCAACACTGTATCCAACACTATATCCAACACTATCCAACACTGTATCCAAAACTGCATCCAACACTGCATCCAACCCTGCATCCAACACTGTATCCAACGCTGTATCCAACACTGTATCCAACACTGTATCCCACACTGTATCCAACACTGTATCCAACCCTGCATCAAACCCTGCATCCAACCCTGCATCCAACACTGTATCCAACACTATATCCAACCCTGCATCCAACACTGTATCCAACACTGTATCCACCACTGTATCCAACCCTTGCCTCCAACACTGCATCCAACACTGTAACCAACACTGCATCTACACTGTATCCAACCTGCAGCATCCAACCCTGCATCCAACCCCTGCATCCAACCCCTGCAATCCAACACTGTATCCAACTGTATCCAACCTGCCTCCAACCCTGCATCCAACACTGTAGTCCAACACTGTATCCAACACTGTATCCAACACTGTATCCAACACTGTATCCAATACGAACCAACCTGCATCCAACACTGTTCCCACCCAACCCTGCATCCAACCCCTGCATCCAACACTGTACCCAACACTGTGTCCAACACTGTATCCAACACTGTATCCAACACTGTATCCAACACTGTATCCACCACTGTATCCAACCCTGCATCCAACTCTGCATCCAACACTGTATCCAACATTGTATCTAACACTGTATCCAACACTGTATCCAACACTGTATCCAACTCTGCATCCAACCCTGCATCCAACAAAGTATCCAACACTGGGATTCCAACTCGGTGGGGTCCAATTCACAGTATTCCAACCCTGCATCCAACCCTGCATCCAACCACCCTGCATCCAACCCTGCATCCAACCGTGTATCCAACCCTGCATCCAACCCTGCATCCAACCCTGCATCCAACATTGTATCTAACCCTGCATCCAACCCTGCATCCAACCCTGCATCCAATCCTCCATACAACACTGTAAATCAACCCTGCAATCCAACCCTGCATCCAACACTGCATCTAACCCTGCATCCAACCCTGCATCCAACACTGTATCCAACACTCTATCCAACTTCGAAACGTTTCGCCTACACAGTAGGCTTCTTCAGTCGAGTACAGAAAAGTTGATAGAAGCAGAACATACTGTAGAACATGTACTCATCCAACACCCTTAAAGTTTTGAGGTGGTCAGTCTCCCTCAGTCTGGAGAAGAGCATTGTTTGCATGGAATGAACAATATGGTGAAGAAGTGACAGGATGTAGCACTTATATAGCGCCAAGAGGTGAGACGTAGGTCACTGCATCCAATACTGTATCTAACCCTGCATCCAACCCTGCATCCATCCCTGCATCCAACCCTGCATCCAACACTGTATCTAACCCTGCATCCAACCCTGCATCCATCCCTGCATCCAACCCTGCATCCAACACTGCATCCAACCCTGCATCCAACCCTGCATCCAACCCTGCATCCAACCCTGCATCCAACACTGCATCCAACACTGTATCCAACCTTGTTTCCAACCCTGCATCCAACACTACATCCAACCCTGCATCCAACACTGCATCTAACCCTGCATCCAACCCTGCATCCAACACTGCATCCAACCCTGCATCCAACACTGCATCCAACACTGCATCCAACCCTGCATCCAAACCAGTATCCAACCTTCATCCAAACACTGCAATCCAACCTGCATCCAACACTGCACCCAACACTGCATCCAACCCTGCATCCAACCCTGCATCCAACACTGTATCCAACCCTGCATCCAACACTGTATCCATCCCTGCATCCAACACTGCATCCAACACTGCGTCTAACATTGCATCTAACCCTGCATCCAACGCTGCATCCAACCCTGCATCCAACACTGCATTCAACACTGCATCGAACACTGCATCCAACACTTTATCCCATCACTGCATCCAACCCTGCATCCAACCCTGCATCCAACACTGTATCCAACCCTGCATCCAACACTGTATCCATCCCTGCATCCAACACTGCATCCAACACTGCGTCTAACATTGCATCTAACCCTGCATCCAACGCTGCATCCAACCCTGCATCCAACACTGCATTCAACACTGCATCGAACACTGCATCCAATACTTTATCCGACACTGCATCTAACCCCTGCGTCCAACCCTGCATCCAACACTGCTTTCAACTCTGCATTCAACACCGCATTCATCTCCGCTTCCAAGACTGCATCCAACTCTGCATCCAACCTTGCATCCAACCCTGCATCCAACCCTGCATCCAACACTAGACCCACAACTGAGCAAGACCAGTAATTCTCGAGTGTTTTCGATAACTGTGGCAGGTTCCTAACAGTTGATAGGTAAGACTTGACTTACCTGGAGGTCTTCTGTGTGAAGCAGAGTTTTTGGGCTAACAATATGGGGCAAATAGCTGAACCGAGATTTCTCGTCGAGGCTTTTAATGTAGAAATAACCATTGGGGACTGCGCGAGTATGCGGAACAGATTATTATCATATCGATTAAAAAAAATGGACAGAGATATAAGTGCTATGGAATTTAGGGTCTTGATATAATTATGCCAAATAGTCAACACGCTTTGTTTATACGGTGATTATACTTAAATGATCAACGAACTGGTCCCCCGGGTATGACTACCATCCCCTGGGGTTTTAAAAATCCTCTCGCCTTGATGGCACCAATGAGGGCATGTTGTAGGCGTACAGATGTGTCAACGCCTGTAACCTACTACTGTGCCAATATTCCTATCTAACTTTGACTGTCTAAAAATGGAAACTTAGACTAGGTGCAAAACTTAATAATGGTTAACAGTAAATTGACTAATCCATAAAATGTTTCTCATCCTGTGAAGCTGGAACCTCGGCAACGTTTCTCCTCCATAAATACACGCATACATGCCTCTTCTACATGTTAACGTATGATACTTAGACCAAGAAAAACACCAGTTTTCCTCTTCATGAATTAAGGTTTCCTTTGTGTGTGTTGGGGTGTGTATTTGTGTGGTGTGGTAGTGTGTGTGTGTGTGTGTGTGTGTGTGGGTGTGAGTGTGTGTGTTGTTTTGTGTATGTGTATGTTGTGTGTTGTATGCGTGTTGTGTAGGTGTTTGTGTATGTGTGTGTGTTGGTGTTTTGTGTGTTTGTGTGTGTGTGTGTGTGTGTGTGGGTATGCGTGTATGTGTATTGTGTTGTGTGTGTGTGTGTGTGGTGTGTGTGTGTGTGTGTGTGGTGGTGTTGTGGTGTGTGTGTGTGTTGATGTGTGTATGTGTGTGTGGTGTGACAGGCCACTTGAGAGATGGACTTTAAAAGTGAATGTAATTCAAGCTCTGCTGGAAAGGGAACTCCTGAAATATCATAGCTACTCGAACCCATAGCGATGAACATACCCTCATAAACCTTAATACAAGTTTCTACACTTCAGCTGTCACATTACAATGCGTCGTGCATAAATCTATGGTTGAAGTGAGAACTAAAAGTTGAGTAGCTGCCAGCGAGCTTTGGCCTATTCACCCTCTCTATCATACAACTAGCTGCGCACTACAGTGTTCCCACAACGAACTTATCAAATCAAAAATACACAGCAGAATAATGGTTTTCCCACAATATAACTAACATATACAGCATACTTTGAGAGTTCTCCACGAGTATGTATCATGTGGGGTTTGGTAGTAGCACACTGTAGGAATTCCCAAAAAAGTAACTTATCATATGGAGGTGCTAGCATCACACTGTGAGTGTTACCGAAAATGTAATTCTCGTTTAGAGTTGTAGCAATACCATGACTATTTTAGCAACACCATGCCTGCGTGGTAGCAACGATATGCCTGTGTTGTAGCAACACCATGCCTGTGTTCCTACAACGTAAAAATCAGTTAGAAACTTGTATGACACCACAACTTGACGGTCTTTGCACAATGTAATTATTTTAAACGAGAGACACCAGCACACTATTGGTATTCAGGCAATATATTATCATATGGATTGGTAGCGCAAACTGTGTGTGTTTCCAAGTGTAATGATCTTATAACAGAGGTGTACAGCGAGCAACGGTGCATGTTCCCATTCGGTAACTATTCATATTAGAGACTGCGTTAGAAGTACACTGTAATGTGTTCCTAAATGTAACATTATATTACAAGTTGGAAACCTCCACGCTGTGGTATGTTCCACATTGTAACTTGCATACAGAATACGGACGCAGTAGAACACTGTGAGTGTTCCCACAATGGTTCAACTATCTCTCCTGTCTCTCTCTCTCTCTCCTCTCTCTCTGATCCCTCTCTCTCACTCTCAGCTCCCGTCGCTCTCTCTCTCTCTCTCTCTCACTTGGCCTACTACTTTCGTCTGCTTTTCATGATCAACTTAAAAAAAATATAAAAGGCAGAATGATATATTATGTATGACCTTCGACCTTTGCCAATATGCGCTCACGGTGCTGACCTTTCACGAGTGGTCATAGGAATGCCTTTGGTCCCATTATCAAAGAACGACTAACCAGAGAGACTTAAAGGGGACGAGAGTGGTATATAAAGGAAAGGAAGACAGACAGGGAGAAATAGGGGTCAGAGGGAGAGAGAGGGGAGAGTGAGGTCCGAGTGAGTTAAAGAGAGGAACGCAAAGGCGAAAGAGATGGGGTGAGATGAAATCAAAAGGGGAGAAAGAGAAAGAAAAAAGAACAGAGGCGAGGAATAAATCCCCAAAACTACCAAATACTGTTCGAAAACGATGCAAGTGAAATTCAATTTGGGAATTGGATGGTGTGGTAAGAGCAGTGGACGGGGCTCCCGTGTGCTCCAGAAGCAGCGGAAAAAGCATGAAATTTCGCCATGTTACATGGAGGTTGTAGGTTGTGAACTGAGAGGTCAGCTGGATGTATTATTTAGCCTTCGCCTCTCTGTCTGTCTATCTGTCTGTCTCTCTGTCTGTCCGTCTGTCTGTCTGTCTGTCTGTCTGTCTGTCTGTCTGTTTGTCTGTCTGTCTGTCTGTCTGTCTCTCTCTCTCTCTCCTCTCTTCTCTCTCTCACTCTCCTCCTCTCTCCCCCCACCCCGTCTCGTCTTCTCTCTCTCTCTCGCTCTCCTCTCACTCTACTCTCTCTCTCTCCTCTCTCTCTCTCTTTCTCTCGCTCCTCTGTCTCAACTTATCTCTCTCGATTAAACTATCCGATCTAATCATGACTAGCATAATTTCACAGCTCGTTCACTATGCTCTTTCCTAGTACCCCGTTTTTATAGCTTAGTCCAGAAACATGGACGAACGCGGCAAGTTGCCATCTTTTTCTAACTGCTGGCAGTTTCCGGATACAATTTACTCATTAAAAATTGGTCATCTCGAAAAGATGGAGGGGCTCTCTGAAACAATTAATAGTGGATCTAAAAGCACGAAAATTACACAGAATGAAGCGATGTATATGTCTCTTGTATTTTGATACCATCCTCAAATACAATTAATTCAGAGTCATTATTGACAGATCAGGATAATCATTATTGAAGCTTTGAATCGATAATAAAGAACAATGACAAGATAGTTTGGTGCTCATGAATCTTAATGTAAATTGTAAAATTTCACGAAGCAGATATTCAATCGTTAAAGATGGCTGATTGTAAACACTGACAGTCAAGGTATTGTATCATATTTGTCGTTACTACGATGCGTCATAAACTGACGGCAAGTGGCCATGCCAGTTGGAAATAAGTTACTATAGAATTTTATGTTTTTTTTTATATTAAAATCAACACATTAACCCTTTCATACTGCAGAGTAAAATGACTTTAATAAGATGTAGAAATAGTTTAAAATTAAAATCGTCTATATTGAGAAAGATAATATTCCAGGAGAAACCCTGAGGGAGACCCAACACTTAATTTATACCGTATTTCGCACACCCCTAAAATTTAAATTTAAATTAACAGACAACAGATCCCCGTATTCCACACGCCCAGCCTCCTCTACATCAAATAAATACTGCGATCTAGTGGTAAAATTTTATTGAAGCAAAATACAATAATTATATGTGACCGTGTGTGTATATATTTGTGTAAGTACTCACCTGAGTAATCTTGGCAGTTCCCCGTGGCTAACTCGCCCGACCTCATTGATTTCTCGCTTCTTGCTCTTATATCCTCTTTTGAAGATGTATATTGAGCTTGCCGCTACCACAGCCTCATTAAAATCATGTCACTTTTTAACTACATTATACTAATGACATAATTCCTTACATTGCTATGATTTCTCAATCTTAGATTCTATCTACCTCTATCACCTTGATTCTCTTCCTTTTAATTCATATGGTCTGTTTTCATCTGTCCTATCATTTCTTATAATCATGTCTATCCTTGTTCTTCTTTCTGTCAAAATGATCAGGTTAGTTCTTCAACTTCTCCATATAGTGCATTCCTCTTAGTTCTTTTACTAACCTGGTTAAATAAATCATGGAGCGGGCAGGTATGCCCCAAAACTCACAAGTCGTTGTGATAAACAATTGGTCAGCTGCTTCTAATATGATTCATCCAAATAGGTATATTTCTATACACCACAGGAAGGTTAGCATGGGCCCCTGTGACACCACAAATTAAACAACTTGAGCTAGAGCACGCCACGGCCTTGCTGTAAAACCTGCATTTGTGGTCACAATGATGGCCCATGTTTATCCCTTCCCCGTGGTGTGATAGAAATGTACATAGTTGGATGAATCTTTTAGAACACACCTGGCCGAGTGTTGACGTACTGGCCTGGTGAGTTTAAAACTCACCTGTTATGGGTGTCCAAGCCCAACTAGTTTCGTGATTTGCTTGCAATCGTGTTATTACGATTTCGGTGAGTCGTAACCTTGTCCAAACAGACGGACTTTTCAGCTTCTTTAGGTAGTTGATCAATGAGATTTCAAGCTGGATAAGCGTAATCAGTGATTCGCCTAATGCATGCAGATACAAGGTTCTGAAGATTTTTTATTCAAGGACTCGTCAGTGCTAACTGTGTCTGCTTATCTCGCATCTGCCGCTGAGGTATAGAGTTTATATTGTTCTGGAGATACTGTTGGTATTATCTCCACCTGCAGTTCTTTTCGGCCCTTATTTACAGCTTCGCTGTATGTTTTTTGTGGATCAGATCTGCCCCGAAACTCCTCCCACCTCATCGTCACCTTGAATTTGTTTGATGAACTCAAAGATGTTAACTAGTTTTATCTACATCTGTATATCCTTAAGTTTCCCCTGAAGGTTATCAGTATTCTCCTGTGCTTGTTCTTTCATATTTGTACATCATTTAACATACTTGACACATATGACGTCGTCTTCACTGGTAAGGTCGTATATCTATGCAAAGTTCAGAACGTCCTAGTACTGACCCATGCAGAAAACTCGTTGTTCTCTCCTTCGAATGATGTCTCATCTCTACTGTTGTCTGTCCTTCCGTCATTCAGACTCGCAGACTTACTGAAGCAAATCTGTTCCTCTTTAATCCCCAACCTGCTTCTTGATTTCTTTATGAAATCTTGAGTGTGGGCATATGTGATAAAATGGTTTTCCTGCAGTCAAGAAGATAAAATTCGACAGCCCTTTCTTTCTCGTTTTATTTATTTTGACTCTCAATTTAGTAGGATTTTCTGTCACTAATTACCTGGTAATTTGCTTTAAAAAGAATTTTTTTCCTTGTTTTTCCAACATACTTTTCCTTACGATTTTTTCATGACTCTGTGACATCATGTATGCTAAGACAGAGTGCCGCATCCTCTTGTCATCTTATGATTTATATATGGTTATATCATTTGCCTTTTTCCAGTTTTCTGGCACTTGCTCTTATTGGAGAGACTGGCTGCAGACCTTTGCTACTGGGTCACACCGTGGGTCTGCTCCTTCCCTCAGCATCCCTGGTAAATATTTATCTATTTTTATATTCATCACTTTCTTTTCTGTGAAAATACGTTCTAACGGCCTGTTGATCTAGTCTAGTCGGTGCATTCTGGGAACTCTCACTTTTTTCTGTAAAGACCTATCTAAATCTTTTGGCAAGCTCTTCGCATACTTTTTTTGTTATTCTTCGTAAACGACTGATAGTTACTCTTGCAGTATGAAAACAGGCTCGTATTTTGCCCCCAGATTAACGGATTGAAACCATGCACACATTCGTAAATGTTCTTCCGCAAAATAAGTGAAAGTTCAGCATGTTCGCTTATTTCAAGAAAGGCTTCTTTATCTTTGTAGACCCTGATTTTGAAGGGAAGTTTCTTTACTATCATATTAATATAGAGAATTTTCAGAAGAGAAGAGTTCGACCAAAGCTTGAACTATAGTAGTGGCATTTCATCTGAGTTGGAAGGCAACATATACTGGCTGCAGGAGTGGTGAACCTGCATGGCTTGTCTCTCACCACAACTTAACTTGAATTAAAAATCTAGAATTACTGAGCGTTTAGTATATCAAACTAAACTACTCCACACACTACTATTACTACTTACAACCTCTACTACGACTACTACTAAACCAACTACTACTAACTATTACTACAGCTATTAAACGACTACTCTCGCCTCTACTAATTACAACTACTACAACTACTACTACTGCTGCTGGCGCTGCTGTTTGTTCAGCTGCTGCTGCTGCTTCTGCTGCTGCTGCGCTAGCTCTGCTGCTGCTGCTGCTGCTGCTGCTGCTGCTGCTGCTGTTTTCTGCTGTTGCTGGCTGCTGCTGCGGCTGTTTTGCTGCTGCTATTGTATTGCTGCTGATGCAATATGCAACATTAGGTATCCTATTTTCGAAACGTTTCGCCTACACAGTAGCTCGTAGTCGAGTACAGAAAAGTTGATAGAAGAGACGTAAGACGATTTATCAGTCCCAACACCCTTGAAGTTTGAGGTGGTCAGTCCCTCATCTGAGAAAGTACGTTCCATAGTTCCCCTGAAAGAAAAACAATATGGAGTTTTAGTAAACCATAACCACGGGCGGGATCGAACCCGCGATCGCGATCTATCCCCTCCCGTGGTGTAGACAGTCTGTACTGTCCTGCACAAACAGCCCATGCTGTCCCCTGCCAGCTTAGTTTTCATAATTCCGCGTCCAGCTGGTGCTGCCACCTATAGGCCGTGCCACTTCAGTAAGCCCAGACTTGCCTCTCCACTCACTCACACAGCAGCCGAGGCAGAAGCACAATAACCCTTAGCTCTCCACTCGGAGGGATGGGCCCTGCCCGGGCCATGGGCAAACAAAACACACAAGCCGTGTACCCACCAACGACTTTCAATAAAGTAAGAAGCCTCCGATGACGTATCATTTACTCCCCGCTACCAGAACACCAAATAATCCTTTTTTATAGTGGTATGGTTTGTTTGCAATCATGTCATTACGATTTCGTTAATCATGGAGTTGAAGTGACAGGGTGAGCCCGTATATATGGCGGTATATAAGGCTCCATCCAGTCACTTCAACTCCATATTGTTTCCAGACTATGGAACGACACTCTCTCCATACTGAGGGACTGACCACCTCAAAACTTCAAGGGTGATGGACTGATTACATCGTCTTCACGTCTATTCTATCAACTTTTCTGTACTCGACTGAAAAAGCCTACTGTGTAGGCGAAACGTTTCGAAATAAAGATGCCTAACTGTGTGCCATCTTGTCCTATCTACCAAGCCCCAGAACCTGCGTTGCAATTAAGATCACTAGGAAGAGCAAAAAACTCTCTACTCGCTATCCTAGCTGAGCCACACCCACTGAGATTAGTGGTTAATGGGGTTATAAAAACCTGTCTACTACACAACAACCACTACCTTTTCACTACCAGTCAGTGAACACTTACATTCCTAAAAAGGGAGAAAGGAAAAAGTCTTAGCTAAATACGCGAGAGAAATAGGTCCCTCATGGTATATATCCTAGGCCCTCCAAAATGTTCCCCACCAGATCTCAAGGGAAAGCTCAGGTTGCCGACTTGGAGATTAGACTTGGAAAATTTTAAAGATTTTACACAATGCTAGCAGCATTTTACCAAAAACAGGAACGAATTACCGATGCTAAACCGTTATCAAAAAAACCTAGTATTTAGTGAATCTTGTTTAGCTTTCCATACCAGTTTGAATCCTAGACGTAAACTTAGGCATAATATATTTAAACTGATTATTGTAAACTCGAAGACCATTCCAACTGTGATTACAGAGGAAAGCAAAGGATATCAGGAAATGCTGGCCTTCCCTTGGAGTTATCCTGGTTGAAAAAACTGCGCTAAATTTTTGTAAAGTAAATATTTGTCTGGTACATGTAAAGATCCGTATTAGGTGTTCCATAGCTCGATTGTTAGCGCACGCAGCTCACACATGGAGGGTCCGGGTTCGGATTCCTTGTACAGGAGAACATTAGAACGTGTTTCTCTAAGCCATCTGCTTGGTCCCTGTTCACCACTCAGTACCTGGTTCTAGTCGACTGGTGTGGGTCGAATCCGGGACGCTCTACATAACCAGGGCTTTCCTATACAGTATATGTTATTAATGTAGCATTGGTCTGTATACGTTGTACATGGTATTTGTAGAATGCGGCAATGCAAAAGTGTACGTTACACTTTATTCGGCGTAGTACACACTCCCATATAGGCTGTCCCCCCCCCCCTCCCAACCACGAACCTAGTGCTCAGATTTTAACGTAAGGGTACCTATCGTTAATCAGTACTTAGGTTCATTGACTCAATCATAGTCGACCCCCAAATGCGGATTGATGTGGTTCCACCACAGTCAGCATTTCCAAACTTCGCCGCTAGCTTGTTGAGGCACAATGGCTCTCTCTCGGCTTCCTGTCTTTACCTTATACCGTGTAGTACAACTTATATCCAACTTCTGTACATAGTGTACATAATGTAAACAAATCGAGATATACACTTTACGTGAAGGAAAATACAAGTTAAATTACTGCTGATTTGTTTTGGCTGCAACCCATTACGAACCTAGGTCACAGAGGCCCAACATTAATGTGTCGTAAGCGTAAAAATATAGATTAATATATTATTTTAATATATTATTAATATTTATACATTTTATTATATTATTATTATTATTATTATTTATTATTATTATCTTATTAATATTATTATTATTAAAATTAGACATGTTTGCATTTCTGCCTAATTCAAACCATAGCAGAGCAGGGATAGAACCCACGATAAAAAACCTCCCAGACCGATCGCTCTAAGAGTCTGGAGTTTTATATTCTCTATCAAGGATCTAACCCCGCCCGTGATATGGTTTATGCGCAATCGTGTCATTACGATTTTCGTGCGTCCATCTTCGTATCTTAAGAATTTTCGCCCATCCAAAAGCTTTATCATACAAATTCAAAGCAATAATTGGAAGACAAGTATACAAAAGATAGGTTATCGTCCCTGAGACCTTGTAGTTGGTGAAGAGCATCGGAGTGGGAAGAGTCTGAGCAACAGGCCAAGGGAAGTGCACTTACATAATGCGACAGGTGGTAAGGGACATGTACAGACGAAGAATAAAGCATGAGCATAGCAAGTATTGTGGAAGTCCCTGTGACTAAAGGTATCATATACAACGTAAGTCCATTATGTCTTTGGCTTCAAAGCGAAAACATTAGTTGTAATTTTAAAAAAAAAAAAAGTTTTCTGAGAGGAAAGTGAAAAATTAGATGGTTTTGAGTGAAAGTTATTATAGCGCCAAGTGTCACAGTTTAATTTTTACTTGACAAAGAGGGGACGGTGTAGCGACACATTAGAAGGATATTCTGATTATTGATCCATCTGGAGGAGTGCTCACCTGTGCCCAAGAAACTTAAAGGGCTTTTGTGTAAGGGTTTGGATGGTACTGATTAGTTAACACCAGTTAATTTGTTTTCTTTCAGTGAAACCATCATCCGTTAAATGCTTGTCGCGAGCGTGAGTCTTCACCTCAATGTTCCTTCAAACGAAGATAATCCAACGATGATCGTTAATGGCTTTGTTCTGCAATTTTTTCAATCCTCCAACTCACAGTCTAGCAATAAAGCAAGAAGGGGTGCGGTATAATTAAGCTGTACTTTAATGAGTAAGCAGAATGCATTATTTTCACCAATTTTAACATCATCAGTTCGTCTCTAGGATGAAAATCTGCTCTAGATGCTTTAAGGCTTTCTTCATATTATCGACAAAGCGTTTTTACAACAAGAATAATTATATAATTAGTGGGACCACCACACAGCCTTGATGTTCAGGCATCTCCTTAGGGAAGGAACCCGTAAGTATGTTTTTCTAGTCCAGTGACCTGACAATGAGGCACGTTCAAGGTAATGATTTTTTTTGGGTGTTGAAGAATCATATAATAACTGGCTGGCGACGACAGTATTTAATAAAGCACTAATTATAATACTGAATAAGATGAGACTAAGCACGCCTCCCTGTGGGGTACCTACTTCAAAGTCTTCAGTTACATTTCTATGTCCCTAAAACAACATAAAAGAAGACTTTTTTTATTTGTAATGTAGCCTTTAATCCAGGGAAGGAACCTACCTCCTACATCCATTCTGCAATCACTAATAAGATGTACATGTCAGATAGCGTATCACAGGACAAGAAGTGTAGAAATAGAAGTGTAATCAGTGTGGTGGGTGAGTACAACCAGCGAGTTGGGTCCACCGAAATGCAACATTTCTTTTATATATGAAGCCCTATACCCGTAGAGACAGAAATTTTGAGATTCCCTCATAAGACGATTATGTATTGTATTGATAGCGTTTACTGAATGCAAATGATAAGACAATTATCTTGGTTTAGGGAACTCCTCGGTTCCTATTTGTTCAAGCAATGGATTTTTCTGGTCCGACAGAGCACTCTGGGTATTTGTGTGGCATGCAAAGAGTAATGCAACCTGCATTAGCGCTTGTATGCACATCATTACAAGCCTACCTTCCCAACCCCGAAATCGGTGCTAAATATTCGGACAATGGGCCCCATCGTCAGATCAATTTTCTAGTTTCAGCCATTTGAGACAGTGGGTCTGGCAATTTGGAGGTGCATATCACCACTACCACTCACTTTTCCACCCTTGTCATTTTCCTTCTAACTGGTTAACACGGTTGTCCATTCTGTCCTCCATGGCGTGTCTTTGCCTCTGATTACCGGTTGTACACAGTAGTTTCCAACTTTAGTAGAGTACATCCGTGTAAAATACTTAATATCGCACTTTGTGAATGACAATATAATTCAAAGTCATCAGGTGTGTTTGTTCTGCCCTTGGGGGCCTCCTTTTACACCCAGATAACAGGCTTTTTTGTCGCTGGTTTGTATTATATGCTTTAAATACATTACTTGCGTATATAGGCGAATTTCCTCTATGCAGTATCATGCTCAAATTTTAGTTGACCGTGAATGTGCAGTCACTTTCCTGCTGAGCATCAAACCAAACTCATCTCTCCCAAAATGATGTTTGGCTTTTAATTAAGTCTGTGTGTAATCGTACATTTGCTGTATCTAGTTGTAAGCAGCAACAAGCACTGACCAGCTGTGTTGTTCTAGCCACGATTTGATGGGAACAAGTCAAAATTCAACGATGCTCTTACCACTTCTGCCAAACAATCCGACAGCATCATGTACTTAACTGGAAACGAGCATTTGCATATGGCGAGGACATAGGGTGGGTGTGATAACTTTAAGCATGTATACATGAGAAGAATCTAAACCACAGGATTTATATCAAAACATCACCGGAGGAGGGGGGCGAAGTAGGAGATGGATAAAAACAATGCTTGAGGGCCTTTCCTGTGTAAACCTGTATAAAAAGGGTAAAATTCCTTATCGGACCAGTTTTCTGTTACCATTTATTTATTATATTCCTTCATTCCCGGTTAATGTGGGGTGTTGACACTGAGACACCATGACCAAATGTTCCTGTCTCTATGCCGCAGCGCCTTTTATAAACTCCTGGCTAGCAGCCAAGGCAGTTTGGCGAACATCAACATTCAGGTTGTGCGATTAAGGGATCTTTATCTGTATCATGAGCAACAATGTTATTATGCTGGTCAGGGGAAACATGAAAGTGTTTCCATTTGAAAAACCCACAAGGTAGGACAGTATTACCATATCGAGGGTGTTAGACTTGGGAAATCGATCTGATGTTATATCTCTTACAATAGAAGAATTACAGCTGGCAAAGGTATTCCTGAAGCAAAGACACAGATCAAGGATGCCTCCATATATGTGTAGGTTCAAGGTTTTCTAAAATTTGCACATCATCATGACAGATTTCAAAAATGTTGTTTTCCATCATGATTACTAAATTGTATACCATTACGATGATACTAAAGTCAAACCATTACGAATACTAAAGTGTATACATTACTATTACAAAAGTGGATACCAATACGATTACTAAAGTGTATACCATTAAGCTTACTAAATTTTATACCATTACGTTTACTAAAGTGTATACCATTAAGCTTACTAAATTTTATACCATTACGATTACTAAAGTGTATACCATTACGATTACTAAAGTGTATACCATTACGATTACTAAATTGTATACCATTACGATTACTAAAGTGTATACCATTACGATTACTAAAGTGTATACCATTACGATTACTAAAGTGTATACCATTACGATTACTAAAGTGTATATCATTATGAGTGCTAAAGTTTCCAATGTTTTGTGTCTTGCATTATAATCTCCAACAAAAAGAGTCGGACATAACAGATTCGTCAGCATATTTATGTCCATCGTCTAATATGAAGACTAAAGTACAGGTGGATCTCTGCGAAGTATATTGTTAAGTGTCCGATTCTTTTGATTATTTTTACTGAATGTTTATATATGGGAATATGATACTATAGAACTTTCATGGGTATTGTCCTTCAAATTAAAAATAAAAATTATAAATAGTGTCACAGGAAAAGTGTTGCAGATAAGTGTGCACTGCTAATTTAATTTTATGCACAGGAAAGTACAAAAATACGCTACAAAGAGTTTTTAAATTTTAAAATAAAGATTTAAAAAAAAGTAAGAACAAATGAAGCAATTATTTTTAGACCTGACCTCAAAAAGAAGAAATACTTTCATCACCATTCACTCCATTACTCTTTTGCCAGAGGCGTTCTTTTCTCAATTTGTGTGCCAGATCCTCAGCCAGTCATGGTGGTGTGTTGTCCTTCATCCAGTCCTCTATCCCCATGTGTCTTGGTTGAAAAGCAATCTCCTAGTCCCACTCTTGTGGCGATTTTTCAGAGGTTAGGTTAGGTTTTCTCTTGTTTCTTGTGCTGAAACGTCGTCTGGTGGAGACCTGGTCTTGCTTTTCTTGGGAAATTCTGCCTTCATCAAGTCGTCCTTCAGCGAGCTATCTTTTTCCCAGGCAATCATTGGGGGACGTTTGGGGAAGTTTTCTGCCCAAGAAGCTTGTTCGAATTCTTCTCCAATCCATGTTCAAAGTTGGTTTAGTTCGTCCCTCAGTTCTTGAGCCCAGGATTCATCAAATAGTGCTGTCAGGATTGTTCTGTCGTTCTCAGTCCTCTGTTGTGGTTCCAACAGCTCCTTCCTATCCTTGAGCCTCAGTTTCTCCTCTGCTGCTGTTAGGGCTGGTTCAGGGTAACCCCTGAGCCTGAAGAATTCCCACATCTCTTGAATTGACGTCTGGAATTCTTCCTCCTCACTGCAGATTCTTTTGACTCTCAAGGCTAGGGAGTAAGGCAGGGACTGCTTCAGGCTCCTTGGGTGTGATGACGTCCAATGGAGATACTGAAGGGCATTCCCTGGCTTATAATATGTCTTGCTGTGGATGAAACGTTCTTTATTCAGGTAGACTATTGTATCAAGAAAGGGAAGATTAGTATTGTGAAATTCATGTGTAAAGCGGAGTGAAGGGTGTGCCTTATATGCCCAGTCCACTAAACTTTGAATAGTATCTTCCTCACCTTCTATTAAGCAAAAAATGTCATCTATGTAACGTTTATACAAAACCAGAGCTGGTGCTTTCTCTAGTCTGCCCAATTCTAGTTTACAGTGGACGAAGATTTCAGCAACTGCTACACTTACTGAAGCCCCAATTGCCGTCCCTGTCCTCTGTCTATATGTTACATTATTAAATTTTAAAATGGTATCTCTCATAATGTGAGCCACTGAATCTTTAACTATGGTTTTAGAAGGTGGCGTCCTGATCCCTAATTGGGCAAGGTCCTCTCTGATGTTTTCCAAGTTCTCTTCATAAAATTCTGCTACTGTTTCTGCTGCTTCCTGTTGGGGGATAGAAGGGTATAAGGATTCAATATCCAGGGATACTAGCCACAGGTTATCTGCTGCCTGTCCCACCTTCTTCCTCACTTCCTCGAGGATCTGCAAAAAGTGTGTAGTGTCCTTTAGCCTGTCTGGTAATAGTTTAAGTTAAGGCATAAGGACTGCAGTCATCATCTTATCAACCGGTCTTGTTGGGGCTGCACACCCTGACAATACTGGTCTTGTCTTAAATGTCCCCAGTTCTTCATCCAAGCTCTTGTGTGTCTTGGGTAGAAAATACATACTGGGGATCTTAGACTGAAAAGAAAGAAGAGAATCTCTTAGTGGCACATTCATAAATCCCTTTTGACCTTCGTTGTTGTATAACCTAAGGATGAGTTCTCTGCTTGTATCCTTAATCTCAGAAAATACCTGCTCTGGTTTATTCAGTTTCTGGTATGTTTCTGTGTTAGTTACATGCTTGAGACCTGCTTTTCTGTAATTTTCCGCCTTAAACACTACTATCTCAGAGCCTTTATCTGCATCTGTGATTACCAGATCACTTCTCTGTTTAAGATTTCTCAGGCTCCCCCTCTCCTTTTTCTTGAGGTTTGGGCGGCACCACATCAACACCTCTCCTTCAGAGCACAGGCACCGTACTTCCCACCTCCAGGACTTAAGTCCGGCCTGCCAGTTTCCATGAATCCCTTTATAAATTTTAATTTGCTCTCACTCTAACTGCACGTCAAGTCGTAAAAATTGTTCGTCTCCACTCCTAGCATGTTCAAGCACGCCTGCTGAAAGTCCAAGCCCCTTGCACACAAAACCTCCTTTACCCCCTCCCTCCAACCTTTCCTTGGACGACCTCTACCCCGCCTTCCTTCCACTGCAGATTTATATGCTCTCCAAGTCATTCTATTTTGCTCCATTCTCTCTAAATATCCGAACCATCTCAATAACCCTTCCTCTGCCCTCAGGATAATACTTTTAGAAACCTTGTATTTCCTTCTAATCTCCAAGCTACGGATTCTTTGCATTATATTCACACCACACATTGTCCCCAGACGTCTCCACTGCCTCCAGCCTTCTTGTTGCAACATTCACCACCCATGCTTCACACCTATATAAGAGCGTTGTTACCATCTATACTCTCATACATCCTTATCTTGGCTTCCATGGATAATGTCCACAGACTCCTCAGTGCTTCACTCGCCTTTTTCCCTTCATCAGTTCTATGATTCGCCTCGTCTTTCATAGACCTATCTGCTGACAAGTCCATTCCCAAATATCTGGATACATTCCATACTCTCTCCCTCCAATCTGGTATCCAGTCTTTCGTTACCTAATTTTTTTATTATCCTCATCACCTTGCTCTTTCCTATGTTCACTTTCAATTTCCTTCTTTTGCATACCCTTCCAAGCTCGTTCACCAACCTCTTCAACTTCTCTTCATAATCTCCCAAAAACACAGTGTCATCAGCGAAAAGCAATTGTGACAACTTACACTTTGTGTTAGATTCTTTATCTTTTAACCTCATAATTCTTGCCAACACCCGAACATTCACTTCTCTTACAACCCCATCTATAAATATATTGAACAATCATGTGACATCACACATACCTGTCTAAGACCTACTTTTATTGGGTAATAATCTCCGTCTCTCCTGCATACTCTAACCTGAGCCTCGCTATCTTCTTAAAAACTCTTGCAATTTCTGCCACATTGCTTTCCTATCCACCCTATCATAAGCTTTTTTTCCAAATCCATAAATGCAACGAAAACCTCTTTACGTTTATCTTGGTCTACAACCTCCCTCCATACTCTTCCTAAAGCCTATTTGTTGATCTGCTATCCTACTCTCCGTCTTACTATTAATTCTTCAAGTAATAATTCTATAATACTCTTTACCAGGTATACTCAATAGGCATATTCCCTTATAAATTTTACACTTTCTTTTGTCCCATTTGCCTTTATACAAAGGAACTATGCATGATGCTCTCTGCCAATCCCTAGCCACCTTCCCGCTTCCATACAATTATTAAATAAAAACACTAACTATATCCCCACCTGCTTTGAAAATTTCTGTATTTATCCCATCAGTCCCAGCTGCTTATTATTATTATTATTATTAAAGATTAGCCGGTATTCTCCCGGCCCGGGCCTTTTCCAAGTGGTGGCCCGGCCTTGGCTCCCTCTAGGGAGTGTCTGAGACCTAAGTCTCCCATGGGAGGAGGCACAAGTACCTCCTCATCTTTGGGACCAACTGTCCCCAGGCCTAGCCACAAGCTAGGCCTCGCTGGTCTGCCATCCCCGCCCCAAGGGGGCTAATGGAAATGACAGTCTTATGAGCTAAAGGCTCGGGCTCAGGCTCGGGCACCTACCCTGCCCTAGAAGGGCTGGGCATGGTGTCGATGCCCAGCTGCTTTATCCCCTTTCATTCTACCAGTACTTAATTCTGAGATAATCGCAGATATAGAAATAATATGGTAATAATGTTGGTACAATTACCAACAATATGTTAGGTAAAAGATACAAGTGCAATTAATGTGACATTTTACTGTAGCAACGTTTCGCTCTTCAGGAGCTTTGTCAAGCCCATTAATTGGGCTCCTTCAGGTTGGTGAAATTATCTTGATCCAAAATACTGGAGTTATCCTCCAGTTCCTTGAATCAATCCTACTTGTGTCCGATTCCACAGGCTAGAAATTAATTACTTTTCCATTTACGTATAAATATTTCCATAAGAAGTTTTACCTGACACCCGTTGTTTCATACCTCTCCTGACACCCGTTGTTTCATACCTCTCCTGACACCCGTTGTTTCATACCTCTCCTGACACCCGTTGTTTCATACCTCTAAGTTAACATCTCTCTTCAAGAAACAAGTTAGTCATTATTTAAAATTTCTGTATATCAAATTTATAAATTTACTACAGTTACAAAAAATTTTTAAGAAAAAAATGGATTGTGAATTGTAGTTTTTTAGACTTTGAGGAAATATTTGCAAGAGCTCTACCTGAGAGGCTATTTTGTAAGATACAAAACAAGAAACAGTTTTGTTTATATCAAGGTTGTTGTGTATATAATATCAGGTGGAAGCTGCAATAAGATTTACATGTAAGAAATGGAAAGGGATTTAGACACGCACGTAAGAGAAAACAAATATGTTTATTACGTTGATATCAACAATGCCAATAACTATAAACATTTAATGAATTGGAGTGAAGCGAGAATCTTCTTTCGGGAAGAGAGTAGTGGTAAATCTCTCTGTATGGTCTATTTTAGAACAGTGTCCTTACCTGCTTCATTTTCTTCGTCTGCTTCAGTAGCTACGTTTTAAGATTTCCAAGTGGTACGGTCTCTTGCTCTGGGGTCGTCCAGCTAGCTATGGTTGCCTCTTTGGCTTTCACAGCACTGATGTCTTCACTCAGGTCGTCTCACTCACACTTCTTTCATTTCTTCATGTCTCTCTCTCTCTCTTTATTTTTTCTTCATTTAATTAATTTAATCACCACCTCTTCCAGTAAAATAATAACTTTGACCACCAACACCAACGCAACCAACATCACCACAACCACCATCAGCACCACCACCACTACTACTAACACCACGACCACCACCTCTCACTACCCCGTTCTCCATCCGATAATGTGTTTCCGCCACTGGAGCGTTGTAACTTTGATGTGGTCAACCGCTTATCTGCATTCCTTTACCTTTTTCTTATTCCTTCCTTCCCTCTCCTGTTCTTCCAGTTTTATGGAAACAATGCATATTATTACCACATAATCTCTACACAATGTTGCAGTATTTATAGGAAATATCTTTTAGGTCATGTGATTATGCATGCCCTGTTGGGTTTATAAATCACGTCAGGCCACTCTTATATTTGGTGCTGCCATCTCATGGGTAGCATGAGGTGTTTGCAGCAGTTGTGTTTGCCCAGAGGGAGGAAGGAAGATGAAGTCATGAAGTCACTACCTTCTGCATCGACTCATACAAACAGCATCAGTCTCTCAACAAGTTATTTTGTTGTCGTGTCTGCACCTCTCATCATCCAGACATAAGTACACCAACATTCAGGCCCAAATTCGATTAATTTCCTCGGAAAATCTTAACGGTGTCACCTGGGTTCCACAGCATTCCATGCTGTTCTAAGTCACTTGTTTAGCATCATTTGTATGCTGTTGCTGTTGTTTCAGCTCATCACGTCTATTTCAGCACGACAGAGGTGAGTTTTGTAGTTTTCGCGTCCACTCTGGGCTCGACGTGTGTGGGTGAGTAAGGGAGAGACGGCGGATTCTTGCCTTGCGTATGCCACTACGTTGAAATCCCGCTGACACCAACACCACTCAACGCTACCCACTCCCTCTCTGTGCTGTTTATCTGTGAATTCCATGCGAATTCTTGGCCAGAGCTGTGCATCCGAGTGCCTGAGTCATTTCAAACCGCGTGGACCAGCAAGCCAAGTGAATCTACAAGCTACGTAGATCAACAAGCTACGTAGATCAACAAGCCACGTGGAGATATGAGCCATGAGGATCACCAAGCTGTATGGATCACAGCCATGTGAGTTGCTAGGCATGTGGATCATGAAGCCACGTGAGTTACCAGACCGTGTGGATAATCATGCCATGTGATGTCCAAACCACATGTTGTCCAGGCCTGATCAAGTCAGATGTCCAATGCACATGTCTCAGTTACTGTACCCTGTAGTGAGTTTGGTGTGGTTTTCCTGTGTGTTACTGCCGAGCGCAGCCTACCCACACACACCAACACACACACACACACACACACACACACACACACACACACACACACACACACACACACACACACACACACACACAAGTGCAAAGGTTTGCAACAAGACTAGTCCCAGAGCTAAGAGGTATGTCCTACGAGGAGAGGTTAAGGGAAATCAACCTGACGACACTGGAGGACAGGAGAGATAGGGGGGACATGATAACGACATACAAAATACTGAGAGGAATTGACAAGGTGGACAAAGACAGGATGTTCCAGAGATTGGACACAGTAACAAGGGGACACAGTTGGAAGCTGAAGACACAGATGAATCACAGGGATGTTAGGAAGTATTTCTTCAGCCACAGAGTAGTCAGTAAGTGGAATAGTTTGGGAAGCGATGTAGTGGAGGCAGGATCCATACATAGCTTTAAGCAGAGGTATGATAAAGCTCACGGCTCAGGGAGAGTGACCTAGTAGCGATCAGTGAAGAGGCGGGGCCAGGAGCTCGGACTCGACCCCCGCAACCTCAACTAGGTGAGTACACACACACACACACACACACACACACACACACACACCTGACGTCACCTTGCGACGTCAGCCCAGGACGCCTGCCTGACGTCACCCCAGGACATCTACCTGACGTCACCCCAGGAGGTTTGCCCTACGTCACACCATGACATCACCTCACGACATCAAGCTTGACAACACCCCATGACGTCACATTGGCAGTGTTCATTTGCATTTTCATAGTGAGCAATTTAAGGTGTTTCAGTAATGTCTAGAACGACTGAGAGAAGAAATATTGAGTGTTCGGTACTGTAATGTCAAATGTTAATTCCTTTCAGTTAGTGCTCCCTTACTAGTGTTCTAACATGTTCGTAAATTCCTTAGCATCGATTTTTGCACAGGAAAACATTATTTGCTATTGCAAGCCATGTTGCAATAATGTTACCACATGTTCAGTGCGTGTGTGCAAGTTTTCCATGTGTTCCAGTGAGGTAGCCTGAACCCAGATCAGTGTGTAGACCACAGTCTGAGCCCAGACCATTGTAACACCCTTGTATCACACGTCACTCTGATGTGACTATTCGGTGACTGGCACTAGTCAGACCAGGCAACAGATAGGTAAGTCGCCCGAGCGCCCTGTATAGAAAGTAATTATGCTCGCCGCTTTCATTGACGTCACGTCAGTCAGTCGTCCCTGCTAGGACTCCCATGTAAGCCTGAGTCGTCCATGCTACAACTCACCCTCTCCCCGGCACCGCTAAGTAGCTGTGCTACGCGGAGTTCCCGTCAGTTGAGATTTCCTCCTGAGTGGCACGGCCACAAGTCCTGCACAGATGCCAAGTTCTGACGACGCTCACTCGAGGACACCAGCAGACTGTGCCCCAGCTTGAATGAACTTTGCAGCAACTACCCCACGATGACTGTTTCACTGTTCCAAACGAGATCGTACTCTGGTGCATAGCTCAGCCACAGCGATGTCTGTTTTAACGTGTTGTAGTGCGGGCCTGTCCAGACGCAGAAAGCGTGCAGTGACTCCCACTGAGGCTCACTGTGTTGACACACCATGTTTTTAGCGCACTCCCTTTTTTCTTCCCTCCCTGGTAGAAAGTTTTTTGTCCAGGTATATATGTTTTGTTTTGCATTTTGTGATAGTGCCCTGTTCCTGCAAGAGAGAGAGAGACAGAGTTTTATTCAGTCACCTGACACGGTCGGGACGACTGTGACTAGCATTCCCGAGCGATGTATATGCCTCTGATGGGTTTATATTTCTTGTCAGTCCTCTTTTATATTTCACGTCATGCCAGGTCTACCTTAAGTCCGTGAGATGCTGCCTCTCTCTCTTTCCCTCGCCAGGCTGAGGCTTGGCCTCGGGGCCTAGCCCTCAGGGCCGCCTAGACACACTACCAGTATCAAGAACCCAATAAAGTAAGGACGTAGCCCCCGAGGAGTATTATTCACCGCTACCAGAGCTATGACCATTTTCATTATATTGTTACTAATGTTTTAAGCATTTCATTTTGCTCTTGTCTCTAACTCTCATATTAGTGTTATGACTGAGCGCACTTTGGGATGCTCATAATAATATACTACTACTACTAATAATAATAATAATAATAATAATCTAACCCTCAATCTGCTCTTAAATATTTGGCTATAACTTTTTTTCTTAATAATCACGTAGGGATAATAAAGTTAGTGCCATTTCTTAGAGCTGTGTAGAAAATACCACTCTGCTTGAATTTCTTGGATTACCCTTTGTGTAAATAATCTGAATAAAATATTTTGTAGTTGGTTGCTTTGTTTCTCTTCCCATTATTTTTAGGGGCATTAAGTTTCGCATTTATATCTCAAGCTCAAGTTCCTGGATATTCTATTATTTTACGTCAGTGTTTGTACCGCTGTTACTGTGTTTAATCTTTTAAAGTCAAGTGTTGATTGTAAACATATTTGAGACACCATTATTTGCATATCTTAATTTAGTGTGTTTATAACTCTCGGTTCTCACATTTTAGGGAATCATTTTATTGGTATACTAGAGTACTTTATTTACATTGCCGGAATTCATCTAAAAAAAACATTAATTACAATATTTTTCATATTACATATAACTTTATCATTGACAATGGCATAAACTACCGACAACTTGATGAATAAGACACATCATCTTTTATTCACTACTACACCAACTGCCGCTGTATGTGACTGAAGAAGTCTACTGTGAAGGTGAAGTATTTCAGCAATAAAGATACCAGCTGTTGCACATGTGTCTTAATCATCAACCTTATCATTGTTTTGTATATTCATTCATCACTACCACTGCAGGAATAATTGTTTTGTATATTCATTCATCACTACCACTGGAGGAATAAGTCTCCACCACCACCATCATACAGCTCCTGGACCTCACATCTTTCGGACATACTTTCTCTTTTCCCACCACGTTGTTTTAATTCATATAGTAATTTCAGTGGTAACACAATGATATTGATATTCTCTACATTGGTACATTCCATTTTTTTTCTATTAATTTATATCTTTTAAGTATATTCGGTCAATAGCACCACTGTAGCATAAATGGAAAAATATCATTTTCCAATTGTTTAATAAGGAAGGTGTTTCTTGCACTACAACATTCACATCCTGATTCATTCTTCCAAATATTTACCTCAAAAGTTTTAATGAGATGTATGCAAGGGATCCGTATCTCAAGATAATATGTTCTTTGTAAAAGTGTATTTTGCTAATACTTAATACCGAGGTTGTTCAGTCAGTGTTTCATGCATAACACCTGAGAGAGTGTTCACAGAAAAATGTGTTCATTTTTTCCTTGGTAATGTATGCATTCTCGTAAACTATTGTATATTTCAAGATAAGTTGCATTGCAAAGGTATTTAAGTGCTACTTTCTCAAAAAATATATTATTTAATGGTATACTAGAAGGATATG
This sequence comes from Cherax quadricarinatus, assembly GCF_026875155.1. Classification (NCBI taxonomy): domain Eukaryota; kingdom Metazoa; phylum Arthropoda; class Malacostraca; order Decapoda; family Parastacidae; genus Cherax; species Cherax quadricarinatus. The sequence goes on along the minus strand of NC_069446.1, from coordinate 24,323,098 downwards.
GAAAGGTGATTCAAGATAACGTAATTACGTTGAATTCTTTTACAAGATAATGTTAAGTATTTCAGGATAGTAATACTCGATATTTTTCTGATGTAATGTACATTTACACCGAGAAAAACATGGATGAATAGAAAGGTAAATATTATTCTCGCATCACTGTAAGATGATTAAATATAATATTTTCGGCTGCTTCTTAAACTGTGGTAATTTCAAGGCATAACTCTTTTTTTTTCAAGGTTCGCATCATACTGTGACATCTCCAGCAGGGGTATTTCAGTTTCAGTTTCCCATCATATTTTCTTCACTTGCATTACATCTCCACCTTACTTTACTACGTGCATTATGTACTGTATCTTCATCATGTGTGATCACAACAACATATTTTTATACCACTTAAAATTACTTTCAACATCTTTTTTAATTTATTGTAGACGACGTATTAGTAAACATATTATTTCTTTCTTCTTGGCGATGATTCGCCTTGGAGGAAGACAGCCATTTAAATAATTACATATAAATTAGACACATGTGCAACTCTTGGGTATCTTTATTGAGGAAACGTTTCGCCACACAGTGGCTTCATCAGTCCATACGTAGGAGAAACTTGAAGAATGGGAGGAGAATGAGGTAATCAGTCCCTCAACGGAAAATAAATGGTATAAAATACCGACACAATGGAAATATAAACACATATGCAGTATAATGTGATCCTTTATTGACAACGTTTCACCCACACAGTGGGCTTTTTCAAGTCACACACAGATCTACCTGGGGTGGAAGGTACGGGAGTATTTATAGTCATGTTCAGAATGTTGAGGTCAGGTGGAGAATGCTGCATCTGATGATCTACCGGGTGGTGTTATAGAGTCTTGGGTAGCTTGGCAGGGGTATTGGACAAGTTGTGAGTAGACCTTCTGCAGTGTTCTATGTTCTTATGTGGGATAGCGATGAAGAAGTTTCTTGGCGAGTGGTTCAGCTATGTTATAGAAGCCGTTGTTCTGGTTGAAATTGTTGGTTATAGAGATAAACGATGATTCCAGGATTCTTCGGTATTGAGTGTTGTCTTCTGTGGCGATAAGTCTTGAGTTTCTGTAGTTAATTAAATGGTTGTGTGAATTGCGATGTTGTACACAGGCATTCCTTGTATCGTCAGTCCTGCTTTCATATTGGTGTTCTGAAATACGTGTTTGGAGGTCTCTTGATGCAACAAATTATATGTGGGCGAAACATCAAGAGACCTCCAAACACGTATTTCAGAACCTGGATATTTCACCCACGTATAATTTGCCGCAATCATTGCAAGGGATTATGTATACCCCTGCAGAGGATTGAAGCTTGTTCTGTCTATTACTGGTAATGTCCTTGATGGTGGTGGATGTGGAGGTATTGGAATGAGGTACTGGAAAAGATGTTGAAAACGTGTTTGGCAACGGAGTTGGTGGGGAGGGCTATGGATCTCCTCTCCGCAGTCTTCTCTGGGTTTGTTGAAGATGTTATATACCCGGCGTCTGCAGTCTCTGATGAAGTGACGAGGATAGTGAAGTTTAGAAAATATTTGTTCAATTAGAGAGCATTCTTCCTCAAGGAACTCATTGCTGTAGATTCGGAGTGCACGCAGAAAAATGCCTATAATTACACCACTCTTAGTCTTGGTGTCGTGAGAGCAGAAGTGGAGAAGATCGTGTTGGTTGGTAGGTTTACGATAACGAAACGTTGTCAATAAAGGATCACATTATACTGCTTATGTGTTTATTTTTCCATCGTGTCGGTATTTTATACCATTTATTTCCAATGGTATACAATACACAAGATGGAAATTAGACACATGTGCAACATCTGGGTATGTTTAGTGTAGACGTTTCGCCTACCAGTGACTATGCCCTCATTTGCTACCCGCCCCTTTCCTCCTGACGCCAGTAATAAGGGCAGCACTTTGCTGCCTGCTAAAGCTGGGGTGTGGCCCCAAAACGAACCCTGTAATTGCTGCCTCCGCCCTCCTATGCTGCTGAAGATGCTAAACGAGAAGACAGTTCCCACTTGGGGAGTCACCACAAGACAGAAGAAGTCACCCTCCAACCGGAGGGCCCCAAGAAAGAATACAGAATACAGAAGAAAGAAGATGAACGACAACCCCCCGCCCGGGAGGCCACCGCCGGGTCGCCATCTGGAGAAGACCCGGGCCGGAAGTACAGGCAAACCTACAACAACAACAAGCCTGTGTTCCAGAATCTTCACGACTATGGTGCTCTTCACACCAACTCCAGTGCTGAGGAACTGATTACCTCATCTTTTGTACTGAAAATAAGAAATAACATTGTAAAAGTGAAACGTAGTACCATAAACTCTAAGGAAGTAAGGGACCATAAGCTAGAGTCACACACAGTACACTCTATCAAGCCTTTAAAAATGTGGGGAGAGAAAATGAGTAAGGGGGAGAGGTAAAATATTTTATGAAGATTTATCCGTAGGATAATCCAAGTATGTCAGGCAGTGTCGTAACTTTTACTAAACTCTCAAGAAATGACAAAAAATCCTGACCAGCGGGTTGTGGTTCATAAATCGGTTTGTGTGCGGCTGGTAATATCGGTTTGTGTGCGGCTGGTAATATCGGTTTGTGTGCGGCTGGTAATATCGGTTTGTGTGCGGCTGGTAATAACAACCTGGTTGATCAGGCCCTGGTCCAAGGGGAAGCCTGGTCATATACCGGACCAAAGGGGCTTTGACCCCCGGAACTCCCTCCAAGTATACGTCAAGTATACCATTTACAATATCACAATTTTACTCGATATTATAATAAACAAATATTATTCCTAAATAATTTTTAAGCAGTGATTTAAATTAACAGCAAAGAACATTAAAGAAAACAGGTGGTAACAGCGAGTTTTTTTGTGAAATTTGAGGGAGAGGGAAGAAGAAGAGAGTTAAAGGGATGCAGGCAATCGATAGACCACTTCAAACATATACTTACACAAATTATTAGGTGAAGGGTTGATATTAGAGGTAGTTGTAATAGTAAGGTAATTTTGGAGGTTGATGGTTGCATAGTTGTGGTGGAGGAGATAGTGGTAGTGTGACTGTGGTGGTGATGGTGGTTGTTAAGGAAAACTTACTTGATTGGCTCTGACTTGTTACTTAGAACTAAGAACGACCATTCAGGTAGAGATGCCAGCGTCTCCTTATCTCTGAATTACTTCGCAAGACGCTTCTCAGAAGTGCATAAAGTGCGCAATGAACAGTGTGTAACACTTACCAGGACAAATGAAGACTACACCTAATACTCTTGTGTTGCATGAATCTCTGTTGTAGACACCGACCCACGTAGTCCCCAGCATGAGTTTGTAAATCTACCCTCTATGCTTATGAATAATAGGGCAATTCCTATCACAATATGCGGAATTACCAGGCTCTACCTTAGAAATATCTACAAGAATTGATCATACTTATCTGCGTTTGAGAGCTCATAACCCTGTAAATGAGGCTCCATAAGGCTGACTCTTAACATATTTAATGAGCACATGTTTCCACTGGCGGTGCTTTAGTGTTCCTGACTGCCTAAATTCAAAGTCTCTAGGCCTCTGAGTAGGCCTCTATACCCCGAACTTAAATTGACAGCTATAAGACAATGAGTGTCTTTAGAATACTATTAATCTAATGTCCATAGTCATCAACTTAATCTTACTAAAACTGAAACCTTAGCCTAGGCACTAAACTTTACTCTGTAGTTTACATCTACTGCATTTAATAGGTAAAATATTTGGTAGCCTGGCCGGGCAACAGAGGACAGAAAGCTCTTGAAGATGGACTGAGGGTTGGAACCCCTTCATCCCTTCAAACCATCCACCTTGTAACAAAATACCGAGCTTTGCAACTTCCCCTTGTAACGGAAAATACATGGTTTTCCACGTTGGTGTTGGTGGTGGTGGTGGTGGTGGTGGTGGTGGTGGTGGTGGTGGTGGTGGTGGTGGTGGTGGTGATGGTGATGGTGATTGAGCATTGGTGTATCTGGTGGCTGTTATGATAGAATGGTGCTGTGTTGGTGGTTGCTAGTAGTTTTGGTGGTAGTAGTGGTACAGGTGTTGGTATTGGTGGTAGTTGTGATGGTTTTTGTGTTTGTGTTGATGGTGTGGGTACTGGTTTATCTGGTGCTGTTATTGTTGCTGATGATAGTGTTGTTATTAATGGTGGAATAAGAAAAGCAGGTGAAAAATCTTTATGGATAAACTGAGAAAGGAAAATGTAAAGAATAATTTGAAATAAAAGAGAGAAGGATTTAGAGTGTGATCATCTGCTGCTGCTCTGCTAAGTAGCCTGTATGTACCTGGGTAGGCAGCCACACTGCAGAAACCTGGAGTTTACCTGGAGAGAGTTTCGGGGGTCAACGCCCCCGCGGCCCGGTCTGTGACCAGGCCTCCTGGTGGATCAGCGCCTGATCAACCAGGCTGTTGCTGCTGGCTGCACGCAAACCAACGTACGAGCCACAGCCCGGCTGATCAGGAACTGACTTTAGGTGCTTGTCCAGTGCCAGCTTGAAGACTGCCAGGGGTCTGTTGGTAATCCCCCTTATGTGTGCTGGGAGGCAGTTGAACAGTCTCGGGCCCCTGACACTTATTGTATGGTCTCTTAACGTGCTAGTGACACCCCTGCTTTTCATTGGGGGGATGGTGCATCGTCTGCCAAGTCTTTTGCTTTCGTAGTGAGTGATTTTCGTGTGCAAGTTCGGTACTAGTCCCTCTAGGATTTTCCAGGTGTATATAATCATGTATCTCTCCCTCCTGCGTTCCAGGGAATACAGGTTTAGAAACCTCAAGCGCTCCCAGTAATTGAGGTGTTTTATCTCCGTTATGCGCGCCGTGAAAGTTCTCTGTACATTTTCTAGGTCGGCAATTTCACCTGCCTTGAAAGGTGCTGTTAGAGTGCAGCAATATTCCAGCCTAGATAGAACAAGTGACCTGAAGAGTGTCATCATGGGCTTGGCCTCCCTAGTTTTGAAGGTTCTCATTATCCATCCTGTCATTTTTCTAGCAGATGTGATTGATACAATGTTATGGTCCTTGAAGGTGAGATCTCCGACATAATCACTCCCAGGTCTTTGACGTTGGTGTTTCGCTCTATTTTGTGGCCAGAATTTGTTTTGTACTCTGATGAAGATTTAATTTCCTCATGTTTACCATATCTGAGTAATTAAAATTTCTCATCGTTGAACTTCATATTGTTTTCTGCAGCCCACTGAAAGATTTGGTTGATGTCCGCCTGGAGCCTTGCAGTGTCTGCAATGGAAGACACTGTCATGCAGATTCGGGTGTCATCTGCAAAGGAAGACACGGTGCTGTGGCTGACATCCTTGTCTATGTCGGATATGAGGATGAGGAACAAGATGGGAGCTAGTACTGTGCCTTGTGGAACAGAGCTTTTCACCGTAGCTGCCTCGGACTTTACTCTGTTGACGACTACTCTCTGTGTTCTGTTAGTGAGGAAATTATAGATCCATCGACCGACTTTTCTGTTATTCCTTTAGCGCGCATTTTGTGCGCTATTACGCCATGGTCACACTTGTCGAAGGCTTTTGCAAAGTCTGTATATATTACATCTGCATTCTTTTTGTCTTCTAGTGCATTTAGGACCTTGTCGTAGTGATCCAGTAGTTGAGACAGACAGGAGCGACCTGTTCTAAACCCATGTTGCCCTGGGTTGTGTAACTGATGGGTTTCTAGATGGGTGGTGATCTTGCTTCTTAGGACCCTTTCAAAGATTTTTATGATATGGGATGTTAGTGCTATTGGTCTGTAGTTCTTTGCTGTTGCTTTACTGCCCCTTTGTGGAGTGGGGCTATGTCTGTTGTTTTTAGTAACTGAGGGACGACCCCCGTGTCCATGCTCCCTCTCCATAGATGGAAAAGGCTCGTGATAGGGGCTTCTTGCAGTTCTTGATGAACACAGAGTTCCATGAGTCTGGCCCTGGGGCAGAGTGCATGGGCATGTCATTTATCGCCTGTTCGAAGTCATTTGGCGTCAGGATAACATCGGATAGGCTTGTGTTAATCAAATTTTGTGGCTCTCTCATAAAAAATTCATTTTGATCTTCGACTCTCAGTCTGGTTAGCGGCTTGCTAAAAACTGAGTCATATTGGGACTTGAGTAGCTCACTCATTTCCTTGCTGTCATCTGTGTAGGACCCATCTTGTTTAAGTAGGGGCCCAATACTGGGCGTTGTTCTCGATTTTGATTTGGCATAGGAGAAGAAATACTTTGGGTTTCTTTCGATTTCATTTATAGCTTTTAGTTCTTCCCGCGATTCCTGACTCCTAAAGGATTCTTTTAGCTTAAGTTCGATGCTTGCTATTTCTCTGACCAGTGTCTCCCTGCGCATTTCAGATATATTGACCTCTTTTAGCCGCTCTGTTATTCTTTTTCCGTCGCCTGTAAAGGGAGCGCCTGTCTCTTTCTATTTTACATCTACTCCTCCTTTTTCTTAGAGGAATAAGCCTTGTGCATACATCGAGTGCCACCGAGTTAATCTGTTCTAGGCATAAGTTTGGGTCTGTGTTGCTTAGTATATCTTCCCAGCTTATATCGGTTAGGACTTGGTTTACTTGGTCCCACTTTATGTTTTTGTTATTGAAGTTGAATTTGGTGAATGCTCCCTCGTGACTAGTCTCATTTTGTCGGTCTGGGGCTCCTCGCATACATGTCTGAACCTCAATTATGTTGTGATCTGAGTATATTGTTTTTGATATGGTGACATTTCTTATCAGATCATCATTGTTAGTGAATATGAGGTCTAGTGTATTCTCCAGTCTAGTAGGCTCTATTATTTGCTGGTTTAAATTGAATTTTGTGCAGAGATTTAAAAGCTCGTGTGAGTGTGAGTTTTCATCAGAGCTGCCTCCTGGTGTTATTACTGCAACAATATTATTTGCTATATTCCTCCATTTTAGGTGCCTTAAGTTGAAATCCCCCAGGAGCAAGATGTTGGGTGCAGGAGCTGGAAGATTTTCCAGACAGTGGTCAATTTTTAACAGCTGTTCCTGGAATTGCTGGGATGTTGCATCCGGAGGCTTGTAGACTACCACAATGACTAGGTTTTGGTTCTCGACCTTTACTGCTAAAACTTCCACTACGTCATTTGAGGCATTAAGCAGTTCTGTGCAAACAAGTGACTCTGCAATGTACAGGCCAACCCCCCCCTTTTGCCTGTTCACTCTGTCACATCTGTATAGGTTGTAACCTGGGATCCATATTTCATTGTCCAAGTGATCCTTTATGTGGGTCTCAGTGAAAGCCGCGAACATTGCCTTTGCCTCTGCAAGCAGTCCACGGATGAAAGGTATTTTGTTGTTTGTTGCTGGCTTTAGACCCTGTATATTTGCAAAGAAGAATGTTATCGGACTGGTGGTATTGTTGGTACTGGGGGGGATTTTTTTTCCGGCATTAGTATCTGTATCTGTTGGTTTGGAGTGGAGGCCATCGACTGTGGTTCCACTCCAGGAATGACTGGATTTGGTGTACGATTTCTGCCATTTCCTGCCAGTTTTTTTTCCTTCCTGGCACTAAAAAACCTCTCCCTCTTGAGTGGCTGTGGCTACCCAGGTTTTCCCATGGCCTGGATGTTTTGTATCTTTTTGTCCCCTTTAGATGGTATGCCTGGCAATTTAAGTTATAGCACAGTCTTTCCTGTACTGAAGAGGTACACATTTCAGGGTGAAAAAGCTTACAGGAAGGGAGTTTGCATTTTCCTGTTGTCATATGGGCATGGCATTTTCTAGGGTGGTCATAGTTGCACGTCCCATCTGTTTTTCCAGATTTCCCATGCCAGCAGATACCAAGTGCATAGTATGTGCACAGGCTTGGTTTCCGCTTGCCTTGGGTTTCTGTGACTGTATTCCCTGTTGGTGCATGTTTCCCTGTCTTACTTCTATCCTCCCTAGCACCAACAATGGAGCTCCCACCAGTTGTTTTTGGTAATTTATCCTCACTATTGCTATTGGAGTCCTCTTGTTTGCTATTTCCTGCGGTATTTCTAGTTTGCAATATTGGTTTTATCTTATCTTTGACTACACTTGTTTCCCTACTATGGCTCCTGTCCCCTATGAGGTCATTTATATGTATTCCTTCCTGCGTATAATTCCCGACTACCTGGACAAAATCTCCAGCTTCACCATTACTGTCTCCCAGGACAGTATCTCCAGCTTCACCATTTCTGTCTCCCAGGACAGCACCTCCAGCTTCACCATTACTGTCTCCCAGGACAGCACCTCCAGCTTTACTATTACTGTCTCCCAGGACATCACCTCCAGCCTTACAGTTTGTGACTACATGGCCAGTATCAAGGGCAGTACCATTCAGCCCAGACTTTTTATGTTCCCATCTGTTGTAGAAAGCTTCCAGGTTTTCTATGAAAGCAGCTTTGATGTTGTCCTCTTTTAATACCCTTGTGATTTTAGTCCACAGATTTTCCTCATTTGGGCATACCCAGAAACACTTCTCTGTTTTAATACTGCTTGTAGCTAGTTCTGGGATATCTGCACAAGGGGCATGACACCAATTTCCACAAAAATGACAATTTATCCATGTGGAAGCCCGTTTGTTTGACTGACCACAGACTACACACAGCTTCATAATGATTTGAATGGTTGATTTACTGCAATTCTACTAGCAACCTCTTGAATATTATATTAATAACCTTAAATGAAGCTCTAGCTATTTGTATTTCTGTTTCTAACTCTTTTTGTATATTGGACAGCTTACCGTCACGTTCCTGATTTTTAAATTTGGCACCAATCTGCGGGCAGCCATAGAGAAACATTTGGCACTACTGAAAAGGACCCACACAAGCCTTATTACCTAGGATCCACAGTCATCGCTCTTAACAGTAAAGATGTACATAGCGCTAGAAGTTTAAACATATTTTTTTTTTTAGCAATTAGATCATGGGCCGCATGAATACAACTGCCATAGGAGAACAATTAGGCTTGACGCGTCCCACCTATATTACTCTAGTTTTCCATTTATATTCCCACGCGTTTCTTTACTCTGTATTTCACTGATGGAAGTTCTGCTTAGCGAAGTGTACCATACATGTTCCATACATGTCTTTCAAATAAATGGAATGTATTAAAAATTGGAGACAGCTGTCAGGCCTAATGAAGTATATCGATTGTGAGTTAATTGAATTAAAAGTTGTAGTCAAAGAAGTTATTATTTACAAAAAATCACTAAATCATATAAATTAGATTATGAGCATCTCATATAATATACTGGAAAAATGTTAAAATTTTAAAACATACTGGAGTAAAAATGCCAAAAAATCTGTTTACAAAAATAATAGGATAAAACTGAAATATGAAGCATCTGTGAAGACATCTTTTGAAAAGCCTGAAGATCACAAATGAAAAGTATGCTAGAGCTAAGATATAAGTTATAATGAGAGGCTTTAAAAGTTGCCCGTACTGGACGATACGAGGAACACTAGATGTGAAAGCATCATATAAAGAATTAAAATGAAGATGATTGTTTAGAAGCCTCATTATATAAACAATTAAAATGAAGATGATTGTTTAGAAGCCTCATTATATAAAGAATTAAAATGAAGATGATTGTTTAGAAGCCTCATTATGGGTAAGATGATGCCACAGTGAGAAAAATAAAGCTTATGTGACAATAGAAAATTTTTGCCCAATAAAGTAATAGGATTCTTTTAAAAAGGAGACAGAAAGTGATACAATTCTAGAAATTTAAAATAAAAAGTGTACGATGAAATCTTTCTAAGTGAATGGTTATCACAAACAGGTTCCCCCTCACCCACACCTGTTGCCCTCACCCACACCTGTTGCCCCTCACCCACACCTGTTGCCCTCACCCACACCTGTTGCCCTCACCCACACCTGTTGCCCCTCACCCACACCTGTTGCCCTCACCCACACCTGTTGCCCCTCACCCACACCTGTTGCCCTCACCCACACCTGTTGCCCTCACCCACACCTGTTGCCCCTCACCCACACCTGTTGCCCTCACCCACACCTGTTGCCCCTCACCCACACTGTTGCCCTCACCCACACCTGTTGCCCCTCACCCACACCTGTTGCCCCTCACCCACACCTGTTGCCCCTCACCCACACCTGTTGCCCCTCACCCACACCTGTTGCCCCTCACCCACACCTGTTGCCCCTCACCCACACCTGTTGCCCCTCACCCACACCTGTTGCCCCTCACCCACACCTGTTGCCCCTCACCCACACCTGTTGCCTCTCACCCACACCTGTTGCCCTCACCCACACCTGTTGCCCCTCACCCACACCTGTTGCCCTCACCCACACCTGTTGCCCCTCAGACACACCTGTTGCTCCTCACCCACACCTGTTTGCCCCTCACCCACACCTGTTGCTCCTCACCCCACACCTGTTGCCCCTCACCCACACCTGTTGCCCCTACCCACAACTGTTGCTCCTCACCCACACCTGTTGCTCCTCACCCACACCTGTTGCTCCTCACCCACACCTGTTTCTCCAAGCCTCACACCTGTTGCTCCTCACCCACTCCTGTTGCTCTTCACCCACACCTGTTGCTCCTCACCCACACCTGTTGACCCTCACCCACACCTGTTGCCCCTCACCCACACCTGTTGCTCCTCACCCACACCTGTTGCTCCTCACCCACACCTGTTGCTCCTCACCCACACCTGTTTCTCCAAGCCTCACACCTGTTGCTCCTCACCCACTCCTGTTGCTCTTCACACACACCTGTTGCTCCTCACCCACACCTGTTGCTCCTCACCCACACCTGTTGCTCCTCACCCACACCTGTTGCTCTCTCCCACACCTGTTGCTCCTCACCCACACCTGTTGCCCCTCACCCACACCTGTTGCTCCTCACCCACACCTGTTTCTCCAACCTTCATACTTGTTGCTCCTCACCCACACCTGTTTCTTCAAGCCTCACACCTGTTGCTCCTCACCCACTCCTGTTGCTCCTCACCCACACCTGTTGCTCCTCACCCACACCTGTTGCTCCTCATCCACACCTGTTGCTAGTCACCCACAGTGTTGCTTCTCACCCACACCTGTTTCTCCAAGCCTCACACCTGTTGCTCCTCACCCACACCTGTTTCTCCAAGCCTCACATCTGTTGCTACTTACCCACACCTGTTTCTCAAGCCTCACTCCTGTTGCTTCTCACCCACTCCTGCTGCTCCAAGCCTCACACCTGTTGCCCCTCACCCACACTTGTTGCTCCTCACCCACACCTGTTTCTCCAAGTTTCACACCTGTTGCTCCTCACCCATACCTGTTTCTCCAAGCTTCACACCTGTTGCTCCTCACCCACACCTGTTTCTCCAAGCCTCACACCTGTTGCTCCTCACCCACACCTGTTTCTCCAAACCTCATACCTGTTGCTCCTTACCCACACCTGTTTCTCAAGCCTCACACCTGTTGCTCCTCACCCACTCCTGCTGCTCCAAGCCTAACACCTGTTGCCCCTCACCCACACCTGTTGCTCCTCACCCACACCTGTTTCTCCAAGCTTCACACCTGTTGCTCCTCACCCACACCTGTTTCTCCAAGCTTCACACCTGTTGCTCCTCATCCACACCTGTTTCTCCAAGCCTCACACCTGTTGCTCCTCACCCACTCCTGCTGCTCCTCACCCACACCAGTTGCTCCTCACTCACACCTGTTGCTCCTCACCCACACATGTTGCTCCTCACCCACACCTGTTGCTCCTCACCCACACCTGTTGCTGGTCACTAACACCTGTTGCTCCTCACCCACACCTGTTGCCCCTCACCCACACCTGTTGCTCCTCACCCACACCTGTTTCTCCAAGCCTCACATCTGTTGCTCCTCACCCACACCTTTTTCTCCAAGCCTCACACCTTTTGCTCCTCACCCACACCTGTTTCTCAAGCCTCACACCTGTTTCTGAAGCCTCACACCTGTTGCTCCTCACCCACTCCTGTTGTTCCAAGCCTCACACCTGTTGCTCCTCACTCACACCTGTTTCTCCTCACCCACACCTGTTTCTCCAAGCCTCACACCTGTTGCTCCTCACCCACACCTGTTGCTCCTCTCCCACACCTGCTGTTTCTTACCCACCTGTTGCTCCTCGCCCACACCTGTTGCTCCTCACCCAGACCTGTTGCTCCTCACCCACACCCGTTGCTCCTCACCCACACCTGTTGCTCTTCACTCACACATGTTGCTCCTCACCCACACATGTTGCTCCTCACCCAAACCTGTTGCTCCTCACTCACGCCTGTTGCTCCTCACCCACACCTGTTGCTCCTCACCCACACCTGTTGCTCCTCACCCACACCTGTTGCTCCTCACCTACACTTTTTTCTCAAAGCCTCACACCTGTTGCTCCTCACCCACACCTGTTGCTCCTCATCCACACTTGTTTCTCAAAGCCTAACACCTGTTGCTCCTCACCCACACCTGTTGCTCCAAACCTCACACAACTTTCTCCTCACCCACACCTGTTGCTCCTCACCCACACCTGTTGCTCCAGGCTCACATCCATTGCTCCTCACTCACACCTTTTGCTCTAAGTCACACACCTGTTGCTCCAAGCCACACACCTGTTGCTCCTCACCCACACCTTATGCTCCTCACCCACACCTGATGCTCCTCACCCACACCTGTTACCCTTCACCCACACATGTTGCTCCTCACCCACACATGTTGCTCCTCACCCACACATGTTGCTCTTCATCCACACCTGTTGCTCCTCACCCACACCTGTTGCTCCAAGCCTCACACCTGTTGCTCCATGCATCACACCTCTTCCTCCTCGCCTGAATGTGTTGCTCCATGCCTCACACCTGTTGCTCCTCACCCACACCTCACCACATATCTGTTGATCTGTTCTCACTTATATGTAATTGCAGGGGTCGAGTCTCAGCTCGTGGCCCCGCCTCTTCGCTGGTCGCTACTAGGTTCACTCCCGCCTTCGAGAACTTTATCCCATCTCCTCTTAAAACTATGAATGGATCCTGCCTCTACCACTCCATTTTTCCCCATAACTGTTGCGCAACATTACCCTCCTGTTACTCAAAACTCAAATCTACAATTGCTGTCCCACACCTGTTGCTTTATCCTTGTTACTAGAAAAAAAATCACACCTCTTGATCCACACCCAACACTTTTTTTTACTCCGTATCCACAGCTGAAGTTCCACGCTTCCGGCTATTGCTCTGTGCCTCATATCTGTTATTCCACTCCACATGCTGTTGCTCTGTGCCTCACACTCGATGCTCTACATCTGTAGCTTAACTCCTCACAGCTGTTTATCTACACTTGATACTCGACAGCTGTTACTTCTCTCCAGCACTATCGAATTTCTTTATCACTGATTCCATTACACATGATTCTCGTCCCCTACTTCTCCTTGCACTTCCTCCTACGTAACCCACACCTTATTATTGATTATATATGTGTGTGTATATATATATGTCGTGCCGAATAGGCAGAACTTGCCATCTTGGCTTAAATAGCAACGCTCATCTTGCCATATAGGACAAGTGAAAATTTGTGTATGCAATAATTTCGCCAAAATCATTCTGAACCTAACGAAAAAAATATATTTCACTGTGTTTGCTTAGTGTTAAATTATTGTAAACAAATCTAAAATATATTTAGTTGGGTTAGGGTAAAATAAATTGTTCTTGTTATAATAAGGTTAGGTAAGTTTTCTAAGATTCTTTTGGTGCAAAATCAGAAATTTTTACTTTATCATTAGGCAAAAAAATATATCTTTAAACGTATAAGAGAAAGTTTTAGAAAGGATTTAAATTTTTAAATGTTTCTTGCTAACAGCCCATTTTTACATATTCGGAAACACATACATATATATATATATTTTAAAATATATTTTATATAAAATTATATTTTATATATATATAATATATATATTTTATAAAATATATCTATATATATATTTTTAAAATTATATTTTTACTTTATTATATATATATACATATATTTTATAAATATATATATATATATATTATATTTATATATATATATATAATTTTATTTATATATAAATTTTTAAATATTTATATATATTTTTTAAAATATATTTTTATTTTATGTATACAAAATATAAAATATATATATATATATTTATATTTATATATTTATATTTATTATATATATTTTATATATATTTTTAAATTAATATAATATATTAGTAGTTTTTTGCACTAATAGGGGTTAGTGGTAGTAGCAGAAATTACAATAGTAGATTTTTTACAACACTATTGTAATCAAACTTTTTTTCGCAAATACAGTGTATCCAAACACTACTTAATGCTTAAAAAACATAGAGGGAAAAACAAAAACTAAACTTAAGTAGGAGTAGTATTGTAGTAGCTAAGGTAGGTATGGGAATTTGTATTAGTAGAAAGCAAAGGTTTGGTATGGAAGTAGAAATTAGTAGTAGCTAAGGTGGTATGGTAGTATTTTAAAGTAGTAGCTAAGGTAGGTAGGGGAAGTAGTATTAGTAGTAGCAAAGGGTAGGTATGGTAGTATTTTAAATAGTAGCTAAGGTAGGTAGGGAAAGTAGTATTATAGTACTAAGGTAGGTAGGGAAAGGGTAGTTATTGGGGGGGAAAGCTAAGGTAGGTAGGTGTAGTATTAGTAGTACAAAGTAGGTATGGAAGTAGTATTAGTAGTAGCAAAGGTGGGTTTGGAATATTTTAGTAGTGTTTTAAGGTAGGTTGGAAGTATTTATTATAGTGCTAAGGGAGGTTTGGAATAGTATTTTAGTAGCAAAGGTTTGGTAGGGTATTTTTATATTAGTAGTAGCAAAGGGTGGGTTTTGGAAGTAGAAAATTAGTATTTACCCTAAGGTGGGTTAGGGAAATTTAAGTTTTTAGTAGAAAGCTAAGGAAAGGTATGGTAGTATTTTTTGTATAGTAAGGTGGGTAGGGAAAGTATTTTTAGTAGTAACAAAGGAAGGAAATGGAGTAGTTTTTGTGTAGCAAAGGTGGGTTTAAGGTATTTGTATTAGTAGAAAGCAAAGGGTGGTATGGTAGTATATTAGTAGTAGCAAAGGGTAGGTTTTGGTGGGTAGTTTTAAGTAGTGGGGCCTAAGGAAGGTATGTATTTGTATTAGTAGAAGTAAGGTGGGTTTGGGTAGTAGTTTTTAGTAGTAGCTAAGGTGGTTGGGAAAATTAGTATTATATAGCTAAGGTGGGTATGGAAATTTTGTATTAGTAGTAACAAAAGGTAGGTATGGTAGAAAGTTTTTGTAGTAGCTAAGGTAGGTATGGTAAAAATTATTAGTAGTAGCTAAGGTGGTAGGGAAAGAAAGCTTAGTATTTGCTAAGGTGGGGTATGGTAGTAGTATTAAAATTTCCCAAAGGTGGTATAGTAGTAGTATTAGTAGTGGGCAAAGGGTGGGTTTTGTAGGTATTAGTAGTGAAAGGTTTGGTTTATGGTGTAGAAATTTTTGTAGTTAAGGTTGAAATAGTAGTAGAAATTAGTATAAGCTAAGGTGGGTATGGAAGTAGTATTAGTAGTAGTTTAAGGTAGGTATGGTAGTAGTATTAGTAGAAACAAAGGTGGGTTTTATAGTAGTAGTATTAGTAAGCTAAGGAGGTAGGGAAGTAGTTTTATAGTAGCAAAGGTAGGTTTGGAAATATTTTTAGTAGTAGTTTAAATTTTATTTTATGGTAGTAGTATTAGTAGTAGCTAAAGGTAGGAAATGGTTTAGTATTAGTAGTAGTTTAAAGGTTTGGTTTATGGTAGTAGAAATTAGTAGTAGAAAAGGGGTGGGTTATGGGTAGTTTTAGTAGAAACTAAGGTTTGTATGGTAGAGTATTATTTGTAGCTAAGTTAGGTATGGTATTTAGTATTGGGTTAGTTTAAGGTAGGTTTGGTAGTAGTTTTAGTAGTAGTAAGGGGGTTTATGGTGTATTTTTAGTAAAAGCAAAAGGTAGGGATGGTAGTAGCTTAGTATAGCTAAGGAAGGTAGGGTAGTGAAATTTTAGTACTAAGGTGGGTTTTTGGTAGAAAATATTAAAGTAGTATTAAGGAAGGGTTTTTTTTGTAGTTTATTTAGTAGCAAATTTTAAAGGTAGGGTTTGTGTATTAGAAATAGCAAAGGTAATGGTAGTAAAATTAGTAGTACTAAAGGTAGGTAATTGGTAGAAAGTATTATTTGTAGCAAAGGGTTTGGTTTAGGGGTAGTAGTATTGTATTTAGCAAAGGTGGGGTATGGTAGAAAGTTTTTGTTTAGCTAAGGTGGGTATGGTAGATTATTAGTATTTGCAAAGGTAGGTATGGTAGTAGTTTTTGTAGTAGCTAAGGTGGTTATGGAAAGTAGTATTATTTAGTAAAAAGGTAGGTTTGGGTAGTATATTAGTGTAGCAAAGGGTTTAGGTATGGTAGAAATATTTTTAGTAGCTAAGGTAGGTATGGAGTAGTTTTAGAAAGTACAAAGGGGTGGGTATGGGAAATTTTTTGTAGTAGTTTTGGTAGGTTTGGTAGTAGTATTAGTAGTAGCAAAGGGGTTAGGTTGGTAGTAGTATTATAGTAGCTAAGGTAGGTTTGGTAGTAGTATTATAGTGCTAAGGTAGGTAGGTATAGTATTTGTAAAAGCTAAGGTGGGTATGGGTAGAAATTAGTATAAGCTAAGGTAGTTTTGGTTAGTTTTAGTTTTTTGCGGGGGTTTTTAGGTAGGGTATAGTTTTGTAGTACTAAGGTATGTATGGTAGTAGTTTGTTTTAGCAAAGGGTGGGTTTTTGGTTTAGTATTAGTAGTACAAAAGGTGGTATGGTATTTAGTTTTAAGAGTACAAAGGGGAGGTATGGTAGTAGTTTTTTAAAAAGTAGCTAAGGTAGGTATGGTAGTAGTATTAGTAGTGGGGCAAAGGGTGGGTATGGTAGTAGTATTAGTATTTCTAAGGTGGGAAAGGGTTTAGTAGTATTAGTAGTACAAAGGTAGGTATGGTAGTGGAAATTAGTAGTAAAATTTTTATTTTTGGTAGTAGTATTAGTAGTAGAAAAGGGGTGGGTATGGTAGTGGTTTTTATATTGCTAAGGTGGGTTTATGGTAGTTTAAAAATTTGTAGCAAAAACGTAGGTAGGGTTTAGTAGTTTTATTAGTACCCTTAAGGTAGGTAGGGAAATAGTATTATTTGTAGCAAAAGGTAGGTAGGGTTTTTGGGGTTTTATTAGTAGAAAGCAAAAGGTAGGTAGGGGTTTTAGTTTTTAGTAGTAGCAAGGTAGGTATGGTAGTAGAAATTAGTAGTAGCAAAGGTGGGGTTTGGTATTTGAAATTAGTATTTGTAAGGTTGGTATGGTAGGGGTTTAGTAGTACTAAGGTAGGTAGGGGTAGTAGTTTTGTAGTAGTTTTAAGGTGGGGTATGGAGTAGTATTGAAAGTACTAAGGTAGGTTTTATAGAAGTATTATTTAGTAGCAAAGGGTGGGTTTGGTAGAGTTTATTTGTACCTAAGGTAGGTATGGTAGTAGTATTAGTAGTAGCAAAGGGGTGGGTTTTGGGTTTGTAGTTTTTAGTATTTAGCTAAGGTAGGTAGGGTATTTTTATTAGTAGTAGCAAGGTGGGTTTAGGGTATAGTTTTAGTGTGCAAAAGGGTATTTTGGGGTAGTGGTTTTAGTAGTAGCAAAGGTAGGTATGGTAGTGGGTTTTTGAAAGTAGCTAAGGTGGGTATGGAAAGGGGAAATTGTAGAAGAAAGGTGGGAAAAGGTATATTTTAGTACTAGCAAAGGGTAGGTATGGTAGAGTATTTTAGTAGCTAGGTAGGTAGGGTAGAGTTTTAGTAGTAGTAAGGTGGGTTTGGGTTTTGGGGGTTTTTAGTATTTCCAAAGGGAAGGGTTTGGTTAGTATTAGTAGTAGCAAAGGTAGGTATGGTAGTATTTATTTTTTAATACCCTAAGGAAAGTAGGGTAGTACTATTAGTAGTAGCTAAGGTAGGTATGGTAGTGGAAATTAGTTTTACTAGGTAGGAAAAGGAAATAGTATTGTGGGTAGCGGGGGTTTAGGTTTGGTAGTGGGTTTTAAAGGTATTTCCCTAAGGTATTTAGGGTTTGTGTATTAGTAGTAGCTAAGGTAGGGGTGGTAGTAGTATTAGTATTTAGCAAAAGGTAGGTTTTGGTATTGTTTTGTAGTAGCTAAGGGGGTTATGGTAGTAGTATTAGTAGTTCTAAGGTGGGTTTAAAAAGTAGTAGTTTTAAATAGAAAGCTAAGGTGGTTTAAGGTAGTAAAATTAGTATAGCTAAGGTAGGTATGGTAGTAGTATTAGTAGTATAATGGGGATGGTAGTAGTTTTTTAGTAGCTAAGGAAAGGTATGGAAGTTTTTAGTGGGAGCTTAAGGTGGGGTTTGGTAGTAGTATTAGTAGTACCAAAGGTTTGGTTTTTGGGTGTAGAATTATAGTAGCAAGGTGGGTATGGTAGTATATTAGTAAGCAAAGGGGGGTAGGTAGGGTTTGTAGTATTTTATAGCTAAGGTAGGTTTGGTAGGGGGTATTAGTATTTAGCAAGGTAGGTAGGGTTTGTTTATTAGTAAAACTAAGGAAAGGTATGGTGTGGTATTAGTAGAAAGTTTAAGGTAGGTAGGTATTTGTTTAGTAGAAATTAAGGTGGTAGGGGTTAGTAGTATTATAGAAAGCAAATTTAGGTATGGAAAGGTAGTATTAGTAGTACCCGGGTGGGAAAGGTAGGGTATTAGTTTCTAAGGAAAGGTTTATGGTAGTAGAAAATAGCAGTAGTAAGGTGGGTAGGGTTTTTAGAAATTTTTGGTAGTGGGCTAAGGTGGGTAGGGATTTATTATTTATAGCAAAGGTGGGTTATGGAAAGTGGTATTAGTATAGCTAAGGTGGGTTTATGGTAGAAAGTTTTAGTAGTACTAAGGTAGGTTTTTGGTTTGAAATTTATTAGTATAGTAAGGTGGGATATTAGTAGTATTAGTAGTACCCTAAGGTAGGTTTTGGTAGTAGTATTAGTAGTAGTTTAATGTAGGTATGGTGGGAGTATTATTTGTAGCTAAGGTAGGTAGGGAAAGTAGTATTAGTAGTAGCTAAGGAAAGGTATGGTAGTAGTTTAGAAATTTTTAGCTAAGGTGGGTTTGGGTTTAAGTAGAGTAGTTAGCAAAAGGTGGGTTAGGGTAGGGGGATTATTTGTACTAAGGTGGGTATGGTAGTAGTATTAGAAAGTACTAAGGGTTTAGGAAAATGGTGGGTGGTATTAGGGTGCTAAGGTGGGTTTTGGTGGGATTTTAAAGAAATTTGGCAAAGGGTTTGGTTTATGGTAGTAGAAATTATAGTGGGCTAAGGTGGGTATGGTAGTAGTTTTTGTAGTAGCAAAGGGTGGGTTTATGGAAAGGTTTATTAGTAGTAGCAAAGGTATTTAGGGTTTATAGTTTTTAGTAGTAGCTAAGGTGGGTTTAGGGTAGTGGGTATTGGGATTTGCTAAGGTAGGAAATGGGTAGTATTAGTAGTATTTTAAGGTAGGTAGGGTAGTGGTTTTTGAGTAGCTAAGGTGGGTTAGGGAAAAAAAGTTTAGTAGTAGCTAAGGTGGGTTAGGGGTTGAAGTATTAGTAGAAAGCTAAGGTAGGTATGGTATAGTTTGTAGACCCTAAAGGTATTTAGGGTTTAAAAGAATTATTAGTACTAAGGAAAGGTAGGGGAAAGTAGTATTAGGTAGAAATAAGGTAGGTATGGTATATATTAGTAGTAGTTGGGTTTGGTATGGTAGTAGTATTATTTGTATTTAAGGTGGGTTTAGGGTTTAAGTAGTTTTTTATTAGTGGGCTAAGGTGGGTTTAGGGAAATTAGTATTAGTAGAGTAAGGTAGGTATGGTAGTATTATTAGTTTTGCAAAGGGTAGGTATGGAAAATATATTAGTAAGTAGTAAGGTAGGTATGGTAGTAGAAATTATTTGCAGCTAAGGTAGGTAGGGGTAGTAGTATTAGTAGTAGCAAAGGAAGGTTGGAGTGGTATTATTTTTTTGCAAAGGTTTAAGGAAAGGGTAGTAGTTTAGAAATAGCAAAGGGTTTAGGTTTGGTAGGGTTTTTTTTTGTACCCAAAGGTTTTGGGTAGGGGTAGTATTAGTAGTAGCTAAGGTGGGTTTTGGTATTTAGTATTATTATAGCAAAGGTGGGTTTATGGTAGAAAGGATTAGTAGTAGCAAAGGTGGGTTGGAGAGTATTGGGTAGTAGTTTAAGGTAGGTAGGGTTTATTTTGAAATTATGGTGGCTAAGGTTGTTTGGTAGTAGTATTAGTAGTGCTGGGTAGGTATGGTAGTGTATTGTATTTAGCTAAGGTGGGTTTGGGTAGTAGTATTAGTAGAGCTAAGGTGGGAATGGAAGTAGTATTGAAAGTAGTTTTGGTGGGTTTTGGTATTTAGTAATTAGTAGAAACCCAAAGGTAGGGGGGGAAGTATTATTAGTAGTAGCTAAGGTAGGTAGGGTTTGGTAGAAATTAGTAGTAGCTAAGGTAGGTATGGTAGTAGTATTAGTAGTAGCTAAGGTAGGTATGGTAGTAGTATTAGTAGTAGCTAAGGTAGGTATGGTAGTAGTATTAGTAGTAGCTAAGGTAGGTATGGTAGTAGTATTAGTAGTAGCTAAGGAAAGGTTTTAAGGTAGTAGTTTTAGTAGTAGCAAAGGGGTGGTTTGGAGTAGTTTTAAAGTAGTAGCTAAGGTGGTTTATGGTAGTAGTATTAGTATACTAAGGTAGGTAGGGTTTAGTATTTTAGATAGCAAGGTGGGGTATGGTGGGAAATTTTTTTAGTAGTAGCAAAGGGTAGGTAGGTAGTAGTTTTTAGTAGTAGCAAAGGGGAGGTATGGTGTAGTATTAGGTAGTAGCTAAGGTGGGTATGGTAGTGTATTGGAAAGTACCCTAAGGTATTTGGTATTGATTAGTAGTAGCAAAGGGTAGGTTTTTTGGTATTTATTTTTAGTATTTGCAAAAGGTAGGTATGGTAGTAGTTTTTGTAACTAAGGTATTAGGGAAGTAGTTTTAGTAGTAGTTTGGTAGGAGGGTTTGAAAGTATTAGTAGTAGCCAAGGAAGGTATGGTATAGTTTTATTTAAAAGCTAAGGTAGGTATGGTAGTAGTATTAGAATTTGAAAAGGTAGGTATGGAGAAGTTTTTAGTAGTAGCTAGGTAGGTATGGTAGTGTTTATTATGCTAAGGTGGGTTGGTGGGAGTTTTAGTAGTACCCAAAGGTAGGTAGGGTTAGTAGTATTGTAGTAGCAAGGTAGGTATGGTATTGTATTAGTAGTAGCTAAGGTAGGTTTGGTGTAGTTTTAAATTTGTAGCAAAGGGTAGGTATTTTGTAGTATTAGTAGTAGCAAAGGGTTTGGTAGGGTGGGTGTATTAGTATTTGCTGGGTTTAGGTATGGTATTTGTATTAGTATTAGCAAAGGGTAGGTATTAGTAGTTTTTGTAGTAGCAAAGGGTGGGTTTTTGGGGGAAAGTTTTTGTATAGCTAATGGGTAGGTAGTAGTTTTAGAAAGAAAGCCAAGGTAGGAAAGGGTTTGTAGTTTTTGTAGTAGCTAAGGTAGGTATGGTATTTTGAAAATTTGAAGTGGCAAGGGGTGGTATGGTATATTTTTTGTAGTAGCTGGGGTAGGTAGGGTAGTAGTTTTTGTAGTACAAAGGGTAGTAGGGGTAGTATTTTTTAAGTAGAAAGCTAAGGTAGGTATGGTAGTAGTTTTATTTAGTGCAAAGGTAGGAAGGGTTTGTAGTATTAATTTTGGCTAAGGTAGGAAGGTTTTGTTTTTGTATAGTAAGGTAGGTAGGGTAGTGAAATGGGAGTAGCAAAGGGTTTAAGTATTGGTTTAGAAAGTATTAGTAGTAGCAAAAGGTAGGTATGGTAGTAGTATTAGAGTGGCAAAGGGTTTGGTTTGGTAGTAGAATTAGTAGTAGTAAGGTGGGTTTTGGGAAAAGATATTTAGTAGTGCAAAGGTAGGTATGGTAGAGTTAGTATTACCCAGGTTTGGGTATGGTAGGGGTATTAGTAGTAGTTTGGGTTGGGTAGGGTTTTGTTTTAAAATTTAGGCTAAGGTAGGTAGGGGTAGTGGGGTATTAGTAGTAGCTAAGGTAGGTAGGGTTTTTATTATTAGTAGAAAGCTAAGGTAGGTATGGTAGTATATTAGTAGTAGTAAGGTAGGTATGGTTTAGTGTATTAGTGGGAGCAAAGGGTTTGGTTTGGGGAATGGTTTTTGGTAGTAGCTAAGGTTGGTTTAAATTGGTAGTAGTTTTTGTATTTCTAAGGTGGGTATGGAAAGGGGGGTTTTAAGTAGTAGCAAAGGGTGGGTATGGTATTAGTTTTAGTGTAGCTAAGTTGGTTTAGGGTAGTTTTTATTATATTTGCTAAGGTAGGTATAGGTAGTAGTTTTTTAAAGTACTAAGGTAGGTTTTGTATGGTTTTTGTAGTAGCTAAGGTAGGTAGGGTAGTAGAAATTAGTAGTAGCAAAAGGGGTTTTGGGGTATTTTAGAAATTAGGGAAACTAAGGGGTAGGGTTATAGTATTATTTGTAAAAAGGTGGGTATGGTAGTATAAATTAAGTAGTTAAGGTAGGTATGGGTAGTAGTATTATTTAGAAAACTAAGGGGGGTATGGAGTGGTATTGTATTTAGCTAAGGGGGTAGGGTTTGAAAGTATTATTTAGTAGCAAAGGTGGGGTATGGTAGTAGTTTTAGTGTAGCAAGTAGGTTTGGGGTAGTAGTATTATTTGGAGCAAAGGTAGGTATGGTAGTATTTTAAGTAGTAGCTAAGGTAGTAGGGGGGGGTAGTTTTAGTATTTAGTTTAAGGTGGGTTTTGGGTTTGTTGGTTTTAGTATAGTTAAAGGTAGGAAATGGAAATTTGTATTAGTTTTGCAAAGGGTTGGTTTAGGGTTTGTAGTATTAGTAGTAGTAAGGTGGGTTTAATGGAGTAGTATTAGTAGTAGCTAAGGTAGGTAGGGGAGTAGTATTAGTAGTAGCTAAGGAAGGTTTTTGGTAGTAGTATTAGTATAGTTTAAAGGTAGGATGGTTATTTTAGTTTTAAAGAAAGTGAAAAAGGTAGGTTTTGGTAGTAGAAAATAGTAGTGGGAAAGGAAAGGAAATTTTGGAAAGTAATATTTTAGTAGCTAAGGTGGGTTTTTGAGTACTTTTAGTGGGACAAAGGGTAGGAAAAAAAAATGGTAGTAGTTTTAGTAGTACCCTAAGGAAGGTAGGGTTTAGTGGGTATGGGGAGTAGCTAAGGGGGTTTTATGGTAGTGGTTTTAGTAGAAAGCAAAGGTGGGTTATGGTGTAGTATTAGTAGTAGCTAAGTTAGGTAGGGGTAGTGTTTAGAAAGTGCAAAGGGTAGGTTTTGGTAGTGTATTATTATTTGCTAATTTTAGGAAATGGTAGTAGTTTTATTGAAACTAAGGTAGGTATGGTATATTTTTAAAGTAGAAGCTAAGGTAGGTATTGGTAGTAGTATTAGTAGTAGCAAAGGGTTTGGTAGGGTTTTAATTTGTATTAGTAGTAAAAAAGGTGGTTTGGTATTTATATTAGTAGTAGCTAAGGTGGGTTTGGGTTTAGTTGTTTTATTTAGTGGGCAAAAGGTGGGTTTTGGTAGTAGTTTTAGTATACTAAGGTAGGTATGGTAGTAAAATTGTAGTAGTTTGGGGTTGGTAGGTAGAAGTATTAGTATTTGTGAGGTAGGTAGGGTAGTAGTATTAAAAGTAGAAAATTTGGGTTTAATGGTAGTAGTTTTAGTGGTACTGAGGAGGTTTGGTAGTGGGATTATTAGTAGTTTAAGGTAGGTGGGGTTTTTTAGTGGGTTTTAGTACTAAGGTAGGTATGGTATTTGAAATTATTTGAAAGGAAAAAGGTGGGGTATGGTAGTAGTTTTAGTAGAGCTAAGGTGGGGATGGTAGTAGTTTTTGTAGTAGCAAAGGGTAGGTTGGTGTAGTATTAGTGGGAAGCTAAGGTGGGTTTATGGAAAGTAGAAATAGAAAGTCCAAAGGGAGGTTGGTATTAGTTTTTATTGTAGAAGGGTTTAGGTATGGTATTTTAGTATTAGTATTTAGCTAAGGTGGGTTTTGGTGTAGAAATAGTATAGCTAAGGTAGGAGGGTTTTTGTAGTAGTAGTACAAAGGTAGGTATGGTTAAGTAGAATTAGATTTACAAAGGTGGGTTTTGGGTTTGTAGTATTAGTGTAGCTAAGGTATGTATGGTAGTATTATTATTTAGTAGCTAAGGTAGGTATGGTGGGTAGTAAATAGTAGAAAGGTAGGAAATGGTAGAAAATTTTAAAATTGTAGCTAAGGTGGGTAGGGGTTAGTAGTATTAGTAGAAACTAAGGTGGGTAGGGTTTGTAGTTTTAGTATTGCAAGGTAGGTATGGTATATTTATTAGTAGTAGCAAAGGGAAAGGGTTTATGGTAGTAGTATTAGTAGTAGTTTGGGAAAAGGTATGGTAGAGTATTAGTAGTAGCTAAGTTAGGTAGGGTTTGTAGTTTAGTAGAAAGCTAGGTAGGTTTTGGTAGTAGAAATTAGTAGTAGCTAAGGTATTTTGGTAGTAGTATTGTAGTAGAAAGGGTAGGTTTGGTAGTAGTTTTAGTAGTAGCTAAGGTGGGTATGGAAATTATATTAGAAATTAGCAAGGTAGGTATGGTAGTAGTTTTAGTAGTAGCAAAGGGTTTGGTATGGTATTTAAAGTATTAGTAGTAGCTAAGGTGGGTTATGGAAGTATTTTGTAGTAGCAAAGGGTTAGGTATGGTAGTAGTTTAGTTTTCTGGGGGTTGGTAGGGTTTAGTATTTTTAATTTGTAGCAAAGGTAGGTAGGGGTAGTAGTTTTTGTAGTAGCGGAGGTTTTTTATGGTGTGTATTAGTATTTAAGCAAAGGGTTATTTTGGGTTTAATTTGTATTAGAAAGTAGCAAAGGTGGGGTATGGTATTTAGTATTATTAGTAGCAAAAGGTAGGTATGGTATTTGTTTTTAGTAGTAGCTAAGGTGGGTATGGTTTTGTTTTTTAGTATAAAAGGGTAGGTATGGTAGTAGTTTAGTAGTAGCTAAGGTGGGTTTGGGTTTGTATTTTTGTAGTATTTTAAGGTAGGTAGGGTATAGTATTAGTAGTTGAAAGGTGGGTTTTGGGTTAGAAAAGAAATTATAGTAGTAAGGTAGGTATGGTAGTAGTATTATTGTAGCAAAGGTAGGAAAAGGGTATTTGTATTAGAGTAGAAAGGTAGGTAGGGGTTTTAGTTTTGAAAGTAGCTAAGGGGGGTTTTGGTATAGTATTTAGTGGAGCTAAGGTAGGTATGGAAATATATTAGTAGTAGCAAAGGTGGGGTAGGGTTTATTTGTTTTTTGTAGTAGTAATTTTAGGTATGGAAAGGGTAGTATTGGTAGTAAGGTAGGTTGGTAGTATATTATTAGTACAAAGGTGGGGTTGGGTAGTAGTATTAGTAGTAGCTAAGGTAGGTTTTGGTAGTAGTATTAGTATTGCTAAGGTAGGTATGGTATTTAGTTTATTTTGTAGTTTAAGGGTAGGAATTTAGTAGTAAAAAGTATTTGTTTAAGGGAAGGTATGGTAGTAAAATTAGTAGTACTAAGGTAGGTATGGAAAGTAGTTTTTAGAGTGAAAAAAGGGGGTATGGTAGTGGGTATTGGAGTAGCAAAGGTAGGAGGGGGGGGAGTATTAGAAATAGCAAAGGTTTAGGTTTGGAGAAAATTTATTTGTAGAAAAAGGGTAGGTAGGGTAGTAGTATTAGTAGTAGCAAAGGTGGGTATGGTAGTAGAATTTTTAGTAGCTAAGGTGGGTTATGGTAGTAGTATTAAGTAGTATAAGGTAGGTATGGAAAGTAGTATTAGTATAGCTAAGGTAGGTATGGTAGTATTATTAGTGTAGAAAAAGGTAGGAGGGTTTTGTATTAGTAGAGCTAAGGTAGGTATGGTTTTAGTATTAGGGGGAAAAAAATAATAAGAGCAGAAGGAGTATTTAGTAAATAAAAAAAATAAGAGCAGTATTTTAAAAGGAATAGTTCAGAAATGGGTAAACAGCAGTTTTTAAAAACAAAATTTTTGGGCTGGGGGGGAGAAACGTAAAACAATTTTTTTTTTAAATTATTTTTCCTAAAAAATTTTCAGATTCCCAAAAAGTTGTAAACCCAGTTTGGCAGTCCAGAGTTTACCCCCTTTAGTCCATCGGGTTAGGCATATTTGGTATTTTGCGGGGGTCCCTGGACTTTTTTCTTTTTTTTTTAGGGTTTTCATTCGGGTTTAACTTCCCTTTGAAATTGGGTTTTTAAAGGGTGGATTAAATTGAGCACCTCTTTCCTCAATTTCCCCTCTTACCAGGGAAGAAATCTAGTTTTGGGAATTTGTTTTTAAAATTTTTGGGGTTAGTTTTTTTTTTTTTTTAAATTTAGGATCACCAGAAATGTTTTTTCTCTAACTTTCAAGTTTAACTAGTTTTCTTTTTTTCTTTTTTCCATGGAAAAATTTTAAATTGTGTTCAGATTTTTGGGGAGTAGACTTGGGATGGGTTTAAAAAAGGACAAAGAAAACCCAAAGAACTGATACAGTAAAAAAGGGGGTTTGGTAGGAGGGGAATCTATGGAAACAAAGAACGTTATCCATGGAAGCAAAGAAGAGAATGTATGAGAGTAGTATAGTGGTACTAACACTCTTATATGGGTGTGAAGCATGGATTGTGAAGCATGCTTGGCATATATATTATACAGAGAATTCGAAATGTGGAAATTAGGAAAAGTTGTGGAGTTAATAAAACTATTATTCTGAGGGCTGAGAGGTTGATGAGGTGGTTAGGTCATTTAGAGAGGGTGGATCAAAATTGCATGAATTGGAGGGTGTATAAATAGGTCGTGGAGGGGAGGAGGAGGAGTAAGGGTCGTCCTAGGAAAGGATGGAGGGAGGGGTAAAAGAGGTTTTGGGTGAAAGGGGCCTTGGAGACATAGCAGGCATATGTGAGCATGTTAGATACGAGTGGAGATGAATAGTTTTCGGTACTTGGCGAGCAGTTGGAGTGTGAGCAGGGTAATATTTTGTGAAGGGATTCATGGAAACCAGTTAGTCAGACTTGAGCCCTGGAGGTGGAAAATACAGTGCCTGTACTTTAAAGGAGGGTTGGGATACTTGCTGTTTCGAGTGACATCTAAACTGTCGTATCTGCACGCCTCTGCAAATACAGTGATAATATATATGAATGAAATCACGAAACAAGTGATTTTTAATCATTAACAGAACTGTGGCTTGGCCAGGACTCGACCCTGCGTTCCCATGTGTGAACTGAACAAAGTACGCATCACTCTCTCCACTGGACCACCATCCTTAAACACCAGGTGCTCAGCAGTAGTGAGCATGTGATCCTGATGCAAGGACATTCGTGGTCGTGGAGCCTCAGAGACTAATTTCAGCCTCATCCTGTTTGGTGTACCAGTCTTCACGAGCAGTCTATATATCAATGAAATCACGAAACAAGTGATTTTGAATTATTAATAGAACTGCCTGAGCACCTGATGTTTAAGGATGGTGGTCCAGTGGAGAGAGTGATGACTACTTTGTTCAATTCACACAGGGCTAGACATGGGAATGCAGGGTCGAGTCCTCTCCAAGCCGCAGTTCTGCTAATATATATATATATATAATATATATATATATATATATATATAATAATATATATATATAATATATAATGTGTGTGTGTGGTGTGTGTGTGTGTGTGTGTGTGTGTGTGTGTGTGATGAATGGTTTGAAAAACCGACAAGTTGAAGATTGAGACACTTATGCAGCATATGGGAATCTTTATTCAGGAAACGTTTCGCCACAGAGTGGCTTCATCAGTCCAATACAAAGAGGAAGCCGTAAGAAGAGGAGAATATATATATAACGGTAACCGTGGCCGGTGACACCTACGCTACTCTGAGACCTCTCTCCCTGCTTTGGTTGCTCCCTTGCAACATTGCACAGCTCCTGATGACGCACTGAGAAGTGTGAAAGTACTTGAGCTAAAGATTCCCACCCCCGGTGGCTTGTCTTGCATAATTAAGATCGCCTGTCTGCGGTTGGTTGCATATATATATATATAGATATATATATATATATATATATATATATGTCGTGCCGAATATGTAAAACTGGTCAATTAGCAAGAACTCATTTAAAATTAAGTCCTTTCTAAAATTTTCTCTTATACGTTTAAAGATATATATTTTTCATTAACGTTAATGTAAAAAAATTTAATTTTGCACCAAAAGAATCTTAGAAAACTTACCTAACCTTATTATAACAAGAACAATTTATTTTAGCCTAACCCAACTAAATATATTTTAAATACGTTTATAATAATTTAATACTAAACAAACACAATCAAATATATTTTTTTCGTTAGGTTCAGAATGAATTTGGCGAAATTATTGCATACACAAATTTTCACTTGTCCTAAATGGCAAGATGAGCGTTGCTATTTAAGCCAAGATCGCAAGTTCTGCCTATTCGGCACGACATATATATATATATATAAATATATATATATATATATATATATATATATATATATATATATATATATAATAATGTCGTGCCGAATAGGCAGAACTTGCGTTCTTGGCTTAAATAGCAACGCTCATCTTGCCATATAGGACAAGTGAAAATTTGTGTATGCAATAATTTCGCCAAAATCATTCTGAACCTAACGAAAAAAAAATATTTCACTGTGTTTGTTTAGTATTAAATTACTATAAACAAATCTAAAATATATTTAGTTGGGTTAGGCTAAAATAAATTGTTCTTATTATAATAAGGTTAGGGAAGTTTTCTAAGATTCTTCTGGTGCAAAATTAAAATTTTTTACATTAACATTAATGAAAAAAATATATCTTTAAACGTATAAGAGAAAATTTCAGAAAGGACTTAATTTTAAATGAGTTCTTACTAATTGACCAGTTTTACATATTCGGCACGACATATATATATAATGTATATATATATAAATATATATATATAATATATAATATATATATATATATATATATAATATATATATATATATATATAAATATATATATATATATATATGTGCAATAAGATCACAGTAAACAGGTGATTTCAGAATATGCAAAACAACCACTGTGAAGAATAGGGAAATTCCAAGGGGCTTTCGTGACTACTCACATAGTCCCTTGATAATGTGGAGTAGTCACGAAAGCGCTTGGAATTTCCCCTATTCTTTCACAGTGGTTGTTTTGCATATATATATATATATATATATATAAAATATATATATATATAATATTATATATATTATATATATATATATATAAAATATATATATATATATATATATATATATATATATATATATGTCGTGTCAAATAAGTAAATCTTGAGATTTTAGCTTAAAGAGCAACCCACTACTTGCCGAATAAGGCAAGCGAAAATTTGAGTATGCAATAATCTTGCAAAAGTCATTCTGAATCTAACGAAAAAAATATATTTCATGTGTTTGTTTATTTATTAAATTATTGTAAACTTATCTAAAATATATTTTATTAGATTAGGCTAAATTAAATTGCACTTGTCATTATAAGGTTAGGTGAGTTTTCTTAAGGTTCATTTGGTATAAAATTATTAATTTTTACATTTGTGCTGCATCTGGGATCAATTACTTGCTGTAGCAGTAAACAAGATGCTTGCCCCTTCTGAGAGGGCTGGGCCCCTCAGGGCTGAAAGGGGCTGAAGGGGGCTGATACCCCCCTCCAGGAGAAAATTTCTCCACAACATTAATCCCTTCACCGGGCAGGTCCGAGTGTACTCGGACCTGACTGCATGGTTTTTCGCGGATGTCATCCTACTCCCCCTGCACATCTGGGTTCCCATTCTTTATTTCTGACCAATCAGAAGCCTTTTGTGAGTCACTCCAGCTAAGTAGTGATGGCGTCTGCTTGCTTCCCATTGGTCAAGGGAGCAAAATGTAAGCACTTCTAGCTTGGCGTCGCCTTGAGACGTTTTTTCATTGAGTGTTATTTATATACTCTTGGATATTACCCTCTACAATGTCGGTAAGTACTGATTTGTGTGTCTGGTGCATAAATGAATAGTTTATCCATAATTTGATATATATATATATATATATATATATATATATATATATATATATATATATATATATATATATATATATAAAATAAAATATATATTTTATTATCACACTGGCCGATTCCCACCAAGGCAGGGTGGCCCGAAAAAGAAAACTTTCACCAATCATTCACTCCATCACTGTCTTGCCAGAAGGGTGCTTTACACTACAGTTTTTAAACTGCAACATTAACACCCCTCCTTCAGAGTGCAGGCACTGAAACTTCCCATCTCCAGGACTCAAGTCCGGCCTGCCGGTTTCCCTGAATCCCTTCATAAATGTTACTTTGCTCACACTCCAACAGCACGTCAAGTATTAAAAACCATTTTGTCTCCATTCACTCCTATCAAACACGCTCACGCATGCCTGCTGGAAGTCCAAGCCCCTCGCTCACAAAACCTCCTTTACCCCCTCCCTCCAACCTTTCCTAGGCCGACCCCTACCCCGCCTTCCTTCCATTACAGACTGATACACTCTTGAAGTCATTCTGTTTCGCTCCATTCTCTCTACATGTCCGAACCACCTCAACAACCCTTCCTCAGCCCTCTGGACAACAGTTTTGGTAATCCCGCACCTCCTCCTAACTTCCAAACTACGAATTCCCTGCATTATATTCACACCACACATTGCCCTCAGACATGACATCTCCACTGCCTCCAGCCTTCTCCTCGCTGCAACATTCATCACCCACGCTTCACACCCATATAAGAGCGTTGGTAAAACTATACTCTCATACATTCCCCTCTTGCCTCTAAGGACAAAGTTCTTGTCTCCACAGACTCCTAAGTGCACCACTCACTCTTTTTTCCCTCATCAATTCTATGATTCACCTCATCTTTCATAGACCCATCCGCTGACACGTCCACTCCCAAATATCTGAATACGTTTTACCTCCTCCATACTCTCTCCCTCCAATCTGATATTCAATCTTTCATCACCTAATCTTTTTGTTATCCTCATAACCTTACTCTTTCCTGTATTCACCTTTAATTTTCTTCTTTTGCACACCCTACCAAATTCATCCACCAATCTCTGCAGCTTCTTTTCAGAATCTCCCAAAAGCACAGTGTCATCAGCAAAGAGCAGCTGTGACAACTCCCACTTTGTGTGTGATTCTTTATCTTTTAACTCCACGCCTCTTGCCAAGACCCTCGCATTTACTTCTCTTACAACCCCATCTATAAATATATTAAACAACCACGGTGACATTACACATCCTTGTTAAGGCCTACTTTTACTGGGAAAAAAATTTCCCTCTTTCCTACATACTCTAACTTGAGCCTCACTAATCCTCGTAAAAACTCTTCACTGCTTTCAGTAACCTACCTCCTACACCATACACTTGCAACATCTGCCACATTGCCCCCCAATCCACCCTGTCATACGCCTTTTCCAAATCCATAAATGCCACAAAGACCTCTTTAGCCTTATCTAAATACTGTTCACTTATATGTTTCACTGAAAACACCTGGTCCACACACCCCATACCTTTCCTAAAGCCTCCTTGTTCATCTGCTATCCTATTCTCCGTCTTACTCTTAATTCTTTCAATTATAACTCTACCATACACTTTACCAGGTACACTCAACAGACTTATCCCCCTATAATTTTGCAAATCTCTTTTATCCCCTTTGCCTTTATACAAAGGAACTATGCATGCTCTCTGCCAATCACTAGTACCTTACCCTCTCCATACATTTATTAAATAATTGCACCAACCACTCCAAAACTATATCCCCACCTGCTTTTAACATTTCTATCTTTATCCCATCAATCCCGGGTGCCTTACCCCTTTCATTTTACCTACGCCCCACGAACTTCCCCCACACTCACAACTGCTCTTCCTCACTCCTACAGATGTTATTCCTCCTTGCCCTATACACGAAATCACAGCTTCCCCTATATATATTATATATATATATATAATATATATATATATATATATATAAAATATATATATATATGGTATAAACCTTGGTAATAAATACCGACAAGTTGGTTTTAGAAACACAAGTAAGCAAACACTATGACATATTTATTAGAAAACGTTTCGGTCCCAGGACCGAAACGTTTTCTAATAAATATGTCATAGTGTTTGCTTACATGTCTTTCTAAACCATATATATATATATATATATATAAATATATATATATATATATATATATATATATATATATATATATATATATATATATATATATATTATATAGGATGGGGTCCACCTCTGGTGTAAATTGTGGGACCCATAGCCTCGGAGAAGTGGATAAAAAGGCTTCAAGGAAAAAATTATTATATATATATATATATATAATATATATATATATATATATATATATATATATATATATATATAATATATATATGAGTGCATCACCATGCAAATGAAAAGAGTGCAACAAAACAAGTCCGAGCAAACTCAGACCTGCCAGTTTAGGCGCTAGTTTTAATTTCAGTATATAAATATTTCTATAAAATTTTGTAATGCATATATGAATTCTGTAGTGGTCTGGGTGTGTACAGAACATTTTTATTGCCCTTTCAGATCAATGAGAGATTGTTTTATGGTCAATCCTCCAAAGATAAGTCAAAATATGTCTTCATTTTGGAGGAAAGTGACTCAGATCCAGAACCAGGTGACCTGGAATTGCTTGACAGTGGTGATGAATACTTGCCACCAGATGCAGAGGTGTCAAGTGATGATGAGGAGGAAGATAGGCCATCCAAAAACCCGAAATTGAACAAGAAGAAGGAAGGTATTATGATCGAGGAGCACCTAATGAAGATCTTCATGACGAGCTTGCTTCTCAAGCTGAGGCCCACTGGAAGAATGCTGACATCCACAATGACCCTTTGCCTGTATATGAACATGAAAAGCCTCTTGCAATTACGTATGCATATGAATATTTTAGTGAGTTTTTTACTAAAGACATGATAGACAACATCGCATTTCAAATTAATTTGTATGCCAGGCAAAAAAACATACATACTACTTTTCGAACCGATTCTGAAGAAATCACGAGGTTCATAGGTATTCTGTTGTATATGGGTTTTAGTGTACAGCCATCCATTGAGGACTATTGGACAACTGCAAGTAAGGTACCCCAGGATACTGATGTCATGGGATCTAAATTAAAAATATATATATATTTTTAAATGTATAAGACAAATGCATAATTTTAAATGAGTTATTGCTAATTGACCAATTTTACCTATTCGGAGCGACATATACATATTTATTTATATTATATATATTACACACACTCACTTCAGCTGATCCGAATCCGTGCATTTAATTTCGAAGTTATGGACCGTAATTAATTAAACAAATAATTAATACATGTGTTATGCAAATGAGGCGACACAAATGACACATTATAAATAGATGTAAGAGCTGTGTGCATGTTATACTGCCTGATCATACTGATACACGATAGTTGTGTGCATGTTATACTGCCTGATCATACTGATACACGATAGTTGTGTGCATGTTATAACTGCCTGATCATACTGATACACGATAGTTGTGTGCATGTTATACTGCCTGATCATACTGATACACGATAGTTGTGTGCATGTTATACTGCCTGATCATACTGATACACGATAGTCGTGAGTATGCTATACTGCCTGATCATACTGATACACGATAGTTGTGTGCATGTTATACTGCCTGGTCATACTGATACACGATAGTTGTGTGCATGTTATACTGCCTGATCATACTGATACACGATAGTTGTGTGCATGTTATACTGCCTGATCATACTGATACACGATAGTTGTGTGCATGTTATACTGCCTGATCATACTGATACACGATAGTCGTGAGTATGCTATACTGCCTGATCATACTGATACACGATAGTTGTGTGCATGTTATACTGCCTGATCATACTGATACACGATAGTTGTGTGCATGTTATACTGCCTGATCATACTGATACACGATAGTTGTGTGCATGTTATACTGCCTGATCATACTGATACACGATAGTCGTGAGTATGCTATACTGCCTGATCATACTGATACACGATAGTTGTGTGCATGTTATACTGCCTGATCATACTGATACACGATAGTCGTGAGTATGCTATACTGCCTGATCATAC
Organism: Cherax quadricarinatus; assembly: GCF_026875155.1. Taxonomy (NCBI): domain Eukaryota; kingdom Metazoa; phylum Arthropoda; class Malacostraca; order Decapoda; family Parastacidae; genus Cherax; species Cherax quadricarinatus. The sequence goes on along the minus strand of NC_069446.1, from coordinate 24,288,893 downwards.
TGATACACGATAGTTGTGTGCATGTTATACTGCCTGATCATACTGATACACGATAGTCGTGAGTATGCTATACTGCCTGATCATACTGATACACGATAGTTGTGTGCATGTTATACTGCCTGATCATACTGATACACGATAGTCGTGAGTATGCTACACTGCCTGATCATACTGATACACGATAGTCGTGAGTATGCTATACTGCCTGATCATACTGATACACGATAGTCGTGAGTATGCTATACTGCCTGATCATACTGATACACGATAGTCGTGAGTATGCTATACTGCCTGATCATACTGATACACGATAGTTGTGTGCATGTTATACTGCCTGGTCATACTGATACACGATAGTTGTGTGCATGTTATACTGCCTGGTCATACTGATACACGATAGTTGTGTGCATGTTATACTGCCTGGTCATACTGATACACGATAGTTGTGCGTATGTTATACTGCCTGGTCATACTGATACACGATAACTGCGTGTATGTTATACTGCCTGGTCAAACCGGAAGACGATAGCTGTATCTTATTCTACCTGCTCCAAATGGTGCACGATAGCTGTGTTTGTGTGTTATTCTCCCTGTTAAGACTGGTACACGATAGCTTTGTGTATGGTATTCGGCCTGATCATCAACCTGGTACACGATAGCTGTCTGTAATGTTGCCTAATAAAACGTGAACACGATAGTTGTGTGTATCTTATGCTGCCGTCTCAAAGTGGTGTACGATGTGTGGTATGCTGTGTGTGGTATGCTGTGTGTGGTATGCTGTGTGTGGTATGCTGTGTGTGGTATGCTGTGTGTGGTATGCTTCCTACTCAAACTTGAACACAGTAACTGTGTATTTGGCTGTCTTCTCAGACTGGTACACGATAGTTGTGTTTTAGTGTATTATGTTGCCTGGTGAAACTAGCACTCAGTAGCTGTGTACAGCTTGTTAGGTAAGACACATATGCAACAGTTAGGTATCTTTATTTCGAAACGTTTCGCCTACACAGTAGGCTTCTTCAGTCGAGTACAGAAAAGTTGATAGAAGCAGAAGATACTTGAAGACGATGTAATCAGTCCATCACCCTTGAAGTTTGAGGTGGTCAGTCCCTCAGTCTGGAGAAGAGTATTGTTCCATATTCTTACCTCTACTAGTGACCTACATCTCACCTCCTGGCGGTATATAGGCTCCATCCTGCCACTTCAACTCCATATTGTTTCAGACTATGGAACAATACTCTTCTCCAGACTGAGGGACTGACCACCTCAAAACTTCAAGGGTGATGGACTGATTACATCGTCTTCAAGTATCTTCTGCTTCTATCAACTTTCTGTACTCGACTGAAGAAGCCTACTGTGTAGGCGAAACGTTTCGAAATAAAGATACCTAACTGTTGCATATGTGTCTTACCTAACAACCTGTCGGTATTTTATACCATTTTAATGTTCAAGCTGTGTACATGTTATTTCTCCTTTTCAAACTGTCCCTATTTTGCGTTTGTTGCGTTATCTAGCTGATATATGATAGCTTTGTATATGTTATGTTGCCTGACCAACCTGCTGCATGAAAGCTTTGAATACGAGTGTGTTATGCTGCCTGATCAAACTAGTGTATGATACTGTGTGTTCGTTATACTGCCTTATCAAGCTGTACACGACAGCTGTGTGTTTGTTTCCTGAACAAGCTGGTACATCGTGTTTGTTCTGCTCAAGGTTCTTGGTCATCTGGTTCTTTTCGCTGATTCTTCTCCTTAAACTGTCTGGCCAAGCTGATACGGTTGTATATTTGATCTGTTCAAACTTCCTGGCTAGGCTGGTACATGAGGATGGCCTCTCGGAGCGTCGTATGTGCAAGCCGAGCTACGCTTTTGATATCCTGTCATCGATGTGATGAATCAACATTTCCCCAGTGTGCGACCCGTAACACTCAACTGAAACTCAGGTATCTATTTATTGGTTGGTGAACAGGGCCAGCGGGAGTTAGGAGATTTGCCTATTTTTTCTGCAACTGGTCGCCCACACTGCCACCCACACTGCCACCCACACTGCCACATTCACAGCCACCCACACAGTCGAATAACTCTCTGGGACTTGTATACTGCTGGGTACACACATGCAGCGGGTGTCAGGAGAGCCTCCGAAAGCTTGTACCTTCACTTTTGTGCATTCACTGTATTTAGTTTTCCTTTCTCGTGAACCCTGAAAAAGTCTCCTGTTTAGGTTGTTTGTGTGTGTGTTTGTATGTTTATATACATTCTGAGTTTTTTTTTGTTTTTGTTATGGTTGTTTCTCATTATGTAAACCTTTTTTCGGTTTTGGCTGTTTTAATTTCATGTTTATGTGTTTTGACAGGAAGATTGTAATTTCTAATTTGTTTTGCTACATGGGATTTGTGGCTTGTGACTTGTGATCTGTGGCTTGTGAGTTGTGGCTTGTGACTTGTGATTTGTGGTTGGTGAGTTGTGGCTTGTGACTTGTGATTTGTGGTTGGTGAGTTGTGGCTTGTGACTTGTGATTTGTGGTTGGTGAGTTGTGGCTTGTGACTTGTGATTTGTGGTTGGTGAGTTGTGGCTTGTGACTTGTGATTTGTGGTTGGTGAGTTGTGGCTTGTGCCTTGTGATTTGTGGTTTGTGAGTTGTGGCTTGTGACTTGTGATCTGTGGTTTGTGAGTTGTGGCTTGTGACTTGTGATTTGTGGTTGGTGAGTTGTGGCTTGTGACTTGTGATTTGTGGTTGGTGAGTTGTGGCTTGTGACTTGTGATTTGTGGTTTGTGAGTTGTGGCTTGTGACTTGTGATCTGTGGTTTGTGAGTTGTGGCTTGTGACTTGTGATTTGTGGTTGGTGAGTTGTGGCTTGTGCCTTGTGATTTGTGGTTTGTGAGTTGTGGCTTGTGACTTGTGATCTGTGGTTTGTGAGTTGTGGCTTGTGACTTGTGATTTGTGGTTGGTGAGTTGTGGCTTGTGACTTGTGATTTGTGGTTGGTGAGTTGTGGCTTGTGACTTGTGATCTGTGGTTTGTGAGTTGTGGCTTGTGACTTGTGATCTGTGGTTGGTGAGTTGTGGCTTGTGACTTGTGATTTGTGGTTTTGTGAGTTGTGACTTGTGACTTGTGATTTGTGGTTTGTGAGTTGTGGCTTGTGACTTGTGATTTGTGGTTGGTGAGTTGTGGCTTGTGACTTGTGATTTGTGGTTGGTGAGTTGTGGCTTGTGACTTGTGATTTGTGGTTGGTGAGTTGTGGCTTGTGACTTGTGATTTGTGGTTGGTGAGTTGTGGCTTGTGACTTGTGATTTGTGGTTGGTGAGTTGTGGCTTGTGACTTGTGATTTGTGGTTGGTGAGTTGTGGCTTGTGGCTTGTGATCTGTGGTTGGTGAGTTGTGGCTTGTGACTTGTGATTTGTGGTTGGTGAGTTGTGGCTTGTGACTTGTGATTTGTGGTTGGTGAGTTGTGGCTTGTGACTTGTGATTTGTGGTTGGTGAGTTGTGGCTTGTGACTTGTGATTTGTGGTTGGTGAGTTGTGGCTTGTGACTTGTGATCTGTGGTTTGTGAGTTGTGGCTTGTGACTTGTGATTTGTGGTTTGTAAGTTGTGACTTGTGACTTGTGATTTGTGATTTGTGAGTTGTGGCTTGTGATTTATAGTTTGTGATTCGGACTTTGTGAATTGACTTGCTTGAGTTATCGTTTAAGATTTGTTAAATGGTATTTTGAATCTTGGTTTGTAGTTATTAATTTGTGTTTCGTGATTTTGTTGCTTGTGATTTACTGTTTGTGATTTGGCTTTTCCTGTGCAGGATTGAAAATTTTTCGAAATTTGGTTGAGCCGCTTTTTGTAAGCTAATGTGTTGAATAAAGTTAGTGTGTCGATAGGTGAGTACGTAGGTGGGTACGTAGGTGGGTTGGTGGGTACGTAGGTGGGTTGGTGGGTACGTAGGTGGGTTGGTGAGTACATAGCTGGGTTGGCTGGTGATTCGGACTTTGTGAATTGACTTGCTTGAGTTATCGTTTAAGATTTGTTAAATGGTATTTTGAATCTTGGTTTGTAGTTATTAATTTGTGTTTCGTGATTTTGTTGCTTGTGATTTACTGTTTGTGATTTGGCTTTTCCTGTGCAGGATTGAAAATTTTTCGAAATTTGGTTGAGCCGCTTTTTGTAAGCTAATGTGTTGAATAAAGTTAGTGTGTCGATAGGTGAGTACGTAGGTGGGTACGTAGGTGGGTTGGTGGGTACGTAGGTGGGTTGGTGGGTACGTAGGTGGGTTGGTGAGTACATAGCTGGGTTGGCTGGTACGTAGGTGGGTTGGTGGGTACGTAGGTGGGTTGGTGAGTACATAGCTGGGTTGGCTGGTACGTAGGTGGGTTGGTGGGTATGTGTGTGGGTTGGTGATTTCGCTGGTAGGTTGGTGGGTGGGTAAGTAAAAGTATTGATGAGCTAGTAGATGGTAGGCAAATGAGTCGGTGGGTGAGTTCATGGGTGAGTAAGAGACTATATAAGAAGATAAATAAACTAAATGACTGAGAACACTGAATAACAACGACAAATAAACAAACCAGCAATTATGATTTTTATGCTTTTTGTTACGGGTTTGTATTATGAGAGAGACATTACTTTTGTGTGTATCACACACAATTTTTTACATTTTGAGTGAGAAGATAATACACCAGACCGTGTATACACATACTGTCACACTACATAGTTGCAGTTGTCCAACACATTTATTCACTTTCCTCCCATTGTTGTATAAAATATGCGTGCTTTCTCTCTCTCTTTTCTCTCTCTCCCCTCTCTCTTCCTTTCTTCTCTCTCTCCTCTTTTTAACAGGTTTGACAAGGTTAATTTTAGGATCCTAGCTTCATTGACGCTATTACTTGTTAGGATCCTAACATTATTGAAAGCTAAGAGTGTTACATACTCAGCTATTTGAAGCATTTTTTATTGTTATGAGACATACAGGGGGAACAAAAAAATTTTTGGGACCCTTTTGGGGAATTTTTTCTTTTGGGGAAGATTTATTGTTGACTATTGCTTTACGAATGTTTTCCCAATCGAGTCTCCTGAGAATAAAAAAAAAAATTGAGCAGGTGAAATGCCCTTTTTTCCCCCCCGTTTTTAAAGAAGGTGTTCTTGCTGTTTGGGGAAGGGGTACTTTGACAATTACATGGCAGTAAGGTACCCCCAAACCTCCCGTGTTGAAGGTCCGTGAAAAAAAACAGATTTATCCAGGATGGGTCCAGGCGAGCGATGAAACGTTTTTCCGTTCTCTTTCTGTCAAGCAGTCGCAGATGGAGGGGGGCCCGGAAACCCAAAAAGGGGGCATAATCAAGGGGTGGCGTACTTGTGCCCTTTTAAAAGAATCCTGAACCCCCTGTAAGCGATGCGAAATAAAACAAAGTGCTGTAAGCCTCCTGGTTGCCCTTTTTTGAAAAATTTAAACGGGGTCTTTATGGTCAGTTTTTGAGTCAATTTCACCCTAAGGATTTATTCTTTCCCAGGTACCAACACACTCCCTTTTATAATTCTATGCTCCGGCATTTCCCCAGGTGCCTAGAGACCATCATCATTTGTGTTTTCTCAGGTGCAAATGTTACTTGTCATCGGTTTCCCCAAGCTGATATTGCTCTTGGCTGGTGATTGATGTACCTTAGAGCAGCTGGCATTTCTTCTCTTGGATAAGTAAATGTCAGTGTACAGTCGTCTGCATATGCATGGGATTCTGGGATGAGATGAAGGTCATTGAAGTAGACATTCCATAGCAATGGTTCCAGCACACTTCCTTATGGAACATTTGCCCCAATAAGATGTCTTGTTGATTCTATTCCATTGAGAACTACCCTTAGAGATCTACCATGAAGGTAATCACTGAGGAGACGTAGGGTAGGGCCTGAAATTCTCAAAGCTTGCAGTTTTGCTAAGAAGCCCTGGTGCCACACTCGGTCGAAAGCATCAGCAATGTCCAGTGCTACCACACAGCTGACTTTGGACTCATCCAGTGACTGGTGCCATATAGTGGAGAGGTTTAACAACAGATCAGCAGCAGAGTAACCTTTCTTGAGGCCATATTGACCGTCACAAAGAAGTGAGTTGTAGTCAAAAAACTCTGCCATTTGTCTTGAGACTATTGTGTCAAGGTTTTCTCTTCCTCTCTCTCTCTCTCTGTCTCTCTCTCTCCGTCTTTCTGTCTGTCTGTCTGTCTGTCTGTCTGTCTGTCTGTCTGTCTCTGTCTCTGTCTGTCTGTCTGTCTCTCACTCTCTCTGTGGTTCAGTTAATCTAAACTTATTTTAACGTTTAGCAGTACCACGATTATTTAAGCTACTGTCTTTTTTCTTCGATTGATATTAAAGGATAAGATAAAAAAATATAATAATCTATGTGCTATTGTTAATTCGCACCAAATGTCAAAATGAGCCGTTGGCTTCGTGTTTGAAGAACTTCCTGGTTAAAGACACCCAGAAAACCGTTTTATCACAAGACGACACAGTTAACCACCTCTTTCTGTTCAGGCCAATATTTGTTTCTGCAATGACATTTATGGCTTGTTCAATACCAGTGTGATACCAGTGGTGTATCTGCAGATACCCAAATCCTCCAGCTCATGTTTTACATTGATTTTCGAATGACATTGAACTACATTGAGAGGAGTTGGCGGCTCCGTATTTATTCAAGAACATTGACAACGAGTTTTTTTGGTAGACAATGACATCACCTACAAGATACTGGTAGATCTAGCACAACAAACTTACCGACGACTGGTCTGCAACACGTCATACAATGTGCACTTCCTCCACTCACATCTGACTTCTTTTCCGACAACCTTCCTGACGTGAGTGACAAGCATAAAGAAAGAGGTCATCAATATGTTGGTGGTGTGGTAGCGGACAAGCAAGTCAAGGTGTTCCACCACACAGCCAACCTAAACATTTTCAGAATGTTTGTGTTGTTCACTGATATTATGACATATTAGTGAAAGAGATTTTTATATATGAGAGTTTTATATAAACATATTAGAGCATAGCCTTTTATTTACTCTATTTACATTACTTTCAAGAAAATATGAATTTCGACGCAAAAACTTTATATTCCTAATGAGCAATGACTTGTGAATCAGACATCAAATTGTGAATAAATATTTTTTAAAGTAAATTTTGTTCGCCGGAGCCCGACAAAGGGTTATTAAGCAATTAGGCCATTTTGTGAGAAGCTGGATGATCTGACGGGAAAATGATTCATAGATGAGTGCTAAGATTATTATTAATTTATTAACTCACTGGCCGATTCCCACCAAGGCAGGGTGGCCCGAAAAGAAAAACTTTCACCATCATTTACTCCATCACTGTATTGCCAGAAGGGTGCTTTACACTACAGTTTTTAAACTGCAACATTAACACCCCTCCGTCAGAGTGCAGGCACTGTACTTCCCATCTCCAGGACTCAAGTCCGGCCTGCCGGTTTCTCTGAATCTCTTCATAAATGTTACTTTGCTCACACTCCAACAGCACGTCAAGTATTAAAAACCATTTGTCTCCATTCGCTCCTATCAAACACGCTCACGTATGCCCGCTGGAAATCCAAGCCCCTCGCACACAAAACCTCCTTTACCCCCTCCCTCCAACCATTCCTAGGCCGACCCCTACCCCGCCTTCCTTCCACTACAGACTGATACACTCTTGAAGTCATTCTGTTTCGCTCCATTCTCTCTACATGTCCGAACCACCTCAACAACCCTTCCTCAGCCCTCTGGACAACTGTTTTGGCAATCCCGCACCTCCTCCTAACTTCCAAACTACGAATTCTCCGCATTATATTCACACCACACATTGCCCTCAGACATGACATCTCCACTGCCTCCAGCCTTCTCCTCGCTGCAACATTCATCACCCATGCTTCACACCCATATAAGAGCGTTGGTAAAACTATACTCTCAGGACAAAGTTCTTTGTCTCCACAGACTCCTAAGTGCACTGCTCACCCTTCTCCCCTCATCAATTCTATGATTCACCTCATCTTTCATAGATCCATCCGCTGACACATCCACTCCAAAATATCTGAATACATTCACCTCCTCCATACTCTCTCCCTCCAGTCTGATATCCAGTCTTTCATCACCTAATCTTCTTGTTATCCTCATAACCTTACTCTTTCCTGTATTCACTTTAATTTTCTTCTTTTACATACCCTACCAAATTCATCCACCAACCTCTGCAACTTCTCTTCAGAATCTCCCAAGAGCACAGTGTCATCAGCAAAAAGCACTGTGACAACTCCCACTTTATGTGTGATTCTTTATGCTTTAACTCCACGCCTCTTGAGAAGACCCTCGCATTTACTTCTCTTACAACCCCATCTATAAATATATTAAACAACCACAGTGACATCACACATCCTTGTTTAAGGCCTACTTTTAAAACTGGGAAATAATCTCCCTCTTTCCTACATACTCTAACTTGAGCCTCACTATCCTCGTAAAAACTCTTCACTGCTTTCAGTAACCTACCTCCTACACCATACACCTGCAACATCTGCCACATTGCCCCCATATCCACCCTGTCATACGCCTTTTCCAAATCCATAAATGCCACAAAAACCTCTTAAACCTTATCTAAATACTGTTCACTTATATTTTTCACTGTAAACACCTGGTCCACACACCCCCTACCTTTCCTAAAGCCTCCTTGTTCATCTGCTATCCTAATCTCCGTCTTACTCTTAATACTTTCAATAATAACTCTACCATACAATAACTCTACTTTCCTATTTTTAACTGACAAATCCATTTGTTCTCTAGGCTTCCTTAACTTGTTAATCTCACTCCAAAACTTTTTCTTATTTTCAACAAAATTTGTTGATAACATCTCACCCACTCTCTCGTTTGCTCTCTTTTTACATTGCTTCACCACTCTCTTAACCTCTCTCTTTTTCTCCATATACTCTTCCCTCCTTGCCTCACTTCTACTTTGTAAAAACTTCTCATATGCTAACTTTTTCTCCCTTACTACTCTCTTTACATCATCATTCCACCAATCACTCATTTTCCCTCCCGTACCCACTTTCTTGTAATCACAAACTTCTGCTGAACACTCTAACACTACATTTTTAAACCTACCCCATACCTATTCAACCTCATTGCCTATGCTCTCATTAGCCCATCTATCCTCCAATAGCTGTTTATATCTTACCCTAACTGCCTCCTATTTTAGTTTATAAACCTTCACCTCTCTCTTCCCTGATGCTTCTATTCTCCTTGTATCCCATCTACCTTTTACTCTCACTGTAGCTACAAATAAAAAGTGATCTGATATATCTGTGGCCCCTCTATAAACATGTACATCCTGAGGTCTACTCAACAGTCTTTTATCTACCAATACATAATCCAACAAACTACTGTCATTTCGCCCTACATCATATCTTGTATACTTATTTATCCTCTTTTTCTTAAAATATGTATTACCTATAACTAAACCCCTTTCTATACAAAGTTCAATCAAAGGGCTCCCATTATTATTTACACCTGGCACCCCAAACTTACTACCACACCCTCTCTAAAAGTTTCTCCTATAGCATTCAGGTCCCCTACCACAATTACTCTCTCACTTGGTTCAAAGGCTCCTATACATTCACTTAACATCTCCCAAAATCTCTCTCTCCTCTACATTCCTCTCTTCTCCAGGTGCATATACGCTTATTATGACCCACTTTTCGCATCCAACCTTTACTTTAATCCACATAATCCTTTAATTTACACATTCATATTCTCTTTTCTCCTTCAATAACTGATCCTTCAACATTATCGCTACCCCTTCCTTAGCTCTAACTCTCTCAGATACTCCAGATTTAATCCCATTTATTTCCCCCCACCGAAACTCCCCTACCCCCTTCAGCTTTGTTTCGCTTAGGGCCAGGACATCCAACTTCTTTTCATTCATAACATCAGCAATCATCTGTTTCTTGTCATCCGCACTACATCCACGCACATTCAAGCATCCCAGTTTTATAATGTTTTTCTTCTTCTCTTTTTTTAGTAAATGTCTACAGGAGAAGGGGTTACTAGCCCATTGCTTCCGGCATTTTAGTCGCCTCATACGACACGCATGGCTTACGGAGGAAAGATTCTTTTCCACTTCCCCATGGACAATAGAAGAAATAAAGAAGAACAAGAGCTATTTAGAAAAAGGAGAAAAACCTAGATGTATATATATACTATATATGCATGTGCGTGTCTGTGAAGTGTGACGAAAGTGTAAGTAGGAGTAGCAAGATATCCCTCTTATCTAGCGTGTTTATGAGACAGAAAAAGACACCAGCAATCCTACCATCATGTAAAACAGTTACAGGTTTCTGTTTCACTGTCATCTGGCAGGACGGTAGTACTTCCCTGGGTGGTTGCTGTCTACCAACCTACCTGAAGATATTTGCTGCCACCAGCTGATCACTAGGTTCGTAGTGATAACAAATGATAGCAAGGTTTTTGGTAGATAATGGCTGATCGTGTTCCTTGTGAAAGATGCTGCTGATTATGTGGTTTGCGGTAACCACTAGTTATTTATGGGGATTTTGATAGTTACCAGCTAATCATTAGGTTCGTGCCAGCTAATTTTGAAGTTAGAGGAAGCTATCAACTGATTATGAGGCTACTGGTAGACACCTGCTGTTTGTGATGTTACTTGTAGACATTAGCAGTAATTAGATATAATTCAGTGAAAAGGGAATGAGCTCCAGCTCACTGAATCAAGAGTGCTTCACCGGCATCATGGCATTCCTCTGAAAGGACAAGAGACCATATTATTATTATAGTCACTGGAAAGTGCCAATCCCACGCGGTTCATACAACGCAGCAGAATGTGGGTTAGTCAGGTTTGCTGCGAAAAACCAAGAATATAGTTTAAATTCCAATGATAAAAAGCTTGATCAAGGTTTGTAATTAGCTGACTGACGACCGAGCCTGCACTCCTTGCAATGAATGACTAACCAGGGCTGAGTGCTTATGAAGCGCAATAAAAGAGACAATAGAAAGAACAGGTGAAGAGAGTCATGTAGTATATCAGAACGTATGTGACTTTGTATTTCATTACTGATAACATGTGAATATTTCCTGATATCTTCTATTTCCTCCTCTCCTTAGGTAGACGTAATTTACTATGGGTGCTTGGCCGAAATACGTTTACTTATTATATTTTTTAGGCATGATCTAATCCTTAGGCCATGCCTCTTAGGTGTATCCCTTCGGCCCTAAGGGACATAACTAAGAGGCAGCCAGAAAAATATTTTTTCCTTCAACTTTCACATTGATTTCGATCAAAACTCTTCATCCAATTTTCAATGCTTGTTAACGTTAACGAGGACCAGATTCTTGAAATAACTGACTTGTTCACGTTCCTTATGGCAAAATAGTTGTTGAACCCTTTCCCAGCATCCTGGAATGGCCCACATAACTTCCAGACTCTTAGTGACGTAGCTTCAAATGTTCTAGGAAAAGATGTCTCCTAATTCGAGATTTGACCATTTCATTGGAAAAATAGTGTGATTTTTCCCGTTAAATCACGTTAAATAAATTTCAGTTTAGCTTTTTTGACCGACTTCAGTATTTAATGGTTGATGTATCTTATGGCGTGCAGAATAATTTGTTGATGTAATAAAATAGTTAAGAAAAAACAGAATCGTCGGCCTCGAGACGTTACTGATCGCCTTCAAATGCTCACCAGTGGTAAGGTTTCCTGAACATAAAGCTTCGTACTGTTATTATATGGCTTAAATCCCCATTTGCTATTTTTTGAGTAAATAGAAATATTAATTTATATTCAATAAGTAAAGAAAGCGTCTTCCGATCAGCTTCAGATTATTGATGTTGTGTGCAAGAAAAGTGATGCTAGAGTTTACCCTGAGTAGATCCAAATTTGAAATTTTGCTGATATTGTTAAAAAAATTAGAATCGACTGAAGCAGATCAATTACTATTGAATGCATTTGATGGTCGGATTCAAACTTTCATCATTAGTGGGCTTTATTAAAGAAAAACTTGGCATTCACTTTAAGCTGTGTTAATTTCAATTTGCCAATTTTACTAAATAAATTCTTACCAATGTATACTAGCGAATGTCACCTTTGCTACATGTATCTTAATGGGAAATATTTCTCTATTAATTATGGGTTTAATAGGTGCCAATTTGTCATTTTTTTTATTTTTATCAAATTAGATTTCCTTAAAATAAAGCAAAATCAAATATTTTTTTCTGCAGAATTATAGAGAATTTGAAATATAATGTATATGAGAAAATACAACTAAAAAAGAACGAGCTTTTAAGGAGTTTTTAAATTTAACGAAGAAAAACTTTCCTATTTTCCAAACAATTCTCAGCAACATTTACCGTTTCTTTCTTCAAAATTTTCGTTCATTACTCGAGAAACCTTTCTTGATTAGCTTCAAAATTTTCAACGTTCGTGCTATGTATCTTGGGTAATATTTACTCAACTATTAACTTACCTGGGTGTCCTATAGATAACGTTACATCGTCACTCAACTATTAACTTACCTGGGTGTCCTATAGATAACGTTACATCGTCACTCAACTATTAACTTACCTGGGTGTCCTATAGATAACGTTACATCGTCACTCAACTATTAACTTACCTGGGTGTCCTATAGATAACGTTACATCGTCACTCAACTATTAACTTACCTGGGTGTCCTATAGATAACGTTACATCGTCACTCAACTATTAACTTACCTGGGTGTCCTATAGATAACGTTACATCGTCCCGTCCCGGATTTTGTTAGCATGTGATAACTAGAGAAAAACCTCCTCTTATCGGCTTATAAATTTCAGGACTGGTATATCTTTCTGAGATAAACCCAGGTTAGGTTTATTGAGTGAATAGGAGCCATTTAACCACTTTAAATTTGAAATGGTTTAGTAATATTTTACATTATTGCATTATTTTGTCTTATGATGGTGATGATGGTCCTGTTGATCCTGGAATCTGAATGCATCACATTCCACCAGCAATGAATGACCTCTGTGGTTTACCCTGATTAAAATACAACGATAGTGAACGACATCAATCTTGTTCGGTTGATTCATATTATGAAATGGATGAAAAATTTCTTGGATTTTAGGCTGTACAGGTGCACATTTTGTTGGCTTCTTTGCAAGACTTTGAGTGTGCCTCTTTTAGATAGGTTTAAAATTTGTATTACAAATGAGTTTTCCCCACTGGAAGCTTTCATTTATATTAAGTTGTGTTAGTAATAATATGCCAATTTCATTAGTCAAATTTATTTCTGTGAAATACCTGAAGAATGTCTATATTGATCAAAAATAAATTACAGTTTGACTTTATTAAGTTAAATCTACATAGGGTTCATATAATATTATTATTTATTATTAACACATCGGCCGTTTCCCACCAAGGCAGGGTGGCCCGAAAAAGAAAAACTTTCATCATCATTCACTCCATCACCGTCTTGCCAGAGGCGCGCTTACACTACAGTTATAAAACTGCAACATTAACACCCCTCCTTCAGAGTGCAGGCACTGTACTTTCCATCTCCTGGACCCAAGTCCGGCTTGCAGGTTTCCAGAAATCCCTTCATCAATGTTACTTACCTCACACTTCAACAGCACATCAAGTCCAAAAACCATTTGTCTCCATTCGCCCCTATCTAACATGCTCATGCATGCTTGCTGGAAGTCCAAATCCCTTACACACAAAACATCTTTTACCCCCTCCCTTTAACATTTCCTAGGCCGACCACTACCCGCCTCCCCGCCACTACAGATTTATACACTCTCGAAGTCATTTTATTTCGATCCATCCTCTCTACATGTTCGAACCACCTCAATAACGCATCCTCAGCTCTCTACGGATTCTCTGCATTATATTCACACTACAAATTGCCCTCAGACGTGACATCTCCACTGCGTCCAGCCTTCTCCTTGTTGCAGCATTTACCACTCATGCTTCACACCCATATAAGAGCGTTGGTATAACTATACTCTCATACATTCCCATCTTTACTTCCATGGATAATGCTCTTTGTCTTCAGAGACTCCTCAGTGCACCACTCACCTTTTTCCCCTCGTCAGTTCTATGATTCACCTCATCCTTCATAGACCCATCTGCTGACACGTCCACTCCCAAATATCTAAATACATTCACCTCCTCAATACTCTCTCCCTCCAATCTGATATCCTATCTTCTGTTACCTATTTTTTTTGTTATCCCATCACTTATCTACCAATACGTAGTCCAACAAACTACTGTCATTACGCCCTACATCTTATCTTGTACACTTATTTATCCTCTTTTTCTTAAAATATGTGTTATCTATAACCAAACCCCTTTCTATACAAAGTTCAATCAAATGCTCCCCATTATCATTTACACCTGGCACCCCAAACTTACCTACCACACCCTCTCTAAATGCTTCTCCTACTTTAGCATTTAGGTCCCCTACCACAATTACTCTTTCACTTGGCTCGAAAGTTTATACACACTCGCTTAATATCTCACAAAATCTCTCTCTCTTCTACACTCCTCTCTTCTCCAGGTGCATACTCACTTATTATGACCCACTTTTCACATCCGACCCTAATTTTAATTCACATAATCCTTGAATTTATACATTTATTCCCTCTTCTCTCTCCATAACTGATCCTTTAACATTATTGCTACCCCTTCCTTAGCTCTAGCTCTCTCAGATACTCCTGACTTAATTCCATTAATTTCTCTCCACTGAAACTCCCCTACCCCCTTCAGCTTCGTTTCACTTAGGGCTAAGACATCCAACTTCCTTTCATTCATAACCTTTGCAATCACTTCTTTCTTATTTATCATCTGCACTACATCCACGCACATTCAAACATCCCAATTTTATAAAGCACTTTTACTTTCTTTTAGTAATTTATACAGGAGAAGGGGTTACTAGCCCATTGGTCCCGGCATCTAGTCACCTCCTACGACACGCATGGCTTACGGAGGAAGAATTCTGCTCCACTTCCCCATGGAGATAAGCAGAAATAAACAAGAACTAGGAAGAAAATAGAAGAAAACCCAGAGAGATTAGTATACATATGCTTGTACATGTATGTGTAGTGTGACCTAAGTGCAAGTAGAAGTAGCAAGACATACACTTTCAACCCTGCATACTTTTGAGACAGAAAAAGACACCAGCAATCCTACCATCACGCAAAACAATTACAGGCTTATGTTTCACATTCATTTGGGAGGACGGTAGTACCTCCCTGGGTGGCTGCTGTCTACCAACCTATAGTGAATAAAGAAATTTCAGGTAACAGTAGTCTAGAGATATGCTGGTTTTTTGGAAGTATAAAAATGAAAATGAATGCTAATGAAATAAAAGACATTTTCAACTAAAACAAATACAATTTCAATAAAAATAGAATAATGATTGGAACCATATATTAAATTTGTCAACACCTGTTATGGTGAAATATATGCGAATATTTTGTTAAATATTATTCAAAGGGAACTCATAATTTTTTGTTTGTTGTAACAATTGCTGTATATTTTAACTGAAATATAATTACCAATTGAAGGTACTGCAAGAGCCAAACAATGCATGGCTATCATTTCCCTTATTGTTCGTATTTTCATTTATTCAGAGAAATTATGATAAACCTTCAAGCATTTTGTATCTGATGGTATAGAAAACTGTTTTATAATAAACTTATTCTTACTATTGCATGCATTGAACTTATTCCTCATTGTAGTGGTGGTGTTGTATTTACAAGTGAAATATTCGTAGGAATTATATAAACTGTCAGAGTAGCAAATAAGCCCCTGGCTGTGGACAACACGACAGACTAAGTCAGTCTGGGAAGGCAGCTTACATAAGACCTAACAGAAGGCACTGGGAGTTTTGGGCTGTTCTACACGGGGAATGCGTGTCAATGTGCACATCTTAACCTCCACATGAAAGTGTCATTTGGCTCGCCAGAAGAAACCTTCCTGATGAATGTGAAGACAAACATCCACGTAGCTCCGATATACGTCAATTAATCTGCCGGAATACATTGCTTATCGACATCTGAACAGCCACAAAAAGATCAATGGAAACGTGTTTCTCAGAGTTAAACTTCTAACAGAGGGGCACATCAATGAACCTTCATGGATGTCATTTGAAATACCTGCAAGATAGGGAATGAGGAATAGGCCTAACACTTACATTCGCGAGAAGAAGAAGCAAGTTGGTGTATTCTTGCGGCTAATGCAGTGTATACCACAAAAACTACTTGTCATTATTAGAAGGAACGAGAAATATCCATTAAGTAAAATGACAATTGACATACCAGTAGATGAGGCATTCGCAAGAATAATGAAACTGACAGATAGGTTCCATCTGCGGAACTCTGTTGAATGCTGTGAAGTATACCAACATAAAACACCTGATGACAAAATTTTCTGAACACAATGGCAAAACTTGCTCATTTTTCCCTGAAATTTGACAGGTAGAATTGCGGTATTCAGGAATAAAAGGGATCACGACTCTTAAAACTGGCATCTGTTGACGAGGATGAAGACAGAGAAAATTCAGCTGCAAAGATAGAGAAGTATAAAGCAAGAGAATCAGCTCATATGAAACTTGGAAGGCCAAAGTTTAAAACTAGGATCACATTTGGAAGTGCTGCCTCAAAAGTCACTTCAACTTTGCTTCCACTACTCATGATAATATCACCAAACATCAAATACTCCCTGCCAACATATATGATTAGTAACATCATTACTTCAACAGTTAGTCAGAGACAAACAATGTTGGAGATAGTTTCTTAGTGTGATGGCCAGAAGCAAATCTATTATCGAGAAGTTACAACTTTGCAGCTACATCATTGTGTTACGATGTCCTGAGATTTAAAACATCACCAGCACAATGGCGATAAATGGTACAAAATACCGACAAGATGTAAAAAGTATAATGTGATCCTTTACTGACTACATTTTGCCCACAGAGTGGGCAAAACAGGTCTACCTGAGCGAATAGTACATAAGTATTTATAGGGTGGAGAGTTAGGTGGACATTGCTGGGTAAGTTGAACTTGAGACAGACCTGTAAGGGACCGCCCAGAATGTTGGTAGGATGGATCTGAGACGGACTTCCACGGGACGGGCGGGTGTGTATGTTATGTAGGATATCGATGAAGAAGTTTCTTGGCAAGGGGTTCAGCTATGTTATAGAAGCCGTTTATCTGGTTTAAATTGTTCGATGTACAGATAAGTGATGATTCCGGGATTCTGCGGTACTGAGTGTTTTCTTCTCTGGCGATAAGTCTTGCGTTTCTGTAAATGGTTTTGGAAATTTTGGCGTTAATGCAGACGTTCCTTAAATCGCCCAATCTGCTTGCGTATTGGTGTTCTGAAATACATGTTTAGAGGTTAATGAATGTCTCGCCCACGTAATTGGTTACGGTCATTGCAAGGGATTAAGAGGATTAAACCTTGTCCTGTCTATAACTGGTGATATCCTTGATGGTGGGGGATGTGGTGGTAGATACTTGTAGTGAGGTAATGGAAAAGAACACAGAAAAATGTTTGGCAATTGAGTGGGTGGGGAGGACTATGTGTCTCCTCTAAGCAGTATGTTGTTTGGGTGAGTTGAAGATATTTTGTGCCCGGCGACTGCAGTCTCTAATGAAGTGACGAGGATAGTGGAGTTTAGAAAATACTTGTTCGATGACAGAACATTCTTCCTGAAGGAACTCACTGCTACAGATTCGGAGTGCACGAAGGAAAAGGCCTATAATTACAAAACGTTTGGTTTTTGAGAGTAGAAATGGATAGGTTTTCGATAGACTTTAAAACTTTATCAATTTGTCGGTTCTCTGAACCATTCATCTACAAAGACTTTAAAACGAAGTTCTTGGTCAGCTGTGCAGAGAAGAACATCAAGGAAAGGAAGAGTGTTGTCGACTTCTTCTTTTAGTGTGAACTGCACTGAGGGCTCGACCTGGTTGAATTTGTGTTGGAGAGATTCCATGTTGAAGCGTTTGGGAGTTATGATGAGAATGTCGTCAACATAACGGAGCCAGGTGACAGAAGAGGGAATAATAGAGGAAAATTGCTCTGTTTCCAGATGTTCCATGTATAGGTTCGCCAGTACAGCACTAAGTGGGGTAATCTAAAAGTCTGATGAAAGAGGTGATTTTTGAAAGAGAAATATGTAAAGCCAACACACAACAAGATCGATGAAATCGCTGACTGGAATAAGAAGGTCAAGGGAGACGCCAACTTTCTTGGTTGTGCATTAGGGATGTTACGTCTAGGTTAGAGAGTTTCTTGTTCTTGTTGTTAATGTTGCGAATGCGACTGAGATCACCAGAGTGTCCAAGATGTTCTGGATGTATTGTGCCTAAGAGTTTAGAAAGGTGTTTAGCAAGAATCCCTGAGTGGTAAGTAAGACACATGTGCAACAGTTAGGTACCTTTATTCCGAAACGTTTCGCTTACACAGTAGGCTTATTCAGTCGAGTACAGAAAATTGGCAGAAGCAGTAGACATGTGAAGACGATGTAATCAGTCCATCACCTTTATAGACGTAGTTTTGAAGTGGTCAGTTCCTCTGCCTGGTGAAGAGATTTTGTTCCATAGTCTGAAACAATGTGAAGTTGCAGCGACAATATGGAGACTCATGTACTGTCCACTGGTACAAGAAAGAATGTGATCATTAAGAGGCCAGGTCCTTCTCAGATCCAACTATTCTCATTTGAAAAATTTGTCAAAGGTGTTTTCTGTTGTGTACCAAAATACCATTGTGTTGCAGTGTCGGACAGAGTGAATATTAAAATAGTATGCAATACCGACAGGCAGGTTGGTAAGACATATGTGCAACAGTTAAGTATCTGTATTCGGAAACGTTTCGTCTACATAGTAGGCGAAACGTTTTTAGTGACTGTGGAAGTAGGTTAAATCCAAGGGATGGACCACGAGTAAACAAGAAGGTTGTGGAGATGTCCTCTGTACCAAGATTCCATGATGTTGCAGAGGACCTACTTCCATTGGGGAATCCTCCCTATCAGTGACGACGCCTTCGTCTACTGCACGTCCCTTATCTGACGCCAGTATGTAAGTATTTAATTATTAAATAATATTCTGCCAAAAAGTTGGGCACTGTGGCAGCCATTTCGTAATTTGTCCTCCCAAGAAAAAGATTTTTCCCGGTGATAACAAGAAGTCATCAACTGGTTTTGTGATCTGGAAGGTTTAGTCCACTAAAATCATCAATGAAACGTTGTATGCACCATTATGCAGTGTTCTGCATTGTAGTGGAATATGTTTGGCGGAGAAGTGAGCCATAGTTTTATAAATAATGGGCACTTTAAGTTAGCTTAAACTGTAAAATGTGAGGAAGTCATGTTGTGACTTATTTTCCAAGGGTGTGGGTATAGCGTGGGTGTGTGAGCGTGGGTTAGTCACGCGGAAGCGGCATGGGTGAAAAACATGGTAGCCAGACGCTGTTTATTAATTGTTTGTACGCCTTTTGTTTATCAGATTCAAGCCATTAGTTACTTTAGTGCTTACCCGGTGGCCCGGTGGCCAAAGCTCTCGCTTCACACACAGAGGGCCCGGGTTCGATTCCCGGCGGGTGGAAATATTTCGACGTGTTTCCTTACACCTGTTGTCCTGTTCACTAGCAGCGAATAGGTACCTGGGTGTTAGTCGAATGGTGTGGATCGCATCCTGGGGGACAAGATTGAAGACCCCAATGGAAATAAGTTAAAGCCCTCAATGACACAGTGACTATCCTGGGTGGCTAACCCTCCGGGGTTAAAAATCAGAACGAAATCTTATCTTTCTACCAGTAGGCTCACCTGGGGTCTGATGTGGTTATGGCCCTGTCGGTTGAATGAGGGCTGTTGAAATTGGGTGAGACGGTGTCGGTAGCAGAGTAAGGGAGGTCATGGCGCCTGCTTGGTCCTAACCTCAGATTGACATGTGTGTTTTGTTTTGCTTTTATATCGTAGCCTGCCGACTCCTTATGTATCTTTATTTTGGGTGTACATACTGAGAGAAATATGGGTGTGTTTATCTACTGTTTGTATATATTGTTAGTAGTAATAAATGTATATTTTCCTAACAAGGAATTTTGCCTAAACCCTCCAATACCCAAACCATTGAAGTAGTGTATGCTGGTTTATCGCTTTCTGTTTTGATTAGGGCAGCCCTGAATGGCTCATTTTCTATTATATTCGTGTAACTTTTACCTTTGCCCCTCGACAAAGCCTTTTAAGCCCCTAGGAGCACCATTTTCTACGTAACATGTACTTCATTCCCTCTTTGGCTTATGGCTGATATAACACATTTGATGACAGGTTTATCGTTTTAAAAGCTAATACAGCTGAGATGACGTAGGTGCGATTTATTCTTACTGTGTCTATAAAAGACTAATGGTGATTCTGTGGTTATATGTTTTTTCAATCAAGCGGGAGTCACTGAACCCCATCAAATGGCTCATGGTGTGCTGGTATTCTAAACTTCTGTTTCTCCAATTGTCACTTCTGCTACTATGCTTCGTGTTGTTTCTCCGACGAATGCCTTGTTACTGCCTCCACACGGGATTATGAAAACAACTGAGTTAACTGGTTTTAGGTTCTCCACATAGGTTCAGGTGAGGTTGTTGATGTTAAATGTGTGAATAACAGAAGATTTGAAAGGCAGTCTTTGATGGAAGAGGAAAGAAAATGTAGCTTCACGAAGGTTATGTGTATGAATGTGAATTACTCGTCAAGAAACTTGAGGCTGTAAATTTAATATTTTCTGTGGGAAAAGCCAATGATGAAGCTTCGTTTAAGCTTGGTTCCTTGACTGGAATACTAGTGTGTAAAATCAGTTTTGTTTATAGGCTTCCTGTAAACTCGGAATTTTACGATGTTAACTGTTTTGTAGATGAAAATGTCGTAAAATGGTAACCTGTTATTGGTGTCTTCTTTAAATGTGAACTAGATTGTTGGTTTAGTAGCGTCGAGCCATCTCTGAAGGTTCTGCACGGTAAAACGTTTGCTAGTGATTATTGAAGACGTCGTCCACGCATCATGCCTTTGGGAGGATTTCAGTTTGAAGTTCCTCGCTCCATGTACAAGTTTGCTTTAACTACACTTCAGCGCAGTCCCTGTTATTATTATTATTATTATTATTATTATTATTATTATTATTATTATTATTATTATTATTATTATTATCGTCAGTATCATTATTATTCTTGCTGCTTCTTTTTTGTTATTATTGTCGCTTTTATTATTATTGTTGTCAATTATTATTGTCGTTCTTCTTCTTCTTCTCATTATTATTATTAAGAATAAGAATAAGTGGTATTAAAAACACGGTGATAATATCAAAGCTCAGTGACGGTCATTACAGCTAGAGTTTCATTACAAATGCCATTAGTTGATTGTTTCAACCACACCAGATGATTGTGCTGCCTCTAATGCAGGGAGAATGGAAGGAAAAAATGGAAGGATGAATGAAAGGAAGGAAGGAGGAAAGGAAGATAAGAAAGAACAACGAGAGGAAGAAACATGAAGCAAAAAATAATTAGACTGGAAGAAGGAAAAGCATGAGGAAAATAAGTAAGCAGAGTCAGCAAGAAAAAGCCAGGAAAGAAGGAATGGGGAAAAAGTCCTCTGGAAACGTTTTGTTCTTCCATAACCTTCTGAACACCTCCTTGTAGTCTTCTTAACACACACACACACACACACACACACACACACACACACACACACACACACACACACACACACACACACACACACACACACACACACATCTCAGTAGTACCAGTTACAAGTAACCAGTTACCAGTAGATGACTCACTACCAACCGTCTGTGTGAATCACTGACTGTTATTCACGTTGCTGCTGACCATAGCATGTTTTTGAACACTGCTCACCCCTAGGCACTGGTGGGTTAGTCTGAGATAGAGAGCAGAGAGAGGCAGGTCGGCTGATGGTGCTTCCCATACTTTCCGTTATATATTGTACGTACTAACCAGCCTACGTGAGTGTTTTTACCCCATCCACACTATCGAACCCACATGACACACACGCACACACACACACACACACACAGTAGAGTTGTCAGGCAGTGGAATAGCCTAGAAAATGACGTAGTGGAGGCAGGAACCATACACAGTTTTAAAACGAGGTTTGATAAAGCTCATGGAGCGGGGAGAGAGAGGGCCCAGTAGCAACC
>NC_069446.1:24236708-24264208 GCF_026875155.1 Cherax quadricarinatus | reverse complement strand
CATGAATAGCATGTAGAATCATGTAGGAGGTTATCAGGAGAGTGGTAGAGCACCTAGAAAGGAATGAGCTTATACACGATGACCAGCACGGTTTCAGGGATGGGAAATCCTGTGTCATAAACCTGTTACAACAAGTTAACAGAAGAGAGAGAAAGAGAGAGAGGGGGGAAGGAAGTGGGTAGAGAACATTTTCTTGGACAGTTAGTAGGCTTTCGACACAGTTCCACACAAGAGATTTGTACAAAAGCTAGAGGATCAGGCAGAAATAACAGGGAAGGCACTACAATGGATCAGAGAATACCTGACAGAAAGGCAGCAGCGAGTCTTGGTATGCGACGAGGTGTCAAGAGTGGGAGACTGTGACGAGCAGGGTTCCACAGGGGTCAGTCCTAGGACCAGTTCTATTTCTGGTATATGGAATCTCGAAACATGCCTCAGTGAATACATTAATGCATGTAGGAATGATAAACGTGAACATCGCCTGCGTACAACACCGAAATTCCGCCGGTCATCTCATGAAATTCAGGGACACCCGATTAGCGATCAAAGAACCTAATTTCCGCAGACGCAAGTGCCTTAAATCAGCATTAATCGCTGTTTCTAACACAAACAAAACAAAGGCAGCTTCATCATCTCTGAGGTCTTAACGAGAATCCTCCTGAAAACAGTAAACCCAACCATCACATAGTCTCTACTGCTAATACTACACAAGCTCATTACAAAGGAGGAACACTGAAGCAGAGCTTCTCAAATCCAACCTTCAGTAGTTGTGTAACTTAGTTTTATGCTACCCATGTAATACTTTTATAACCTTTTATTCATGATGACTTTCATCTTGTCGGTATTGTATACCTTTCTTGCACAACCTTTTATTCATGTGCAAGTTCATTGTCCTACCACATTGTATTACTACTGTTACTACTATCACAACTAATATTACTACTACTACTACTACTACTACTACTACTACTACTACTACTACTACTACTACCACTAGTATTATTACATCTCACTCTAAGCCTATATATACCCTCTGTGTCCATGTACTGTTTGTAACGGCTTGATAAAGCTCCTGGAGAGCGAATCGCTGCCACAACAAAATGTCACATTAGTTACATTTGCGTCATTTTAATATTGGTAATTCTTCCAATATTAATACAATATTGCGTCTGATTTACAGTTTCCTCATCGCATCTTCTGTCGTGCAGTAACTCGATTCTCCCATTTCATTCTCTAGCCTGACGTTTATTTACAGATGGCCGACCTCTTCACTTGTATTGCAGCATTGTTAACCGCTAATATTACTAACGGACACTACAGAATTAAAGAAACAGGAACCAACTGGTTCGTCCATCCCGTACCTCCCCGTTTTTTCTTCCATTCTACTCTCCTATTTTATACACACATATTTATTCAAATTAGTGATACTTCTGGGTGTGTAATACATTAATGTTAATTCCTTCAATATTACAACAATTCCACTTTACTTAATGAACTTATTACATTATATAAGGAAATTATAGGGAATATGTTGGTTCCCTGTGACTTATCACCTTTTAAATGTCACATAAACATGACACACCTCCATTATTATATAAACATTGTTATCCCTACCAATTATTACATTTAAATAATAGGAAAATTATTAAAAAAATTCCTAAGTAACCACACATTTTACGAAGGAATGGGGAAGGGGTTAAGAGAGAGGCATGTAATCTCCTACACTATAATAGGCTTGTAAATTATTACGGAGTTGCCTGAAGCTTTACTGTAAGAACAATTAGTTGTAAGCTAGAAACTAGACTAAGATTGTAGTTTAGACAGTTACGTTAGGCTATAAATGTAGGTGTAAGTAGTTGAAGTACAGACACTGTCGTATCTCTATACGCCTACAACTTAGTAACATACGTAGATGCCAGTGCCGGGGCTTCATGCCCAGAGCGTCAGGCTCTAAAAGTTCTTCTAATAGGTCAGCCGCATTCTGTTGAACGGGAATTTGAAGAACGCGATAGTTCCGGCATTAATTCGGGTCCCTAAGTTCTGTGTTTACCGGTACCATTCAACCTAGCTGAATGACTATGTGGTCTGATGATGACTATGATGTATGTGGTCTGGGGATTGTTTCTCAAGATAATATCTCAGATAAAAAAAGGTACAAAATATATGTGGCTACTGGTACGAGTAATGGTAACTCACTAATCAATCTTTGGTGTGATAGACCCCTGGAAGGCTCCGAGACGAGGAATTTATCCATCTGGATCTGCAACTAGCCATATGATAAGCTGTCATGGTACCTCTGGGGTCAGGATTTGCGCAAATCTGTATTACATGTGTGAGTCTAGGCAGCAGAACTGGAATCTTCTAGAACTTGCACAGGAAACACACCCAGTCGATCACTGGTAAGAAAAGCTCCAGCTGCGGGTCATTATATGACTAAGACCTGCGTCAGAAGACACTGGTTCTGTTTACTTACAAACCTTACCTAACCTAACCTAACTGGTAGGTGTAACAGACCTGTTGAATGTGGAACACTCCACATGGAACCTAAGAATGAGATGGTACCTAGCGTGGAATTGATTGTCGAGGTGATTATTTATAGTGTCAGTCAGGTAGACACACTATCTGCAACAATGTTGTATTAGACATGTAATCCCTCTGACCGAATACGGTATGATTGACTGACACGAAAGAGAATTTGACAAGTTTCAATTTTAATTGCTGCACATACAGGTGTTTAAGACTACAGTTCAAATATGCAGTACAATAATATTTAGAATTCTTTTATTCCTAAAGCAGGCAATGAGGCAAACTTTTATTAAGGGCTTGGGATAACTATTGTCTGTTTTGTTTATTGTTCGATTTCATCCATTTTTTGCAAGAGTATATGAATGTGAACTGTAGATTAAAATAAGGATTCATGAAGGCCAGTTGGCTCTGGCAACACTATTTGCGCAGAAGCAAATATCTGCAGTGGTAAAAGTTTTT
This sequence comes from Cherax quadricarinatus, assembly GCF_026875155.1. Lineage (NCBI taxonomy): Eukaryota > Metazoa > Arthropoda > Malacostraca > Decapoda > Parastacidae > Cherax > Cherax quadricarinatus. Next base: position 24,261,223 of record NC_069446.1, on the reverse strand, counting down.
TATCTTTTATTGGATTGTATTAAAGCAATGGAAAATAAATTTTTCTATCATACAAGAGAATAAAATATATTTTTTTCATTCTCTTCAAAAATGAAAAGATGAGGATTATTGTCAAAATTCTTTCACGAGCTTCGTTTACAAGCTCGTGAAAGAATTTTGACAATAAGTATATAACCAAAAAAACTCACTTCTGAGATATTCGAGGTTGAAAATACAAGAATATTATTTTATTAAAAATATCCATTTTTTGAGGGGAGTAATAATAATTATGAGTAAAGGCAAGTGAAAGATTACTTTATTGAAGTTGCCCAAGTAATCTGTGCTCAGTGCAGTGCTGGATTTAGATGAAGAGAGCCCCTAGGCCAGGGGTGGGCAACCCTCGGCATGTGTGCCAAACTTGGCACGCCAACGACTTCTTTCTGGCATGCGAGCCTCTGGTTTCATCTAAAAAAAAAAAACTAGCGACAATTGTCATGTATCCGAGAAAAGCGGGGTAATATTCCATCGATTCGAAAAACTATTCCACCACTTTTCGTGAAATTGTGTGGATAACATTAATCAGGTGCTACTTTAGGGTACAAGGAAAGGTTTCAGGAAAGATATGGAAAATGAAAAATTATGGAAAAAAATGTTTTGTTACCGAAACGCAGTGCACAATTCTGGCAACATGTTGCTGCAATCAGCTTGTTTCTATCATATTTTTATGTATGTTTTTCCAAAAATGTAATTTTTCTGTTGTTCCTGTTATCAAGAGGACATGATGCCAGTTTGTGTGTTTTTTTTTCTCCAAAAATTATGATTGCCATAATTGTTTCATTCAAATACTCTACATGGTAACTTCTCTAAGGACTATATTCAAGTACATGGAGAGATAGCAGCTCAGTCGCCTGAGGGCTGTCAAAATGAGTGGAGGTGTGTAACATGCTGAGATTTGGTGTGTCATGACCATAGTTTTACAGAAAATATATGTATTACTCAGGAATAAGTTATTGACATTATTTTCCTGTTTTTGTGAGTATTTATAGGGGTGTCATGATTTCTTCATACGTTATTGAGGAATGATGGTTCTATTCAGTTTCAGGGTTGATTTGCAATATATTTTTTACCGTTTTGTTTTTTTTATGTTTTTTCTCCCAAAAAAAGCAAACTTGAACGTTTTTCATTATGCAGTCTATTGGCATTTTGCTCAAACGACTTTGAGATAAAGATTATCTAGCCCTTTTATCTTTCATTTGATGTCAACTACAACAATGTACGACTTACCAATTTTGTAGAGAAGGGAAAGTTTTATGCCCTATGTGAATAGGGCATTATTTATTTTTTCTCTCTTTCAAGGCAAAAAGTCACTACAAATACAGTGTGTAGGTTTCAAATGCTGCTTAAATTACAGTAAAAATTTAATTGAAATTGGAAAAAAAAAAAAAAATTCACCCATTCCTTACATGGCCTGATTTCAGTTTTAACCGTTCATTGTATAGTTCATACTTCTTAACACAACAGCGATTTTTCCCTCCTATTTTCATATTTACGATTGATATATGTATATCGCTGTTACAAATTCTATTTGCATTGTGCCCTTTACAGACTGTACAGGATGTCACGACCACCAGCCAAGAAACGATGTTATTCAAGTGAAGAAGATATTAGAGAATTTAAAGAATACTGGACTGAAAAATTTGGCATGATTTAGATAATAAAGTATTATGCAGTTTCTGTTCTGAATCAAGAACAAAGGGAACTGATTTCTCGTGAACTGAGGAAGACAAAAAAAAAAAAAAAATAAAAAACCGGTCTGATACTTTGAAGGAATTTATTTCGGGTAGGCCTAGTTTCACTTTAGTTGCTGCTAGATTTGAGGTCTCCAAAGTTATTGGTCAACATGGAAAGTCACTTAGTGATGGGAAGTGTGGAAAATTGCATTTATCTGAATGTATCATTATATACATAACAGTAAATGAACATTGATAATTAATATTTATCAGTTAGACAATTTGTAGGAATTTGGGACACCTAGGTCACAAAAAATGTCCCCCTTCGATACCAACCACTGTCATATCCACAAGTTGCTCTGGACCTATTAATTAAATGAAATATACATCACCAGGAATGCTGGTAAATATATAAATTTGTGGACTGTATATTAAAATTAAAAAAGGATTATAGTATATACACACATTTATATAACAGAAGGAGAATATATCTTAATCATAACACTCACCAATTTGACTGGAGATTAATGTGTATAATACTCAGAAAATCTCACTGTCTATCTATGAAAATAGCACTGGCCAGGTTACTACATAAGACTTATCTGAGGTTCCTGGAGCTGTCTTGTCCAGTCGCCTGATATCTCAAGTTATGCAGGAATGCACATCCAACAATTTCGTCTCCTAATTGAGAGGTGTCAGCCTAATTTTAACCTCTAGAGCACGAAAAATTCTTCCCATTACACCAACGTTTCTAATCCAAATTCAAACAAAATGGCGACTCCTCCTGTCTGCGCAGGCGCAGGTCCAATTTCCCATTTTCCATAATATAATTCTTTTAAATACAGTATGGCCATCTATTTACATATAACTACTGTATTTCTGGAAAATATATACAGTATTTTCCACAGGAAGTATATTAAAGAAGCATGGCTAGAATGCACTCCTTTGCCCTTTGACAATCTTTCAGAAAAAGAAAAGATTCAGTGCATTAAAGATTTGTCCGAGTAGAAAAACTGTTAAGGATAGGATACTTAAGCTGGAAGGGAATGCAGTGGAACAATTAACAATTAAAGAATATCTTTAATTTTCTATCCTCTTGCTGTGTTTTAGTTAAGTAAAACTATTATGTCATTGAGAATTGTAATATATTGGCAAGACATGAAAAGACTAATTGATCTAATAAATAAATCAAATTATTGTTTACTCTTTTGCTGATGCTAAAATTAGCGTTTTTAAATTGTGTGGATGTATATCGCAGCTAGAAATATATTTAAAGGCTGTTAAAAATTATCCACACTATTAACAGGGAAGAGGAACCTTTGAGTAAAAATTCCATCACAATATTTTCCATTCATTCAATATCATGGTTTACAAAAATCATTCTCTAATTTTACCGATACGGTGTGATTTTTGAGTATTTGAAAATTTTGTCACTATACTTAAAAGACACCACATAATGTGTTCCCATAAATTTTAGCTGGCACTTGAGAAGATTTGGCCGAATTTGGCACACACACTTAAAAAGGTTACCCACCCCTGCCCTAGGCTATTCTATTTGTGAGACGCCTCATTAATTCCCCATCCTCACACTAGAGGAAGATAGAAGTGTATTTTAAACAAAATTCAGTGAAGCCGAGGATAATGACAGGTGTTTGAAATTCTGTAATTCACAATTCCTTCTCTAAAGGTTGTAAGATGTTAAATACTCTTAGTGACTGAAAAAGCATAAATGTTAAAATTAACATTGAGAAAAACTTTTACAACAACCGAACTTTGTAAACATTTTGTGGAATAAGCAGGAATTTTTAGAAAATGAAATTATAAGGTTATTGTTATATTCTTTAAAATATGTACATATATTCTTTTAAAATGCATAATAAAAAATAAAGAAACTACAATTATCAAATTCAATATACATCCTCATAGCAAAATCATCTAAAAGTTAATAAAAAATTTTTTTTGTGCAAGTTTGTCACATTGCACAAAATGCTCAGTGTAGACAGTGTGGCCCTTAATTCATTTTTAATTCTTTTGAGGCTTGAAAAAGACCTATCTCCCGAGCAGTTAGTGACCATTAAGCTAAGAAATAGCCGCAAGATTACTTTCACATTAGGGAAGGCCAACTCAATTAATAAAGGTTTGTATGAGACAGTGATTGCTCTTCTGTAGGCCTATGTCTTTGTCTCACAAGTGAAAGTGCAAAAGTTCATCAGTAAGTTCCAGGTCAGCATCTTCTGGGTATGCTTTCATCAACACGTCAAGACCTTGCTTATTTTCCTGTTTAGATACTGTTAGATTAGCAGGAAAGGAGAGCATTTAAATGTGCAACATCATTGTACACAGCAGCTTCAAATGTGTCTAGTATAGGAATAAAGGATTTTATCCTAAACTTATCTCTTGAAGAGACTTCTTCAACGGCATCAGGGCCAGGTGCACTTCCGTCATTTCCTTGCTCTTTGTCTCCTTGTGACAGTTCTGTAGTTAACATTTGGCAAGGTGGCTTTTCCTGTTACTTAAGCTCATCAAAATTTTCTTTAATTTTGCTTAAAAAATCCTAAAGCGAACTCTACAAACAAGCACAAGTATTCATTAACAGATCTGATTTCTCAATAGCTTTGCTGACCTTGTGAAAATAACCAAGCACAAAGATCCAAAAATGTAACAAATTCCAATTCTTTCATTTTCTGCAAAATATTGTTAGCTTGAAGCCTGGTATCAGCCTTCTCATTAACACCAGAGTACAAATGACTGAGGGATTTCAGTCAACCTATCTATCTTACTGCTTTCCTGGAAGGACAAAATCAATACAGAGATTATTATTACAGTATTATTCTGAAATGGTATTTAGTTCTTATTATTTATTTTCACGAATGTTTATACAGGAATACTGAAAGCGTTGGCTGAGAACAATCGGGTCCAGGAGCTGTGAATCGACCCCTGCAACCAAGAAACTAATTAAATTTGAGCTTCAGGACCCCTAATTCCGGAGGGGTCCCGGAAGCGACTTTAGTTCACATAGATTAAAAAAATTGTATATAATGTATTAGTTTTTTAATAATAGTCAATAATATTAATACAAAATAATAGTTAAAATAAAAATTAAAAGGTAATTAAAGTATCATGTAGGACAGCCGTAAACGAAAAAAAAACTTTAAAATTAAGGAAGGATGTTTCATTCTAAATATATTTAATATAAAATAATTATAAATAATTTAAAACACTATTACATTTATGACATAAATTAAAAATTTTAGTTATTTATCTCAGGCTAGCCGTAATCGAAAAAAAATGAATGTTTCGTTACTTGGCGTTATTGTAAAGGACATTTCGGTATTTTTTTTTAATTTACACGAATAATCTTATTACACTTTAAAATATACTAAACAAATATTAGCACAATCCAAAAGAAGCGCTAAACCCACTCGGGTCATACCATGCTACGACTAATATAATAAATAATAAATATTTTACTTATGTACAATTAAAATACAGTAAAAATTAAAAGGAAATAAAAATATCTTCTTCGGTAGATACAAACAGTAGATGACGCGTAACAAAAGAACAGGGGCTGTTGAAAAGGCACTCACGATGCTAACGTCATTCACGTCAACGATGTGATCGCCTTTTCAACGTAATGGCATTCGTGATAGCGATCCAAACAAGAATTTTTTCAGTCAAGTGTTCACATGCATACAAAATTTTAATTACCCCTACTCAAAAATAAATGTTATTTTTAGAAAAGTCAGGTAAGTAATAAAAATGAAATAGTGTTAGATTAGCCTAAGCCTATTTATTGTTGTAATGAAGAGGTGAAGGGTATTTAAAAGTATTTATGAAAAAATAAAAAAAGGTGAATTTGTATTAAATTGCAGGTGTTTATTATGAAAAGTGTACATGTAATGGTAAAATTGTGTTACATTACCTAAGCCTATTAAGTCTTGCTTAATAGCGTAAGCTAGCTTGAACGTAGCCTAGTTTAGCCTATTTAGCTTATTTAATGTAAATCTTAAAAAAATAGCATTTTACTTTTTGAGAAAGTGTTTTCAAAGAAACTTTCTCAGAAAGGAGACCTATTTTTTTTCCTTTCAAAGCATACGTCAATAGTCGCACGACTCACTGAAGAAGATAATGGTTACCCAGACCTCGTTGCTGGTTCTGATGGGGCGCCCATAGCAGTTCAAGCTTCAGGGCCACCAGAATGTAGGTCCTCCATTGCCTGCAACCACATAGTCTTCAGTCCCTCAAGGAAGGTTCCTTGATGTTGGTGAGGGGCTCTTGATTTAGGGAATTGGATCTGTGCTCCAGTTCCCCGAATTAAGCCTGAATGCCTTCCACATCCCCCCCCACCAGGCGCTGTATAATCCTCCGGGTTTAGCGCTTCCCCTTTGATCATAATAATAATAATAATTCAGTCCGATTTGAGTATGCTGACTTAGATCCCACGAGAGCTCCACCCATTTTGTGACGATGCCACATAGTAGTTCTCATGAATTTAACCCTACGGGTTTAGCACTTCCCCTTGATTATAATAATAATAATGATAATCATGATAAAAATAATAATGATAAAAAAATAAAAAAAATAAAAGTGTAAAAAACATGACCGAATATTTAGTAATTACACATGTACATCTTTACTGATATGTAATCAAGTGAAATTTTTGATAACGTGTTTTATAAAACAAAATATACCAAGTTTATTTGTCATTTTTCAGAAAATTTAGCCCATTTTCACGTTCTTTCAGTCTTTACATATGTGACTGCCAAAACACAATACATGTATTCCGTTATTTTGTCGCTTGTTAAGAATATATTAGCCACAATTTTCTTTTCGTAAGGAAATCTCGCTTCTTTCATAAGAGTTGTTGGAGATATAGATAGATAGAGAGATAGATAGACAGATAGATAGATAGATAGAGAGAGAGAGAGAGAGAGAGAGAGAGAGAGAGAGAGAGAGAGAGAGAGAGAGAGAGAGAGAGAGAGAGGTTATGAATAATGCCTCCTATACCCAAACTATTTCAAGGAGTTTCAAACCGCCAGACTTGTTATCAAGGAATGTAACATCATGTCACAGGCACTGCTTAATATCGCCTCTCATCACTACCAACACCAATACTCTAATCACGACAAGTTTTATGATTTTTTTAAATATATTGCTAACCAATAATAATTAAAACAAAAACAAGATTAGCAACAACAACAACAACTCTTTTGGTAAACATTAATGCTGGAGTAGCATAGTGTTGAGGCGGCAGAGTAGTTGGAGTGCGAGGGGCAAAAAAAAAAAAAAAAAAAAAAAAAAAAAACAATGGGGACCTCTAACTGAATAAAGTATAAATGAGGTTTCGTAAATAGGTAATTCTCCTTTTATGAAAATTGGATAAATAAATAGATAAGATGAAATGAGATATGATGAAATATATAATGACATCAGGTTGTTAGACTTTGTAATGCTGGTTGAAAGAGGTGATTGTGAGCTGAAGAATAAAAGGCAGAAGCGTATTCTTAGGTATTAGCAGCTATGAAATAAGCAAAATTTATTAAACTACAAAAGGTGACAATTAATTGGGGCGTCGAACAGCTATTGAAAAACACATGGCATAAAGAGAGCAGGAGAGAGAGAGTATAGCTACTGTAATACGGAGAAAGTCGAGAAAATATTGGGTGTCTTAAAATTGGGAAGCTAGAATGTACAAAAGAGATTTGTGGCCAAAGTGCTGTTGTTGCTGGTGAGTTGATCAATAATTGGAGGAAAAATAAGATAAAGCAAAACTTCGCTAATAAACTTTTTCAAATATACATATATATATATATGCAGAATGCTGTGTATATAAAAAGAAAAAGAGAAGTGAAACCAGTGTTATGAGAGGGTAAAAGAGAATAAATGAGGGAATAGGTGAATCTACATCAGGATATTTTGCAGAGAATATGAAACAGATTTGTAGATAAGTAGACGATAGATAGATAGATAGAGAGAAAGAGAGAGAAAGAGAGAGAGAGAGAGAGAGAGAGAGAGAGAGAGAAGAGAGAGAGAGAGAGAGAGAGAGAGAGAGAGGAGAGAAGAGAGAGAGAGAGAGAGAGAGAGGAGAAGAGGAGAGAGAGAGAGAGAGGAGAGAGAGAGAGAGAGAGAGAAGAGAGAGAGAGAGAGAGAGAGAGAGAGAGAGAGAGAGAGAGAGAGAGCTTGGGGAAATAGATGGCAAGTAACATTTGCACCTGAGAAAACGCAAATGATGATCGTCTCTAGGCACCATGATGGTAATGCTGGTGCAGTAGTAAGGATGAATGGGAGGATGTTGGCACCTGGAGAAGAAGTGATATCCTTGGGGTGAAATTTGACTCCAAACTAACCATGAAGAACCATGTTGTAAATCTTGCAAACAAGGCAGCCAGGAAGCTTACAGCACTTCGCCGTATCTCGCATCTGCTTGACAGTAGGGGTTGCAAGATCCTGTACGAGGCACAAGTACGCTCACACCTTGAGTATGCTCCACTTTCTTGGTTTGCCTGCCCCCCCTCTCATCTGCGACTGCTTGACAGAGTAGAGAACAGAGCAAGACGTCTCATCTCTCGCCTGGACCCATCCTGGATAGATCTGTCATTTCAGCAGAGCCTTCAACATAGGAGGGATGTGGGTGGCCTTACTGTTATGTACAAGGCCAATATTGTCAAAATACCACACTTGGATCCACTTCGAGGACAGCGTGAAACAAGCTTTTATGCCACAAGACGGGCAGAAAGCAGCAACTTCACTCTGGCTGTACCCTTCTCCAGAACATCACTCCATCTGAGATCATACATACCCAGGATGACTCGAGTATGGAACACATTCGTACAGCATAATGATGTCAGCGAGATAAAGTCAGTTGATCAAAAGAAAATGCCCGGCCCACAGAAGGCTCCAACTTTAAACCGTTTCCCCCTTTTTGGGTTTCCTTTAAATAAAAAAAGCTTTCAATTAAACTGAAAAGGGTTTCAGTCTTAGTTGGGCCCCCAAAAAAGTTTTGGGAAACCCTTTAAACCCGTAATATTTGCTGTAAAAAACTAGGGGGTCCTTTCCTTTTTCAAAAACCCCCGTAAAAAAAAAAAAAAAAAAAAAAAAAAAAAAAGAGAGAGAGAGAGGAGAGAGAGGGGAGAGAGAGAGAGAGAGGGGATGAATAGAAAAGAGAGAGGTAGGAGAGAGAGGGGGGGAAAAGGGGAGGGGAGAGAAGAAAAGAAGGGTAGAGAGAGGGGTGAGGCCGGGGGTGTTGGGAAATGTTTGAAGACAAAAGTCAGGTGTGATCGTGGAAGAAGTACTTGATGTAATTAACAAAATGTATTAATATCAAAACAAAATGGTGCAACAGATGGGATAAAGACTGAAATGATAAAAAACATTACAGGATGGGATAAAGTTTTGAAGCGGATGCTAAATTTTATTAATGTAAGCAACTATCATACTCATACCATAAAAATAATACAAATATTTTCGGTCGAAGAGCAGACCATTATCAGGCGATAATGAGCTAGTTGATGATAAGCTCTTATCTACGGTATACAAACAAGTCAGGTGCATATACCTGTATCCCCTTCCATAATTTTTATAATAATTATTGCCATGATCTGGAAACAGTTATTAGTCATTAATGCGCATATTTTTCCTCTGTTACTCGGCAAGTTTGTTCTTACAATTATATTTTTTTATCATGCAGTTTCAAATCATGTGTGCCGTAAAATTATAAATTAATTTATATAATCATTCACAACTGGAATGATGATAAACTTTGATAATAATATAAGATTTAAATTTTTCATTGTTCTAATACGCATAAATATATTAGCATTCTTATTATTTTAGAATTAGGATCTTTATAAATTTTATTTTATATTATTATTATATTTATTTCTATCATGTAATGCTTTAACAATTAATATATAAATGGTAAGGTGGAGTTTTGTTATAGTGATCAAAGAAGCACTAGCTGGCAGGGTGATTGATGTTATGATGTGTCACATAGAGCTGGCAGGGTGATTGATGTTATGATGTGTCACATATAGAGCTGGCAGGGTGATTGATGTTATGGTGTGTCACATAGAGCTGGCAGGGTGATTGATGTTATGGTGTGTCACATAGAGCTGGCAGGGTGATTGATGTTATGATGTGTCACATAGAGCTGGCAGGTGATTGATGTTATGATGTGTCACATATAGACTGGCAGGGTTGATTGATGTTATGGTGTGTCACATAGAGCTGGCAGGGTGATTGATGTTATGAATGTGTCACATAGAGCTGGCAGGGTGATTGATGTTATGATGTGTCACATAGAGCTGGCAGGGTGATTGATGTTATGATGTGTCACATAGAGCTGGCAGGGTGATTGATGTTATGATGTGTCACATATAGAGCTGGCAGGGTGATTGATGTTATGGTGTGTCACATAGAGCTGGCAGGGTGATTGATGTTATGATGTGTCACATAGAGCTGGCAGGGTGATTGATGTTATGGTGTGTCACATAGAGCTGGCAGGGTGATTGATGTTATGATGTGTCACATAGAGCTGGCAGGGTGATTGATGTTATGATGTGTCACATAGAGCTGGCAGGGTGATTGATGTTATGATGTGTCACATAGAGCTGGCAGGGTGATTGATGTTATGATGTGTCACATATAGAGCTGGCAGGGTGATTGATGTTATGGTGTGTCACATAGAGCTGGCAGGGTGGATTGATGTTATGATGTGTCACATAGAGCTGGCAGGGTGATGATGTTATGATGTGTCACATAGAGCTGGCAGGGTGATTGATGTTATGATGTGTCACATAGAGCTGGCAGGGTGATTGATGTTATGATGTGTCACATAGAGCTGGCAGGGTGATTGATGTTATGATGTGTCACATAGAGCTGGCAGGGTGATTGATGTTATGATGTGTCACATATAGAGCTGGCAGGGTGATTGATGTTATGGTGTGTCACATAGAGCTGGCAGGGTGATTGATGTTATGATGTGTCACATAGAGCTGGCAGGGTGATTGATGTTATGATGTGTCACATAGAGCTGGCAGGGTGATTGATGTTATGAGTGTCACATAGAGCTGCAGGGTGATTGATGTTATGATGTGTCACATAGAGCTGGCAGGGTGATTGATGTTATGATGTGTCACATAGAGCTGCAGGGTGATTGATGTTATGATGTGTCACATAGAGCTGGCAGGGTGATTGATGTTATGATGTGTCACATAGAGCTGCAGGGTGATTGATGTTATGATGTGTCACATAGAGCTGGCAGGGTGATTGATGTTATGATGTGTCACATAGAGCTGGCAGGGTGATTGATGTTATGATGTGTCACATAGAGCTGGCAGGGTGATTGATGTTATGATGTGTCACATAGAGCTGGCAGGGTGATTGATGTTATGATGTGTCACATAGAGCTGGCAGGGTGATTGATGTTATGATGTGTCACATAGAGCTGGCAGGGTGATTGATGTTATGATGTGTCACATAGAGCTGGCAGGGGGATTGATGTTATGATGTGTCACATAGAGCTGGAAGGGTGATTGATGTTATGATGTGTCACATAGAGCTGGCAGGGTGATTGATGTTATGATGTGTCACATAGAGCTGGCAGGGTGATTGATGTTATGATGTGTCACATAGAGCTGGAAGGGTGATTGATGTTATGATGTGTCACATAGAGCTGGAAGGGTGATTGATGTTATGATGTGTCACATAGAGCTGGAAGGGTGATTGATGTTATGATGTGTCACATAGAGCTGCCAGGGTGATTGATGTTATGATGTGTCACATAGAGCTGGCAGGGTGATTGATGTTATGATGTGTCACATAGAGCTGGAAGGGTGATTGATGTTATGATGTGTCACATAGAGCTGGAAGGGTGATTGATGTTATGTGTCACATAGAGCTGGAAGGGTGATTGATGTTATGATGTGTCACATAGAGCTGGCAGGGTGATTGATGTTATGATGTGTCACATAGAGCTGGAAGGGTGATTGATGTTATGATGTGTCACATAGAGCTGGAAGGGTGATTGATGTTATGATGTGTCACATAGAGCTGGCAGGGTGATTGATGTTATGATGTGTCACATAGAGCTGGCAGGGTGATTGATGTTATGATGTGTCACATAGAGCTGGCAGGTGATTGATGTTATGATGTGTCACATAGAGCTGGAAGGGTGATTGATGTTATGATGTTCACATAGAGCTGGAAGGGTGATTGATGTTATGATGTGTCACATAGAGCTGGAAGGGTGATTGATGTTATGATGTGTCACATAGAGCTGCAGGGTGATTGATGTATGATGTGTCACATAGAGCTGGCAGGGTGATTGATGTTATGATGTGTCACATAGAGCTGGAAGGGTGATTGATGTTATGATGTGTCACATAGAGCTGGAAGGGTGATTGATGTTATGTGTCACATAGAGCTGGAAGGGTGATTGATGTTATGATGTGTCACATAGAGCTGGCAGGGTGATTGATGTTATGATGTGTCACATAGAGCTGGAAGGGTGATTGATGTTATGATGTGTCACATAGAGCTGGAAGGGTGATTGATGTTATGATGTGTCACATATAGAGCTGACAGGGTGATTGATGTTATGATGTGTCACATAGAGCTGGCAGGGTGATTGATGTTATGATGTGTCACATAGAGCTGGAAGGGTGATTGATGTTATGATGTGTCACATAGAGCTGGAAGGGTGATTGATGTTATGATGTGTCACATAGAGCTGGAAGGGTGATTGATGTTATGATGTGTCACATAGAGCTGGCAGGGTGATTGATGTTATGATGTGTCACATAGAGCTGGAAGGGTGATTGATGTTATGATGTGTCACATAGAGCTGCAGGGTGATGATGTTATGATGTGTCACATAGAGCTGGAAGGGTTATTGATGTTATGATGTGTCACATAGAGCTGGAAGGGTGATTGATGTTATGATGTGTCACATATAGAGCTGACAGGGTGATTGATGTTATGATGTGTCACATAGAGCTGGCAGGGTGATTGATGTTATGATGTGTCACATAGAGCTGGAAGGGTGATTGATGTTATGATGTGTCACATAGAGCTGGAAGGGTGATTGATGTTATGATGTGTCACATAGAGCTGGAAGGGTGATTGATGTTATGATGTGTCACATATAGAGCTGGCAGGGTGATTGATGTTATTATGTGTCACATACAGAGCTGACTGAGTGATTGATGTTATGATGTGTCACACATAGAGCTGGAAGGGTGATTGATGTTATGATGTGTCACATATAGATGGAAGCGTGATTGATGTTATGATGTGTCACATATAGAGCTGGCAGCATGAATGATGTTATGATGTGTCACATATAAAGCTGGTAGGGTGATTGATGTTATGATGTGTCACATATAGAGCTGGCAGGGTGATTGATGTTATGATGTGTCTAATAAAGAGCTGACAGAGTGATTGATGTTATGATGTGTCACATATAGAGCTGACAGGGTGATTGATGTTATTATGTGTCACATATAGAGCTGGCAGGGTGATTGATGTTATGATATGTCACATATAGAGCTGGCAGGGTGATTGATGTTATGTGTCACATATAGATGGCAGGGTGATTGATGTTATGATGTGTCACATATAGAGCTGGCAGCATGAATGATGTTATGATGTGTCACATATTGAGCTGGTAGGGTGATTGATGTTATGATGTGTCACATATAGAGCTGACAGAGTGATTGATGTTATGATGTGTCACATATAGAACTGACAGGGCGATTGATGTTATGATGTGTCATATATAGAACTGACAGGGTGATTGATGTTATGATGCGTCATATATAGAGCTGACAGGGTGATTGATGTTATGATGTGTCACATATAGATGGCAGGGTGATTGATGTTATGATGTGTCATATATAGATGGCAGGGTGATTGATGTTATGATGTGTCACATATAGAGCTGGCAGCAAGAATGATGTTATGATGTGTCACATATAGAGCTGGTAGGGTGATTGATGTTATGATGTGTCACATATAGAACTGACAGGGTGATTTATGTTATGATGTGTCACATATAGAACTGACAGGGTGATTGATGCTATGATGTGTCACATACAGAACTGACAGGGTAATTGATGTTATGATGTGTCACATATAGAACTGACAGGGTGATTTATGTTATATGTCACATATAGGACTGACAGGGTGATTGATGTTATGATGTGTCACATAGAGAACTGACAGGGTGATTGATGTTATGATGTGTCACATAAAGAACTGACAGGGTGGTTTATGTTATAATATGTCACATATAGGACTGACAGGGTGATTGATGCTATGATGTGTCACATATAGAGCTGACAGGGTGATTGATGTTATGTGTCACATATAGAGCTGACAGGGTGATTAACGTTATGATGTGCCACATATATTATTGTTGTGCCTAATAAGTAGAATTTTCCAAAATGGTCGAACTCCTTTGAAAATTGGATTTTCACAAAAAAAGTGTTTACAGATTAATATTTTTTTATTGACTATTATATAAAATATTTTATTTTTGGACCAAACCTTACTTAGAAACCTCATCTAACCTAAGTTATCGTAATTGTTCTTTATCTGAATTCTGCTATGTATAACATAGATCAGCTTAAATTTAGTTAATATTAGTTAAACAAAATGATTTACCCTTTTTGGTTTGTTATGTTCAGATTGATTTCCGCTGATTTATGGCAAAAACAAATTTTCATTCTGCTAATTTGGAAAAGAATTGACCAAACTCGCCGGTTCGGCTTAATCTAACAGAATTAAAATAAATGTGTTCGGAAAGTGTTTCAAGAATTACATACAGCCAAAACAGGATTTATTTCACCGTAAATTTCAAAGGAACAATCTTTACATAAAATGTGTTTCAGATAAGCCAGTATCTGAGTCTGACTGACACGTCTACACATCATGAACCGGGATCCAGAATGAGCGTGTCATTTTCTGAACGTGAGTGACACTTGTAAACATCCATGGGTGGCAATATATGATGATGGTGTCATTTCTCGGCCCTTAGTGACACCCTTACATCACGAGTGGGAACCTAAGTTGATGGTATCAGGCGAGTGGCTTATTGTACATGTTTGGCTGGCCATCGGGAGGTATGAGTGGGGACCCAAGTTGATGGTATTAGGCGAGTGGCTCCTTGTACATGTTTAGCTGTCCATCGGGAGGTATGAGTGGGAATCCAAGTTGATGGTATCAGCCGAGTGGCTCCTTATACATGTATGGCTGGTCATCGGGAGGTATGAGTGGGGACCCAAGTTGATGGTATCAAGCGAGTGGCTCCTTGTACATGTTTGGCTGGCCATCGGGAGGTATGAGTGGGGATCCAAGTTGATGGTATCAGACGAGTGGCTCCCTTTCCAAGTTGATAGTATCAGACGAGTGGCTCCCTATACAAGTTGATGGTATCATGAGAGAGGCTCCCTGTACATATAAGGCTGGTCATCGTGAGGTATGTGTCACCATGTGTCAGTAATGTTAGTCGCTGATGTTACATGAGATTAATCTGGAATATTCTTCACTGAAAAGACGTGCTCATGGAAATATAGCAAATCCACTGTCAGTTTGCTGCTTAAGGTGTATTAATAGCCTTAATTAAGGTGTTTTATCTTAATTAAGATGTATTATCTTAATTAAGGTGTATTATCTTAATTAAGGTGTATTATCTTAATGAATGAAAATAAGCAAACCTCTCTTCGAAAAATGTGTAATAAAATTCAAGAAAACGTTTTTCAATTTATTTAAAATGAGAACATCATTTCTAGCAAGAATAATGACGATAAATGTACCCTTCCTCCCTCCCTTCCTCCCTCCCTCCCTCCCTTCCTCCCTCCTTTCCTCCCTCCCTTCTTCCCTCCCTTCCGCCCCTCCCTCTCTCCCTATCTCCATCCCACCTATCCTTCCTACCATTTACCTCCCTACCTTCTTAACTTTTCCCTCCATCCCTCTCCTTTACTCCTTCCCCATATTCCTGCCCTCCATCCCTCGCTTATACTTTCCCTTCCTTTTCACCCCTTACTCTCCCTCCTTCTATGTAATGTATATGAGAAAACGCAGATTTGTTCAGAATGATGTGAAATATTAGGATATGGAAAGAGGGGAGAGAGAGATAGAGAGAGATATAGAGAGATAGAGAGAGAAAGAGAGAGACAGAGACAGACAGAAAGAACGAGAGAGAGCTGAACAGGAGTGTAGTGTCCCAAGCAATTAGCCAATGAAAGTGAGGGGAAACCTCCATGAAAACGCTGGTGGGCCATCGTTGTAAAGTTTCCCCTCGTCCAGTAAACACCTCTTACTGCTGTGCAAGTTTCTTCCTAAACACTTCTTGTTACATTAAGTTATTTGAGTTATAATATTAACAAACATTGTCTGATATATTACAAAAATTTACGCACAGTTTAGATTTGATTTAGTATTTGTTAATCCTCCAGAAATTGGTAGTTAGTTATTAAGACACAAGAATCTCGTTACACAGACACACAGACACACAGACACACAGACACACACACACACACACACACACACAATACACACACACACACACACACACACTTACACACATACACACATACACACACACACGCAAACACACACACACACACACACACACACACACACACACACACACACACACACACACACACACACACACACACACACACATATATATATACATATATATATATATATATATATATATATATATATATATATATATATATATATATATATATATATATATATATATATATATATATATATATATATATGTTTACATCTGTGACCGGCCAGGGTCGTGGGTTGGGGGAGGAAGTGGCCGCCCACGACACGGTCATTGGATGGTGAACAGTAGAACACCTCGGTTAATAGTGTGAGCATGGTGATTAGTGTGCCAAATGGCGAGGGTTTTTTCTAAATGGAACAGTAAGTGTATAACAATTAGCAAAAGTTAGTCAGTGATGTGCGTCTTGAGCGAGCACACAGGGCCACCCCCTCCCCCCCCATCCCTGATCACCTCCCCACATCCCAGCCTAAGACCACTGACTTCCTGACCAAGGGTGTTGCCGTTTAGTGCTCCACCAATTACAAGTTCCGCCGCTCCCTACTCCCCAACCTTCATCCCCCATGCATTCATGCTGTCCTTCACCGTCACCCCACAGATGGCGCCCTCCCACCCCCACGATATCAGCAATGTCACAAGTAGTCGCGGGCTCCCAGGAATCTTCACGACAGAGCCAAAGCAGTCGTTCACGAGGCATCTGTCGGGCGTGCTGCAGGGAATGTGCACTCAATCCCACATCTGGCAACATTCGTGCACACAATGGATGTCTAGGCTCCAGGAGAGCTCCAAATGAGAACAACCAACAGCCTCCCCCAGTAGACAGGGCTGACAGCTACCGTGACTTCACCTCTACAGAGGACCTCAAATCTGCAATCAAATTAACATCCACCAGGACTCTGACACACATCCCCAAAGCAGCTCTCCCTCAAGCTGCTAGCAAATTCACTGACCTTCTGAAGAAAGTCAACGATGCTCCTTCAAACAACAGATCCTGGCACAATCTGCTGCTTTTTGGCAATGCCTGTTTGGCTGTCCCACCAAGGAGGAACACATGTTATTAGGGCAATAAATGCATTCCCAAGGGATGACAACCTCGTCCGTCTCCCCCCTAGGGCGACAAACACCCGCCGGGCTAATGCCAACAACAGGACACCCGACGCCTCAAAAATCAGAGCCCAAATTAGCAAAAAAATAGAAGACGGTAATACTATTGGAGCTCTGAGACTTATAACCAGTGAGGATACCATCGCTCCCAAGGACGTCAGCACGGCGCAAGCTCTGAAGGACAAACATCCACCCAGTGCTCCCAGTACCAACATTGACCTCCCTGACATTGCAGCAGGCGAAGAACATCTAACCTTACAGGATGCTGATGTGTATAAAGCTGCTATGTCATTTCCACAGGGCTCAGCAGGAGATTTCACCAATTTAAGGCTTCAACACTTAAAACAAATACTCAATCCAGCACTTGGTGAGGTTTCAGAGAGGCTGCTGTCTGAACTCACCAAATTTTTCAACCTGTGCCTGGCTGGCAGTGTCCCAGAGGCCATCAGACCCCTTTTCTTTGGTGCCTCATTGTGTGCCCTCCGGAAAAAGGATGGCGGAATCAGGCCCATTGCAGTGGGTAACACACTTCAGCGCCTAGTCGCCAAGGCTGCAGTAAGAAGGGTGAGTCAAGAGGTTGCTGCAATGCTGAAACCAACCCAGCTCGGTTTCGGCGTTCAACAGGGCTGTGAAGCAGCTCCCCACGCAGCACAAGTATATATCAAAAACATGTCCGATGAAAAAGCCTTGGTCAAATTGGACTTTGCCAATGCTTTCAACTCAGTCAGAAGGGATGCTGCTCTCCAAGCAGTTTATAGAAACTTCCCTTCCCTTTATCCCTTCACAGAATCGTGTTACAGTGTGACTTCCAAACTATTGTTTGGGGGCCATGAAATTGACTCATGTGAGGGCGTGCAACAGGGGGACCCTCTCACCCCCTTTCTATTTTGTTTGGTCATCAAGGAAGTCACGGAAGCACTCTCCAGTGAGCTCAATATCTGGTTCCTGGACGACGGTACCCTAGCTGGCACAACAGAATCTCTCCTAGAGAGAAAGCCTGGGCCTTTCTTTAAACCCCACCAAATGTGAAATGGTTTCTACCAATCAACAGATGATCCAGAATATTAGTGCCGTTTTACCAGGAGCACGAGCCATTGATCCAGCCAATAGCACTCTCCTTGGTGCTCCTCTTGGGTCCAATGCCATCGATCTGATTCTAGAAAAAAAAGTCTCAGACCTCCGGACGATGGAAAGCAGGATGAAAGACATTGACACACACGATGCCTTCTACCTACTCACCAGGTGCCTGTCAATCCCAAAACTTACCTACTTTCTGAGATGCTCCCCAGCCTTCAGCAGTCCAAAACTTAAGGAATATGACTCTCTCTCCTGAAGACCATGCTAGAGAGTGTATTGAATCTTTCCCTTGACGATGGACAGTGGTTGCAAGCCTCACTTCCGGTCAGGCTTGGAGGGCTAGGAGTACGCAGATCCTCCCAGATTGCTCTACCAGCTTTCCTATCCTCTTCCATAGCATCAAACGAGTTGATAAGACAAATTCTTCCTGATACCCTCAGTGACTCAGCAGGAATAGAAGACCCTAGCTATGCCAGTGCCATCACCGAATGGGAGACTGTTGCTGCTCCAGCACCAAACCCTAGTGCAGCACTGGCTCACAAACAGTCAAGCTGGGATGGCCCAATTGCTGAAAAGGTGCTTGCCAACATGCTCAGGGCTGCGCCTTGCTGCCCCAATTCACACAGAATATACGTGTATTTGCGGCGAAGTGCAAGCAGACCAATACGGACCAATACGGTTCCAAAACCTAGGGCTGGCATGCAAGACACAATGAGGTCAACGACATCATTAAGAGAACCCTTGCTACAGCTGGATGCCTGCCGAGAGGGAGCCCCGATCACTAGCAGCCAACAATACCCACAACCCAGCAAACCGCCCCGATGGGATCATCATCTATCCTTGGAAGAATGACAAGCTCTTAGCATGGGACTCTACCTGTGTGTCCACACTGGCTGACACCTATATCCATCACAGTGTGGGGCGACAGGGAGAAGCTGCTGACCACAGGGAAGAGTACATGATCAGCAAGTACAGGGACATTAGCCAACAGTATCAATTTGTCCCAGTGGGATCAGAGACCTTGGGATCATGGGGAAAAAATGCCACACGTTTCCTTAAAGAATTGAGTTCCAGACTCATCGACACCACCAGGGACCCAAGGGCAGCCACTTTCATGTTCCAGCGCCTCAGCGTAGCCATCCAGAGGGGAAATGCTTGCTGCATACATGGCTCGCGTCCAGCCTCGGAGGAGCTGGAGGAAATTGATGATCTTTGATACATTGTGCCATTGTATTCATGTTTATGCTTTTTCTGTAAATGTATTCTGTTTATTAATAAATGTTCACATAAAATATAAAATATATAGGGGATGGTAGGAGAAGAAAATATTCAAACAGCTCCGGGGAGAACCTTGAGTTTTCCCTGAGGTACGTTTATTGTCTTCTCTGAGGATGAGGGTCCCCATTCCAGCTATAGAGGTGGTACTTCCCTATATATGTATCTTTAATATATATTTATATATATATATATATATATATATATATATATATATATATATATTATATATATATATATATATATATTTATATATATATATATTATATATAAGCTTTCAGTAAATAGGTGATATCACAATATGCAAAACAACAACTGTTGAAAAATAATGAATTTTCTTGATTTCTCACACTATCAAGAACTTACAAAAATAATTGAATAGCAGAAGCCTTATATGGCTGAGATATCACCTTGCATACAACATTACTCCCTCTCCAGTATAATGTGGGTGGGAGTGTCAAGGACCCAAATTTTATTAATTATATATGAGTAATTTGTATAACCCTGAACTAATATTCATATATAAATCAATACTTGACTCAAGCTTAATTCAATTATATTTCTCTCAGCCATAAACATTCTTGATAGTTCTTTCTCTGCCTTTTGAAAATCAACTAGGCGGTTAAAATCTCTCACATGAATAAACAGAACATTAGTCTCTTGTCCATTTTTAACGATATATTTATGTTGTTGTAATCGTTGTTTAAAGTTTTTTCCAGTTTGACCGTAATAAATTTAATTATACTTTGTTAAAGGATATTATAGACACAGCATCAATATTTTGTTGGGTATTTTTAATCAGATTTTTTTTTTTTACTGTATCAGATTTTAAATACAACTTTGATTTTAAGGTTCTTAAGTAGAGAAGGTATATCAAGAAGGTTTTCATAGTAAGGGAGAACCAACATATTCTTGATTGAATATGACATTTTTTCTTTTTTGAATTGTAAAATGTATTTCTAGCAATTTTAAAGGAGAAGGTATAACAAGAAAGCTTTCAGGGTAAGGTAGAACTAACTAATTTTTAGTTGAATAAGGATGGTTGTCCTTTTTCAAACTGTAGAAAGTATTTCTAGCAATTTTAACAGATTAATGAATTAAGTGTTCTGTGTATTTTTGATCATTACTTATATCGTAAATCTTCAAGATTTCATCATTTATGAACTCTGGGCTGAAAATAGGTAAAGTTCTCAAAAACATTGATGAGAATACAGAAAGTTGAACTCTGTCATGATGCAGAGAATAATAATGCACATAAGAAAAATTATTTGTTTGTCTTCTGTATATTTTGAATTTAAAATCATGGTTCCCATAATAATTAAGACGAAAAGGCAATGAGTTTTTTTTTTTTTTCAAACGCAACAATAAAATTCAATGAATGAGCTAGACTAATTAATTCAACAAGGAAATGGTTTATAAATATATTCTTAGGCATTAGATACAAAACATCAACATATCTGTACCGCTTAGCTATACTGGGAAGGATTTTGTTAAGCGGTTTTATTTTAAAATATTCCATGTATAAATTGCTATAGACAGGTGAGAGAGGATTTACCACTGCCGGTACCTACAATCATTGAGTTAATTAAACTTTGTATTGTGGATACAAAGTCTGTGGTTAATGGAGAGTTTTAAACTCAGCAGTTTGGTATTGCCGAACCGGCGAGTTTGGCCTATTGGTAGATCTATAAATATGTTTATCTACATATGGAATTATTTCATTTACCTAACTTTCTATAGTAAACTTAATGGAAGGAACCAGTGAGTCTAATTGCAATGCTATGACAGAACACATCATTCACGTACCTTAAACATTTGGTATTTGGAGTAAGGATATTTTAGAGTGTTTTGATATGAAAATACTCCATACACAAATTACTCAACACAGATAGAACATTTAAAGTACAATGTTTATCACAAGCCTACTAACATATGTTGATACAATGCTATTCGCATCACCAAACATATATTAAACAGATTTTAGATTAGATTTTGCCACCGAAGTGGCTAGTTTATTGAGAACCCCATATCCATCCTGTGGACGGTAGCACAAGAGCATATGGATGCACGAAAGGCCTAGGAACTAGGCAACAAAAAGATTAACAGGTGTACATTTGGATTCATATCTACATATCTACAGTTAGGGAATTTGTTTAGTATATCTGGTATCTTATTTTCATTAATAAGATATCCTGACATGTCACATGGGTTATTATACTGTCTATCTCTATATTCCTCAATTAAGCACATAGTGCTCAAGACAGTGACCATATGCCTGACCATATAATCTGCATTTAGTTTGATTCTCTGTGTGTCTCCCAAACTGCAAGAAGTACTTGCAACCAAGCCTAAGCCTGGCCACTGCAACATCAGTCAGTGTGCTCACATTGTAAGTTGCTCCATGTACATACTTATCTACGATCATGCTATCATAGTGGGTTATAGATCACTCAGACTTCTAACTGCATTCCAATAACACTCATTTTCACTATTTACTTCTCTCCTAATATTATTCCTAATGCTAGACACAGATATACCATTCTCTTTCAGGGTACTCTTCTTGCATAACATATCAACTTTATCACGAAGGAGTAATCCAATGTGTGATGGAATCCATAGCAATTATACATTAATTCCTTTCTTCCTGGTTTTTGCGAATCTATACCTGGCTTCTCAAATGAGCATGTTGTTGGAGTCATTATATGAGTCAAGAGCCTTCAATGATGACATGATGCTAGGATTGCAAACAATTCAGTTTGTAGTGTAGATGCCCAGTTGTTAATTCTTATGCCTAGTTCAACAAAGAGCAGATGCAGCCATGCCTGAAGATTCCTGTTTAGATTCATCAGTATACATAACTTGTGATAACTTATTACAAGCAGCTAGGCGAGAAATTTCTTCTTAACCAGTTGCTTTAACAAGTGATTTAAAGAAGGGATTACTAGCAATGAGCTTCTTGGGAGGGGTTTGCAGATATGTCTTATTCAATGAACACATCTTCCATGGAGGGGTGAAATGCTCTTGTTGTCTACAGTGATATAGTTCATGCAGGTTATAAAACTTAATATAATTGCATGTTTTCACAATCCAATTAGATCTGTGTGTATTTACTACTAGACATTTAGTAGGATTCAGAGTGACAATGTCTGGTTCATCTGTGGACTGGGTACCAAAGAGAACTATCAATATGACAGTTTTCTAAACACTATCACGCTGCACAAAGAACATTAATTTAGTTTAAAGAAATGAGATCAAATAGAAATCATCCGAAATGGATGAACAAACATATTTTAGGGCAGAATTTATAGGTATATCAAAAGTGATGAGGGCCATCCCATGAATCAATTTACTCACGTTAGAGGAAGATAAAAAAAAAAAGATAAGAAAAGCTAAATGGCATTATGAAATTAAAGTGGCATATGATTCGGAAACTAACCCGAAAATCTTTTTCCAAGTATACTGAACAGTGGTTAGAGAACAGTTAGGTCCTTGTAAAACTAACTCCGGACAGCTAGTGTGTCTAAAGAAAATAAGTTATATAATATCACAGTCAATAGGAATATGGTAATCAAACAGATTTACCGAGTAAAGGAAAATAAATCCCCAGGCCCTGATGAACATTTTTCAAGGGTTCTTAAGGAATTCATAATGGAACTTTGTGAACCATTAACTAACCTTTTAAATATATATCCTCAAAGAGGTGTAGTGAATGATATGTGGAAGATGGCTAATATAATTCCTATTTTTAAAGCAAGGGACAAGTCATTACCGTCAAATTACCACCCAGTAAGTCTGACCTGAATTGTAGGCAAATTACTAGAGTCAATTATAACAGAGTATGAGAGATCGAATTATGCCTATCTTGATAAGCACTGATTCACGAGGAGCTGTTTCTCCCAGAATAATTTACTGACTTTCTTCACTAGACTACTGCGCCAAAGACTTTTAAAGAAAGTGGCAGCTCATAGCACTAAGGAAAGAGCCCTGTCATGGATCGAGGCATGGCTCACAAACTGGAAAGCAGAGAGTCTGCATAAGTAGGGTGAAATCTCAGAGGGGCTCAGTCACATAGATCAGTTTTAACCCCACTGTTGTTCTTAATATACATTAATAATTTTGACGAGGAATAACAAGTGGTATGAGCGAATTCGCTGACGATACAAAAACAGGCAGAGGAAGATGCCACAGTACGTCAGGATTCAGATCAGCTCATGTCATGGTCTGAAAAGTGGTATATGCAGCTCAATGTGGGCAAATGCAAAGTCCTTATGCAGGGGAATGTAAATAACTCTATCACTTATAAACTAAACAATATACACCTTAGCTATACAGAATGTGAAAGAACCTGAAGCCAAGACAGCAATCCTAAACGTACGTGATATGGCAAACTGATTACTGGGATTTATATCAAGAAGTATAAGCAACAGGAATCCAGAGGTAACATTGTAGCTCAATTCTGGTCTCCATATTACAGAAGGGATATAAATTCGTTAGAAATCATTCAAAGTTAATCCATTGCATAAGAAATCTTCCAAAGAAAGAAAGACTGAAATTCCTTCAACTACATTCTTTTGTAAGACGAAGAATGAGAGGGAGACATGAAGTGTATAAGCGGAAGATGGGCATCAACAAGGGAAATACCAATAAGGTTCTGAAAATATCACTCCAAGAAAGATCTCGAAATAATGTATTCAAATTGAATAAGATTAGATTTAGAAAAATATAAGAAAGTATTGGTTTGGAAACAGAGTAGTAGATGAGTG
>NC_069446.1:24219208-24231708 GCF_026875155.1 Cherax quadricarinatus | reverse complement strand
CTACTGTAGTTCACCCTGGCTGCTGTGTTCTACCTGGCTGCTGTGGTTCACCACCTGGCTGCTGTGGTTCACCATGGCTGCTGTGGTCACCCTGGCGTACCTGTGGTTTACCCTGGTGCTGTGTTCACCCTGGCTGCTGTGGTTCACCCTGGCTACTGTGGTTCACCCTGGCTGCTGTAGTTCACCTGGCTGCTGTGGTTCACCCTGGCTGCTGTGGCTCACCTGATGCTGTGACTCACCCTGGCTGCTGTGGTTCACATGGCTCCTGTGGCTCACCCTGGCCGCCTTGGTTCACAATGGCAGCTGTGGTTTACCCTGGTTGCTGTGGTTCACCGTGGCTACTGTAGTTCACCTGATGATGTGATTCACCCTGGCTGGTGTGGTTCAACCTGGCTGCTGTGGTTTACCCTGGCTGCTGTGGCTCATCCTGGCTTCTGTGGTTTACCCTGGCTGCTGTGGCTCATCCTGGCTGCTATGGTTTATCCTGGCTGCTGTGGCTCATCCTGGCTGCTGTGGTTTGCCCTGGCTGCTGTAGTTCACATGATACTGTGGTTCACCCTGGCTGCTGTAATTCACTCTGGTTACCGTGGTTCACCTGGTTGCTGTGTTTCACCCGACAGCTGTGACTCACCCTGGCTGCTGTGGTTCACCCTGGCTGATGTGGTTCACCCTGGCTGATGTGGTTCACCTTGGATGCTGTAGTTCACCTGATACTGTGTTTCACCTGATTCTGTGGCTCACCTGATTCTGTGGGTCTCCTTGGTTGCTGTGATTCACGTTGCTGCTGTGGCTCACCCTGGCTGCTGTGGCTCACCCTGGCTGTTGTGGCTCACCCTGGCTGCTGTGGTTCACCCTGGCTTCTGTGGTACACCCTGGTTTCTGTAGTTCACTTGATGGTTGTGTTCACTTTGGCGCTGGGCTTATCGCGCTGTGGCCCGTGGTGCTATGATTCACCGTGGCTGCTGTGGTTCACCCTGGCTGCTGTGGTTCACGTTGGCTGCTGTGGTTCACCCTGGCTACTGTAGTTCACCCTGGCTGCTGATGTTCACTTGGCTGTTGTGGTTCACCCTGGCTGCTGTGGTTCACCCTGGCTGCTGTGGTTCACCTGCTACTGTGTCACTGGTGCTGAAGTTCACCTGGCTGTTGCGGTTCACCCTGGCTCTTGTGGCTTCACCTGGCTGCTGTGTTTCACCCTGGCTGCTGATGTTCACCTGGCTGTTGTGGTTCACCTGGCTATTGTGGCTCACCCTGGCTGCTGTGTTTCACCCTGGCTGCTGTGATTCACCCTGGCTGCTGTGGTTCACCCTGGCTGCTGTGGTTCACCCTGGCTGCTGATGTTCACCTGGCTGTTGTGGTTCACCCTGTCTATTGTGGCTCATCCTGGCTGCTGTTTCACCCTGGCTATTGTGGCTCACCCTGGCTGCTGTTTCACCCTGACTGCTGTGGTTCTCGGGAACATTGAAGTCATAACGTTTGCCAGTAACTCCTTGGCTAGTCTGATTCCTTATGATATTAAACCATTATTTTCTCGTGCATTCTTTTTTGACCTTAGAAATATAATTGAGCAACACTCTTCTCCGCTTCCTTGCAAAAGCGACTGTCCGAAGTCTTGGCAGAGAGGCGGCCATGATGCTTCAGGTAAACCAGCTTGGCTTTAAGGTTCCTCAGAGTTGTGATGCTAGAGTTTCTGTGGCCAGATCCTATATGACTCACGTACTTTAAGATAATACTGTAGTGAAATTAGATCTCAAGTATGCATTAATTTTAGTGAAATAAAATATATTTGATTTAGAGCTGCTCCGAAACATATTGTAAGTTTTTAATTATTTTGCAGCTGGTTACAGCGACAATTTTGAAGCAAGAAATAATTTCGTTGAAAGGTTCCATTGAAAATATTCTTGCATCCGATTTCTCTTTTACAAAGCGAGTTGGGTAATTCATAGCAGACAGGCAAGTGAGGTAAACATCTTGATCCTAGACGATGACACCCTGGTACAAAAGTAGTAATGAACGATTACCATTAAATAAACAGAAGAATGCGGGTACCAGGCGCAGCTATGTAACCATTCAGCCACGAGTGTTCTAATTGGATGATTTTTACTGTAGGGTTTGTCCACTTTCGAACCCAGTGCCATAGTAGATCGTCGTCTGCTCAAAAAATTGTTATCTTATAAGGGGCAGAGTTCAAAAATATTAATAATTTTATCGAATATCATTGGGCTAAACACACTGCCTTGCAAAATCACTCCTCTGTTTGGGGATCATTATTCACTCTCAAGGCAAATCCGGAAGTTTCTTGACACCCAGAGAGGTTACACGAATCTTGCCACATTTCTATTCATTTCATCCTGTTTAAATTTCAACAAAATTCTGTGTGGTCACGCTGTTTCGTACCCCTTGATTGCTTTTCCCAGCGCCATTATTGAATGGAGAATGGACCTTCCTATCGGGAATCCAGTCTAATATAATACAAGGGCCCATTTGTTTCTAGGTATCCAGATAGACGCCTACTGTTCATTACTTTGCAGACGCACCTCGGCAGAGCGATTGGTCTATCTGTAAATAAGAAAGATTCGTTCCTGGTATGAGAATAATCAAAGTTATCAGTGCATTCAAAAACTCTTGTACTGTCTTGTTGTTCCGAATAGTATTATAAACTTGTCGAAGTGTCCAGTGGTCCTCTGGTGGATGTCTGCAGAAACAACTCTATACCCTTCCCTTCCATTGTTGTCTTCCTTCCCCCTCTTTGCTTCCACGGACAAAGTTCTGTCTCCACAGACTCCTCAGTGCACCACTGAAAGAGGAAGCTGGCCGCTCTGTGATCCTTGGTTTCTGTGATGAGTTTTTCGCTCAGCTCTTTGAGGAACTTTAGAGCACGCTTGCTCCATGCTCCAAGGGTCTCCGACCCCACTGGTATGAAATTATAGCAAGGGGGAAGGCCTTCATATATACGGGTTTTCTAGGTCTTCCTGTTGCTGGCGGCTCCACCCCGTTCCGCTTCAGAGTATGGCAAATAGATGTCCGGTAATGTGGCGGCACAGGTAATTTGCTTACCATCATATATATATATATATATATATATATATATATATATATATATATATATATATATATAATGTTATATGCATTGCGAACGAGTGATGAAAAGATGCAAAGTAATCATAGAGTTGAATGACAGATCTAGGCCTTTCATGTTGCAACCAACACATCATCAGGAGCTTGCGCTCTTGCAGAAATGAGTAGAAAACCCAGTCAGATTGATTCAGGCAAACGGCTCTCTGTCCTGAATAACCGAAATGGGCGCTAGGCAGAGTGCCAAGTGCAAGAAAATGCAGACAGAATATTACAGCAGGAAGGCGAGGTAGGGGTCGGCCTAGGAAAGGATCGAGGGAGTGGGTAAAGAAGGTTTTGTGTGCGAGGGGTTTGGACTTCCAGCAAGTGTGCGTGAGCCTGTTAGATGGTAGTGGCGACAAATGGTTTTTACGACTTGACGTGCTGTTGGAGTGGGAACAAGGTAATGTTTATGAATGGATTCAGGGAAACGGTCAGGCCGGACATGAGTCCTGGAGATGGGAAGTACAGTGCCTGCACTCTGAAGGAGGGGTGTTGATGTTACAGTTTTATAACTGTAGTGTAGGCACGCCTCTGACAAGACAGTGATGGAGAAATGATGATGAAAGTGTTTCATCTTTCTAGAGTCACCCTGCCTTGGTGGGAGACACTAGATGAGTTAAAGAAAACAAAGTATGAAAATATAAAACCCATAATCTTTGAATATGTAGCAGTAACCTAGTGACCACAGCACTAGGGACATGTCAGTTAATTCAGAGATACTGCCAGGCTCCAAACTGTTTCGCTGTGAAAAGCTTTAAATTCTGATTACAAAATTATCTGGCAATTGTTTTAGAATATTATTAAATAAAATGGGTCTAGAGCCAACAAACATAAAGAAGAGAGAAATGCTCTTAGTTAAAGACACTAACCTCACCTAAGTCTTGAGCAGATGTTAGCCAAACAATAAAGAGGGGAAGAAAAGCAGACCCTAAATACCCCTCAATTCGTATGTATGGAACAAAATTTACAACAGTCCAAAGAGTTCGAATCTTGCTAGGTTATATTTAACTGATACCCATGGAAGAATTATACACATCCCTAAGCACCTGGGGTCGGAAATGGGCACTACTAACTTCTCTACAATATAACCTCCCTAAATCCCCTTACCAGTAAGAGATTCCCTGTTTTCATAAGTGTACAACTCCTGCAAAGTAACAGAAGGGGACTCTAAGTAATTTCTATTTCAGACCCTGCCGAATCAAAGACAGAAGAAGGGAAACATCTATCTGTTGATCTTCGCTGATGGCCGTTCCATCGGATATTGGAATGAGAAGCGTCTGGCAGTCCTGTCACCCAGGAATAGGACGGCTTGACCATGGGATCCTGCCTCGGCCAGCTGCCATCGTAAAACGAATTGCCCAAACCAATAAAGGATTTCCCCAGAGTAAGGTCAGCATTCAACAGATTTTCCCTTCGATGTTGTGCGTGATGCGGCTGCATCTGTACCAGTTCAAGTGCAAAACTTTCAGCATCCAGTACAAGGTCATAACATTCTGGTAGAGAGGACATCGTTACCAATAAGTAGTAGAGGGAGGAAAATTACCGGCTAACCGTATGCCGCTAACAACACATATCTTCTGAGGTGAGATGTACTCCGTCCCTCGACAAATAATAGGATGTACCGGTATCCCTAATGGTATTATTAGCAGTTAAAGATAAATTTGACTCTCAAAATGAGACTTTTCCTACATTCCTATGCATTCCTCTACTTCGTCCTGCGATACTGGATGTCACGCTACAGAAAAAAGAATTCCTATGGGTTTCTAATTATTGGACTTTCCCGTATTCCAAGACATACCACTTGTCGAGGACTTCCTCAGGAATGTGAAACAGTCGGTAATAGTAATAAAATATCTCAGACTCTGAGATATTGTCTCTGCTAGTACCTACAGTACTTGTAACTTTTGTTTACCCATAGCCTCACTCTTTCCAATATCTGAAGGACTTATCTCCAGGGGAGTGTCGAGAGAAAGATTTAGAATAATGAGCTTTCTCAGACAGACAG
This sequence comes from Cherax quadricarinatus, assembly GCF_026875155.1. Classification (NCBI taxonomy): domain Eukaryota; kingdom Metazoa; phylum Arthropoda; class Malacostraca; order Decapoda; family Parastacidae; genus Cherax; species Cherax quadricarinatus. The sequence goes on along the minus strand of NC_069446.1, from coordinate 24,226,589 downwards.
CGATTAGCTTCGAAGGTAACTGTCAATTTAGGCTCTTGTATTTCTGATGTTAAAACACGGCTCTCAAGAAATACACGATCAGGACTAACAAGTGTAAAGCAATTTTCTAACAAGCCATCATCACTTAAGTTAGCAACATCCGGTGAGTTTTACTACGTTGATAAGATATTAGACTTCCGTAGTGAAATCCATATGTGGCTGCCCAGGTTAACTCCTTTTCAGCTTAAATTTATGTCTATATTTTGCTATGATGCACTGTTATACACAGACTAAGTAGACTTTACAATATGAAACTTACAAAAACTCACCATACAACCTTGTGCCTTTCCATAGTATTGTATGAACAAGTGCTGCTCAGTACTCAATCGGTCACTGCCAAGATCGTGCCTGATTCTAGAATTACTCTACTAATCGATCAGCTCGGCTTCAGATTTCTGCCCCTCAAGGAAGGTTCCTTGATGTTGGTGAGGGGCTCTTGATTTAGGGAATTGGATCTGTGCTCCAGTTCCCCGAATTAAGCCTGAATGCCTTCCACATCCCCCCCCCCCAGGCGCTGTATAATCCCACGGGTTTCGCGCTTCCCCTTGATTATAATAATAATAATAATTCAGATTTCTGCAGACTACAACGCTCACCACAGGGACGACGATATTGCCTTCTTCCCTATCATATTCCATATTAACAAACTCAGGCTGTTCCCTAGCCTGTTCTAGCATAGGTTTCACTGATTAGAGGGCTACAGAAGCACATAGATAAACCTGGTATGCCGCCAGTTGCCTTCTCGACTGGTCGATTGGTACGATCGTCACCACTTGACAGGGGAGCGGAGACAAACACAAGTTCTCTGTGCATAGACACACTATGTAGAGAAGTCATAGTTGATGAGGCAGACTTTATCTTGTTGCAGATTATCTCACGAGGTTGTACCAAGAGAATTAGCCAATAAGACGAACAGTACACCAGCAATGGTGTAGACAGTGCATAAGAGTGTATGAGTTTATAAGCTTTATTCAGTCAAGTACTCATTCATGCTCTCTCTCTATTAATCTAGTCGTGTTATGTCAGTCAAGTGTAAATACGGATACTCAAAAAGAAAAAAAAACACATTTAGTGTATTACTTAAAATTTTTTGGTTACTGAAATTGAATGGTACCTCGCTGGTATTCTAACTATACAACCAGGTAGTAATTTCGGCTGCCTGACTTGAAGCATTTTGTTGTTTTTTTGAGTTTTCGTTTTTGAATGAATGAAATGGTGAAGGGGAAGAAAATCCTGTTGAGCGGCTTGTAGTACAGCATTTTTCCTGACTGCTATAAAAGCATTGGAAAAACCAATTGCAATCAGAACTTCTAGGTCTATTAGAGTACCAGTCTGAATTCGTGCTGTGCTGTTGCCTCACAACACAGCTCAATCCCTGACCCAACACTCGCACCTGCACTGGCAACATCACGGGGAAGAGCGTTGCCAACAACACTGAGTGGGATTCCTTCAATTATTTTTACTTTAGGCACAGAGGGATCCACCAAAAAGAGTGGCCTAATGAAATAGAATCTCACTCCTTGACAAAAGGGTTGTAAAGCTGAGATTTAAGCATATGACGATGGAGAGAGAAAATAGAAGGTTAGAAGGAGACAAGGAATAGGGGAATAATGAAGAGATAAATTAGACAAAAGACTGGAGAGAGGAGAAAGAAGAAAGAGAAAATACAATGGAAGGGAAGATGGTAAATCACAGGAGAGAAATAGATAAATAGATAGATACCGAGAAACAGGGACAGCGAGAAAAATTCTTATTAGGGAAATAATATTAAGTGTAGAAAATACAGCAAGACGAGACTGAGTGATAAATAAAAATGAGTTACTGGATAAACGAAATTAACCGAACTTGACGTTATTAAAGGATAAGAGATCCAGAGGAGGCATGATAATAACATGCAAAATACACACGTAACATAATTCGTAAACATGGATAGATTGCTCGAAAGGTGAGAAATAGCTACCGAAGACCAGAGTTGGAAGTTATAAACACTGATGGGTGCCAGAGATATCAGAAAGCATATCCTCAGCCTCACGGTAGAGAGGAAGTGAAATGATCTGGACGATGAAGTAGGTTCTATAATTTGTTTTATGAATTACAGAGCCCGAGAGGATGGGAGGGAAGAACTCCAGCAAATGGCTAGTTAAAAGTCAGGCCTAGAAGCAGACTCACTCCAACCATAACCTGTTTAGTACAATTATACTTCATACACACACACACACACACACACACACACACACACACACACACACACACACACACACATACACACACACACACACACACACAGGAGGCAGGATCCATACATACATAGCTTTAAAAAGAGTTATAATAAAGCTCATGGAGCAGGAAGAGTGATCTAGTAGCGACCAGTGAAGAAGCGAGGTCAGGAGCTGTAAATCGACCCCTGTAACCACAGCTAGGTGAGTACAACAAGGTGAGTACACACACACAAGGCTGTTGCCCAAAGGAGATATGGCATCTGAAGCAGGTACACCCCTATTAAATGAGAAGCCCAGTGGAAAGGAAGAAGACAAGACATACACTAAGGCCCTATCAGTCCACCAAGCAAGGCCGAGGAATATAGGGGAAGAGTTGTTAGGAGCACGGATAGCAGTAAGTGAGGGGGGAGAAGGTAGAGAAGGTGACAGGTCCCATGCAGAGGCACAACCATGCCACCAAGAGTTAAGGAAAAAATAAAGGAGAAAATGGCTATGCACAAACGGGATCCAGAGACACAGAGGGGGGGGGGAAAGGCAATGGAAGGAGGAGTGGAAGAAGTCAATGTTTATTCATGGGCTTCAGGAGAGCGAAGGGAGCACACATAATGAAAGATGGCAGAAAGAAAAACAGGAGATTGAAAACATCATCAAAGAATAGGTGAGGAGGATATGACTGAGATAGTAAATGTTCATAAAAGAGGAGGGTACTTGAAGGGGAGAAATCTGCCGGTCAAACTGATTTTCAAGACAGAAATAGTGCAGAACAGGATCCTGCAAGAGAAACCAAGGCTGAAGTAATCATCAACATAGAAGAGGGTGTTCCTAGATCACAACAGAACATAAACAGAATGGCAGCAGCTGAGGGAAAAGACACAGAAACGAAAGAGGCTAGGAAGAGAGACAAGGACAGAGTCAGCAGAGGACAATCAGAGCCAGGCAGAACAACAAGCACAGGCACACACAGAACCTCCATCAGAACCCCATGGCCAAACATACAATCCCAACACAAACTACAATCTACATATACAGCCCCCTCCCCACAATATGCTACAGGATCCCACAGCACACTGCCAGGTCCCCCACCCTCACAGACCTCCCAGAACACAGTGTTGGAGAGGCATCACTGGAGATCATAGCTATCACTGAAACCAAGCACACAGGAATGATAACAAATGCCATCTTTCCAACAGGATATCAGATCCTGAGGAAAGACAGAGGAAACAGAGTGGGTGGAGGAGTGGCACTGCACATCAAAAACTAATAGGATTTTGATGAGCTGGAGAGAGGAGGCAGAGGAAAAGCAAGAGACAACATAATAGGAATACTTCAGTCTGGAGGTCCCAAGGTAGTAATTGCAGCGGTGTATAACCCACCACAGAACAGCAGGAGGCCAAAGCAAGAGCACAATGAGAGTAACAGAGCGATGGTTGACACACTGGCTGAAATGGCCAGAAGAGCTCATGAAAGCAGGCAAAGCTACAGATTGTGGGTAACTTCAATCACAAAAAAAAATTGAATGGGAGAACTTGGAAACACATGGGGGCTAAGAAAAGTGGAATTCTAAGATGATGGAGGTGGTACTGAAAAACTTCATGTACCAACATGTAAAGGACACTACCAGAGAGAGAGAGGAGAGGATGAACCAGCGAGACTGGACCTAGTATTCACATTGAGTAGTGCAGATATTGAGGACATCACTTATGAAAGAACCCTCGCGGCCAATAACACGTGGTTCTGAGCTTTGAATACATAGTAGAGTTACAAGTGGAGAGGGAAGCAAGAAGGGCAGGACGAATGAAGCCCAACTAAAAGAGAAGGGACTACAGAGGCTTGAAGAATTTCCTGAACGAGGTTCAGTGGGACAGAGCACTGGCAGGGAAGTCAGTGAATGAGATGATGGAATATGTGACAACAATATTCAACGAAACTGAGGAGAGGTTTGTACGCAAGGGAAACAAAAATAACAGGAAGACCAGGATGAGCCTTTGGTTCACTCAAAGGTGTAGAGATGCCAAAACCAAGTGTGCTAGAGAAGGCAAAGGACCCAGAAGAATAAGGAGAGCAGTCGTAGAACCAAAAATGAATATACACAGATAAGAAGGGAGGCACAATGACAATATGAAAATGACATAGTAGCGAAAGCCAAATCTGACCCGAAGCTCTTGTACAACCACATCAGGAGGACACAACAGTCAAGGACCAGGTAATAAGGCTGAGGAAGGAAGGATGAGAGATCACAAGAAATGACCGATAAGTATGTGAGGAGCTCAATATGAGATTCCAAGAAGTGTTCACAGAGGAGACGGAAGGGATTCTGGAAAGAAGGAAAGGTGGGCTACACCGTTAAGTATTGGGCACAGTACATACAACAGAGGAGGAAGTGAAATGGCTGCTATGCAAGCTAGATACCTCAATGGCGACAGGGCCAGATAACATCTCTCCATGGCTCCTGAGAGCAGGAGCAGAGGTGTTGTGTGTGACACTAACAACAATCTTCAACAGATCTATCGCAACAGGACGACTATCTGAGGTATGGAAGACAGGAAATGTAGTCGAATTTCTAAAAAAGGAGACAGACACAAAGTACTAAACTACAGACCAGTGTCGCTAACATGTATAGTATGCAAAGTCTTGGAGAAGATTATCACGGGAAGAGTAGTGGAGCAACTAGAAAGGAATGAGCTTATCAACGACAACCAGCACGGGTTCAGGGATGGGATGTCCTGTGTCACAAACCTACTGGAGTTCTATGACAAGGTGACAGAAGTAAGACATGAGAGAAAGAGAGGGGTGGGTAGATTGCATTTCCTCGGACTATAATAAGGCTTTTGACACAGTTCCACACAAGAGATTAGTGCATAAGCTGGAGGACCAGGCAGGAATAACAAGGAAGGGACTGCAATGGATCAGGGAATACCTATCAGGAAGACATCAGCAGGTCATGGTATGTGACGAGGTGTCTGAGTGGGCGCTTGTGACGGGCGGGAATCCAGAGAGCGTCAGTCCTTGGATCGGTGCTGTTTCTGGTATATGTGAACGACATGTCGGAAGGACATGTCGTTACAGAAGTGTCTCTGTAAGACCGGGCATATTTCCTGAGGCACACATTAACCAAACAACTGCTGCAGCATATGGGTGCCTAGCTAACCTAAGAATAGCTTTCCGACATCTCAATAAGGAATCGTTCAGGACCCTGTTCATCGTGTATGTCAGGCCTATATTGGAGTATGCAGCACCAGTTTGGAACCCACACCTAGCCAAGCTTGTAAGGAAATTAGAGAAAGCCCAAAAGTTTGCAACAAGACTAGTCCTGGAGCTTGGGAGCATGTCATACGAGGAGAGATTAAGGGAAATCCACCTGACGACACTGGAGGACAGGAGAGATTGGAGATATGCGATAAAGACATATGAAATACTGAGAGGAATTGATTGGGTCACAATTGGAAGTTGAAGTTTAAGATGAATCAAAGGAATATTAGGAAGTACTTCTTCACTCACAGAGTTTTCAAGAAGTGGAATTATCTGAGAAGTGATTTAGTGGGGGCAAGATCCACACATAGCTTTAAGAAGAGGTATGATAAAGCTGTAATAATGTTGGCAGAATTACCGACAATATGTAAAGTAAAAGGACACAAGTGCAACTAATGTGACACTTTCATTGTGGCAACGTTTTGCTCTTCAGGAGTTTTGTCACGGCCTGACAAAGTACTTATGTCCTTTTACTTTACATATGATAAACCTCATGGAGCAGGAAGAGTGACCTAGTAGTGGCCAGTAAAAGGTGGGGCCAGGAACTGTGACTCGATCCCTGCAACCACAACCAGGTGAGTTCAACTAGATGAGTACACACACGCACACACACACACACATACACACACACACACACACACACACACACACACGCACACACACACACACACACACACACACATACACACACATACACAGTTTTAAGAAGAGGTATGACAAAGCTCAGGAAGCAGAGAGGGAGAGGACCTAGTAGCGATCAGTGAAGAGGCGGGGCCAGGAGCTGAGTCTTGACCTCTGCAACCACAATTAGGTGAGTACACACACACACACAACACACACACACACACACACACACACACACACACACACACACACACACACACACACACACACACACACACAGTCACACAGTCACGCAGACGTCGGGGCACAAGGCATGCAGTAAATGCTAGCAGTAATCAGTGGTAGTGACAACGTCAGTGAACAATCCTACGAGTGATAACCTAAGTTATTAGTTTAAAAAAAGTAGAGAGGAAGCCTGAAATCATTAATATTTCAAAGTGCCAAACAATTAGGGGCCTAGTAGGCACCTGTTGCCACACAGATTCAAATGTACAAAGGTCAAAGTGAGTGTGGAAGTGGGAGTTCAAGAATTACGAGAGATTGGTTAACAAGTGAAATGTGGGGCACCATACAGTGAGAGTGAAAAAGTTAATAAGCAAAAGGAGAAAGGAAAAATAAAATATATAACAAGGGAAGGTGGCAGTAGTAGGCCTGCTGAAACAGTGACGTCACAACAGTTGTGTGCCATTATACATATAAAGTGTAACACCGAATGTGAAAAGTGAAATCACCTGAGGAATGCGGGATGTATGAGCATATATGGTTATAAACATCACAGTTGAAGGATTTTCAAAATAGTGATAGAAGGCCTATGTACGACGACTACGTCATCAGCATCTGGCAACTTGTCATCGTGCCGCTGCCAGCGCAAGTATTGCTTACCTATTGAGATTGCATGTTGTCAGATTCTGGTCTCTGATCACTATTAGATGCAGGTCACTCACTCCTGCAAGCTATTACCAGAATTAGAGTAGAAATAGCATAGATAAAGTGAAGATAGTGTTGATGAGAGTGTGAGGAGTAAAGCGGTCTAGCGAGGGATAACGTCAGACACTTATAGAAGCTAAGACAAGCTAAATTTTACAACCTACTTACTTTCTGCATTTTATAAGTAGAATTGATAAGTATTAGAGTTACTATTGGTAAGTTTTAGAATTACTGGTATTAATACTGGTATTTATTAGCAGTATGAATACTTAGAAGTGGGGGCACACACACAAACACACATACACACAGGAACAAGCGGTCAG
>NC_069446.1:24186708-24214208 GCF_026875155.1 Cherax quadricarinatus | reverse complement strand
TAACCTTGTTATAGCAAGAGCAATTTATTTTAGCCTAACCCAACTAAATATATTTTAGATTTGTTTACAGTAATTTAATACTAAACAAACACAATGAAATATATTTTTTTCGTTAGGTTCAGAATAATTTTGGCGAAATTATTATATACAAAAATTTTAGCTTGTCCTATATGGCAAGATGAGCGTTGCTATTAAAGCCAAGATCTTAAGTTCCGCCTATTCAGCACGATATATATATATATATATAATATATATATATATATATATATATATATATATAATATATATATATATAATACATTTTTCAAGAAAAAGAGGATAAATAAGTATACAAGATATGATGTAGGGCGAAATGACAGTAGTTGTTGGATTATGTATTGGTAGATAAAAGACTGTTGAGTAGACTTCAGGATGTACATGTTTATAGAGGGGCCACAGATATATCAGATCACTTTCTAGTTGTAGTTACACTGAGAGTAAAAGGTAGATGGGATACAAGGAGAATAGAAACATCAGGGAAGAGAGAGGTGAAGGTTATAATAACTAAAGGAGGAGGCAGTTAGGGTAAGATATAAACAGCTATTGGAGGATAGATGGGCTAATGAGATCATAGGCAATGGGGTCGAAGAGGTATGGGTAGGTTTAAAAATGTAGTGTTAGAGTGTTCAGCAGAGTTTGTGGTTACAGGAAAGTGGGTGCGGGGGGGAAAGAGGAGCGATTGGTGGAATGATGAGTGAAGAGAGTAGTAAGGGAGAAAAAGTTAGCATATGAGAAGTTTTTACAAAGTAGAAGTGATGCAAGGAGGAAGAGTATATGGAGAAAAAGAGAGAGGTTAAGAGAGTGGTGAAGCAATGTAAAAAGAGAGCAAATGAGAGAGTGGGTGAGATGTTATCAACAAATTTTGTTGAAAATAAGAAAAAGTTTTGGAGTGAGATTAACAAGTTAAGAAAGCCTAGAGAACAAATGGATTTGTCAGTTAAAAATAGGAGAGGAGAGTTATTAAATGGAGAGTTAGAGGTATTGGGAAGATGGAGGGAATATTTTGAGGAATTGTTAAATGTTGATGAAGATAGGGAAGCTGTGATTTCGTGTATAGGGCAAGGAGGAACAACATCTTGTAGGAGTGAGGAAGAGCCAGTTGTGAGTGTGGGGGAAGTTTGTGAGGCAGTAGGTAAAATGAAAGGGGGTAAGGCAGCCGGGATTGATGGGATAAAGATAGAAATGTTAAAAGCAGGGGGGGATATAGTTTTGGAGTGGTTGGTGCAATTATTTAATAAATGTATGGAAGAGGGTAAGGTACCTAGGATTGGCAGAGAGCATGCATAGTTCCTTTGTATAAAGGCAAAGGGGATAAAAGAGAGTGCAAAAATTATAGGGATAAGTCTGTGAGTATACCTGGCAAAATGTATGGTAGAGTTATTATTGAAAGAATTAAGAGTAACACGGAGAATAGGATAGCAGATGAACAAGGAGGCTTTAGGAAAGGTAGGGGGTGTGTGGACCAGGTGTTTACAGTGAAACATATAAGTGAACAGTATTTAGATAAGGCTAAAGAGGTCTTTGTGGCATTTATGGATTTGGAAAAGGCGTATGACAGGGTGGATAGGGGGGCAATGTGGCAGATGTTGCAGGTGTATGGTGTAGGAGGTAGGTTACTGAAAGCAGTGAAGAGTTTTTATGAGGATAGTGAGGCTCAAGTTAGAGTATGTAGGAAAGAGGGAAATTATTTCCCAGTAAAAGTAGGCCTTAGACAAGGATGTGTGATGTCACCGTGGTTGTTTAATATATTTATAGATGGGGTTGCAAGAGAAGTAAATGCGAGGGTCTTGGCAAGAGGCGTGGAGTTAAAAGATAAAGAATCACACATAAAGTGGGAGTTGTCACAGTTGCTCTTTGCTGATGACACTGTGCTCTTGGGAGATTCTGAAGAGAAGTTGCAGAGATTGGTGGATGAATTTGGTAGGGTGTGCAAAAGAAGAAAATTTAAAGTGAATACAGGAAAGAGTAAGGTCATGAGGATAACAAAAAGATTAGGTGATGAAAGATTGGATATCAGATTGGAGGGAGAGAGAATGGAGGAGGTGAATGTATTCAGATATTTGGGAGTGGACATGTCAGCGGATGGGTCTATGAAAGATGAGGTAAATCATAGAATTGATGAGGGGAGAAGGGTGAGCGGTGCACTTAGGAGTCTGTGGAGACAAAGAACTTTGTCCTTGGATTCAAAGAGGGGAATGTATGAGAGTATAGTTTTACCAACGCTCTTATATGGGTGTGAAGCATGGGTGATGAATGTTGCAGCGAGGAGAAGGCTGGAGGCAGTGGAGATGTCATGTCTGAGAGCAATGTGTGGTGTGAATATAATGCAGAGAATTCGTAGTTTGGAAGTTAGGAGGAGGTGCGGGATTACCAAAACTGTTGTCCAGAGGGCTGAGGAAGGGTTGTTGAGGTGGTTCGGACACGTGGAGAGAATGGAGCGAAACAGAATAACTTCAAGAGTGTATCAGTCTGTAGTGGAAGGAAGGCGGGGGTAGGGGTCGGCCTAGGAAAGGTTGGAGGGAGGGGGTAAAGGAGGTTTTGTGTGCGAGGGGCTTGGACTTCCAGCAGGCATGCGTGAGCGTGTTTGATAGGAGTGAATGGAGACAAATGGTTTTTAATACTTGACGTGCTGTTGGAGTGTGAGCAAAGTAACATTTATGAAGGGGTTCAGGGAAACCGGCAGGCCGGACTTGAGTCCTGGAGATGGGAAGTACAGTGACTGCACTCTGAAGGAGGGGTGTTAATGTTGCAGTTTAAAAACTGTAGTGTAAAGCACCCGTCTGGCAAGACAGTGATGGAGTGAATGATGGTGAAAGTTTTTCTTTTTCGGGCCACCCTGCCTTGGTGGGAATCGGCCAGTGGATAATAAAATATATATATATATATATTATATATATATATATATATATATATATATGTCGTGCCAAATATGTAAAACTGGTCAATTAGCAAGAACTCATTTAAAATTAAGTCCTTTCTAAAATTTTCTCTTATACGTTTAAAGATATATTTTTTTCATTAATGTTAATGTAAAATTTTTTAATTTTGCTCCAAAGAATCTTAGAAAACTTACCTAACCTTATTATAACAAAAACAATTTATTTTAGCCTAACCCAACTAAATATATTTTAGATTTGTTTACAATAATTTAATACTATACAAACACAGTGAAACATATTTTTTTCGTTAGGTTCAGAATAATTTTGGCGAAATTATTGCATACACAAATTTTCACTTGTCCTATAGGGCAAGATGAACGTTGTTTATTTAAGCCAAGATCTCAAATTCTGCCTATTTGGCACGACATATATATAATATTATATATATATATATATATTAATATATATATATAATATATAATAATATTTGTTAAAAAAATAGTTTAAAAGATGGGGTGGTGGGGGAAGTGGAATATTCAAATGGCTTCAGGAAGAAATCCAAATATTCTTCCTTGAAGCCTTTTTATCCACTTCTCCGAGGCTGTGGGTCCCACAATTTACACCAGAGGTGGACCCCATTATATATATACATATATATATATATATATATATATAAAATATATATATATAATATATATAATTATATTTAAAATAATATATATATATATATATATATATATATAATATATACCTAACCTTATCATAACAAGCGCAATTTAATTTAGCCTAATCCAACTAAGTATATCTGAGATAATGTTAAATAATTTAATAATAAACAATCACATTTAAATATATTTTTTTCGTTATTTTCAGAATGATTTTTTGCGAAATTATTGCTTACACAAGCTTTCGCTTGCCTTATACTGCAAGAAGAGCGTTACTGTTAAAGCCAAAATCGCGTTTTACATATTCGCCATGACATATACATATGGCATATAAGTATATATACACAGCTGACCATCGATTATGACTGCATTTATTCTCGTGAAAATGGCGTCTAAGAAAAAAATGTCTGTAATAAACGAATAGGAAAATGAGGTTACGTTCCTTAGACCCTCGTAACGGTAAGTGTGACTGGTTGTTGAGATGTGTTATGTTTAATGCTTTGGTTAAGGCTATAAATGTTATAGAAATAATATATCTTACTTTAAGTTGTAGATGTTGGGGGTATTCGGTGATTCGAAACAGAGTAGAGAGGGTTGTATTGACCCTACTTGGCTGAAGTGGAGGGTTGTGGATTGTCAGTTGAGGTGGATGATTGAGGCTCTGATAGAAATGTCACTGGTTTTAGTAGAGAAGTGAGAAATTCTGTAATTCATCTCTGCTTTGTTTAACTCATCAAATACATTATACAGCTGACTGTACAGCATCATCAGGGGATCAAGATCCCATTTTCAGAGCATTGCTTCTGGATGTGTCAGGGTCCTCTTCAGTAAAAAAATCTGCCCCTGTGTACCATCATGGAAGTGATCACAACAACAACAGCAAAAATAATAATAATAATAATAATAATAATAATAATAATAATAATAATAATAATAATAATAATAATAATAATAATCTCTATTTCTACAAGTACATGTACAACGTATACAGGCCTAGCTAATATGAATGACATACTAATACTACTATACATAAAGTTCTCTGTTATGCAGAACATTTTAAGATAAATTAGACACGTACTTCACTGCTAGGTGAACAGGAACACCAGGTGTTTTAAGGAAACGCGTTCTAATTTTTTCCACCTGTCTGGGTATCGAACGACGAACTTCAGTGTGTATGCTGATGTGATAGCAATCACAGGATCGTCTTTTTCATCTTCCTCTGTTTTCTGCCTCCCTTGTATCTGTGCATTGAGCTCTGCCAACATTTCCTTGGGACATATGTCTTCATCATCAACCTCTAAAGAGCTCATCCACATCATCTTCCTGCCACATCTTAAAACACCATCACCTAGTACCCTCCCTCCCGGGGGCTAAAATTTTTCCTGCACCTGACTGATTTTCACAGATTTCTGGCAAAAAAAAATTAACCCTGTTAATTCTGCCGAATAAGCCAAACCGTCGATTTTGGTCTATTCAGTAAGTGGGTTTTCTGCCGAATAAACAGAATAAAATATTTCTCTGCCATAAATCTGCAGGAAATCAGTCTGAACGAAACCACAGTAATATAGTTCAACGACTTTTAAGTAATATTAAATAAATTGAATTTGACCTGTGATATATATATTATATATATATATATATATATTTAATATATATATAATATATATATTTTAAAATATATAATATATATATATATTATGTCGTGCCGAATATGTAAAACTGGTCAATTAGCAAGAACTCATTTAAAATTAAGTCCTTTCTAAAATTTTCTCTTATACGTTTAAAGATATATTTTTTTTCATTAATGTTAATGTAAAAAAAAATAATTTTTGCACCAAAAGAATCTTAGAAAACTTACCTAACCTTATTATAACAAGAGTAATTTATTTTAGCCTAACCCAACTAAATATATTTTAGATTTATTTATAGTAATTTAATACTAAACAAACACAGTGAAATATAATTTTTTCGTTAGGTTCAGAATGATTTTGGCGAAATTATTGCATACACAAATTTTCGCTTGTCCTATATGGCAAGATGAGCGTTGCTATTTAAGCCAAGATGGCAAGTTCTGCCTATTCGGCACGACATATATATATATATATATATTTTAATATATATATATATATATAATTTTATATATATATATTTTATAATATACATATATATATATATATATATATATATATATATATATATGTAGGAGGTAGGTTACTGAAAGCAGTGAAGAGTTTTTACGAGGTAGTGAGGCTCAAGTTAGAGTATGTAGGAAAGAGGGAAATTTTTTCCAGTAAAAATAGGCCTTAGGGCAAGGATTGTGATGTCACCGTGGTTGTTTAATATATATATTTATAGATGGGGTTGTAAGAAAGTAAATGCGGGGTCTTGGCAAGAGGCGTGGAGTTAAAAGATAAAGAATCACACACAAAGTGGGAGTTGTCACAGCTGCTCTTTGCCGATACACTGTGCTCTTGGGGGATTCTGAAGAGAAGTTGCAGAGATTGGTGGATGAATTTGGTAGGTGTGCAAAAGAAAAAAATTAAAGGTGAATACAGGAAAGAGTAAGGTTTTGAGGATAACAAAAAGATTAGGTGATGAAAGATTGAATATCAGATTGGAGGGAGAGAGTATGGAGGAGGTGAACGTATTCAGATATTTGGGGGTGGACGTGTCAGCGGATGGGTCTATGAAGATGAGGTGAATCATAGAATTGATGAGGGAAAAAGAGTGGTGGTGCACTTAGGAGTCTGTGGAACAAAGACTTTTTTTCCTTGGAGGCAAAGAGGGGAATGTATGAGAGTATAGTTTTTACAACGCTCTTATATGGGTGTGAAGCGTGGGTGATGAATGTTTGCAGCGAGGAGAAGGGTGGAGGCAGTGGAGATGTCATGTCTGAGGGCAATGTGTGGGGGTGAATATAATGCAGAGAATTCGTAGTTTGGAAGTTAGGAGGAGGTGCGGGATTACCAAAACTGTTGCCCAGAGGGCTGAGGAAGGGTTGTTGAGGTGGTTGGGACATGTAGAGAGAATGGAGCAAAACAGAAGCTTCAAGAAGGGTATCAGTCTGTGTGGAAGGGAAGGGCGGGGTAGGGGCGGCCCTGGGAAAAGGGTGGGGGGGAGGGGGAAAAAGGAGGTTTTGTGTGCGAGGGGCTTGGACTTTCCAGCAGGCATGCGTGACGGTTTGATGGGTGAATGGAGACAAATGGTTTTTTTAAAACTTTAGGCTGTTGGAGTGTGAGCAAAGTAACATTTATGAAGGGATTAGGGAAACCCGGGAGGCCCTTGAGTCCTGGAGATGGGAAGTACAGTGCCCCCACTCGAAGGAGGGGGTTAAAGTTGCAGTTTTTAAAAAGTAGTGTAAACCCCCTTTGGCAAAACATGTGGAGTGAATGGTGGGGAAGTTTTCTTTTTCGGGCCACCCTGCTTGGTGGGAATCGGCCGGTGTGTAATAAAAAAAAAAAAAAAAAATACATATGTGTGTTGTGTGTGTGTGTGTATGTGGTGTTGTGTTGTGTGTGGTGTGTGAACAGAGAGAATCGCAGTTAGAAGGTTCGAACACACACAAGAAGACTGGTGAGGTTCTCCGCTCACCCTATATGCCACTAAGTGCGCACGGGTTTAAAAGCGATTTTTAATGGCAGTCAGCAAGGATAATGTTGGTGTTTCTTTGCTCATCCAGATGTTTTTGTAATTGGGGACAAATAAAGAAGGCCCCTTTCATATTATTTCCCAAAACCAACACCAAAACATGAAGAGTTATAATAGATATAAAATCTTGGGTATAAGGGTGTTTATAAGATTTTAATTTGTTAAAACTCTAGAAGGACGTTAGAAAATTTAAAAAAAAAAAAAACAGAAAGAATATACACTTTTCCCCTTTTAAAAAAAAAAAAAATTCTCGTACCGTAATCCAATTTTTTTTTTACTGTGACATTTGGGCGATTTCATCTTAGAATGAGACTTACATAGATAATAGGGTGTGTGGGTTAGAAATTTAAAACTCCCTCACTATCCTTTCATTTTCCGTGTTTCTTTTTCTTCATTCTATCTTCTTTCCACCCTTCCCCCCCTTTTCCCCTTCATTTTTCTACATTCCTCCCCACCCTCTTTTTCCCAAAATTTATTTTGTTCACTTCCTTGATAATTCCCCCCCTTTCAATACTATATCCCCCCATCCACCCCAAAGCCTCCCTCCTTTTACGATCCTATCCAAACTCCCAAAAAAACCCGAATAATTCACCTTTCCCCATCCTGTTCTTCCCCCTCCTATATCCTCTTTTCTCCCTTCCCTCCACATCGTCCATTTATGCCTCCATCCCACCCGTGACTCCCCGGGGAAAAAGTGAGGGAGGGGGGCAGAGAGAAAAAAGCGAGATGGTCGAATTGGATGGAAGGGGAGAGGTGGAAGTGGGTGATGGAACAGATTATTTTCTTTCATCAAAAACTGTTAGGGAAATAGTGGGGGTCAGGGGGGGGAGAGAGGACAGAGAGAGGGAGAGAGAGAGAGAGAGAGAGGGGAGGAGAAGGAGGAAGGGGAGAGAGAGAGACAGACAGACAGACAGACAGAGAGAGGCAAAGAGACAGACAGACAGATAGACAGACAGAGACAGACAGACAGAGACAGATAGACAGGCAGACAGACAGACACAGACAGAGAGACAGAGGAGAGAAAGGAGTGAGGGAGAAAGGATCAACAAGGATATTCACTTGATGAAATTATTTCACCCCTAAATCGACATGACGGGACTATCTGTACGAGCAATCAAGAGAAAGCTGACCAGTTTGGTGACTACGTTGCTGCCAAGAACTGTGTCCAAGTTGACAGAAGTGACAATTAGGCAGGATGAAGTATATCTCCTCCATAAATCCCTGGAGCAAGGAAGGGCTGGGGTTCCAGAGTAGGTGAGCATAGGATTAGTGAACAGACAAGCTTAGCTTTATTTCTAACTGGCATCAATCTCCATTGTACATTAAAATGGTATAAAATACCGACAGGTTGTTAGGTAAGACACATATGCAACAGTTAGGTATCTTTATTATGAAACGTTTCGCCTACACAGTAGGCTTCTTCAGTCAAGTACAGAAAAGTTGATAGAAGCAGAAGATACTTGAAGACGATGTAATCAGTCCATCACCCTTAAAGTTTTGAGGTGGTCAGTCCCTCAGTCTGGAGAAGAGCATTGTTCCATAGTATGAAACAATATGGAGAAGAAGTGACAGGATGGAGCCTTTTTATAGCGCCGAGAGGTGAGACGTAGGCCACTAGGAGAGGTAAGAACTCAGAGGTAAGAACTTCATACTATGGAACAATGCTCTTCTCCAGACTGAGGGACTGACCACCTCAAAACTTTAAGGGTGATGGACTGATTACATCGTCTTCAAGTATCTTCTGCTTCTATCAACTTTTCTGTACTTGACTGAAGAAGCCTACTGTGTAGGCGAAACGTTTCATAATAAAGATACCTAACTGTTGCATATGTGTCTTACCTAACAATCTCCATTGTCTAGCAGAATGTAAATGGTCTTCTCTGTGGAAAGAGTCAATTGTAGTCCCTGTTCGCAATAAGAAGAGCAGAGCGAAAATCAGCAACAATAGACCAGTGTCACTCCTGTCAATCACAGTCAAAATTCTTGAGACGATAATTTCACGGCAAATGACAGCAGTTTCAGACTACCCCTCACTTTTTTATGACCGTCAAAATGACTTGTCGAGGTATTACACTTGCCCCACTTCGCGGATAGCGAGAAGACAACTTCTGTACAACATGGAAATATAAACACATATGCAGTATTATGTGATCCTATATTGACAACGTTTCGCCCACATAGTGGGCTTTTTCAAGTCACAAACATATCTACCTGGGGTGGAAGGTACGTGATTATTTATAGTCAGGTTCAGAATGCTGAGGTCAGGTGGAGAATGCTGCATCTGATGATGTACCGAGTGGGATTAAAGAGTCTAAAATCTTGGGTAGCTTGGAAGGGAGATTGGATAAGTATGTGAGCAGACCTTCTGCAGTGTTCCTCCATTCCTATGTTCTTATGTGGGATAACGATGAAGAAGTTTCTTGGCAAGTGGTTCAGCTATGTTACAGAAGCCATTATTCTGGTTGAAGTTGTCGGATATAGAGATAAGCGATGATTCCAGGATTCTTCGGTACTGAGTGTTGTCTTCTCTGGCGATTAGTCTTGAGCTTCTGGAAATATAAACACAAATGCAGTATAATGTGATCCTTTATTGACAACGTTTCACCCACACAGTGGGCTTTTTCAAGTCACACACGGATCTACCTGGGGTTGGAAGGTACGAGAGTATTTATAGTCATGTTGAGGTCAGGTGGAGAATGCTGCAGCTGATGATCTACCGGGTGGGGTTATAGAGTCTTGGGTAGCTTGGCAGGGGTATTGGACAAGTTTTGAGTAGACCTTCTGCAGTGCTCTATGTTCTTATGTGGGATAGCGATGAAGAAGTTTCTTGGCGAGTGGTTCAGCTATGTTATAGAAGCCATTGTTCTGGTTGAAATTGTTGGTTGTAGAGATGAGCGATGATTCCAGGATTCTTCTGTATTGAGTGTTGTCTTCTGTGGCTATAAGTCTTGAGTTTCTGTAGTTAACTAAATGGTTGTGTGAATTGCGATGTTGTACACAGGCATTCCTTGTATCGTCAGTCCTGCTTGCATATTGGTGTTCTGAAATACGTGTTTGGAGGTCTCTTGATGTTTCGCCCACATATAATTTGTTGCAGTCATTACAAGGGATTATGTATACCCCTGCAGAGGATGGAGGCTTGTTCTGTCTACTACTGGTGATGTCCTTGATGGTCGTGGTTGTGGAGGTAGATACTTGGAATGATGTTTTGGCAAAGATGTTGGAAACATGTTTGGCAATGGAATGCCTGTGTACAACATCGCAATTCACACAACCATTTAGTTAACTACAGAAACTCAAGACTTATAGCCACAGAAGACAACACTCAATACAGAAGAATCCTGGAATCATCGCTCATCTCTACAACCAACAATTTCAACCAGAACAATGGCTTCTATAACATAGCTGAACCACTCGCCAAGAAACTTCTTCATCGCTATCCCACATAAGAACATAGAACACTGCAGAAGGTCTACTCAAAACTTGTCCAATACCCCTGCCAAGCTACCCAAGACTCTATAACCCCACCCGGTAGATCATCAGCTGCAGCATTCTCCACCTGACCTCAACATGACTATAAATACTCTCGTACCTTCCAACCCCAGGTAGATCCGTGTGTGACTTGAAAAAGCCCACTGTGTGGGTGAAACGTTGTCAATAAAGGATCACATTATACTGCATTTGTGTTTATATTTCCATTGTGTCGGTATTTTATACCATTTATTTCCATCTTGAGCTTCTGTTGTTTATTAAATGGTTTTGTGAATTACGGTGTTGTACACAGGCATTCCTTGGATCGTGAGACCTGCTTGCGTATTGGTGTTCTGAAATACGTGTTTGGAGGTGCTTGATGTTTCGCCCACGTATAATTTGCTGCAGTCATTACAAGGGATTATATATACCCCTGCAGAGGATGGAAGCTTGTCCTGTCTATTACTGGTAATGTCCTTGATGGTCCACCTGACCCAACATTCTGAACCTCACTATAAATACTCGCGTACCTTCCACCCCAAGTAGATCTGTTTGTTGATAAATTAGACACATGTGCAACTCTTGGGTATCTTTATTAAGGAAACATTTCGCCACACAGTGGCTTCATCAGTCCATACACAGGAGAAACTTGAAGAACAGGAGGAGAATGAGGTAATCAGTCCCTCAACCTTGAGTCGATGTGGTCAGTCCATCGTTCTCATTCTCCTCCTGTTCTTCAAGTTTATCCTGTGTATGGACTGATGAAGCCACTGTGTGGCGAAACGTTTCCTTAATAAAGATACCCAAGAGTTTCACATGTGTCTAATTTATCAACGTGTCGGTTCTGTGAACCATTCATCTACAGATCTGTTTGTGGCTTGAAAAAGCCCACTGTGTGGGCGAAACGTTGTCAATAAAGGATCACATTATACTGCATATATGTTTATATTTCCATTGTGTCGGTACTTTATACCATTTATTTCCATTCTGTACAACATGATGGACGGCCAACAGGAACTACACTCTGGCTATACCCTTCTTAATAACATCACTTCACCTGAGAACATTCATGACTAGAATGAATCAAATCTGGAACATAACCGTACAGAATCACAACATCGTTGAAATAATGCTAGATGATCAAATGAAATCGTTGATCCACTGCTGGCTCCAACTTTACCCTGGTCTCTGTTTGTATGTTTCGTAACAATAAAAAGGCTTTCAAATATGGTAAGATAGGTGACAGTTCTTAGCTTGTAGATAATGTTTAGAAATCTTAAATCTAACGCTGAAAATACCTTATGTAAATAAAAGAATTGAGATAAAGAGAGAGAGAGAGAGAGAGAGAGAGAGAGAGAGAGAGAGAGAGAGAGAGAGAGAGAGAGAGAGAGAGAGAGAGAGAGAGAGAGAGAGAGAGAGAGAGAGAGAGAGAGAGAGAGAGAGAGTTTTCTTGGTTTGCCTGCCCCCCCTCTCATCTGCGACTGCTTGACAGAGTAGAGAACAGAGCAAGACGTCTCATCTCTCGCCTGGACCCATCCTGGATAGATCTGTCATTTCAGCAGAGCCTTCAACATAGGAGGGATGTGGGTGGCCTTACTGTTATGTACAAGGCCAATATTGTCAAAGTACCACACTTGGATCCACTTCGAGGACAGCGTGAAACAAGCTTTTATGCCACAAGACGGGCAGAAAGCAGCAACTTCACTCTGGCTGTACCCTTCTCCAGAACATCACTCCATCTGAGATCATACATACCCAGGATGACTCGAGTATGGAACACATTCGTACAGCATAATGATGTCAACGAGATAAAGTCAGTTGATCAAATGAAAATGCTGGCCCACAGATGGCTCCAACTTCATCCTGTTCCCTACTTGTCTGTCTCAATACAATAAAAATGCTTTCAAATGAGCTGATGTAGGTAACAGCACTTAGCTTGCCAACAAAGTTAGGAATCCTTAACCTGTAAATAGCTTGTCAATAAAGTTAGCGATCCTAAACCTTCAAACCCTGTTAAAAAAAAAAAAAAAAAAAAAAGAGAGAGAGAGAGAGAGAGATTATTCATTTGTCGATAAAGGAGATTTCTGCTCCAGCAGGATTGTTTTTAATGTAAACTCTATAGTCTCTTTTGATTATGAGACAAACTACAACTTGACTGAATGAACGTTATTGTGAGTGTCACACAGCCCTAACTTTGACTGAATAAACGTTCCAGTAGTTAAAACACAACTGTCACTTGACCGAATATACGTTCCAGTGGTTTAATACACAACTGTCACTTGACTGAAACTAAGTGATTTGTGATCACTTTCCCCAAGCTCATCATTAACCTCAAGATTATTAATTAGTGAATATTTGTTGGCAAGAACCAAGTCAAGTAGATTGTTTCCTCTAGTTGGTTCTGTCACAAACTGTTTTAAAAAGCAATCCTGAACTGTATTAAGAAAGTCACTAGACTCAAGATTTCCTGTCACATTGTTCCAATCAATTTGTCTAAAGTTAGAGTCTCCTATTAACACAACATTTCCACGTCTAGACGCCTTATGAATTTTGTCCTATAGCAGCTTACTGCACTCCCTAGCAAGGTTTGGGGGCCTATATATCACACCCAAAATTAATTTGTCACGACCCTCGTGATACTGTAGCCAAACAGATTCTGTGTTCAATGTTTCTAATCTTATGTCTTGTCTAACACAACAATTTAAATTATCTCTGACATACATCGCCATTCCACCACCCTTCCTGTTGTCCCTGTCAGTGTGGAATAGTTTATAACTCTGTTGCATTCAGAAGGCATTTCTCTATCTTTTAGGTTGAACCATGTCTCTGTTATAGCAATAATATCTATATTACCTGCACTTGGAAGTAATCTTAGTTCATCTATCTCATTTCTTAGATTCCTACTATTTATATAGTAAACCTTAAGGGAGCAAGTCACTCATTGTCCACTACCATCTCTCTTTGTTGATCAACTGCTTTGCCTTTACTATCAGCTTTATTTTCAATATTGTCTTTTAAACATATCCATGAGGTATCCTGGTAATATCTGCTGTTTTCATCCCTAATACTGCAGCCTGATTGTTTCCCACAAACACCCATACCTCTATAATCTATCAGTTTGAAGTCCTAGACAATTCATCAATTACCCCCCTCAATCGAATTGGCTAATGTAACCACTTCAGCCCCAGAGAGATGAACACCATCCCTTGCATACATACCACGTTTGCCATAGAATTTGTCCCAGTTTTCAATGAATAGGATTGCAAGTTTCTTGCAGTACCTGTCTGGCCAGTAATTTATACCAATTGCCCTAGACATCCATTCATTGCCCATTCCCTTTCTAGGCAAGATTGGGATCCCTCCCTTAGACCTGACTACTTCTATGGCTGACATGTACTTATCCAGTAGCTCCTGTCTCCTGCCCTTCCCAATGTCATTACCCCCAGCACTAAGACAGATAATGGGCTTGTTCCCATTACCTGACATAATATTATCCAACCTGGTGACTATGTCATCAACATCAGCTCCTGGGAGGCACACCCTCTGTCTGACCTTCCTATCTCTGTTACAAAAAGCACAGTCCATATATCTTACCTGAGAGTCTTCCACATTCAAAATATTCTTACCTTGACTAGCAGGGGAGTCAGTGGTTCCTTTAACCTCACTAACCACTGCAGTACACTCGTCCTGGAGAACAGAGAATCGATTTCCTACCTTCACATCTTCTCTATTAGCCTTCCTTATCTTCCTTCTTCCTGAACTGTGAATCACTTGCCACTTAAAGCAGTTGCCCTTCTCCAACTCACTGCTGGTGATCATTTCCTCCTTACCAGCTCCAACCATCTCACACTCGCTCCCAAACCAATCTAGGCAAAGCTTCAGCCTCTTATTTTCCTCCTGAAGAAGTAGAATCTCCTTCAACACTTTAACCTGAAATTCTAAAACACTACAACAAGCCATGGTGCTCGGTAACACCCCACGCTAACTCCCAGGTAGCTTAGAACAGGTTTGACCTCACGTGACCATTGACCTCAGCGTACGTGGTTATTCGTAAACAATCTTAAATCAAATTTTGCCCCTTGCATATCCACCTCATCCCCGGGTTCCAACACTCTCCCATTCATTGTTATCACTGTTCCATCATTGTGCCCAAAGACCTTCATTCTTTGTGTTTTCTCAGAAACAATGGTAACCTGCCACTGTTATCCCCAACGCTGACATAGTCGTAAGCTGGTAATTGTTATATATGTGCGCAGCTCTGCAATTCCTCTCTTGAGGAAATCGTCTGCTTAGGCATGGGTTTCTAGGATGAGGTGAAGAAGGTAATTGAAGCAAACATTCCACAACATTTGACGAAGCACACTTTCTTGTGGATAACAGCCATCTACTTGTTGACTCTTGTTGACTCTGCCACAATGAGAATTACTCTTAAAGATCTACCATGATTGTAATCACTCAGGAGGTGCACATAGTGCCAAGCCAGAGATTTCAGGTTCCTACAGTTTTGCAAGGAGACCCTTGTGCCATATTCGGTCGAAATCACAAGCAATGTCCAGCTGATCTTGGAATCATCCAGCTACTGGTGTTACATAGGGGTTGAGATTTATTAGATCAGTAGCAGAGCGAACATTCTAGAAGCCATGATGTCGGCCAAAAAGAAGCAAGTGGTAGTCAAAAAAGAGATTACTGTCTGAAGAATTTTGCCAGTGACTGACAGGAGTGACACCGGTCTGATGCTGATTTCCACTCTGCTTTTGTTTTTGTGAACAGTGACTACATCTCTTTCCACCGAGAGGGCCTTTACACTTGTAGACAGTGGTAACATATGCAAGTTAGAGGCTACACTTCTATTCAGTAATCTTGGGTTCACCTTATCTGGACCCACTGCCTTTTCTTGGTCCAAAGATTCAAGCAGGAGATATTCTTCACCTCTGATACTTATTTTATTGCAGCTAGCAATGGAGGTGTTCTAATTGGAAAAGGGACTTTGATCTTGGCAGCAAAGTATTAAGCAAACCAGTAAGCTTTTTCTTGATTGCTAGTAAAGATAGTCCCATCCTGTTAAAGTTACCAACAGAACGAGGTGAAAAACCTAT
This sequence comes from Cherax quadricarinatus, assembly GCF_026875155.1. Taxonomy (NCBI): domain Eukaryota; kingdom Metazoa; phylum Arthropoda; class Malacostraca; order Decapoda; family Parastacidae; genus Cherax; species Cherax quadricarinatus. Next base: position 24,198,410 of record NC_069446.1, on the reverse strand, counting down.
CACACACAACGCTACTGTGGGAGAAAGAGGAAAGTGGAAGAACCTTTTCTCGGAACATATCGCCTCTGCAAGGAATGAATGCTCTTCTCCAAGGTGATTTTAATAACCAATTGAACACTTTCTCTAAAAAAATGCTTAATCAATAACTTAAGTACATCCCTCACCTGCAGTATGCAATGAAGTCTTTACATCAGCCTTGGTTTGGCCACCAGGCCACCAGGCCCGGTCGCCTGGTGGCTAAAGCTCTCGCTTCACACACAGACATAAGAACATAAGAAAGGAGGAACACTGCAGAAGGCCTGTTGGCCCATACTAGGCAGGTCCTTTACAATTCATCCCACTAACAAAACATTTGCCCATCCCAATTTTCAATGCCACCCAAGAAACAAGCTCCGATGTGCAAGTCCCACTCAAATCCAACCCCTCCCACTCATAAGAACATAAGAACACTCATAAGAACATAAGAAGACGGCCCGGGTTCGATTCCCGGCGGGTGGAAACATTTCGACACGTTTCCTTACACCTGTTGTCCTGTTCACCTAGCAGCAAATAGGTACCTGGGTGTTGGCCGACTGGTGTGGGTCGCATCCTGGGGGACAAGATTGAGGACCCCAATGGAAATAAGTTAGACAGTCCCCGATGACACACTGACTTTCTTGGGTTATCCTGTGTGGCTAACCCTGCGAGGTTAAAAATCCGAACGAAATCTTATCTTATCTTAAGGCTACAAGAAGGCAAAAGAGACATCCCACTATTTATAATAGGGAGCTCCTCAGCAAGCCTATTGGTAAATGAAGGAAATATAAAGCTAGGCCACTTATAGATGGGAGGCTGAGACAAAAACAAAATTATCATCAGGACGAATCGGCTTCAAACTCTGGTGAACCTTTGAGAGCAACAAGGATATTCACCCGACGAAACAATACAACCAAAACATTAATGTGATAGAGACGACCTTGTGATCAGATTATCCAAGTTAGCACGTAACTGTACCTTTTGATAAATCACTCACTATTGGGTCAAGGGACGAGCCAGAGTTATAAGTAGGAAGTCATGAAAGTTTTTCAAGTTAAACACTGCAAAAACTTCATTGAAATCCCAATGTGTAAGACGCTGGGTGACAGTTATAGTAAAGCAGATGGGTGTCCACATTTTTCCATCAGGAAGTTAATCAAGTTTGCACTTTGCCCTTGAGTTTTGTACATTACACACGCTAGAATAGAGGTACTAGGGTTTGTACGTAGCTTGATAAACTTCATTTCTTGGTAATTAGGAATAGTAACATCAGTGAGCTAAGCATGTATACTTCTAGAAAATTATACGGCAAGTCTTCCTCCCTGACCCTGTCTGACTCATCACATGCATGAGATGTAGCCAGCAATTCTAGCAAGATTTTCTGAAGATCTTTCATTGAAAATGTTTCAACAATGGCAATTATGCCAGGACTTTCAGTGTTCACGAAGCTGTGCGTGAGCTCACCAACGTTCGCAATGAAGCGTCCTACTAAACCACGTGCTTAGCTGAGAAAGGAGCAGCTGGGTGTTCGCAGGTCTGAGATCCTGCTTGTTTGTGTCGGGAACATATTTCTGAAGAATTGGTGATCCTTTCTAATACCTTTCTGTTTTTCAGCATTTTTCTTGATATCCACTCTTGTGGTAGTAATTACACGATAAATTAGACACATGTGAAACACTTGGGTATCTTTACTGAGGAAACGTTTCGCCACAAAGTGGCTTCATCAGTCCTATAAAAGAAGGACGGGAAAGCCACTATGTTTTGAAACGTTGCTTCAATAAAATACCCAAGTGCTGCACATGTGTCTAATTTATCAACTTGTCGGTTCTCTGAACCATTTATTTTAATTACACTTGTTACCTAGCAGACAAATTCAGGAGGAGCACTGCCTAGGTGCCTTGGAGGAAAGTGTCCTATTTCCTGCACATCTTGTATAATGCTGCTGATTAGGCAGCCGAATTCTTGGTATGTTCTGCTGCTGTTGAAATTATTAAGTTCCTGGCGGGCACTTGCCTGGGGCTGTGGTGGAAGCAGATGAGGCGGCTGTGGGTGGCTACTTATTTCTCTTCCACGACATCTTCCACGTCTTATTTTATGTCCTTTTCTACGCCCTCGCTCAGACATACCAAATATATCCTTGCTACTTGTGTTTTGGCCCTACACTTGTTCACGTACAATGTCGGTCAGTTGATTGTTAGCTACGGCAGTCCCTGGTAGATCTAGAAGGGAATACTCGGAGTTGGCAGATTGAGCGTTGATGGCAGGTGTACCGGTAGATGTTAGAAATGTAATGTCAGGTGTACTCTTATGTGTAGGAATGGAGCTTACAGATCAATGGCTATCTTCATTATTGGGCAAACGAATCTCAAAACTCTTCTGCCGTTGTTAATTTCAGTGTGAGAACTCCTTTCAGTAGTGTCAGCATCAGCTGAGCATCCTATTTAACAGTACTTGATGTAGGCCTCTTCTGGTTATTTACAATAATTTGAAGATATTTTGATGATCTTAGGAGCTCGAGAAGCGATTTCCTTTGATGGAATATCTCGGCTGCAACTTTACAATACAGCACGAGAGAGATTAATTGATTATTTGAGTGGAATTTCTCCTTGTTGTGACGCCAAGCTCGTTTCTGTTACATATATAACTGGTTCATGGATGTCTTTTAAGATCCTGAGATTAGCCATCTGGCTGCAAGAGAAGCCTCCCTCTATCTTGAGTGGTGAGGGACAGTATTTTCAACACGTGGGCTCGAGGCATTTAGATATGCCTGGCCTCTGCAGTAGCTATTATGACAATATCCAGATAGTGAAAATAATGTTATTTTGCAATGCGAAGTCAATACAAAAGAAAAAGTTCGCATTATAACGATGAAATTACTCAGGAGTGTGTGAGAGACAAGGTATTGAGAGGAGTCCCCAGTCACTGCTGGAGTGCCCAGCCGGGGAAGGAGTCATACCTTCATGCGCTGAAATTTTATGTTATATATACTCTTCCGATACAATGAAATTTTAAACATGAACCACAAAGTCAATGATCACAGCCACTTTTTTTTTTACGGCACCCAGAATTTATTATACATCAGCGAAAATTCTAAGATGTTCACCATGAAAACAATAGGGACGGTGGAAAACACAATAGTACCATGCGTCATCACTATTTTCATGCCTCTTCTTCAGTGCACAAATCATTATCTTTCTTTCCCTCCTGCCTCCTCTTGCAGGATGTGCTACCCACCTGGGAAGTCATTTATTATTGGGAGTCAAAACATGGCCGAGACCAAAGGTTTTCTTCTAAAATCACACAGCCTACAATATTTTGGCATTACGTTTACTTGGCTAAGGGTAGCGAGTGTATGATGCTGTTGCTGTTCTTTGTTGTTGTTCTTGTTGTTTTTGTGCTTTTTGCTATTGTTGCTGTTGTTAGTTATGGTGATTATGGATAGCTTCAATGGGTATGAGAATGTAAGTTCCATGAAAGCTTCTGGGGCTGTGGGTAGAGACAGTTGGATCACAGTTGGTGGCTGCTCAGGCATAAGTCAAAAAAGCCTCGTAGCTCACTGGTACAGCGCTGGACTCTGCTACTTGCCACGACTATGGTTCGAGTCTCCATCAGTTGTTTTTCTTCACTGGAGGTCGTTTAAAATGAGGTATTGGTATATAAAAATACGGCTTTGAGGAGCATGAGGATATATGTGGTATAACGACTCGTTCCCCTGAACGAATCTGCCTGGATTTCCTACTCTGTTTCTGCAACAATGCAAGCTCCTGACGCGTTGATTGCAAGACGAAATGTCTAGAGCTATCATTCATCTGTGGAGATGAATGATAGGGGAAGTTGAATGATAGATCACTGTAAACAAGTGATATCACAATATACAGAATAACAACTGTGAAAAAACGGTGAAATTCCAAGCGCTTTCGTGATTTTGGCTTAAACAGCAACGATCTTCTTGCCGTATAAGGAAAGCGAAAATTTGTGTATGCAATAATTTCGCAAAAATCATTCTGAACCTAAAGAAAAAAATATATTTCATAGTGTTTGTTTGTTATTAAATTATTGTAAACTTATCTAAAATATATAAAGTTGGATTAGGCTGAATTAAACTGCGAATGTTATAATAAGGTTAGGTAACCTAACTAAGGTTCTGTTGGTACAAAATTATTAATTTTTACATTAACATAAATGAAAAAAAAACATTTCTTTGAGCGTATGAGAAAATTTTAGATAGGTTTTAATTTTGAATGAGTTCATGCTAATTGACCAATTTTACTATTCGGCACGGCATTAATATATTATATATAAATTATATTATATATATATATATATATATATATATATATATATATATATATATATATTATATATTATTGTGACCACGAACGAGTGGTATTGATCAATAACAACACTGCACTAGCCAAGGACTCGAGCCCATGCTGCTTTGGCCTGGGCGAAAACACATGACGCCCTTATCCACTGGACCATACGATCCTTAAGAGTAGCGCATCCAGCGGAACTGGATGTGGTACTCCTTACCCAAGGACACACGATGGTGTAGATGACTCTAGGCTAATTTCATTCTAGTCCCTGTTTGGTGAACTAGTTCAACGAGCTTACAAGAAAGAGGAAGGAGTCAAAACTAGCACTTCATTATATTACGTCAGAGGTACTATCTGTAACACAAATGAACTTTTTCCTACAACGCTATTAAAGCTACTGGGCTGTAGAAAAGAGTTTAGTTCTTACTATTAATTCTTTCAATAATACTTTACCATACACTTTACCAGTTATACTCAACAGCCTTGTTCCTTATAATTTTTATGTTCTATTTTGCCCCCTTTGCCTTCATATAAAGAAAGTATACATGTTCTCTGCCAATCCTTTTCTTCTTTCATACATTTACCAACCATTCCAAAACTATATCTCCAAATTCTTTAACATCTTGATCTTATCAATCCTAACTGTTTCATCGCCTTTCTTTCTATTCACAGTCTCATGAACCTCCCACACACTCACATCTGGCGCTTTCTCACCCAATGCAAGAAGTCACAGCTTCTCTATCTTCATCAATATTTAAGAGTTCCTTAAAATAATTCCCTCTATCTTCCCGATACCTCCAACTCTCCAACTAGTAACTTTCCTCTTCTATTTTTAATTGTCAAACCCATTAGTTTTCCTTGGCTTATTCAACTCGTTACCGTCACTCCAAAACTTTATCTTATTCTCAGCAACATTTATTGATAGCATTTCACCCACTCTTTCATTTCCTCTCCCTGTTTTCTCTCCATATACTTCTCCCTCCTTATATAACTTCTACTTTATAAAAACCTATATGCTAACTTTTTTCTCTCTATACCTCATCTTTCCACCCACTGCTCTTCTTCCCTTATGCGTCCACTTTCCTGTGATCTCACACTTCTGCTCAACAATCTAACACTACATTCTTAAATCTACTCTTTAACTTTCATCCTCTTTGTCTATACTCACATTACTCTATCCTCCAATACTCGTTTATATCTTACCGTAACTGCCACCTCCTTTAGTTTATAAACCTTCATCGCTCCTTTACTTGCTGATACCATTTTCCTTGTATCCCATCTACCTTCTAGTTTCATTGTAGCTACAACTAAATTGATCCAGTATATATGTGGCCCGTCTACAGACATACATATGCTGAAGTCTACTCATCTACCTTTTATCTACTAATTCATAGTCCAACAAACTACTGTCATTACGCCCTATATCACATTTCGTATACTTATTTGTCCTTTTTTCTTACAATATTTATTACCTATTACCAAATCCCTTTCTATACAAATTTCAGTCAAAGGCCCCCCCCCCCATTATCATTTACCCCTGGTACCCCACATTTACCTACCACACCCTCTATAACTGTTTCTCCCACTTTAGCATTTAGGGCCCCTACCACAATTACTTTCTCAGTTGGTTCAAAACTCCCTAAACATTCACTTAATATCTTCCAAAATCTCTCTCTCTCTCTCCTGTACACTCCTCTCTTCTCCAGTTGCATAAACACTTATTATGACACACTTTTCACATCTGGCCCTTATTTTAATCAACATAATCCTTGAATTTATACATTTATATTCCCTCTTCTCCTGCCATAACTAATCCTTGAACATTATTACCCCTTATTTAGCTCTGACTCTCTCAGATACTCCTGACTTATTCCCATTCATTTCTTCCCACTGAAACTCCTCTACCTCTTTCAGCTTTTTTTTGCTTAGAACCCAAATATCCGGCTTATTTTTAGTCATAAGGTAAACAATCACATCTTTCTTATTATTTGCACTACATGCAGGCAGGGTGACCACAGAGGCAGGGTGACCACAGAGGCAGGGTGACCACAGAGGCAGGGTGACCATAGAGGCAGGGTGACCACAGAGGTAGGGTGACCACAGAGGCAGTGTGACCACAGAGGTAGGGTGACCACAGAGGCAGGGTGACCACAGAGGCAGGGTGACCACAGAGGCAGGGTGACCACAGAGGCAGGGTGACCACAGAGGCAGGGTGACCATTGAGGCAGGGTGACCACCGAGGAAGGGTGTCCACCGAGGCAGGGTGACCACAGAGGCAGGGTGACCACAGAGGCAGGGTGACCACCGAGGCAGGGTGACCACAGAGGCAGGGTGACCACAGAAGCAGGGTGACCACAGAGGCAGGGTGACCACAGAGGCAGGGTGACCACCGAGACGGTGATCATTGAGGCAGGGTGTCCACCGAGGCAGAGTGACCACAGAGGCAGGGTGACCACCGAGGCAGGGTGACCACAGAGGCAGGGTGACCATTGAGGCAGGGTGACCACCGATGAAGGGTGTCCACCGAGGCAGGGTGACCACAGAGGCAGGGTGACCACAGAGGCAGGGTGACCACCGAGGCAGGGTGACCACAGAGGCAGGGTGACCACAGAGGCAGGGTGACCACAGAGGCAGGGTGACCACAGAGGCAGGGTGACCACCGAGACAGGGTGACCACCGAGACAGGGTGATCTTTGAGGCAGGGTGACTACAGAGGAATAGTGTCCACCGAGGCAGGGTGACCGCCGAGGCAGGGTGACCACCGAGGCAGGGTGACCACCGAGACAGGGTGACCATTGAGGCAGGGTGACCACCGAGGTAGGGTGTCCACCGAGGCAGGGTGACCACCGAGGTAGGGTGACCACCGAGGTAGGGTGACCACCGAGGCAGGGTGACCACCGAGGCAGTGCGAGATGGCATTGCGAGATGAGACACACTGTAACAGTCCCTCTGAGTGTGAACTAAGATATGCCAGTTTACTGACTTTACCCTCACAGTTCCACTTCCTAACAACTCTGGTGAAGTGGAAATACTTCCTAGTATCCCTGTAACTTATCTGAATTTTCAGCTTCCAGTAGAATCCCCTTGTTCCGGTGTCCAATCTCTGAAATATTCTGTCCCTGTCCACCTTTTCAATTCTTCTCAGCATTTTTATACGTTCTTATCATGTCCCTCCCTATCTCTCCTGTCCTCCAGTGTCTTCAGTTTGAGCTCCCTTAACCTCTCATAGTAGGACATGTCCCTTAGCTCCGGCACTAGCTTTGTTGCAAACCTTAGCACTTTTTCCAATTTCTTGACGTGCTTGACTAGGTGTGGGTACTATATTGGTGCTGCATTCTCTAACGTGAGCCTGGCATACACGGTGTATAGTTTCGGGAATGACTCATTACTTAGGTGTCGAAACGATATTCTTAGGTTTGCCAGGCGCCCATATGCTGCAGCAGTTATTTGGTTGATGTGCGCCTCTGGGGAACTGCTCGATATAATGCTTACCCCAAGTTCCATTTCCTAGAGTGAGGCTTGTAGTGTTTAACCCACTAGCATGTACTGCATTCACCATATTTTAGAGTGGGTTGGGGAAGTTGACAGCTCTCTTCTTGGTAGTGAGGTCTCCTCACGTTAAGGATTTTCTATTGGCTGACCGCAATTCCTCCCTACAGACCAATCCAGTTTGTGTTGCAATCTGTCTTACCGCCCCTGTACTTGACGAACATAGGTTTATGTGCGGCAAAGCATCGGAAAATCGATTTGATTGCAATCATGGAAATCTGACGGCAACCAAAAGCGTCCAAACCTAGACAGATGGGAAGCAGCTTGTGTTGAACTACGCTAGGATGAAGGGGCAACTGCAGATTCAGGGAGAAAAATTACATTGCTGACCCTAAGTACTTAAGTGGAACAGAAAACTAGCTAGAGCAGCTAATTTTCGGTTTCAGTATAGAGGCATTTATGCCTATTGTAACTTTGATATACACCCAGGCTCTGAGGAGCGCGATGGAATATTTATAATATAATTGTTGAAAATTTCGTATGAGTGCGAGCAATGCACCCAAAAAAAATAGAGTATATTTATGAATAATTCACTTAGGGGCAAAGGAGATCAGAAAACAAAAACAAAGTGAATAGGATGGAAACTAATGTTTTTGGATGAAAAAATAATGCATGAAAAAGGGCAGTGCATAAAATCAAAAGAGATTGTGAAAACAAAGTTTACTGAACAAAGCAGAGGAAAGAGAATAAATAACGAACGAAAAATGGCGCATGCAGCTGGAAAAGAGTAAAAGTTTTTTTTAGCTGAGATAAAAGAGTGTCACAAAACCTGTTACCAAGAGAGTTAACAGCTGGGTGAAACACCTCGCGCGCGTGCGTATACACACACACACACACACACACACACACACACACACACCCCACACACCCCACACACAAAACACACGCACACACAAAAACACCACACACACAAAAACCACACACACACCACACACACACAAAACACCCCCACACACACGCACACACCCCACACACACACACAACACACACACACACACAACAACCACACACCCCACACACCACACCACACACACACACACACCCCGCACACACACACACACAACCACACCCCACACCCCAAAACACACAAGTTTATTCCCAAGGGAAAACAGTAACAAGGGGAAAGACCAGAACGAGCCCCTGGTTTACCCGACGGTGAAAAAAAAAGGAGGCAAAAACAAATTTGCAATAGAGAATGGAAAAAGTACAGAAGGCAGAGAACACACGAAAATAGGGAGATCAGTCGCAGAGCCAGGAATGAGTACGCACAGGTAAGGAGGGAGGCCAAGCGACAGTATGAAAATGACATAGCATCGAGAATCAAGGACTGACCCGAAACTGTTGTATAGCCACATCAGGAGGAAGACCAACAGTCAAAGACCAGGTGATCAGATTAAGGACGAAAGGTGGAGAACTCACAAGAAATGATCAGGTAGGTTTGGAGGGGGCTGAACAGGAGATTTAAGGAAGTTTTTACAGTTAGAGACAGGAAGGGCTGTGGGAAGACAGCACAGAAGGGAACCCCAATGAGGGAATATACCAACAAGTGTTGGATGACATACGAACAACTGAGGAGGGGTGAAGAAGCTCTTAAGTGACCTTGACACCTAAAAGGGCGATGGGACCGGACAACATCTCCCCATGGGTCCTTAGAGAAGGGGCAGAGATGCTGTGCGTGCCTCTAACCACAATCTTCACAATCCCTTGAAACTGGGGAACTACCTGAGAAATGGGGAAAACAGCTAATGTAGTCATCATATTTTAAAAAAGGAAACAGAAAAGAGGCACTAAACTACAGACCTGTGTCCTGACATGTATTGTGTGCAAAGTCATGGAGAAGATTATCAGGAGGAGAGTGGTGAACACCTGGAAAGGAACAAGATTATAAATGAAAAAAACCAGCTGGGTTCATGGAAGGCAAATCTTGTATCAACAAGCCTCCTGGAGTTTTATGACAAGGTAACAGAAGTAAGACACAGAGAGAGGGGTGGGGTAGATGCGTTTTCCTAGACTGCAGGAAGGCTTTGACACAGTTCCCTCACAAGAGATTAGTGCAGAAGCTGGAGGATCAGGCGCACGTATAAGGGGGCACTGGAATTTGGGTAAGGGGAAAACCTGACAGGGAGGCAGCAACGAGTATTGGGGACGTGAAGAGGTTCACAGTGGGCCCTGTTACGAGCGGGTCCCACAGGGGTCGTTCTAGGACAGTGCTATTTTTGATATATGTACGACATGATGGAGGAATAAACTCTGAAGTGTCCCTGTTCGCAGATGACGTGAAGTTGATGAGAAAAATAATCGGACGAGGATGCGGAGGACTGCAAAAACCTGGAGGGCTGGACATGTGGTCCAGAAAAGGCTTTTCGAATTCAATCCAGCCAAATGCAAATCATGAAATTGGGGAGGGGAAAGAAGACCGCAGACAGAGTATGGTAGGGGGAAAAGACACAGACCTCACTCAGGGAGAAAGACCTTGGGGTGACCATAAACCCCAGCACATCACCGGAGGACACATCAACCAAATAACCGCTGCACATACGGGCGCCTGGCAACCTGAAATAGCGTTCCCATACCTTTTAAGGAATCGTTCAAAAAAAGACACTGGTATTTAGGCCCATACTGGATATCAGCACCCGTCGGAACCCCCCACCCGGTCAAACACGTCAAGAAGTTAGACAAAGACAAAGGTTTTCAAAAAGGGGTAGTCCCCAAACTCAAGGGAATTTGTACGGGAAAGGGTTAAGGGGAAAAACGGATGACGACATGGAGGAAGAAAGGGGCAGGGGAGACATGATAACGACATATAAAAACTGCGCGGAAAGACAAGGGGACAAAGACGGATGTTCCAGAGATGGGACACAGACACAAGGGGTCACAATTTAAGTTGAAAAATCAATATCAAAGGGGTGTTAGAAGTATTTTTTTCAGTCATGAGAAAATAAGTCGGGAAAAGTCAGAAAGTGAATAGTGGACGGAAATACATAGTTTAAACGAGGGGATGATTAAAACCATGGACAGGGAGAAGGGGACTTAGGCAAATCAGTGAAGAGGCGGGGGGGGAGCTATGACTCCCCCTGCAACCCCAAATAGGGGATACAAAAAGGTGAGTACCACACACACACACACCACCCACACAAACCACACACACAACACGCCCCACACACACACACACGCACACACACCACACACACACACACAACGCACACGGCACACACACACACAACCCACACAAAACACACGCACACAAAAACCACACACACACACACACACACACAACACACACACGCAATACGCACACACACACACACCAAAACCCACACACCAACCACAACACAACACACCCAACACACACACACACCACAACACACACACACACAAAACACAGAAGAGGAGAAAGGACCTATAGCGCTCAGTGAAGGGCGGGGCCAGGAGCTGATCTCGATCCCCGCAACCCCAAATTTGGGGAGTACACACACGCACACACACACCACCACAAAAACACACACACCACACACACACACACACACACACACACACACACACACACACACACTAGGCACATCTGAAGCGCACATCAACCAAATAACTGCTGCAGCATATGGGCGCCTAGCAAACCTCAGAACAGCATTCCGACATCTAATAAGGAATCGTTCAGGACCCTGTACACCGTGTACGTTAGGCCCATATTGGAGTATGCGGCACCAGTTTGGAACCCACACCTAGCCAAGCACGTGAAGAAACTAGAGAAAGTGCAAAGGTTTCCAACAAGATTAGTCCCAGAGCCAAGGGGTATGTCCTACGAGGAGAGGTTAAGGGATATCT
>NC_069446.1:24136708-24181708 GCF_026875155.1 Cherax quadricarinatus | reverse complement strand
CGGAAGGAATAGACTCTGAGGTGTCCCTGTTTGCAGAGGGACGTGAAGTTGATGAGAAGAATTCACTCGATCGAAGACCAGGCAGAACTACAAAAGGATCTGGACAGGCTGCAGACCTGGTCCAGCAATTGGCTCCTGGAGTTCAATCCCACCAAGTGCAAAGTCATGAAGATTGGGGAAGGGCAAAGGAAGGCCGCAGACGGAGTACAGTCTAGGGGGGTCAGAGACTACAAACCTCACTCAAGGAAAAAGATCTTGGGGTGAGTATAACACCGGGGCACATCTCCTGAAGCGCACATCAACCAAATAACTGCTGCAGCATATGGGCGCCTAGCAAACCTCAGAACAGCATTCCGACATCTTAATAAGGAATCATTCAGGCCCCTGTACACCGTGTATGTTAGGCCCATATTGGAGTATGCGGCACCAGTTTGGAAAACCCACACCTAGCCAAGCACGTGAAGAAAACTAGAGAAAGTGCAAAGGTTTGCAACGGGACTAGTCCCAGAGCTAAAGGGTATGCCCTACGAGGAGAGGTTAAGGGAAATCAACTGCCCGACATGGAGGACAGGAGAGATGGGGGGGGGACATGATAACGACATACAAAATACTGAGAGGAATTGACAAGGTGGACAAAGACAGGATGTTCCAGAGATTGGACACAGTAACAAGGGGACACAGTTGGAAGCTGAAGACACAGATGAATCACAGGGATGTTAGGAAGTATTTCTTCAGCCCCAGAGTAGCAGTAAGTGGAATAGTTTGGGAAGCGATGTAGTGGAGGCAGGATCCATACATAGCTTTAAGCGAGGTATGATAAAGCTCACGGCTCAGGGAAGAGTGACCCAGTAGCGATTTAGTGAAGAGGGGGGGCCAGGAGCTCGGACTCGACCCCCCCAACCTCAACTAGGTGAGTCAACTAGGTGAGTACACACACACACACACACACACACACACACACACACCCCACACACACCGGACACACCCCACACAAATACACCCCACACGCACACACACACACCACACACACACACACACACACACACACACACACATACACACACACACACAACACAAACACCATCACAAACACACACACACACACCCCACACACACACACACACACACACACACACACACACACACACACACACACAAACTCACACACAAACACACATACACAAACACACAAACACACACACACACACACACACACACACACACCCACACACACACACACACACAAACACTACACAAACACCAAAACACACACACACAAAACTCCACACACACACACCACACACACACACACACACACACACACACCACACACAACACACAAACTCACCCCACACCACACACACAAACTCACACACACACACACACCCCACACACACACACACCACACACACACAAACTCACACCACACACAACACCCCACACACACACCACACACACACACACACACACACACAAACTCACAACACACACACACACACACACAAACTCACACACCCCACACACACACACACAACACACACACACACACACACACACACACACACAAACTCACACACACACACACACACACACACACACACACACACACACACACACACCGTCGGGAGTAACAGCATCATATAGTGCTCGTGAATCTTTAGTGGGTTTTCGCCCACTAAGGTCATTACAAGGATCACGACAGCTGTCAGTGTCATCGAACAACCCGAGTAGTCAATTATAAGCTGCCCTAAATAAAAAAAGGGAGGTGAGGACTACAATTTATATAAAAAAATGAATGTGGAATCAGTTCCAGGTAAGAGAGGCTGGAGGCCTAGTGTCAGATGTAGGTGGTGTTGCCACAAGCCAGTAACTGCAAATTCAAACAAGTGTGACCCAAGCCAGTGAGATAAGAGATAAGGATAGATGAGGTAGTGAATAATAAAACAATCATAAATAAAAGAAAGAATCCAAGGGAAAATATACAGTATTCTCAGGACTCTGGTGTTTTCCTCAAACAAATGTGGACAATAAGGTTTAAATTGTTCACCTGATAGCATAGTGCAAACGTGGAGTGGTATTTGAAGCACGGTTAATGTTAATAGAATAATTATAGAGAAGAAGAAACTGAAGGGAAACCAAGACGACACGAGTGCCGTTACAATGAGAATCATCGTGCAGCCGCAACAGTGCTGGAATCCCAGACGACACCTCTGTTGCATGTGATGTACAAATCACATTTTTGTGGTGGAATGATGAATGATTAGCATTTGACCCTGCATCACTGGTAGCTGGGAGCCACAAACACTACTCTGGAGAACTGAATATCATACATACAGTACTTAACATTACGTAAGGAAGAAAAGCTCGGTAGGAAACTTTGTGTCACCAGATGTAGGCCCCACACACACTAGTGAGTTTATGCACAGGTGTTAGGTCAGAAAGAACTGACAGTAAACAAAATACAATAACATAGCTTCCAATGAGAGTAAAAGCAGGACAAAGAGGTTTCTAGAACTGACAGAGAAATTTAAGCACACAAAAGACAGTGTGTACATACGAAGTGACTGTGTGTGAATGTGTGTATGTGTGTGTACACATACGCACACACCCATGCATGTATGCACAAATGTACAATCGGCCTACTAACCGTTAGCGGCCTAGATGAACAGGAGCCATCTTCACCCTCACACATTCACAATCCCCCGCCATATAAATACACTTACATGCATACACATACACACAGCTCCTGGCGGGGCCAGGAGCTGTGTCTCGACCCCTGCAACCACAATTAGATGAGTACACGCACACACACATACACACATTCACACTCTTCCACTATTACACTTTCTCTTACTGTCTCACTCTCCCACTCTCACATCCTGTCTTACTGTCTCACTCTCCCACTCAGTCTCCTACTCTCTCACTCATTTTTTCTTACTGTCTCACTCTCACACACCTTCCTACTTTCTCACTCTCCCACTCTCTCTTACTGTCTCACTCTCCCACTCTCACACTCTCTCTTACTGTCTCACTCTCCCATCTCACACTTCCTCTTACTGTCTCACTCTCCCACTCTCTCACACTCTCTCTTAATGTCTCAATCTCCCATTCTCTCTCTCTCTCTCTCTCTCTCTCTCTCTCTCTCTCTCTCTCTCTCTCTCTCTCTCTCTCCTCTCTCTCTCTCTCTCTCTCTCTCTCGCTCTCGTCCTCTTCTTCTTCCTCCTCCTCCTCCCCTCCTCCCCCTTACTTCTCCCTCTCCTTCTCTCTTCCCATTGCTTTTCCCCTCTCTTCCTTTTCTACTTTCTCTCTCTCTTCCTGTCCCTACCCCTCATTCCCCATTTCTCGTTTTTCCTTCCTCCCTCCCTCCCTCTCCCCATCTCTCTCCCTCTAACCACCTCCCTCCCCTTTACATTTCCCCCACCCCCACGCAAAAAAATGGTGGCTCAGAGGAGAAGTCAAGGCTCAGGGGATCAGAGGAAGATGGTCCCAGTAAGGAATAATTGATGGAAGAGCAAGAGTGGGAAAACAAACTAGGTAAACTTTCTGTGAAAATGGAGAAGATGGAGGCAGAGGAGAAGAAGAAATGGCAGTTGCAAGCTGTAGCTGCAGAAGCCAGGATATGGGTCCTAGAATATGAGGTAAATAGGCTGAAGCGAGTTACATGGCTATTTCCCAGAGGAGACATGGCATCTGAAGCAGGTACACCCTTACTTAACAAGGAGCACAACAAAAAGGAAGGAAACTGGACTTACGCTATGGCCATATCAGTCCACCAAGCAGGGTCGAGAAATGAAGGGGAAAAGCTGTTAGAAGCAAGGATAGCAGTAAGAGAGGGGGGGAGAAGGTGGACAAGGTGACAGGTCCCATGCAGAAGCACGACCATACCACCATGAGCTACAGAGAAAAATAAGGGAGACAATAGCCATGTAAAAATAAGACCCAGAGACACAGGGGATGGGAGGAGTAGAGAGAGAAGTCAGTGTTTATTCATGGGCTTCATGAGAGCGATAGGAGGACACAAAATGAAAGACGACATAAAGAAAAACAGGAGATTGAAAACATCATCAACGAAATAAGTGAGGAGGTCAAACTCATTTTCAAGACAGAAACAGTGCAGAACAGGATCCTGCAAGAGAAACCATAGCTGAAGAAAACATCAACATACAAGAGGGTGTTGCTAGACTGCAACAGAACAAGAACAGAATGACAGTAGCTAAGGGAGAAGACACAGAAATGAAAGGGGATAGGAAGAAAGACAAGGGCAGAGTAAGCAGAAGACAACTAGAGCAGGGCAAAGCAACAAGCATAAGCACAAAGAACCACCCCAGAACCCCACAGCAAAACACGCTATCCCTACAAAACCCACAATCCACAATAACAACCCCCACCCACACAATGCCATAGAATCCCACACCACACTGCCAGGTTCCCCATTCCCACAGACCTCCCAGAACACAGTGTTGGAGAGGAAAGTGAAGGTATGGTACACCAAAGCCGGTGGAATAAAAAATAAGTGGGAAGAGTGGCACGAAAAATTCAAAGAGGCATCACCGGACATCTTAGCTCTCACAGAAGCCAAGCTCACAGGAATGATAACAGATGCCATCTTTTCAAATAGATATCAGACCCTGAGGAAAGACAGAGGGAACAGAGGAGGTGGAGGAGTGGCACTGCTCATGAAAAACCAATGGGATTTTCATGAGCTGGAGAGAGGAGTACAGTGGACCCTCAATCAACGGCATTAATCCGTTCCAGAGGGCTTGCCGTTGGTCGAGTTAATTTTCCCAATAAGAAATAATGGAATTAGAATTAATCTGTTACTGACATCCCAAAGTTTGATTTTTTTTATATGAAATATACATTTCCTTATATGGAAAGGAATGGGACATGCAAAATAAACAATAATTAAATGCCACTTACCTTTATTGTGGAGTTGTTGATGAGTGATGTGCCAGCAGCAGGGGAGATTCAGGACTGTCTAATGCTTGGAAGGAGAATCCCCTTCCATAAAGACTTCAGGTATCAAGTGGGGTTACCTCCCTTCTTGTTTTTTTAATGCCACTAGGACCAGCTTGAGAATCACTGGACCACCCTCTACCACCATCACTACCAGTACCACCTACCTCATACAAACTACACCCTTCACTCACAACAGTACCACCCTCTACCACCATCACACATCACACCCATACCCCGCTCTACCACCATCACTACCACCCTCTACCACCATCACAACCACTACCACTCTCTACCATCATCACTACCACCCTCTACCACCATCACAACCACTACCACCCTCTACCACCATCACTACCACCCTCTACTGCCATCACAACCACTACTACCCTCTACCACCATCACTACCACCCTCTACCACCATCACAACCACTACCACCCTCTACCATCATCACTACCACCCTCTACCACCATCACTACCACCCTCTACCACCACCACTTTCGTATTTTTCTACAAACTTTTTCTTGAACTCTATCGTGTTTCTCAAATCGTGGGGTCCATGGTAGCTTATTTAGCGGTTTCAAGCACTATAAACAGTGGAATAATCCAAAATGTATGGGAGGCACACGTGGAAACCGACCGCAACAGTTCGTAAACAATGGCACACTGACTCTTGGAGTGGCTGGGCGCACATCAACAGGTTCCAGACGAACGTCGTTGGTTAAGTTTTTCGCCCTTGGTTAAGGCATTTTTTCTACGGCAAAAAGCTCCGTTAAACGAAACTGCCATTACTTAATGCCGCCATTAGTTGAGGGTCGACTGTAATAGGAACACTTCCATCTGGAGGTCCCAAGGTGGTAATTGTAGTTATGCATGACCCACCAGAGACAAGCAGGAGGCCAAAGCAAGAGCACAATGAGAGTAACAGAGCGATGAGCCCTTCTGGCTGAACTGGCCAGAAGGGCTCATACAAGCAGGACAAAGCTTCTGATTGTGGGTGACTTCAATCACAAAGAAATTGACTGAAGAACTTGGAGCCACATGGAGGCCCAGAAAAGTGGAAGGCTAAGATGATGGAGATGGTACTGAAAAACCTCATGAGAGAAAGAGAGAGGCTCAACCAGCAAGACTGGACTTAGTATTCACCTTGAGAAGTGCAGATATTGAGGATATCACATATGAAAGACCCCCTCGGGGTCAGTGACCGTGACCACGTGGTTCTGAGCTTCAAATACAGAGTGGAGTTACAAGTGGAGAGGGAAGCAGGAAGGGCAAGACGATTTAAGCCAAACTACAAGAGAGAGGACTACATAGGCATGAAGAATTTCCTGCACGAGGTTCAGTGGGACAGAACTAGTAGGGAAGTGAATAAACGAGATGATGGAATATGTAACAACAATATACAAGGAACCTGAGGAGAGGTTTGTACCCAAGGGTAACAGAAATAACGAGAAAAACAGGATGAGCCCTTGGTTCACCCAAAGATGTAGAGAGGCTAAAACCACGTGTGCTAGAGAATGGAAGAAGTATAGAAGGCAAAGGACCCATGAGAATAAGGATACTCATAGAGCCAGATATGAATATGCAGAGTTAAGAAGGGAGGCCCAAAGACAATGCGAGAATGACATAGCAGCAAAAGCCAAATCTGACCTGAAGCTGTAGTACAGCCACATCCGAAGGGAAACAACAGTCAAGGACCAGGTAATCAGGCTGAGGAAAGAAGGAGGGGAGATCACAAAAAACGACCGCTAAGTATATGACGAACTCAACATGAGATTCAAAGAAATGCTCTCTGAGGAGACAGAAGGGGCTCTATAAAGATGGAGAAGTGGGGTACACCATCAAGTGTTGGACAAAATACAAACAAACGAAGAAGTGAAGAGGCTCATAAGCGAGCTAGATACCTCAAAGGCGATTCGGCTGGATAACATCTCTCCATGGGTCCTGAGATAGGGAGCAGAGGTGCTATGTGTACCAATAACAACACTCTTCAACACATCTATCGAAACAGGGCGACTATCTGAAGTATGGAAGGCAGCTGACGTAGTCCCATGTGCTTCTGTGATAACGTGTGCACATGTTTCTTGCCACTCCATGAATGGAGTGGCTAGTGTAGCACGGCAAACAACTGCTGAATATAGATCACTCTCACTGCTTTCATTATGCAGTGGAGAACATCTAGCGCTCCCATATCAGCAATCACAGAACTAATATTTAAATAGGTTAAAGAAATGCATCAAAGTTAATTATGCAAGGCTCCATATTCCTAGCAGGATACCAGGTGATAAGGAACGACGAAGGTAAAAGGATAGAGGAAGGAAGCCAGTGAAGTTTGAAGAGATAAGGACAAATAGATATCATCCAGTTGAGGGAGCAATCAGGACTAGGGCACCCGGAGTGGTTGTAGCAATGATTTACAATCAGCCACTAAATAACAGGAGAGACTAGGAGAGGAATGTGAGAAAAAAAAACAAAGCAATACTTGACATCTTAATAGAAGCATCAATGAGAGCTCATATGGATAAAACAAAGTTATTAATCATAGATGATTACAATCATAAATAAGAGGATTAGGATGATTAGAAACATGGAGGGGTTTATGAAAAACTCTTTATGTCATCACATTAAGAAAACGAAGAGACAGTAGAGATAAATCAGGGAAATTACATCGCATTTTTTGCACAAACACATATGACATATTGAAATATAATTTGAAAGCCCACCTGGATGCTAGCCACCACACGATACTCATCTATGTTATTGCGGAACTGGCAAGTGGAGAGAGCAGCTCAACAGACTTTGGAAGAGGGGACTTTGAAGGAATGAGAGAATTCCAGAATGCAGTACAGAGGGAAAGGGAACTGATAGGAAAGTCACTGAGATGACAGACTACATAACCGGGAAGTACTAGGAAACAGAGGAGAAAATCATACCTAGAAGGTAACAAATCTCAAAAACAAAGAGAACCCATGGTTCGACCAAAGATGGAGAGAGGAAAAAACAAAGAGAACAAGAGCTTCGAAAAACTATTGAAAGCAGAGAACAGCCGAGAACAAGGGTGTGAGCAGCTTAGGCAGATATGATACGCAAGATCAAGAGAGAACTTGAGCAACAATGTCAGAACGACATAGAAGAAAAATATTAAAACGTAACCAAAACTATTTCACAGCCCCATCAGAAAAAAACGGCATCAAGTAATTTGCCTCAAGTCGGTAACGGAAGCAGCTCACAAGTAAAAGCAAAAAAAGTTTGTGAAAGGATGATTAAACAACTTATAAAAGGGTTCTCGATGGAAACAAAGGCAATACCAGAGAGCCTAGGGCAAAAGGTACACCGATGGCTCCTGGAAACACACATATAACAAGGAAAAAGGTTAAAAACTTTGGAATAACTGAATTCATGGAAGGTAATGGGACATAAGGTATCGCACTGGATTCTGCGAGAGGAAGCAGAAACACTTGTTGCGGATCCTAGCAATAGCTAGGATATATAAGTCAATGAACATTAGACAGTTCCCAGAGATCTGGAGAACAGTGAATTAGATCTCAATATTTAAGGAGAAAGACAGGAAGCCTCAAATATAGGCCAATATTACTAACATGCATACCATATAATGTAATGGAAAAGATAATGAAAAAAGAATGGCAGAGCACGTATAAGGAAGTGATTTCATAAACAGTAATCAGCATGGGTTTAAAGACGACAAGTCTTCTCTTGCTAACCTGCTGGAGTTATATGACAAAGTGACAGAAGTGAGACAGGAGTGAGAGGGATTAGTGGACTGCATATTCTTGGACAGCAAAAAGGCATTTAATATTGTACCTCACAAGAGACTAGGATAAAAACGAACAAGCAGGAAAACTGGGAGTGCTTGTCTGATAATGCAAAATCTTGAAATCTTAGTTAAAAGAATTCTTCTTCAATTCTAAGCCTGCCTAACTTCTTCCTTCAGTATATAAATCTTTATCCAAGATGCATCAAGACTGTTAAATGGAACGTGTCCTTTCTAGCCTCTAGGACTGATCTGCACTACGTAATTCTCCACGCTTTCTACTGCCTACAACTAATTCATCCAGGCTCGAAAACTGATCTCCAGAAATTGTTCCTTCATGTTTTCTACCCTCTTCATTGGATCCATAAAAACCACTGGTTGACGAAATTGTTTTATTTATCTACTTCTCGGTTTTGTAACTCATTATTATATGACGAAGGTTTCTGAGCTAGCTTGTAGCATAAGTATTCTGATGACTTATGTGCATGAAAAGAAGTGTTGGATTGACTTCAGCATCTCGTCTCGTACTTTGTTGGTGTTTGTTTACCTAGATATAATGGATACCCCATTCTTGGCGACTAAGCTTTACATCAGCCAGGTATCTGCCCTCCATACTACATGTATCATTCATACCAATGGCATGGGCTTCATCTCATTTTACCTCTTTCTCAGCAGTCATACCGAATGAGACTGAGACAAGGGATTCATAATTGATGTAGACAAACGATGAATTATCACCACACTGAGCAAAAATTTCAGTTTCATGCATCTTTGTGTCATTCGCATAATGTGACATGGACCCATGTGACTACTTCTATTGTACCACAGACCGGGATACTATAGGGCAAAGCATGCACCCATTTTGTCAAGGAGCAGTTACTGAAGTCTTCAGTAACCTTATTTCCTCTTGTTCGATACACTGATAAGAGGAGCTTCCACCTCAGAAATGAGCTGTGCACTGTTCTCTCAGTGAACTTCTGCAACTCCCCAAAACTCATTCTCCTGGTCATGTTTTCCATGACCTTCACTTTTAGTATAAATGAGTTTGCATATGCAAAGTGGCCAGCAGCATGAAAACCAAGAATCATTTAAAGCACATTGGACAAATGTAGCTTCCCTCCAGTTTGCTCAGCACGCTGAAATTGGGGGGATAAAAGTGTCATACTTGACATAATTGATCAAGAATTTATCTGCTCGACTCTCACCAGCTTGTTCATATAAAAGGTTGTTCATATTATTGTTGAGGTGATGGATATCACTATCACGTTCAATTTCAATGGTAGTAAATCACTTACAAAAATCATTATTTTCTTGTGTACATTGCTCAAATGTCCGGAAGCATTGTCCTTGAATCCCATATTTTGCAGATAATGCGGAATTTATCCAGTATGATTCAGTTTGGAATATATATATATACATATATATATATATATATATATAATATATATATATATATATATTATATATATATATAATATAATATA
The DNA here is from genome assembly GCF_026875155.1 of Cherax quadricarinatus. Lineage (NCBI taxonomy): Eukaryota > Metazoa > Arthropoda > Malacostraca > Decapoda > Parastacidae > Cherax > Cherax quadricarinatus. The sequence goes on along the minus strand of NC_069446.1, from coordinate 24,171,495 downwards.
TATTATATATATGTATATATATATATATATATATATATATATATATATATATATATATATATATATATATATATATTATATATATATATATATATTTAGTTAGCTATCACTGACTGGAAATGCCATAAAATTATTACTTCAAGCAATTTCACTATTTATGAGTCACCTGAAAAATGTTATTATTTTGATTTGTTAAATGAATTACTTACGGTCGAAAAAGCATATTTAGATGCATTACACAATGTTTCATGATACCTGGGTGAAAGTTATCAAGTTATCAGTCGGCATTTGTATTGCCCTCAATGACGTCATGGCGGCCATCTTGTATTTCAAGAGTTTCCTGGAATTAGATTCTCCTTGATCAAGATTAAGTGACTGAATACCTCACAGTTATCGCTTCGGCTCTTCCACGGTCTCCAGTATATAATCTTGTGTTGGATTACAATAGCAACTACATGGTGACCCGTTGTCAAAACAAAAATTCAGAGGAGTTGCACACATTTCATATACATCGCCTTGTTGGTATTATATACCGTTAATATAATGATGTATATGTATTACTTTTAGCATTATTAGGAAAATTGTCCTTACCCAAGTCGTTTAAAATAATCCATGCACAAATTATTAAGTACTGGTGAAATGAATTTCCAATTCTCATGCCAACTCTAGAGTGAAGACTTCCTCATTAAACACGAATTCTGCGTACATAGTACAAAGTTTTATATGCATGTTTTATATGCAAGTCATCAATTGGGACTTGTTAATTATGATATTACATAAAACTCACAACATTGGAATCAGTAATGTAAGCTAAAGTGGTGAATTTTTCAACGTAATTAATCACGATTAGTTTTTATTACACACAAAATAGAAATATGTTAAGTAATGGACACAAGTATAACTAATGTGACATTTTATTGTGGTAACGTTTCGCTCTCCAGGAGCTTTGTCAAGCCGTGACAAACTGGAGAGCGAAACGTTGCCTCAATAAAACGTCATATTAGTTGCACTTGTGCCCTTTACTTAACATACTTTCGGTAATTCTACCCACTTTAATACAATGGAAATATTACTTATAATCATGGTCAACATATTTAGTAGAGACTTTCACACATGATATCCAACACAGTTATTGACAGTAATTATGTTAATCTATGTATTTAAGGTAATCAAAAGCTGTCTTATGATTTTCTTAAGTGTTTCTTTGCCTTTAAGTGATAGTTTTGGGAATTTCATGCATCTGAATTTACTGTGTCAGGATTATCTGTGAGGTTCATCTGTTAGGTTCATCTGTTAGGTTCATCTATGAGGTTCATCTATGAGGTTAATCTATGAGCTTCATCTGTGAGGTTCATCTATGATGTTTAACTGTGAGGGTCATCTATGAGGTTCATCTGTGAGGTTCATCTATGATGTTTAACTGTGAGGTCATCTATGAGGTTCATCTGTGAGGTTCATCTATGAGGTTCATCTATGAGGTTCATCTGTGAGGTTCATCTGTGAGGTTCAGCTATGAGGCTCATCTATGAGGTTCATCTGTGAGGTTCAGCTATGATGTTCAGCTATGAGGCTCATCTATGAGGTTCATCTGTGAGGTTCATCTATGAGGTTCATCTATGAGGTTCATCTATGAGGTTCATCTGTGAGGTTCATCTATGAGGTTCATCTATGAGGTTCATCTGTGAGGTTCATCTATGAGGTTCATCTGTGAGATTCATCTATGAGGTTCAACTGTGAGGTTCATCTATGAGCCTCATCTCTCTCAATAAAAGGCAAATATTGCATATTTTCCCATCAATTTCTACTGTGACTCCATGAACAATATATATCCGAGCATGAAAGACATATGTGCCTTCTGAAGGTCATAACTCCTGAAGTTATCATAGCTGAGGAAACATTAATAAACGGAATATTTGACGATATCGTCACTGTCCAAGACAAGTCTTCCACCTCAACACTTCCCATCAGTCCATCCTGCGCCAAGGAAAGACAAACAGACATCCATTTTGGTGCATAAATCCCAACATTTAAATACATATATTATAACTACAGAATATATCAATATCGAAAAATATCACACTTAAAATCAAGGATATAAACTGCTTTTCTAAAGCTCAGAATGATTTTCGCAGAATTATGGCGAATTTTTTTTTTCACTCTACATATTCAGGAGAAAACACTTAATAAGCCGAACTTGACGAACTCCCTTAAAAATTATACTTTTCCAGAAAATTCTTTTACCTACTGACATTGACAATGATGAAAATTTTTTTTATAAAAAATAAACCTGAACTAACATACGTGAAACTAACTTAATTTTTTTTGTTATGCTCAGATTGAATACAGTTAAAGCTTTAAAAACTCATTCTGGCTATTTGGCAGAAAACACGTTGTTGAGTAGATCAAACTCACTTGCTTGTCTTATATGGCGCTGCACACACACACACACACACACACACACACACACACACACACACATATATATATATATATATATATATATATATATATATATATATATATATATATATACAACACATACATAAACAATATATATATATATATATATATATCATAGAAACCAAGGACCACAGGGCGGCCAACTTCCTCTTTCAGAGACTCCGTGTCGCGATCCAGAAAGGAAATGCCTGCAGCATTCTGGGCACGAGGCCCACCGCCGGGGAGCTGGACGAAGTATTCGAGATGCAGCTCTGAATTGTTAGGTATGTTGTTTTAATCCATACTGTATTTTTGTCAATGTATTTTGTTAATGTATTTTGTTTTTAAATAAAGTATAAGTAGAATGTGTAGGGGGTGGCAGGAGAAAATTTTCAAACAGCTTCAGGGAGAACCTTGAGTTTTCCCTGAAGCAATTTTTTTCTTTTCTCTGAGGAAGATGGTCCCCAGGACAGTTTTAAAGGTGATGCCTCTTGGGTAGTTACTCACTGCTGTGATGATTGATGCGGTTAGCAACTTGCCTCGTCAGACGTTGCCAAACAGAAGCACGTTTATGTAAAAAAAAATACATTAGGTTAAGTTAGGTTAGGTGAGCTTCCTGAGTTAGGTTTGGTCCAAAAATAAAAATTTTGACATTATTGTCAAAGAAAAAATTATATTTATCAATCTGTAAAAATGATTTTCGTAAAAGTCAAATTTTTAAAGACCTTCGGCCTATTTGGCTAATTCGACGTATTAGGTACAATATGCATTATGTATAAATCTCAGCAAATAAGAGATGTATATATGTCACGGTATTATGTGTCTGTTATTCTACATCATACATCAGTGTATTGAATATATATTTACTCACGGATGTCAACAATACCTATTATGCATATATATACTTGCACACGGGTATTAGCAACATACTTTATATATGAATATCTACAATATACATTATACACAGGTATTAAATATATACCTTATATGTGTGTCAATAATTTACATTATATACATTTTACACGGTTCTCAATAATATCAGTGACACATGGGTGTCAATAATATACATTATATATACTTCACGCATGTGTGTCAACATTATACATAGGAGTAAACAATAAAAATTGTACACTACACTCTGGCTCACATAATAACAATAAACATTATACACTACACCCTGGCTCATATAATAACAATAAACATTATACACTACACCCTGGCTCATATAATAACAATAAACATTATACACTACACCCTGGCTCACATAATAACAATAAGCATTATACACTCCACCCTGGCTCATATAATAACAATAAACATTATACACTCCACCCTGGCTCATATAATAACGATAAACATTATACACTCCACCCTGGCTCATATAATAACAATAAACATTATGCACTACACCCTGGCTCATATAATAACAATAAACGTTATACACTACACTCTGGCTCATATAATAACAATAAACATTATACACTACACCCTGGCTCATATAATAACAATAAACGTTATACACTACACTCTGGCTCCATAATAACAATAACATTATACACTACACCCTGGCTAATAATAACAATAAACAGTATACACTACACTCTGGCTCATATAATAACAATAAACATTATACACTACACCCTGTCTCACATAATAACAATAAACATTATACACTACACCTGGCTCACATAATAACAAAAACGTTTACACTACACTCTGGCTCACATAATAACAATAAACATTATACACTACACCCTGGCTCACATAATAACAATAAACATTATACACTACACCCTGGCTTACATAATAACAATAAACATTATACACTACACTCTGGCTCATATAATAACAATAAACATTATACACTACACTCTGGCTCATATAATAACAATAAACATTATACACTAAACCCTGGCTCATATAATAACAATAAACATTATACACTACACCCTGGCTCACATAATAACAATAAACATTATACACTAAACCCTGGCTCACATAATAACAATAAACATTATACACTACACCCTGGCTCATATAATAACAATAAACATTATACACTACAACCTGGCTCACATAATAACAATAAACATTATACACTAACACTCTGGCTCATATAATAACAATAAACATTATACACTAAACCCTGGCTCATATAATAATAAACATTATACACTACACCCTGGCTCATATAATAACAATAAACATTATACACTACACCTGGCTCAATAATAACAATAAACATTATACACTACACTCTGGCTCATATAATAACAATAAACATTATACACTACACCCTGGCTCACATAATAACAATAAACATTATACACTACACCCTGGCTCATATAATAACAATAAACATTATACACTACACCCTGGCTCACATAATAAAAAATAAACATTATACACTACACCTGGCTCATATAATAACAATAAACATTATACATACACCTGGCTCACATAATAACAATAAACATTATACACTACACCTGGCTCATAAATAACAATAAAGCATTATACACTACCCTGGCTACTATATATAAATAAACATTATACATACATCCCGGTCCAAAATAAAAACAATAAAAATTATACACTAACCCTGGCTCACATAATAAAAAAAACTTATACACTACACTCTGCTCAATAACAATTAAACATATACTCACCCTGGCTCCATTAAACTCAATAACTTATAACTACACCCTGGTCAATAATAAAATAATCATTATGCATACACCCTGGCTCACATAATAACAATAAACATTATACACTACACCCTGGCTCATATAATAACAATAAACATTATACACTACACCCTGGCTCACATAATAACAATAAACATTATACACTACACCCTGGCTCATATAATAACAATAAACATTATACACTACACTCTGGCTCACATAATAACAATAAACATTATACACTACACCCTGGCTCATATAATAACAATAAACATTATACACTACACCCTGGCTCATATAATAACAATAAACATTATACACTACACCCTGGCTCATATAATAACAATAAACATTATACACTACACTCTGGCTCATATAATAACAATAAACATTATACACTACACCCTGGCTCATATAATAACAATAAACATTATACACTACACCCTGGCTCATATAATAACAATAAACATTATACACTACACTCTGGCTCACATAATAACAATAAACATTATACACTACACCCTGGCTCATATAATAACAATAAACATTATACACTACACCCTGGCTCACATAATAACAATAAACATTATACACTACACCTGGCTCAATAATAACAATAACATTTATACACTACACCCTGGCTCATATAATAACAATAAACATTATACACTAACACCTGGCTATATAATAACAATAAACATTATACACTCACCTCTGGCCTTATATATAAAAATAAACATTGTACACTAACCTGGTCACATATATAACAATAAACATTTACACTACACTCTGGCTCAATATAACAATACATTATACACTACACTCTGGCTCACATAATAACAATAAACATGTACACTACCCTGGCTCACATATATAACATAAACATTATACACTACACTCTGGCTACATAATAACAATTAAAATATATTACTGGTCTACCCCTACACTTGTATATAATAAATGAACATTGATTACTGCTCGCTATGTTATATTTACAGCTGTTTTATATAAATAAACAATACGCAGATGAGCCTCTGGCTCCATCATAACTCTTTCCTCTCTCTGGCTTCTATACATAAACTTACCTCTCTCTGCTCTCTATACTCTTTCTCTAACTGTCTATTACAATAGTTATTTCACTCATCCCTGCTCATCATTTAACATGAGTTTATAGATAGATTGGTCTTTCACTAACTTTGTAACTAGCAAGCAGCGCTCTACTGCATCAGATTCGTTTGAAACACTTTTTATTGACATGAAAAGAACAGAGAACAGGCATGACAGCTGGCTGCCATCAATATAAACCGTTAATACGTTTGGTCACATTATGGTAACAGTAACTATAATGTGACGTCTGTCGAAGTTCCAGACTCGGTCACTAGTTAATGAAACAGGTTCGATGAGTGGGTCACAAAGGCTTGTCGTGTATGCTGCCCTGGCCGGGATGGGCCACCAAGATGAGAACTACCGTGGTCTATAACATTTACATTAGCCTCCTTGGTGAGATAGCAATAAGCAGGTACATCACCGATATATAAAAGAAACATTTGAGTGGCCATATGAACTAAGCATGGACACATGGGCTGCTGGCTACATTTACATGCGTTACACACGGTGGGCACAATTATTAGGCAATAACTTTATATCGTTGACTTTGCTACGAACGTGTTCAACTCGAGTCGTACCTGGTAATAATCTAAAATGATGTCTGTCAGTACAGTCAAGAATGCAGTAAACTTCACTCTCCCTGTCTAATAACAATACTCTGATCTCTCGCTGTCCTCGGAGTGGAGCCAAGTGTGGTACTTTAACCATACTGGTCTCGTACATAACAGTAAGGTCACCCACATCCCTCCAGTGTTGAAGGCTCTGCTGAAATAAATGAGCTATCCAAGTTAGGTCCAGACGAGAAATGAGCCGTTTTGCTCTTTTCTCTATTCTATCAAGAAGTCGCAGGGTCACTAGACAGCCCCAGACATCGGTGGTGCCTATTTCCACAATTGCCTCTGTGCCCTTTACTTCTGCAGTCATCTCTGTGTCCAACCCTTTTACGGTCTTCGGCTCTGAGGTTCCAATATCATCTCCTACTGTCCTTATTTCTTCACCTTTCCACTCACATGTTTCAGCGTCTATGCGCCCCTTCCAATCAAAATCGACGCCACATATTCCTCCTTCTCCAAAGTCTACATCTTCATTTACGCTCAAATCTCCTTCATCTCCCAAATCACATGACATTCTCAAACGTCCTTCTCTCCTTATCTCTGAGTCTAGACATTTACCTCGAGATGCAGCTGATACTGTTGTGGAGGCTCATCCACCCCCAAGTACAGTTGCTCCCCCGCCTGTCCCTCCGGAAATTTCTGCAAGCCATGACACCTCTACCCCTTCTTCGGTGTCTTCCGCTGTCTCTCCACTTTTACCCAAACTACATCTTCTCCATCCTCTGCCAAGCTCTCTCTTCTTTCTCTCTCATCTGAGACTATTGAAGCCATCTCTGCGTTTATCGAGAAGACAACAATGATGACGGACACTGGTCCACACCGACACTTCACATTCTCACCTTCTGTGCCCTTCTTCACGTCATCGCAATGCTTCAGTCCTTACTAGTTTCCTAATGCATTTGCATGTTGATTTTACTGACTTTCTTGGTCCATAGACAACTGCAAAATGTTACTGCTACGCTCTATTAGCCGACCTTGTCTTATTTTCAGTGGAATATTAGAGGCTTCAAGGGTAATCGGGGAGAGCTTCAAATGTTACTTTCCAAGTTTTCCCCTGTTTGTCTCTGCAAGAACCAAAATTGCACTCCACTGCTTTCCGTCCTGTCTCGGGCTATATCTTGTGACGTTCATAGGATCCTTTTCCCGATGGGACTTTTAATAAAAGTGCACTTTTTGTGCGCCACGGTATAGCACATTCTGGGGTTTTGTCCATACTTCGCTGCATTACAATGCAGCACGCACCTTCTTGGGCAAGTGGTATACAGTCTGCTCTTTATATATTTCTCCTTCTCGGCCATTATATATTCCGGATATGGCATCTCTGATTTATTCTCTACCTCCTCCTCTCCTCTTACTGGGACAATTTAATGCTCATCATTTCTTCTTGGGAGGGTCTCACTGTGACTCTTGTGGCGATCAGTTACAGGTACTTCTTATTTCTCGTCCCTTCCATGTTTTAAATACAGTTACTCCCACTCATTTCGACCCTTGCACTCAAACTCTCTCTCTTGCGTAGATCTCTCAATTTGTTCTTCCTCAACTGCACTCGACTTTATCTGGTCTGTGCCCCCTGGTTTACATGACAGCGATCATTTTCCTACCCTACTTACTTCTCGGTTTGAACGGCCGAACTGGTCCATTTACTCATGTCAAACTGTTTTTAGTGAAGACCTTTCTCTGTTGTCCTCAACTGCTGAGTTATTTCAAATACTGTCGCTTTAGGTTCTAACCGCAGCCTCGATTACAATCCCTCAAACCTCAGAAATACGTGCCTTTGCGGTCTCCTATTTATGCTCGTGCATTGCGTTTGAAACGTGATGCATGGGGAAGATATTGTTACAGTAGGACCACAGACGGACTCCTTGATTTTAAGCGGGCGATGGGGGTTTCCCGTTGTGTCATCCGAGAAGCTAAACGCACTTGTTGGTGGGATTATATTTCTAAGGTCACTTCAGGTTCCTCTATGAGTGCAGTTTGGAAAAAAATACAGAAACTGAGTGGCAAGTACTCTCCAAATCCGCCTCCAGTTCTTAAGGCTGCCGGTATCAGCACTGAAAGCCTTCTTGGAGTTGCCACGGAAATGGAAAATCATCTTGTCCTTATCTCTCAGGGGCTCCATCTATGCCCCTGGCTTATTTCCTCAATGTCTACCAGATAGTTACTGCCTTTTGACTTTTCTTCTAGCAGAGAAGAGTCTTATAATGTACTTTTTATGCTTCTGGAACTAGAGTCAACACTTTCCGCTTGCCGATTGTCGGCAGCTGGGTCTGTTGGTATTCATACTTGTATAGTACAGCATTTACATCCGTCAGGCCAGCAGTCCTCTTACGTCTTCTTAATGTTATCTGGATGCAAGGAGTTCTTCCCCAGCTGTGGAAAACTGCCGTTGTTCTGTCTTTTCGTAAACCAGGTACTTGGGGCCATGATGCCTCACGCTATCGTCCCATAGCTCTTTTAAGTGCAGTTTTCTGGTTGATGGAACGTATAGTAAACAGACGTTTGGTATGGAATTTAGAGACACACAATGGTATCTCCATTAGTCAATTTAGCTTTCGTAAAGGCTGCTTCACTATTTACTCCTTACTCCGCTTAGACACCTATGTTCGTAATGCGTTTGCTAGTAACCACTCAGCTATCGTAATCTGCCACTCTTTCTTAAAAACTTCTTATCTGGACTTTGTCTAAGCTGTTATAAATGATCTGGCCCCTGTTCTCCCAGACACTGATGGGTAGACCACACACTGATGGGCAGACCACACACTGATGGGCAGACCACACACTGATGGGCAGACCACACACTGATGGGCAGACCACACACTGATGGGCAGACCACACATTGATGGGCAGACCACACACTGATGGGCAGACCACACACTGATGGGCAGACCACACACTGGCAGACCACACACTGATGGGCAGACCACACATTGATGGGCAGACCACACACTGATAGGCAGACCACACACTGATGGGTAGACCACACACTGATGACCAGACCGGTGTAAGGACATTTAGTCACATACTAGAAGTCATTAGTGATCTTTTCCGACCACACGACATGTCTATGTACACATTCACAAATGCACACGTACACAGTTGTACATATTTACATATGTACACGTACATATACTTTGCTCAAAAATACACCCGTATATGCCGACATATGCGCATACAAATGCATACAAGAATACATAAGTACACTCATTGTCTCACATATTCATATATACATGCACATATACACACATTACCTTACCTATGATATACCTTTGAAGAGTTTCGAGAGTTTATCTACTCTCTGAGCCCGGCCATGGGCAAGGCTCGTCTGGTGCTTGCCTGGTCAATCAGGCTGTTGCTGCTGGAGGCCCGCTGCCCCACATATCCATCATGGCCTGGTTGATCTGGCACCTGGTGAAGATTTCCTCTTGAAGGCTTCTACACTTGTTACAGCAGTGTCTCACATATTCATATATACATGCATATCTACAGAAGTGTGTTCATACGTACATGTATTTACGTAAGAATACGTACACATAAGCATGAAAAATATTCATTCATAAAAGCATTCATAAGCTTAAGTATACATACATGAACATACATTCATGTGAAAAAGTGTAAATACGTACATACATACATACATAAGTACACATAAGCATACGTTCACTTACACATATTTTTTTTATTTTTTTCCAGCAACAGAGTTTTGTCACCGTCGCTACTGTTACATTTGCGAGCACAGAGGTTGCGCCAGCTGGGGTAAAGTCGCGCCAGCTGGGGTTAAGTTGCGCCAGCTGGGGTTAAGAAATACCTACATACATTTCTTGGATTGGTTTAGAAAGACACGTAAGCAAACACTATGACATATTTATTAGAAAACGTTTCGGTCCTGGGACCTTGATCACTTCTAACATACAGAGGTAGAAAGACATTATATATATAGGCGGAGAGTGAGGTGTGACGCACGTGACCTGAGGAATGTCATAAGAACATAAGAATGGAGGAACACTGTAGAAGGCCTACTGGCCCATGCGAGGCAGGTCCTTATCAAAACAACCTCTGCCTATGATTAGGACGGGTAGACGATGAAATCATGTGTCTCCTGTGTTGTTGGGTTGGTGCTGCTTAAGTATCATGTATGCCAATGTTTTTGAAATTTTGTAGTTTCCAGTGTTGCGTTCTATAGTGTCGGTGACGGCGATTAGTGAGGCTTCTAGGCACTGTCGGCGTCTGAGGTCTGGTTCGGTGAGAACGAGTTGTGCCTCATTCCAGTTCATCAAATGTCCCGTGGAGTCTCTGTGGAGGACACAGGCGTACCTTACATCGTCTCTGTTAGAGGCATTTCGATGCTCATTCAAGCGGACTGCAAGATCTCTGCCTGTCTCGCCTACATATTTCTTGGGACAAAACCCACAGGGGATAGTGTAGACGCCTGCTGTAGAGGAGTCCTCATTGGCTTCTTCTTGAGAGCTCTTCGCATCTCCAGCCCTTGTTTTCTAGAAGAAGAATGCACTTACATAACACAAGCCTTTACACGTCTTCAGTTCCCATCTTTCTTCATCCGAGATTGCAGACTTAAGGCACAAGCTATTCTCAACAAACCGCCCATGGAACAGCCCCCTAAGCAGTTCATAGTACTCCCATGTGGTGATGTTACCATGAATACTCGCCGGGCACTTGCTATGAGTAACATCAACGTTTCCACCATAAATACATCATCTATCAAAGACCTCACTACGAAACGCAGCCCCACACCTCTAACTTCTACAGCAGGCGTCTACACTATCCCCTGTGGGTTTTGTCCCAAGAAATATGTAGGCGAGACAGGCAGAGATCTTGCAGTCCGCTTGAATGAGCATCAAAATGCCTCTAACAGAGACGATGTAAGGTACGCCTGTGTCCTCCACAGAGACTCCACGGGACATTTGATGAACTGGAATGAGGCACAACTCGTTCTCACCGAACCAGACCTCAGACGCCGACGGTGCCTAGAAGCCTCACTAATCGCCGTCACCGACACTATAGAACGCAACACTGGAAACTACAAAATTTCAAAAACATTGGCATACATGATACTTAAGCACCACCAAACCAACAACACAGGAGTCGTGCAAGACTGGTATACAATACCGACAAGATGAAAGTTAAGACACTTGTGCAACATCTGGTTATCTTTATTGTAGACGTTTCGCCATCCAGTGGCTTTAGCAATACAAATTCTTGGACATAATAAGAAAAACGAAGAACTATATACAAAAGATGAGGTAATCAGTCCCTCGGCCTTGGAAGTGGTGTTTAGAGCACCGTGGTTGTAGAGATTCTGAAGCACAGGCAAGGAGACTGGCGCTTATATAGGCGTCAGTGAAATGGACGGTAGCAGACGAGGGCATAGTCATGGTAGGCGGGATTCCCAGTGGAAGTAGGTCCTTCCCAAATTGATGGGCTAGTTGTAGAAGTCTTGAAGAAAGTCAGTAGATGTCCCTGAATAAGTAACCATGATGTTGCAGTGCCTGACAATTGTGCAAGACTACATGACTTTCTTCAAGACTTCTACACTAAGCTATCAATTGGGAAGTGAACCTACTTCACTGGGAATCCCGCCTACCAATACTATGCCCTCGTCTGCTACACGTCCCTTTCACTGACGCCTATATAAGCGCCAGTCTCCTTTCCTGTGCTTCAGAATCTCTACAACCACGGTGTTGTGAACACCACCTCCAAGGCCGAGGGACTGATTACCTCATCTTTTGTATATAGTTCTTCGTTTTTCTAATTATGTCCAAGAATTTGTGGGTAAATTTTTTTTTTTAAATGCAACAGTTAGGTATCTTTATTTCGAAACGTTTCGCCTACACAGTAGGCTTCTTCAGTCGAGTCCAGAAAAGTTAAGAAAGCAGAAGATACCTAACAATCTGTCGGTATTTTATACCATTTTAATGTCCAAGAATTTGTATTGATAAATCCACTGGATGGCGAAACGTCTACAATAAAGATAACCAGATGTTGCACAAGTGTCTTAACTTTCAACACAGGAGTCACATGATTTCATCGTCTACCCGTTCTAATCATAGGCAGAGGTTGTTTTGATAAGGACCTGCCTCGCATGGGCCCGTAGGCCTTCTACAGTGTTCCTCCATTCTTATGTTCTTATGACATTCCTCAGGTCACGTGCGTCACACCTCTCCGCCTATATATATAATGTCTTTCTACCTCTGTATGTTAGAAGTGATCAAGGTCCCAGGACCGAAACGTTTTCTAATAAATATGCCATAGTGTTTGTGATGAATGGTTTGAAAAAACGACAAGTTGAAGATTGAGACACTTATGCAGCATATGGGAATCTTTATTCAGGAAACGTTTCGCCACACAGTGGCTTCATCAGTCCAATACAAAGAGGAACGCGTAAGGAGAGGAGGAGTATGAGGTAATCAGTCCCTCAGCCTGGAGTCGATGTGTTCAGTCCATCAATCTTGTAGAACGTACAGCATAGGGCCGTAGACGTGGCTTATATACTGATGAAGCCACTGTGTGGCGAAACGTTTCCTGAATAAAGATTCCCATATGCTGCATAAGTGTCTCAATCTTCAACATGTCATAGTGTTTGCTTACGTGTCTTTCTAAACCAACTTGTCGGTATTTATTACCAAGGTTTATACCATTTCTTGGATTACACACCAAATGAGACTTCTGTTATTATGATTATTACTATTATTTTTATTATTATTATTATTATTATTATTATTATTATTATTATTATTAAGATATTATTATTATTATTATTATTATTATTATTATTATTATTATTATTATCATCATTATCATCATCATTGATTTTAAAAATTGTGCTTCCATTAACAAAACAATTAAACTAAAGCAACAATTCCACCCCATCATCAAAAAAATTTATTGTACAGTTTTCCCATCACCGTGATTAAAATCATTGACTAATTAACCGTCGTCTGATTATAATTAATTGCCAAGAGCAATTAATGCCCCCAACCTTTCAGTTGCAATAGTTGCTGGTGTTCATGCGTTTTCCAACACCGAATCAAAAAAAATTTGAATAGGAGAAGTGAGGAAAATAATATTGATTTGATCGTAATAAAGAATTTTGGGAGTATGTCTGAGATGTTTTGTTATAGTGGGTGTAAATATTGGAAGATCTGAGTGAGTTACATTAACGTATGTACACACGTACAAGCTTGTTACAGACATAGACGTACTGTGTGTGTGTGTGTGTGTGTGTGTGTGTGTGTGTGTGTGTGTGTGTGTGTGTGTGTGTGTGTGTGTGTGAGTGTGTGTGTGTGTGTGTGTGTGTGTGTGTTTGTGTGTGTGTGTGTGTGTGTGTGTGAGTGTGTGTGAGTGTGTGTGTGTGTGTGTGTGTGTGTGTGTGTGTGTGTGTGTGTGTGTGTGTGTGTGTGTGTGTGTGTGTGTGTGTGTGTGTGTGTGTGTGTTTGTGTGTATGTCTGTACATGATTAACCCTTATAATCCTAAGGTACAGTGTTAATTTTTATATCTTTAGGGACACTTGTAACAATAATATTTTAAAAGTATCGGCAGTTTTTTTCACCGACATCGATTCCGTAAAAATCACCGATACCAATACACTAGAACAACCCTGATTTCCTGTGCTCATGTGTTGCATCCAGTGGACTTGTAGCAGCGATTCTCCCTGAACATCGCATTGACAATGTTGGAGTTCATGACCAAAAGGTTCATTCACGCAGGGAGGCTCTGGAATATTCTAACGGGCTCTGAAACCAGACCTTCTCTCCCCAACAACTACAAACAGCCACACTGGGATGTCTCGATAGTGGTGAAAATGGCCTCAGGGAAGCATCAGGGAAGGACAGAGCCCTCCTCCTAACAGTGAGAATTCATCATGCAGGGAACGTTCTGTTGCTGTTCCCAACTCCAGCCTTGGCACACGCCTCGACCCACAGACCATCCGCATTAGTGTTGCCCTTCGACTTGCCGCCCCTAATCACGCCGAACACAAGTGTATTTGAGGCAGTAAATCGGCAAACCGATTCGGGTACCATTGACTTGTTAGGGAAGACCACAGATTGATGGGCAGAACACACATTGTTGGGCAGACCACACATTGATGGGCAGACCACACATTGATGGGCAGGCCACACACTGATGGGTAGGCCACACACTGATGGGCAGGCCACACACTGATGGACAGAACACACATTGATGGGCAGACCATACATTGATGGGCATGCCACACACTGATGGGCAGAACACACACTGTTGGGCAGACCACACATTGATGGGCAGACCACACATTGATGGGCAGACCACACATTGATGGGCAGACCACACATTGATGGGAAGCCCACACACTATGGGCAGGCCACACATTGATGGGCAGAACACACAATGATGGGCAGGCCACACACTGATGGACAGGGTAATAACATCGTCAAGAAGAGCCTCGCAACAGCCGGATGCCCAGCAATAAGAAGGCCGCCCGAACTATGCGTCCAAATGATATCACCCTACAAGCCTGGACAAACGGCAAGTAAGTGGAGTGAGACTACACATCTACATCCACATTGGATGATACCTATCTGCAATACACCAGGTAGGAATGCAGGGCGCTTCACATAGTCGGGTGTTGTCAAGCAACTGTGAGGTGCAGTCTTTGTGATGGTGACGTGATTGAGAGGTGTAGTATTGCCCCTTTATATGCCTTCTTGTTGATGTTTTGTGTTTTATAGTTCCTTGATAACGTGAAAAGTCACGAAAGCGCTTGGAAATTCGCTATTTTTTCATAGTGGCTGCTTTGCATATTGTGATATCATGTTTACTGTGATCTTATTGCATATATATATATATATATATATATATATATATATATATATATATATATATATATAATATATATATATATATATATATATATATATATATATGCAAAACAACCACTCTGAAGAATAGAGAAATTCCAAGCACTTTCGTGACTACTCACATTATCAAGGAATATGAAAGTAAAGCATCCAAGGAAGCTATATAAGGGGTCTGGCCAGCACCTCACTATCAGATCCCACAACGGTTAAACACCTGACGCACACACAAAATTTACCTCGGTTTTCCCTCCCTTTCGCATTTCTCCTGCCTTTCTCCTTCACCCACCGTCCTTCAATAATTTTCCACTTTCTCTTTTCGTCTTTCCCTTTCCTCCTCCTTCTTTCCACCCCTCTCTCTCTCTCTCTTTTTCTTCAGCTGACTCATATAAATACCAAGACGGCCGCATCTCGTTGCGTGCTTCCGCACTTTTCTTACAAAAAAATATTGCGCGGGAATTGACTTGAGGAAGCCAATGAAAATTAGGCTTCAACACTGTCTGTAAAATAGGGAACAATCTTATGACATACTATCTGTTGTGTGTATCTCTAAATATATTATGGTGTGTAATGTGGATTGTGTGTGTGTGTGTGTGTGTGTGTGTGTGTTGTGTGTGGTTGTGTCTGTGTGTGTGGTGTGTGTGCGTGTGTTACGTGTATGTGCGGGTACTCACCTCCGACTAATACTTCCAGTCCTATTCAACTTCCTGAAAACTCTGTGACTGAAGAAAATACTTCCTAACATCCCTGTTGGTTCATCATGAGTCTTCAATTCCATGCTGCTGCTTGTCTATCTCTGAAACTTCGTGTCTGTGTCCACCTTATCTTATTACTCTCAGTATTTTGTATGTTCGTTTTCATTTCCCCCTATCTCTCCTGTCGTTGTCTGCCCATGTTTATATTGACTTACGATCTCGTTTATATTACAAATTATGTTGATGCTTTTCTTGTCCAACATAACATCGTGATCTTGCCTTTCAATATTACTAACATTACTAAAAATTTATAGTTATCTGTTGTCTGTGTTTTAAAACCGTTGTTGGTACATTATTTTCAAGCATAAATATTAAAATATTTAAATTTTCCAGTGTGTGTGTGTGTGTTTGTGTGTGTGTGTGTGTGTGTGTGTGTTGTGTGTGTGTGTGTGTGTGTGTGTGTATGTGTGTGTGTTGTGTGTGTGTATGTGTGTTGTGTTATGTGTGTGTGTGTGTTGTTGTGTGTGTGTGTGTGTGAGTGTGTGTGTGTGTGTGTGTGTGTGGTGTGTGGAGTATGTGTGTGTGTGTGTGTGTGTGATGAGTGAAGTGAAAATATGGAGAAATAAAGACAAGAACTTGTTTAAAAATTGTTTAAAATTAATTTTACCTAAGAATGATATCTTGCATAAGATAATTCATATATTGTCTTCTTTACTGACCCACAAGGTCTCAAAAACTAGCAAACTTTACCTGACCCACAAGTGTCTCAATAGCAACTTTACTGACCCACAAGTGTCTCAAAACTAGTAACTTTACCTGACCACTAAGTGTCTCAAACTAGCAACTTTACCTGACCCACAAGTGTCTCAAACTAGCATACTTTAACCAGACCCACAAGTGTCTTTCAAAAAAAACTAGTTAACTTTACAGACCCACAGTGTCTCAAAACTAGCAACTTTACCTGACCCACAAGTGTCTCAAACTAGTACTTTTCCTGCCACAAGTGTCTCAACTAGCAACTTTACCTGACCCACAAGTTGTCCAAACTAGTAACTTTACCTGACCCACAAGTGTCTAAAACTAGCAACTTTAACCTGACCCACAAGTGTCTCAAAACTAGCAACTTTACCTGACCCACAAGGTTGTCTCAAATCTAGTAACTTTACCTGACCACACAAGTGTCTCAAACTAGTAACTTTACCTGACCCACAAGTGTCTCAAACTCTCGCAACTTACCCGCGCTCACACAAGTGTCTCAAATACGCCAAATATTACTCTTGAGCCCACAAGTTGTGTCTCAAACTAGTTAACTATTACCTGACCACAAGTGTCTCAAGATACTAGTAACTATTACATGCACCCACATCAGTGTCTCAAAAATAGTAAACTTTACCTGAACCACAAGTGGTCTCAAACTAGTAAACTTTACCTGACCACATGTGTCTCCACTAGTAACTTTAGACTCCTAGGGGGGTCACAAGTGTCTCAAACTAGTAAACTTTACCTGACCCACAGTGTCTAAAATCTAGCAACTTTACCTGACCCACAATGTGTCTAAACCTAGTAACTTTACCTGACACCACAAGTGTCCTGAATAGTAACTTTACCTGACCCACAATGTGTCTAAAACTAGCAACTTTACGGACCCACAAGTGTCTCAACTTAGTAACTTTACAAAGCCCCCCCCCGGAGTATTCCCCAAACTAGTAACTTTACCTGACCCCTCAAGTGGTGTCTAAAACTAGCAAAACTTTACCTGGACCCCACAAGTGTCTCAAACTAGTAACTTTACCTGACCACCAAGTGTCTAGAAAAACTATGAGTAAACTTTACCTGACCCACAAGTGTCTAAAACTAGCAACTTTACGGACCCACCAAGTGTCTAAAAACTAGGTAACTTTACCTGACCCACAAGTTGTCTAAAACTAGTACTTTACCTGACCCACAAGTGTCTAAACTAGTAACTTTTGACACTTTCATAATGATGTCTTAAAATACGAAAACCAACATTATTCATTCACAATATTGAAATAAATAAGTTCCTGATTTACCCAACATTTAGGTAGGACGATTTCTTCTACTTCCAAGTTCTCGATTTTATTTTTAAAAGACAAAATAATTTTAACAACCGTGAGTTAGAGTGCATACATGGATGGGGTACAAATTTGTGTACATACGTGTGTGTGTGTGTGTGTGTGTGTGTGTGTGTGTGTGTGTGTGTGTGTGTGTGTGTGTGTGTGGTTTGTGATTATCATTACATATTAGCGTAGGAGGCATGGAGTGTGTTTTTATACATGTGTGTTGTTGTGTGTTTGTGTGTGTGTGTGTGTGTTAGTTACCATTTTGTCCTAGGCACATGTCGATTAGACACATAGGCCTGTTGTATATGATGTACGATGTGTGTGTGTGTGTGGTGTAAGTGTGTGTGTGTGTGTGTGTGTTGATGTGCTCTCATGTGCGCAGTTTATGAGTGTATGAATGATGGTGAACCAACAAGCTTCGTTTATGGAAATGCGTAAGTGAGTGTAAAAACAAGTGTAATGAGTAGTTAAGAGTAAGTTTACTTAGGTTACAAAGTACATGTAAAAAACACTTACTCACTCAATCCATCATACATATTAACGAATATGTAATTACCCAGCGATAACCCAAAAATTCAGATAAAGTGACTTTTACATCGTCGAGCGGCGCTTGTAACTGATCTTTTGCAATACATATTGACAAATGACAAAATAAAAAACACGAAGTTTAATAACTTATTCAGTTATTACAACAAAACATTCACAAATGCACTTAAGCTGGCTTATTTAAGCCAAAAAGAAAACTTATATTTAATGTGATGAATTGTGTAATAAATAGAACTCCCTCAAAATTTTCACTGGTAGTGACCCAGGACCTTGTGTCGAACGTGGACGGTTTAGGCTTGGCTGCGTCTGGGCTGATCTACGATCTAGACTGTCTTGGTGGTGTAATTACAGGACGCAGTTTCTGTGTGTCCCCTCCTGTAATTCCACCCACCTGGACAGTCTCTACCGTAGGCCAGCTAAACAAGGCCTCGTTCTCATCTGGCTAGATCACGGAGGGATACATAACCTGGGGAAGGCTGAGGCTGGAAGATATCCTAAGGGAAGTGAGGAAGGGGAGACATTCGGGGGCCCACGGATGGATTCCTGGACACATGGACCTGGGAAAGGAGAGGATACCTTGGGGAAGTGTGGGGAAGGGAAAATACCTGAAGGCGGACAGATGGACTCCTGGACACGCGGACCGGGGGGGGTGTGCAAGGTTGGGGTGTGGGGGAAGTGGGGAAGGGGGAGCACCTGGCCTTCGCACAGGTGGACTCCTGGAACCACGGACCCGGAGGGGGGGGGTTGTGCAAGGTTGGGGTGTGGGGGAAGTGGGGAAGGGGGAGCACCTGGCCTTCGCACAGGTGGACTCCTGGAACCACGGACCCGGGGGGGGTTGTGCAAGGTTGGGTGTGGGGGAAGTGGGGAAGGGGGAGCACCTGGCGTCACACAGGTGGACTCCTGGAACCACGACCCGGGGGGGTTGTGCAAGGTTGGGGTGTGGGGAAGTGGGGAAGGGGGAGCACCTGGCCTTCGCACAGGTGGACTCCTGGAACCACAGACCCGGGGGGGGGTCAAGGTTGGGGTGTGGGGGAAGTGGGAAGGGGGAGCCCTGGCCTTCGCACAGGTGGACCCTGAACCACGGCCCCCGGGGGTTTGTGCAAGGTTGGGGTGTGGGGAAGTGGGAAGGGGGAGCACCAGGCTGTCACCCAGTGGACTCTTGGAACCACGACCCGGGGGGGGCAAGTGGGGTGTGGGAAAAGAGGGGAAGGGGAGCACCCTGGCCTTCGCACAGGTGGACTCCTGAACCACGGACCCGAGGGGGGGTTGTGCAAGTTATGGTGTGGGGAAGTGGGTAAGGGGAGCACCAGGCCCTTCACGTCACAGAGGACTCCTGGAACCACCACGGACCCGGGTGGGGGGTTCGTGCAAGGTTTTAGGGTGTGGGGGAAGAGGGAAGGGGGAAGCACCTGGCCTTCGCACCGGGTGGGGGTCTCCAGGAACCACGACCCGGGGGGGGTTTTGTGCAAGGTTAGTGGTGTGGGGGGAAAGTGGGGGACGGGGAGCACCTGGCCTTCGCACAGGTGGGTCTCCTGGAACCACGGACGCCGCACTGGGAGGTGGTTGTGCAAGGTTTTTAGTGTGGTGAATGGAAGGGGGAACACTTTGCCTCGCCAGGTGGGATCCTGGAACCAACAGACCCGTATGGGGTGCAAGGTTGGGGTGTGATGGAAGTGGGGAAGGGGTAGCACTCTGGCCTTCGCACAGGGGATTCCTGGAACCACGGACAAGGGGGGGGGGGTTGTGCACGTTTGGGGTTGTGGGGGAAGTGTGGGGAAAGGGGAGCAGCCTGCGTTCACACAGGTGGAGGACTCCTGGAACCCACGAACCACCGTGGGGGGGTGCAAGGTTGGGGTGTGGGAGAAGTGGGGAAGGGGGAGCACCTGACTTCGCACAGGTGGACTCCTGGAACCAAGGACCCGGGGGGGGTTTGCAAGGTTTGTGGAGTGGGGAATGGGGAAGGGGAGCACCTGCCTTTCGCACAGGTGGACTCCTGGAACCACAGACCCGGGTGGTGCAAGGTTGTGGGTGTGGGCAAGTCGGGAATTGGAGCACCTGGCCTTCGCACCTGTGACTCCTGAACCACGGACAAAGGGGGGGGGGTTGTGCGAAGGTTGGGTGTGGGGGGAAGCGGGGGGGAAGGGGGAGCAACCTGGCTCACACAGTTGACATCCTGGAACCACGGACCCGGGGGGGTGCAAGGTTGGGGTGTGGGGGAAGTGGGGAAGGGGGAGCACCTGGCCTTCGCACAGGTGGACTCCTGGAACCACGGACCCGGGCGGGGGAAGTGGGGAAGGGAGGATGCCTGAGGGGACACAGGCGGACTCCTGGACACGCGGACATGGGAGAGACGAAAAAGGATACTCACTGGTTGTCGAGGCAGACCCTGGGGAAGGGAGGATGCCTGAGGGGACACAGGCGGACTCCTGGACACACGGACCTGGGAGAGACGAAAAAGGATTCCTCACATGGATGTGTCTAGGCAGACCCTGGGGAAGTGGGGAAGGGAGGATGCCTGAGGGGACACAGGCGGACTCCTGGACACGCGGACCTGGGAGAGACGAAAAAGGATACTCACTGGTTGTCAAAGGCAGACCCTGGGGAAGTGGGGAAGGAGGATGCCCTGATGGGGACACAGGCGACACCTGGACACGCGACCTGGGAGAGACTAAAAAGGAAACACACCGCCGTCGAGGCAGACCCTGGGGAAGTGGTGAAGGAGGATGCCTGAGGGACATCAGCGGACTCCTGGACACGCGGACCTGGGAAGACAAAAAGGATACTCCACCGCAGTCGAGGCAGACCCTGGGAAAGTGGTGAAGGGAGGATGGCCTGAGGGACACAGGCGGAGTCCCTGGACACGCGGACCAGGGAGAGACGAAAAAGGAATCACCGGCCGTTAGGCAGACCCTGGGAAGTGGGAAGGGAGGGAATGCCGTGAGGGGACACAGGCGGAGTCTGGCCAACCGCGGACCCTGGGAGAGACGAAAATGAACTCAACCCGGCCGTCGAGGCAGAGCCTGGGGAAGTGGGGAAAGGAGGATTGCCTGAGGGGACACAGGCGAGTCCCGACCTGGGAGATACGAAAAAGGTACTCACCGGCCTCGAGGCAGACTCTGGAAGTGGGGAATGGAGGATGCCTGAGGGGACACAGGCGGAGTCCTGGACCTGGGTGAGACGAAAAAGGATACTCACCGCCGTCGATGCAGACTCTGGGTAAGATGGGGAAGGGAGATCCGAGGGTACACATGCGGAGTCCTGGACCAGGGAGAGACCGAAAAAAGGATACTCACCTGCCGTCGAGGCAGACCCCGAGTCGGAAGAACAGAAAGAAGATGCCTGAGGGGACACTGGCGGGTCTCTGACGTGGAGAGACAGAAAAAGTGATACTCCACCGGCCGTCGAGGCAGACTAACTGGGAAATGGGGGAAGGGAGGTGCCTGATGGGACACAGGCGGACTCCCTGGAGCCTGGTAGAGACGAAAACGGAAACTCATCTCGTCCGTCGAGGCAGACACCCGGAAAGTTGGGGAGAGGGATAATGCCTGATGGGACACAGGCCGGACCCTAGGCCTGGGAGAGACGAAAAGGATACTCACCGGCGTCGAGGCAGAACCCGGGAAGGGGGAAAGGGATAATGCCTGAGGGGACTCAGGCCGGACTCCTGGACATGGAGAAGACGAAAAAAGGATACTCACCGCCGTCGAGGCAAGACCTGGGGGAAGTGGGGAAGGGAGATGCCTGAGCTGAGAGAAACACATGCGGACTCCTGGACCTGGGAAAGACGAAAAAGGATACTCACCGGCCGTCGAGGCAGTCCAGAACAATGAAGTATGAGAGGGAAACCCGTCCAGATGAATGAAATATGACAGGGGAAACCCTTCCTAGGAAGAATGAAATATGACAGGGAAACCCATCCAGAACAATGAAATATGAGAAGGAAACTCTTCAAGAACAATGAAATATGACAGGGAAACCCGTCCAGAACAATGAAATATGACAGGGAAACCCGTCCAGAAGAATGAAATATGACAGGGAAACCCGTCCGGAGGAATGAAATATGAGAAGGAAACTCGTCAAGAACAATGAAATATGAGAGGGAAACCAGTCCAGAAGAATGAAAAATGACAGGGAAACACGTCCATAGCAATGAAATATACGAGAAGGAAACCGTCCAAACAAAAAAATATGAGAGGAAAATCAGTCAGAACCTGCGATAATGACAGGGAGAAACCCGTCCAGAACAATGAAAAAAGACTGGGAAACCGGTCCCCCAGAACATTGAAATAAACAGGGAAAAACCCGTCAGAACAAGGAACATATGAGAACGAAACCCATAAAAACAATGGAAATATGAGATGAAACCCGTCCAGAACAAGAAATATGAGAAGGAAACCCGTCCAGAACAAGGAAATATCAGAATGAAACCGTAAAGAACAATGAAAAATGAGAACGAAAACCCGTAAAGAACCAAGGAAAAATGAGAAGGAAATCCTCCAGAACAAGGAAATATGAGAACGAAACCGTAAAAAACAACGAAATATTAGAACGAACCTGTCCTAGAAGCAATTAAATATGGTCGCGACACCCGTCCAGAATAATGAAATATGAGATGGAAACCAGTCCAAAACAAAGAAATATGAAGTAGAAACCTCGTCCAGAGCAATGAAATATGACAGGGAAACCCGTCCTAGAGCAAATGAAATAGAGAGGGAAACCCGTCCAAACTATGTAATGAGAAGGAAACCATCCAAAACAAAGAAATATGACAGAGAAACCCGTCCAGAGCAATGAAATATGACAAGGGAAACCCTTCCAAGAACAACGAAAAATGACAAGGGAAACCCGCCAAACAATGAAATATTACAGGGAACACCTCCATAACAATGAAATATGACAGGGAAACACGTTCCAGAAGAAATGGACTATTAAAGGAAACCCGATTCCAAACAATGTAATGGTTAGAAGGGAAACACCGCCAGAACAATGAAATATGACAGGAAACCCGTCCAGAAGATAAAATATGACATTGAAACCGTCAAGAACATGAAATATGAAATGAGAAAACCGTTCAGAACATGAAATTTGACATGGAAACCCCTATAAAAAATGAAATATGACAGGGAAACCCGTGCAGAACAATGCAATATGACAGGGAAACCGTCCAGAACAATGAATTATGAGAGGTAAACCCGTCCACAACAATGAAATATTAGAAGGAAACCCGTCCAGAAGAATGAAATGTGACGGAAACCAGTCCAAAACAATGAAATACGACAGGAAAACCCGTCCAGAACATTGAAATATGACAGGAAACCCGTCCAGGACAATGAAATATTAGAAGGAAACCCGTCCATAACAGTGAAATATGAGAAGGAAACCCGTCCAGAATTATGAAATATGACAGGGAAACCCGTCCATAACAATGAAAAATGCAGGGAAACCCTCCAGAACAGTAAAAAAGATAGGGAAACCCGTCCATAGCAAAGGAATATTAGAAGAAAACCCGTCCAGAAGAATGAAATGTGACGGAAACCAGTCCAAAACAATGAAATACGACAGGAAAACCCGTCCAGAACATTGAAATATGAGAGGAAACCCGTCCAGGACAATGAAATATTAGAAGGAAACCCGTCCATAACAGTGAAATATGAGAAGGAAACCCGTCCAGAATTATGAAATATGACAGGGAAACCCGTCCATAACAATGTAAAATGACAGGGAAACCCGTCCAGAACAGTGAAATATGAGAAGGAAACCCGTCCAGAATTATGAAATATGACAGGGAAACCCGTCCAGAACAATGAAATATGACAGGGAAACCCGTCCAGAACAATGAAATATGACAGGGAAACCCGTCCAGAACAATGAAATATGATAGGGAAACCGTCCAGAAGAATGAAATATGACAGGGAAACCCGTCCAGAACAATGAAATATAAGAAGGAAACTCGTCAAGAACAATGAAATATGACAGGGAAACCCGTCCAGAAGAATGAAATATGACAGGGAAACCCGTCCAGAACAATGAAATATGAGAAGGAAACTCGTCAAGAACAATGAAATATGACAGGGAAACCCGTCCAGAACAATGAAATATAAAACTTCGCTTCTAATGACCAGAGCTTTGGTAAGATGGGGAAGGAAGAAGGATGGGTAAGGATGGAAATATTGGAAGAGGGTTGGAGGGGGGGGGGAGAGGTAGGATATAAAAGGTAAGTGGCCCAACCACTTTGGTGTAATTTAAAAAGTGTATTTGAATTGATAAGATTATTTTTTAAGAGGTATAATACTAACCCATCAGAGTCACATAAATATAATAGGTATATAAGTACATGACTCTGAGTTGGTTGTAATTATACAAGTTGCAATTGCTTTTTTTTTTTTTTTTTTTTTTTTTTGTTTTTTTCCGCGATTGCACAACGGATATTTATACGACAGGAAAGGCAATGTTTTTGGCCAGTTTTTGGCTCGTGACAAAAACTTCTTAATGTGGTGTCCAACCATAGGTCAATAGCATAATTGTACAATAGAAAGTTTATTTAAGATGTCTCCCTAATTGGGGGCGATGATTTTTTTCAGTATACATAGAGGGTTCTGGTAGTATCCAATCTTCTTCATCAGGTAAGTGCTCACTATCATGGGTCCGAGGGTATCATCTTTATGAATATAAACGACGAACCCTCTGGAAGGGAGGCAGTCATTCTTTGAGTCTGTGAGGTGGGAGTATTGATGGTGTAATCGGTGGATTATCACTGTATAGGATGTTCTCTATCTGGCATGTATAGTTCTTGCATTGTATAAAGTTGTTTCTTTTTTAGGGTGTCAAGGCGTACATTTATGGCAGTGATATCTTGTTGGGTGTGTAAATCTGCCATTTTAACTCTGTCTCTCCTCCTGGTATTGGTAATAAATCGAAGAGCTCTATTCTGGACCCTTTGTAACCGTAGCATGTTGGTCTTTGTTGTTAATGATATCGGGACACAAGGGTATTCAAGTATAGGTCTTATTATAAAAGGGAAACCCGTCCAGAACAATGAAATATGACAGTGAAACCCGTCCAGAACAATGAAATATGACAGAAACCTGTTTAAAAGAAAGAAATATGACAGGGAAACCATGCGATATGACAGGGAAACCGTCAAGAACAATGCAAAATGACAATGAAACCGTCCAGGACAATGAAATATGACAGACAAACCCAAATAAAAGAATGAAATATGACAGGGAAACGCGTCAGAACAATTGCAATATGACAGGGAAAACCGATCAGAACATGAAATATGGCGGGGGAACCTCTCCAGAACAATGAAATATGGAGAAGGAACCGTCCATAACAAATATGAGAAAGTTAAACCGTTCCTGAAAATGAAATTGAGAAGGGAAACCGTCCAGAACAATGAAATATGACAAGGAACCGTCCAAAACAACGAAATATGACAGGGAAATCGTCCAGAACAATGAAAATTTAAGGAAAACCCGTCCGAACAATGGAAATATGAGAAGGAAAACCGTCCAGAAACAATGAAATATGAAAAGGGAAAAATATTCCAGAACAATGAAAATATGAGAGTGAAACCCGTCCAGAATAATGAAAATGACAGGTCAACCCGTCCAGAGCAATGAAATATGACAGGGAAAACCTCCAGAAAAAAAAAAAACAATGAAAATTACAGGGAAGCCCATCCTGAATAATTTGATGTGCAGGGACACCAGTCAAGAACAATGTAATATGACAGGGAAACCGTCCAGAAACAATGAAAATATGAAAGGGAAACCGTCGACAACAATGAATCATGACACGGAAAACCAGCCATAATGAAATATGAGAAGGAAACCGTCAGAACATGAAATATTAGAAGGAAACCCGTCCAGAAGCAATGAAATATGAGAGGAAACAGTCCAAAACAAAGAATTTATGACAGAGAAACCGTTCAGAGCAATGAAATATGACAGGGGAAACCCGTCCAGGAACAATGAATTGAGAGGGAAAACCGTCCAGAAACAATGAAATAGTGACAGGGAATCCCTCGTCCAGAACAATGAAATAGACAGGGAACCGTCAGGAAATGAAATACGACAGTAAACCCGTTTCAGGACAATGAAATATGAGAAGGAAAATCATCAAGAACATGAAATATGACAGGGAAAACCCGTCCAGAACAATGAAATATGACGGGAAAACCCGTCCAGAACAATGAAAATTGACTGGAAAAACCCGTATAAAAGAATGAAATATGACAGGGAGGAAACGGTTCAGAAAAACTGTGCAATTATGACAGGGAAGACCGTTCAGAACAATGAATATGGCATGGAAAAAACCGTTCAGAACTATGCAATATGGACAAGGATAACCGTTCAGAAAATGATATATGACAGGAAAACCCGTCCAAAAACAATGAAATATGACAGGAAAATCGTTTCCATAAACAATGAAATGTGTTGGCATCGCTATTGGGCCGTTGACGGACGTGCTGGGAGCAGTAGCTCCTGATTGAGTTGGGCTTTTGCGCAGTGTTGGTCGTCGTTGTACTTGGCTCTGTGAAGATCTGTTTGCGCGCTCTCTAGAATTGAAGAAAGATGCCCTCCATCAGCAACTTTAAAAACAGTTTAAAGGGAAGAATTGGGGTTGGCGAATATGGAATTCGGCGAGGGGACCGAGGAAAAAAAAAAAATTCGGGGTGTCCTCCTTTTTGAGTCCTCAGGTCAAGAAGGGAAATGGTCGGGGCGGGCAGCGGGAAAGAAGTTCGATCAAGAAGCGAAGGGAAGGTTGAAACGATGAAAAATAAAGAGTCTGCCGGGGAAAAAACTTTTGTGGAAACATCTAATACTTCTCATGTCCCCGACGAATGTGAGTCGACTACTGGGAACGTCACGACGAACGACCCAAAGGAAAGGGTACGAATTTGTTTTTTTGGGGTCCCAAGTTGGGTATATGGATAGGCGTTCTGCTTGAAGGACAGGAGTGGGAGACGAGAGTTTGTTTCCGGGGGTGGGATGGAGGGTATTGTTAGCCGTTGGTGACATCAGGAGGTAATGGGGCAACCCTTTTATCTGTTCAGTGTGGAGGCAACGATGTTGGCAGACGTGGAGTGAAGACCGTTTAGCAGGTTAGGTCAGCAATAAATAATTGGAGTAAGGGGGTTTTGGGTTTTTTTCCCAAAGGGGGGGAATTGGAAAAAAATGGTTGTCCAGGGCAACGGGGTGTAATTGCTGGCGGGACAAATATGTAAGGAAAATGGGGTAACTTCATTGACCTGGGACCTTTTTATGGCGAAAGCATTTATGCCAGGGAGGGGGTTTACTTATCTAGGTGTGGGGGGGGAGCACGGGCAACTGCGTGGAGGGAGCAGTTAGGATTTTAAAAACTAGGAATAGTGGTAGGGTTTTTGGCGGGGAAAACAGGAAGTCCCAGTGTAGTAATATTTCGAGTTCTAGGGGGAAATAGTAATAATAAGAACGAGGTAGAATTTGAAAAACCAGGGCCCCTTTGGGTGATAAGGACGTAATGGTTTAGTAGAAAAAAAAAGAAAAGAGCAGGGAAAGGGGAAAGAGAAAGGGGGAGTCTTTCAATGTTTATTTTGCTAATTGCCGTAGTGTGGGGAAAAATGGGGGAGTTGAGATTATTGTAGTGAGGTAAATTGAGATTTGCCTAACTGAGACGTTTTTAAATTTAAAAAACGGGACATGCCTGCGGAAATGTCAATTCAGGTTTTAAAAATTTTTCCAAGAAGATAGAAGTATTGGAGGGAGGGGGGTGGGATTTTATGTCCGGATCGTTGAACTGTTGCATAAAAACGGGTATTATCTGAATAACAATACAAGTTGTTTGGAAAAATTTTCAGAGGGGCATGAAAAACTGATTTAGGAGTGATAACCGTCCCCCAAAAATTAGATAGGGACCAAAGGGAAACTACTTGGGAGGAAAAATTTTTAAGGCCCCAAGGCACGATAAAGTAGTAATTTAAGGGGACTTTAACTTTTGTCATGTTGATTTTGGAATTTCTTGACTGGGAATTTTGAATCAAGACTTCTTAGAAGTTTTCAGGGTTGTTTTTTAAGCAGTTTGTGACAGAACCAACAATGGGAAATAACCTTTGACTTTGTTTTGGCAAACAATGAACCCCTTTTTAATAATTAAAATTTCAGGGAATGGGGGCTGCGACCACAAATCAATTACATTTAGCTTGAATGGAAGTACGAAAGTAGCGATAACTCGTAACAGTCCCAGTTTTCGCTTAGCAGATTACGAGGGCTTAGAGAAAAATTTAAACTGTTGACTGGGGGTAACGAAAAAAAAGCATCAATTGACAGTTTCTGAACACTATAATGTGTCAAAGAGCGTTTATCCCATATAAAGAAATTAGATCAAATAGAAATGACCCAAAATGGATGAATAATAGGCTCAAATATCTACTAGGGCATAAGAAAGGAATTTATAGACGTATCAAAAGAGGTGAGGGTCATCTTATGAATCAGTATATTGACATTAAGAGGGACATTAAAAAGGGGATAAGAAAAGCTAAAAGGGACTATGCTAGGGATTCTAAAACTAACCCAAAAAAATTTTCCAGGTCTATAGAACAAAAGTTAGAGATAAGATAGGTCCCCTTAAAAATAACTATGGGCACCTTACTGACAAAGAGAATGAAATGTGCTTGATTTTAAATAATTATTTTCTCTCAGTTTTTACACAGGAAGACACTAACAATATTCCAGTAATTAATTTTTACAGTGGGCTAGAAGAAGATACATTATGTAACATCACAGTCACTAGTGAGATGGTTGTGAAGCAGATAGACTGAAGCAAAATAAGTCGCCGGGTCCTGATGAGGTTTTTTCAAGGGTTCTTAAGGAATGCAAAATGGAACTCTGTGAACCATTAACTAATATTTTTAATTTATCTCTTCAAACAGGTGTAGTGTCTGATATGTGGAAGATGGCTAATGTAATTCCTATTTTTAAAACAGGGGACAAGTCGTTACCGTCAAATTACCGCCCAATAAGCCTGAGCTCAATTGTACGCAAATTACTAGAGTCAGTTATAGCTGAGATTATAAGAAGCCATCTCGATAAGCATAGCTTGATTAATGATACTCAGCATGGATTCACAAGAGGCCGGTCTTGTCTAACTAATTTATTAACTTTCTTCAGTAAAGCTTTTGAGGCTGTTGACCACAATAAAGAATTTGATATTATTTACTTAGATTTTAGTAAGGCTTTTGATAGAGTTCCGCACCATAGACTGTTAAAGAAAGTGGCAGCTCATGGCATTGGGGGAAAAGTGCTCTAGTGGATCGAGTGATGGCTCACTGACAGGAAGCAGAGAGTGTCCATAAATGGGGTTAAATCCGAGTGGGGATCTGTAACAAGTGGCGTTCCACAGGGATCAGTCTTGATGAGGGAATTACTAGTGATATGAGCAAATTCGCCGATGACACAAAGATTGGTAGGATAATTTATTCAAACGTAGATGTTATGGAACTTCAGGAGGATTTAAATAAACTCTATTCTTGGTCAGAAAAGTGGCAGATGCAGTTCAATGTAGATAAATGCAAGGTTCTGAAGCTTGGGAGTGCCCATAACCCTAGTACTTATAAGTTAAATGATGTAGAACTTAGCCATACAGATTGCGAAAAGGACTTGGGGGTTATGGTGAGCAGCAACCTTAAACCAAGACAGCAATGCCTAAGCGTACGTAATAAGGCAAATAGATTACTGGGATTTATATCAAGAAGTGTAAGCAACAGAAGTCCAGAGGTCATACTGCAGCTTTATACATCATTAGTAATGCCTCACCTAGATTATGCAGCTCAGTTCTGGTCTCCGTATTACAAAATGGACATAAATTCGTTAGAAAACATTCAGCGTAGGATGACTAAATTAATACATAGCATTAGAAATCTTCCTTATGAAGAAAGATTGAAGACTCTTAAGTTACATTCACTTGTTAGACGAAGAATGAGGGGAGACCTGATCGAAGTGTATAAGTGGAAGATAGGTATTAATAAAGGGGATATTAATAAGGTCTTGAGGATGTCTCTCCAAGAGAGAACCCGCAGTAATGGATTTAAATTAGATAAGTTTAGATTTAGAAAGGACATAGGAAAGTATTGGTTTGGAAATAGGGTAGTAGATGAGTGGAACAGTCTACCTAGTTGGGTTATTGAGGCTAGAACTTTGGGTAGTTTCAAATCTAGGTTGGATAAATACATGAGTGGGAGGGGTTGGATTTGAGTGGGACTTTCACATCAGAGCTTATTTCTTGGGTGGCATTGAAAATTGGGTCGGGCAAATTGTAAAGGACTTGCCTAGTATGGGCCAGCGGGCCTCCTGCAGTGTTCCTCCTTTCTTGTGTTGTGTGAAATATAACAGTGAAACCCGTCCATAACAATGAAATATGAGAAGGAAACCCGTCCTGATCAACGAAATATGAGAAGGAAACCCGTCCAGAACAATGAAATATGCGAAGGAAACCCGTCCAGAACAATGAAATATGAGAAAGAAACCCGTCCAGAACAATGAAATATGAGAAAGAAACCCGTCCAGAACAACGATATATGACAGGGAAACCCGTCCAGAACAATGAAATATGAGAAAGAAACCCGTCCAGAAACAACGATATATGCAGGGAAACCCGTCCAGAACAATGGAATATGATTTCCAGAAACATGTGTACCTGGACTGCGTACCAGGACGTGTGTACCACACTGATAGTACCAGGGACATGTGTACAGATGCTGTTATCAACCACAATGTGTTCCAGAACTATGTACCAGGACATGATGTACCAGACTGTGTACCAGGATATGTGTACAGATGTGTGCAAGGACATTGGTACCAGACTGTGTACCAGGACATGTGTGGCAACACACAGTCGAAATGGCCAGTTCTGTGGCAACACACAGTCGTACCAGCCATGTTGTGGCAACACCCCGTCGTACAGGCCAAGTTGGTGTGGCAACACACAGCGTACTTGCCAAGTTGTGGCAACATCCAGTTCGTACTGGCCAGGGTTGTGGCAACACACAGTGGTACCGGCCAGTTGTGGCAACACACCGTCGTACTGGCCGTTTTGGAGCACCAGTCGTACTTGACAAAGTTGTAGCACAAACAGTCCGTACTCGCCAGGTTGTGGCAACACACAGTCGTACTGGACAGGTTGTGGCAACACACAGTCGTACTGGCCAGGTTGTGGCAACACACAGTCGTACTGGCCAAGTTGTGGCAACAAACAGTCGTTCTGGCCAAGTTGAGGCAACACAACAGTGTATGCGAAGTTTGTGGCTTCACCACAGTCGTACTGGCCAGGTTTTGGCAACACACAGTCCTACTGGCAAGGTTGTGGTAACATATTCGTACTGGCAAGTTTGTGGCAACACACAGTCGTACTGGCCAGGTTTTGGCAACACACAGTCCTACTGGCAAGGTTGTGGCAACTTATTTCGTACTGGCCCAGTTGTTGACACCTGTCGTACGGTCCAGGTTGTGGACAACCCAAACACCGTACTGGCAGGTTGTGGCAACACACAGTCGTATGGCCAGGTTTGGGGCAATCACAAAGTCGTACTGGCCAAGTTGTGGCAACACACAGTCGTTCTGGCCAAGTTATGGCAACACACAGTCGTACTGGCCAGGTTGTGGCAACACACAGTCGTACTGGCCAGGTTTTGGCAGCACACAGTCGTACTGGCCAGGTTGTAGGCTAACATTGTCGCTACTGGCCAGGTTGTGGAAAACATCAGTCGTATGGCCAGGTTGTGGGCAACACAGCCGTACTGGCCAGGTTGTGGCCAACACACAGTCGTACTGGGCAGGGTTGTGGCATGGCAACATCCAGTCGTACTGGCCAGGTTTTGTGGCAACACGTCGTAGTGGCCTGGTCGTGACAAACACACAGTTCGTACTGGCACAGTTGTGGCAATCAACATCGTAATGGCCAGGTTGTGGAAACACACAGTCGTTACGGCCAGGTTGTTGGCAACAGGTCGTACTTAGCCAGGTTGTGGCCAAAACAGTCGATTACTCCGGCCAGGTTGTGACAACACACAGGCCGAAACGGGCCTGGTTTGTGGCAACACATTGTCGTTACTGGCCAGGTTGTGAGCAGCACACAGCGTGCTGCCAGGATGTGGCAACACAGACGATCTGGCCAGGTTGTGGCAACACAGTCGTGCTGGCCAGGTTGTGGCAACACAGTCGTATTGGCCAGGTTGTGGCAACACAGTCGTACTGGCCAGGTTGTGACAACACATAGCCGTACTGGCCTGGTTGTGGCAACACACAGCCGTACTGGCCAGGTTGTGGTAACAGTCGTATTGGCCAGGTTGTGCAACACAGTCGTACTGGCCAGGTTGTGACAACACACAGCCGTAGTGGCCTGGTTGTGGCAACACAGTCGTACTGGCCAGGTTGTGGCAGCACACACTCGTGCTGGCCAGGATGTGGCAACACAGACGAACTGGCCAGGTTGTGGCAACACAGACGTACTGGCCAGGTTGTGGCAACACAGTCGTATTGGCCAGGTCGTGGCAACACGCAGCCGTACTGGCCAGGTTGTGGTAACAGTCGTACTGGCCAATTGTGGCAACCACACTGTCGTGTAGCCAGGTTGTGGCTTACACAGGTCGTTACGGCCATTTGTGAACACACGTCCGTACGGCCAGGTTGTGCAAAACACAGTCAGTAGCAACTGGCCAGGTTGTGGCAACACAGTCGTATGGACAGGTTGTGGCAAACAGAGTCGTACTGGCCAGGTTGTGGCAAAACATAGTAGCAGGGTAGGTTTGTGGCAACACACTTTTGTACTGGGGCCCGGTTGTGGCCAACAACGCCATGTCCTTACTGACCAGTTGTGGCAGCACACAGTCGTACTGGCCAGGTTGTGGCAGCACACAGTCGTACTGGCCAGGTTGTGGCAGCACACAGTCGTACTGGCCAGGATGTGGCAACACGCAGTCGTACTGACCAGGTTGTGGCAGCACACAGTCGTACTGGCCAGGTTGTGGCAGCACACAGTCGTACTGGCCAGGTTGTGGCAGCACACAGTCGTACTGGCCAGGTTGTGGCAACACCAGTTCGTACTAAACCAGGTTGTGGCAGCACACAGTCGTACTGGCCAGGTTGTGGCAGCACACAGTCGTACTGGCCAGGTTGTGGCAACACAGTCGTACTGACCAGGTTGTGGCAACACAGTCGTACTGGCCAGGATGTGGCAACACAGTCGTGCTGGCCAGGTTGTGGCAACACAGTCGTACTGGCCAGGTTGTGACAACACACAGCCGTACTGGCCTGGTTGTGGCAACACACAGCCGTACTGGCCAGGTTGTGGTAACAGTCGTACTGGCCAGGTTGTGGCAACACTGAGACGTACAAGCCAGGTTGTGGCAACACAGTCGTACTTGCCAGGTTGTGGCAGCACACAGTCGTGCTGGCCAGGATGTGGCAACACAGACGAACTGGCCAGGTTGTGGCAACACAGACGTACTGGCCAGGTTGTGGCAACACAGTCGTATTGGCCAGGTCGTGGCAACACGCAGCCGTACTGGCCAGGTTGTGGTAACACAGTCGTACTGGCCAGGTTGTGGCAACACAGTCGTAGTGGCCTGGTTGTGACAACACACAGTCGTACTGGCCAGGTTGTGGCAACACACAGTTGTACTGGCCAGGTTGTGGCAACACACAGTCGTACTGGCCGGTTGTGGCAACGGTTGTACGGGCCGGGGTTGTGGCAACAAAGTCGTACTGCCAGGTTGTGGCCCCCCGGGGG
>NC_069446.1:24127502-24136208 GCF_026875155.1 Cherax quadricarinatus | reverse complement strand
TATAACCCCACCCGGAAAGATCATAGCTGCGCATTCTCACCTACCTCAACATGATATAAATCTTCGTACCTTCCCCCCCCGGTAGACCCGTGTGTGACTGAAAAAGCCCACTGTGTGGGTGAAACGTTGTCAATAAAGATCCATTATATGATTTGGTTAAAAATTCCAGAAGCTCAAGACTAATCGCCAGAGAAGACAACACTCAGTACCAAAGAATCCTGGAATCATCGCTTATCTCATACCCGACAACTTCAACCAGAATAATGGCTTCTGTAACATAGCTGAACCACTTGCCAAGAAACTTCTTCATCGTTATCCCACATAAGAAATAGGAATGGAGGAACACTGCAGAAGGTCTGCTCACATTACTTATCCAATCTCCCTTCCAAGCTACCCAAGATTTTAGACTCTTTAACCCCCACTCGTACATCATCAGATGAAAGCATTCTCCACCTGACCCAGCATTCTAAACCTGACAAATAAATAATCACGTACCTTCCCCCCCAGGTAGATATGTTTGTGACTTGAAAAACCCCACTATGTGGGCGAAACGTTCAATATGGGATCACATAATACTGCATATGTGTTTATTTTTCCATTTTTGTACAGAAGTTTTTCTTTACCCTACCCGCGAAGTGGGGCAAGTGTAATACCTCGACAAGTCATTTTGACGGTCATAAAAAAGTGAGGGGTAGTCTGAAACTGCTGTCATTTGCCGTGAAATTATCGTCTCAAGAATTTTGACTGTGTTTGGGACAGGAGTGACAACTGGTCTATTGTTGCTGATTTCGCCTGCTCTTCTTATTGCGAACAGGGACTACAATTGACTCTTTTTCCCCAGAGAAGACCATTACATTCGCTAGACAATGGAGATTGTAGGGAAGAAACAAGCAACGTTAGGTTTTTCTTTTATGAAACGTTTCGCTACCAGTGCTTCTTTTATCAAGTACAGAAAAGTTGATAGAGCAGAAGATACTTGAAGACGATGTAACAGTCCATCCCCCCTTAAAGTTTTGAGGTGGGCAGTCCCTCAGTCTTGAGAAGAGCATTGTTCATAGTTGAAGTTTTTACCTCTGAGTTCTTACCTCTCCTAGGGCCTCGTCCTCACTTCGGCGCTATAAAAAGGCTCCATCCTGTACTTCTTCTTCCATTTTTCATCTATGGACAATGCTCTTTCTCCAGTCTGGGGACTGACCACCTCAAACTTTAAAGGTGATGGACTGATTACTCGTCCCTTTAAGTATCTTCTGCTTTTTCAACTTTTCTGTACTTGACTGAAAGCCTACTGTGTAGCGAAACGTTTCATATAAAGATTTCCTACTGTTGCATATGTGTCTTACCTAACACCTGCGGTATTTTATACATTTTAATGTACAATGGAGATTGATGCCAGTTAGAAAAAAGCTAGCTTGTCTGTTCACTAATCCTATGCTCACCTACTCTGGAACCCCAGCCCTTCCTTGCTCCAGGGATTTATGGAGGAGATATACTTCATCCTGCCTAATTGTCACTTCTGTCAACTTGGACACAGTTCTTGGCAGCAACGTAGTCACCAAACTGGTCAGCTTTCTCTTGATTGCTCGTACAGATAGTCCCGTCATGTCGATTTAGGGGTGAAATAATTTCATCAAGTGAATATCCTTGTTGATCCTTTCTCCCTCACTCCTTTCTCCCCTCTGTCTCTCTGTCTGTGTCTGTCTGTCTGCCTGTCTATCTGTCTCTGTCTGTCTCTGTCTGTCTATCTGTCTGTCTGTCTCTTTGCCTCTCTCTGTCTGTCTGTCTGTCTGTCTCTCTCTCTCTCTCTCTCTCTCTCTCTCTCTCTTCTCTCTCTCCTCCTCCTCCCTCCTCTCTCTCCTCCTCTCTCTCTCTCTCTCTCTCTCTCTCTCTCTCTCTGTCTCTCTCTCTCCCTGAGCCCCACTATTCTCCCTAACAGTTTTGATGCAAGTAATAATCTGTTCCACTCACCCACTCCACCTCTCCCTCTCCCTCTTCCATCCAATTACGACCATGCTCGCTTTTTCTCTCTGCCTCCCTCCCTCACTTTTTCTCTCGGAGTCACTGGTGGGATGGAGGCATAAATGGACGATGTGGAGGGAAGGGAGAGAAGCAGGATATAGGATGGGGAGAGAGACAGGATGGGGATAAAGGTGAGATTATTCAGGATTTTTTGGGAGTATGGATACTGGATCGTGAAGGATGGAGGCTGTGGGAGGTGGATGGGAGGATATAGTATTGTAGAGGAGGGAAGTTATCAAGGAAGTGAACAATATGAATTGTGGAATAAAGAGGATGGTGAGGAATGTAGAAAAGTGAAGGGAAGAGGGAGGGAAGGATGGAGATGAAGATAGAATGAAGAATAAGAGAACACTGGAACAGTGAAAGGATAGTGAGGGAGTTTAACTTACTAACACACACACATATTATCTAGTGTAAGTCTCATTACTAAGATGAAATCGCCCAAATGTCACAGTAAAAATAACATCGGACTTAAGGGCTACCGAGAATTTTTTTTTTCTTTAAATGGTGAAAAGTGTATATTCTTTCTGTTTTTTTTTTTAATTCTCTAACGTCTTCTAGAGTTATAACAAGATTAAAATCTTATAAACACCATTATACACCGGAAGATTTTATATCTATTATAACTCTTCAGGTTTTGGTGATTGGTTATTGGTAAATAATATGAAAGGGACCTTCTGTTATTTGTCCACAATTACAGAACATCTGGCATGAGCAAAGAAACACCAGACTATTTATACCTTGCTGACTGCCATATAAAAATCGCTTGTAAACCAGGTTGCGCAGCTTATGTGGCATATATGGCTGAGCGGAGAACCTCACCAGTCTTCTTGTGTGTGTTCGAATCCTTCTAACTGCGATCTCTCTCTGTCTACACACACACACACACACAACACACACACACACATACACACACACACACAAACAATAAGTATTTTTTTTTTTTTTTTTTTATTAATACACCGGCGATTTCCACCAAGCAGGGTGGCCCCAAAAAGAAAACTTACACCATCTTCTCCATCCTGTCTTGCCAGAAGGTGCTTTACCTACAGTTTTTAAAATGGCAACATAACACCCTCCTTCAGAGTGCAGGCACTGTATCCCATCTCCAGGATCAAGTCCGGCTGCCGGGTTTCCTGAATCCCCTTTATAAAATGTTTTCTTTGCTCACCCCCACTAACAGCCCAAGTATTAAAAACCTTTGTCTCCATTCTCCTATCAAACACGCTCAGCATGCTGCTGGAAGTCCAAACCCTCGCACACAAAACTTTCCCTTTTCCCCCTCCTCAACCCTTCTAGGCGACCCCTACCCCCCCTTCCCTTTCCCTAAGACTGGGTACACTCTTGAATTTATTCTGTTTTCGCTCATTCTTTACATGTCCGAACACTTCAACAACCCTTCCTCAGCCTCTGGACAACAGTTTTGGTAATCCGCACCTCCCTTAAAATTCCAAACTAAACGATTCTCGCATTATATTACACCACACATTGCCCTCAGACATGACATCTCCACTGCCTCCAGCTTCTCCTCGCTGCAACATTCATCACCCACGCTTCACACCCATAAAAGAGCGTTGTAAAACTATACTCTCAAACATTCCCTCTTTGCCTCCAAGGAAAAGTTCTTTTTTCCCACAGACTCCTAAAGTGCACCACCACTCTTTTTCCCTCATCAATTTATGTTACCTCATCTTCATAGACCCAACGCTGACACGTTTTCATCCCAAATATCTGAATACGTTCACTCCCCCCATACTCTTCCCTCCAATCTGATATTCAATCTTTCATCACCTAATCTTTTTGTTACCCTCAAAACCTTACTCTTTCTGTATTCACCTTTAATTTCTTTTTTTTGCACCCCTACAATTATCCACCAATCTCTGCAACTTCTCTTCAGAATCTCCAAGAGCACATGTATCGGCAAAGAGCAGCTGTGACAACTCCCACTTTGTGTGTATTTTTTTATCTTTAACTCCACGCCTATTGCCAAGACCTGCATTTACTTTTTACACCCCATCTAAAAATATATATTTAACAACCACGGTGACTTTCCCCAAATCCTTGTCTAAGGCCTACTTTTATGGGGAAAAATTTCCCTTTTTTCCTACAACTCTAATTGGCTCACTACCCTCGTAAAAACTCTTCATGCTTTCAGTAAACTACCTCCTACATATATATATATTTATAATATATTTTATTATATATATATTTTGAAATATATATATATATATATATATATATATATATATATTATATTAATATATATATATATATATATTTTCGTCCCAAATAGCAAACTTGCCATCTAGGCTTAAATGCAAACGCTCATTTCCCATATAGACAAGCGAAAATTGTGTTTTGCAATAATTTCCCCAAAATTCATTCTGAACCTAACAAAAAAAATTATATTTCACTGTGTTTGTTTAGTATTAAATTACTATAATAAATCTAAAATATATTTAGTTGGGTTAGGCTAAAATAAATTTTCTCTTGTTATAATAAGGTTAGGTAAGTTTTCTAAGATTCTTTTGTGCAAAAATTATTTTTTTTTTACATTAACTTAATGAAAAAAAATATATCTTTAAACGTATAAAGAAAATTTTAGAAAAGGACTTAATTTTAAATGAGTTCTTGCTAATTTTACCAGTTTTACATATTCGGCACGACATATATATATATATTTTATATATATATATATATATATTATATATATATTATATATATATTATATATATATATAATATACACAGGGGCAAATTCAATTTATATTAATATTACTTAAAAGTCGTTGAACTATATTACTGTGGTTTCGTTCAGACTGATTTCCTGCAGATTTATGGCAGAGAAATATTTTATTCTGTTTATTCGGCAGAAAACCCACTTACTGAAATAGACCAAAATCGACGGTTTGGCTTATTCGGCAGAATTAACAGAGTTAATTTTTTTTTGCCAGAAATCTGTGAAAATCAGTCAGGTGCAGGAAATAATTCAGCTGGCAGGGAGACTACTAGGTGATGGTGTTGAAGATGTGCAGGAAGATGATGTGGATGAGCTCTTTAGAGGTTGATGATGAAGACATATGTCCCAAGGAAATGTTGGCAGAGCTCAATGCACAGATACAAGGGAGGCAGAAAACAGAGGAAGATGAAAAAGACGATCCTGTGATTGCTATCACACTCAGCATACACACTGAAGTTCGTCGTTCGATACCCAGTACAGGTGGAAACATTAGAACGCGTTTCCTTAAAACACCTGGTGTTCCTGTTCACCTAGCAGTGAAGTACGTGTCTAATTTATCTTAAAATGTTCTGCATAACAGAGAACTTTATGTATAGTAGTATTAGTATGTCATTCATATTAGCTAGGCCTGTATACGTTGTACATGTACTTGTAGAAATAGAGATTATTATTATTATTATTATTATTATTATTATTATTATTATTATTATTATATTATTATTATTTATTATTATTTTTGCTGTTGTTGTTGTGATCACTTCCATGATGGTACACAGGGGCAGACTTTTTTACTGAAGAGGACCCTGACACATCCAGAAGCAATGCTCTGAAAATGGGATCTTGATCCCCTGATGATGCTGTACAGTCAGCTGTATAATGTATTTGATGAGTTAAACAAAGCAGAGATGAATTACAGAATTTCTCACTTCTCTACTAAAACCAGTGACATTTCTATCAGAGCCTCAATCATCCACCTCAAACTGACAATCCACAACCCTCCACTTCAGCCAAGTAGGGTCAATACAACCCTCTCTACTCTGTTTCGAATCACCGACATACACCAACATCTACAACTTAAAGTAAGATATATTATTTCTATAACATTTATAGCCTTAACCAAAGCATTAAACATAACACATCTCAACAACCAGTCACACTTACCGTTACGAGGGTCTAAGGAACGTAACCTCATTTTCCTATTCGTTTATTACCGACATTTTTTTCTTAGACGCCATTTTCACGAGAATAAATGCCGTCATAATCGATGTTCAGCTGTGTATATATACTTATATGCCATATGTATATGTCATGGCGAATATGTAAAACGCGATTTTGGCTTTAACAGTAACACTCTTCTTGCAGTATAAGGCAAGCGAAAGTTTGTGTAAGCAATAATTTCGCAAAAAATCATTCTGAAAAAAACGAAAAAAAATATTTAAAATGTGATTGTTTTTTTTTAAAAATTTTTTAACTTTATCTCAGATTATTGTTGGATTAGGCAAAATTTTAAAATTGCGCTTGTTAGATAAGGTTAGGTATTTATTATTATATATTTATTATATTTTTATATTTTATATAAAATAAATTTATATATATATAATTTTTATATATATTTTATATATATATATATATATTATATTATATATAAATGGGGGTCCACCTTGGTGAAATTGTGGGACCACAGCCTGGGAGAAGTGGATAAAAAGGTTCAAGGAAAAATTTTTGGATTTTTTCCCTGAAGCCTTTTGAATTTTCCCACTTCCCTACCACCCCCCTTTTTCTTTTAAATATTTTTTTTAAAAATATTTTATATTATAAAAATTATATTATTATATTATATATATATAATTTTTATATATATTTGCCAAATAGGCAGAATTTAGATTTTGGGGTTTAAATAGCAACGTTATCTTCCCATATAGGACAAGTGAAAATTTGTGTATGCAATATTTCGCCAAAATTTTCTAAACCCTAACAAAAAAAAAATATGTTTATTGTTTTTTTATAGTTTTAAAATTTTTTGTAAACAAAAAAAAATATTTTTTTGGGTTGGGCAAAAATAAATTTTTTTTGTTAAATAGGTTTAGGTAATTTTTTCAAAGATTTTTTTTGGAGCAAAATTAAAAAATTTTCTTAACATTAATGAAAAAAAATATCTTTTAAAGTATAAGAGAAAATTTTAAAAAAGGGATTTAAAATTTTAAAGGTTCTTGCAAATTGCCCAGTTTTACATATTTGGACGACAAAAATATATATATTATTATATTAAATAATATATATATTATATATTTTATTTTTTCCCAGGGGGCCGTTCCCCCCAAAGGGGGGGGGCCCGAAAAAAAAAATTTCACCATATTACCCCATCATGTCTTGCCAAGGGTGTTTCACTACATTTTTTAAAACTGAACATTAACACCCCCCTTTCAGAGTGCAGCCTGTATTCCCCATTCCAGGACTAAGCCCGGGCCCCTCCCGGTTTCCCTGAACCCTTATAAATTTTACTTTGTCCCCCCAACGCCCGTAAAGTATTAAAAACCATTTGTCTCCATTACCCTATCAAACACGCTCCGCATCCCGTGGAAGCCCAAGCCCCTCGCACCCCAAAACCTCCTTTCCCCCCCCTCCCCCCAAACCCTTTCCCTGGGCCGCCCCCTACCCCCCCCTTTCCTTCCATACAGTGATACACTCTTAAAGTTATTCTGTTTCGTCATCCCCTCCACTGTCCGAACCACCTCAACAACCCTTTTCCTCAGCCCTCTGGAAAACAGTTTTGGTAATCCCGCACCTCCTCCTAACTTCCAAACTACGAATTTCTCTGATTATTTTCCCAACCCCACACATTGCTCTCAGACATGACATCTCCACTCCCTCCAGCCTTCTCCTCGCTGCAACATTCATCACCCATGCTTCACACACCATATAAGAGCGTTGGTAAAACTTTTACTCTCATACATTCCCCTCTTGTCCAAGGACAAAGTTCTTTGTCTCCACAGACTCTAAGTGCACCGCTCACCCTTTCCCCTCATCAATTCTATGATTTACCTCATCTTTCATAGACCCATCCGCTGACATTCCACTCCCAAATATCTGAATACATTCACCTCCTC
The DNA here is from genome assembly GCF_026875155.1 of Cherax quadricarinatus. Lineage (NCBI taxonomy): Eukaryota > Metazoa > Arthropoda > Malacostraca > Decapoda > Parastacidae > Cherax > Cherax quadricarinatus. The sequence goes on along the minus strand of NC_069446.1, from coordinate 24,128,346 downwards.
CATTCTCTCTCCCTCCAATCTGATACCAATCTTTCATCCCCTAATCTTTTTTTTTCCCTCATGCCCTTTTACTCTTTCCTGTATTCACTTTAAATTTTCTTCTTTTGCACAACCCTACCAAATTCATCCACCAATCTCTGCAATTCTCTTCAGAATCTCCCAAGAGCACAGTGTCATCAGCAAAGAGCAACTGTGACAACTCCCACTTTATGTGTGATTCTTATCTTTTAACTCCACGCCTCTTGCCAAGACCCTCGCATTTACTTCTCTTGCAACCCCATCTATAAATATATTAAAAAACCACGGTGACATCACACATCCTTGTCTAAGGCCTTTCTTTTACTGGGAAAAAAATTTCCTCTTTCCTACTTTACTCTAACTTGAGCCTCACTATCCTTTTAAAAACTCTTCACTGCTTTCAGTAACCTACCTCCTACACCATACACCTGCAACATCTGCCACTTTTCCCCCCCAAATCCACCCTGTCATACGCCTTTTCCAAATCCATAAATCCCACAAAGACCTCTTTAGCCTTATCTAAATACTGTTCACTTATATGTTTCACTGTAAACACCTGGCCCACACACCCCTCCCTTTCCTAAAGCCTCCTTGTTCTTTCTGCTATCCTATTCTCCGTGTTATCTTAATTCTTTCAATAATAACTCTACCATACATTTTGCCAGGTTTTTACTCAACAGACTTATCCCCCTAAAATTTTTTTGCCCCTCTCTTTTATCCCTTTGCCTTTATACAAAGGAACAAATGCATGCTCTCTGCCAATCCCTAGGTACCTTACCCTCTTCCTACATTTATTAAATAATTGCACCAACCACTCCAAAACTAT
>NC_069446.1:24110002-24122502 GCF_026875155.1 Cherax quadricarinatus | reverse complement strand
ACAGGGAGAAGGGGGAGAGAGGGGGAGGGGAAAGAGAGAGAGGGGAGGGGGAAGGAGGAGGAAGGGGGAAAGGGGGGAAGGGGGGAGAGAGAGATGGAAATGGGAGAGGGGACAGTAATAAAGGGGGAAGATGTTAGGGGGGGAGAGTGTTAGAGGGGGAGAATGTTAGGGGAGAGAGGGGAGAGGGGAGAGATTTTAAGGGGAGGGATTTAGAGGGAGAGGGGGGAGAGGAAGAGATGGGAGAGGGAGAGGAGAGATAGGTAAAGAAGAGGGGGTAGAAGAGATAGGTAGAGAGATAGGAAAGGGAGAGAGATAGGTATTGAGAGAGAGGGGAGAAGAAAGAGAGGGGAGGGGGGTAACATGGATAGGAATGTTATCGGGTCATTTACGGGAAAATGGAAACCCTGTGTATTTGGTGTGTGTGTGTGTTGTGGGGTGTGTGTGTGTGTGTGTGTGTGTGTGTGTGTTGTGTTGTGTGTGTGTGTGTGTGTGTGTTTTACTCAGTTTTTACAAGTGCCGACCGCTTGTTCCTGTGTGTATGTGTGTTTTGTGTGTGCCCCCACTTCAAAGTATTATACTGCTAATAAATACCGTATTAATACCAGTAATTCTAAAACTTACCCCAAAAGAACTCTAATACTTATCAATTTACTTATAAAAAACAGAAAATAAAGGTTTTTAAAATTTTTGCTGTCTAGTTCTATAATGTCTGCGTTTTTCCCCGCAGACCGCTTTACTCCTCACCTCTATCAACACATCTTTACTTTATCTTGCTATTCTACCTAATTCGGGAATAGCTTGCGGAGTGAGTGACCCGCATCTAATAGTGATCAAGACCAAATTTTGACAACAAGCAATTCCCAAAAGGAACAAAACTTGCGCTGGCAGCGGCACGATGACAATTCCCCAAAGTGAGACGTAGTCGCGTAATAGGGCCTTCTATCCCCTATTTTAAAATCCCCTTCAACTGTGTGTTTATAACCCTATATGCTCATAATCCCGCATTTCCCAGGTGATTTCCTTTTCACATTTGGTGTTACACTTTATTGATAATGGCACACAACTGTTTTACGTCACTGTTTCAGAGGCCCCTTTCTACCCACCTTCCCCTTTTTTTAATTTTTTTTTTCCTTTCTCCTTTTGTTATTTAAATTTTTTACTCTCACTGTTGGTGCCCCACATTTCACTTTTAACCAATCTCTCGAAAATTTTTAACTCCACTTCCACACCACTTTACCTTTTTAATTTGAATCTGTGTGGCAAAGGGGCCCCCTAGGCCCCTAATTGTTTGGCATTTTAAATATTAAGATTTCAAAGGGTTTCCTCTCTACTTTTTTAAACTAATAAATTAGGTTTCACTCTAGGATTGTTTACTGACTTTTTCACTACCACTGATTTCGTAGCATTTTTACTGCATGCCTTTTGCCCCGACTTCGTGACTGGTGCTGTGTGTGTGTGTGTGTGTGTGTGTTTTGTTGTGTGTGTTGTGTGGTGTGTGTGTGGGGTGTTGTGTGTGTGGTGTGGGGTACTCCCTAATTGTGGTTGCAGAGGTCAAGACCACTCCTGGCCCCGCCCTTCACTGATCGCACTAGTCCCCTTCCCCCTCTGCTTCCCAGCTTTGTATACCCCTTCTTAAAAACTGGTATGTGTTGTATGTGTGTGTGTGTGTGTGTGTGTGGTGCGTGTGGTGTTTGTGTTGGGGTGGTGGTGTTGTGTGTGTGGTGTGCTGTTTGTAATCACTAGTTGAACCACCCGGTTTTGGGTTCAGGGATCGAGTCACAGTTCCCGGCCCCACCCTTTACTGGGCCCCTATAGGGCATCTTTCCCGCTCCTGAGGTTTATCATATTTAAAGTAAAAGGGCATAAGTACCTTTCACCGTGAAAAAACCTGAAGACAAAACGTTGCCACAATGAAAGTGTCAATTAGTTCACTTGTGTCCTTTTTTTTTACATATTTCGGTAATTCTGCCAACATTTTTACAGTTTTCTACCTCTTCTTAAAGCATGGTGGATCTTGCCCCCAAATAAAAACACCTCAGATAATTCCATTCTTAAAACTCTGTGAGTGAAGAAGTACTTCCTAATATTCCTTTGATTCATCTTAAACTTAAACTTCCAATTGTGACCCAATCAATTCCTCTCAGTATTTCATATGTCTTTATCGCATATCTCCAATTCCTCCTGTCCTCCATGTCGTCAGGTGGATTTCCCTTAATCTCTCCTCGTATGACATGCTCCCAAGCTCCAGGACTAGTCTTGTTGAAAACTTTTGGGCTTTCTCTAATTTCCTTACAAGCTTGGCTAGGGGGGTTTCCCAAAAACTGGTGCGCATACTCCAATATGGGCCTGACATACACGATGAACAGGGTCCTGAACGATTCCTTATGAGATGTCGGAAAGCTATTCTTAGTTAGCTAGGCACCCATATGCGCAGCAGTTGTTTGGTTAAATGTGGCCTCAGAAATATGCCCGGTCTTACAGAGACACTTCTGTAACGACATGTCCTTCCGACATGTCGTTCACATATACCAGAAACAGCACCGATCCAAGGACTGACGCTCTCTGGATTCCCGCCCGTCACAAGCGCCCACTCAGACACCTCGTCACATACCATGACCTCTGATGTCTTCCTGATAGGTATTCCCTGACCAAATGCAGTCCCTTCCTTGTTATTCCTGCCTGGTCCCCAGTTTATGCACTAATCTCTTGTGTGGAACTGTGTCAAAAGCCTTATTATAGTCCGAGGAAATGCAATCTCCCCACCCCCCTTTCTCTCATGTCTTACTTCTGCCCACCTTGTCATAGAACTCCAGTAGGTTTGTGCCCACAGGACATCCCATCCCTGAACCCGTGCGGGTTTGGGTCGTTGATAAGCTCTTTCCTTTCTAGTTGCTCCACTACTCTTTCCCGTGATAATCTTCTCCAAAGACTTTGCATACTATACATGTTAGCGCACTGGTCTGTATTTTTAGTACTTTTTTGTCTGTCTCCTTTTTTAGAAATTCGACTACATTTTCCTGTCTTCCATAACCTCAGATAGTCGTCCTGTTGCGATAGATCTGTTGAAGATTGTTGTTAGTGTCACACACAACACCTCTGCTCCTGCTCTCAGGAGCCAGGGAGAGATTATCGGGCCCGTCGCCATTGAGGTATCTAGCTTGCATAGCAGCCTTTTCACTTCCTCCTCTTTTTGTATGTACTGTGCCCAATACTTAAGGGTGAAAGCCCACCTTTCCTTCTTTCCAGAATCCCCTTCCCGTCTCCTGTAACACTTTTTGGAATCTCATATTGAGCTCCTCACATACTTATCGGTCATTTCTTGTGATCTCTCATCCTTCCTTCCTCAGCCTTATTACCTGGTCCTTGACTGTTGTGTCCTCCGATGTGGTTTGTACAAGAGCTTCGGGTCAGATTTGGCTTTCGCTACTATGTCATTTTCATATTGTCATTGTGCCTCCCTTCTTATCTGTGTATATTCATTTTGGTTCACGACTGCTCTCCTTATTCTTCTGGGTCCTTTGCCCTTTTCTAGCACACTTGTTTTGGCATCTCTACACCTTTGAGTGAACCAAAGGCTCATCCTGGTCTTCCTGTTATTTTGTTTCCCTTGCGTACAAACCTCTCCTCATTTTGTTGAATATTGTTGTCACATATTCCATCATCTCATTCACTGACTTCCCTGCCAGTGCTCTGTCCCACTGAACCTCGTTCAGGAAATTCTTCAAGCCTCTGTAGTCCCTTTTCTTTTAGTTGGGCTTCATTCGTCCTGCCTTCTTGCTTCCCTCTCCATTTGTAACCAACATGTATTAAAAGCTCAAACCAGGGTTTTTATTGGCCGCGAGGGTTTTTTCAAAAATAGTCCTCAATATCTGCATACTCAAGTGAATACAGGCCCAGTCTCGCGGTTTCATCTCTCCTCTCCTCTTGGTATGTCCTTTACTGTGGTACATGAATTTTTTCAGTACCCCCTCCTTTCATTTTAGAATTCCCCTTTTCTTAGCCCCCATGTTTCCAATTTTCTCCCATTAAATTTTTTTTTTTGTGTTTGAAGTTACCCCAATCTGTAGCTTTCCCCTGCTTTCATAGCTCTTTGGCCATTTCAGCCAGTGTGTAAACCCATCGCTCTTTTACCTCATTGTGCTCTTGCTTTGGCCCCCTGCTGTTCTGTGGGGGGTTTATACCCGCTGCAATTACTCCCTTTTGGGCCCTCCGACTGAAGATTCCTATTATTTGTCTCTTTTTTTCCCTCTGCCTCCTCTCTCCACTCATAAAAAATCCTTTTAAAATTTTTGATGTGCAGGCCACTCCTCCACCCACCTGTTTCCTCTTTCTTTCCTCAGGATCTGATACCCTTTTTGGGAAAAGAGGCATTTGTTTCATTCCTGTGTGCTTGGTTTCGGATGCTATGATCCCCATGATGCCTCTCCAACACTGTGTTGGGGGAGGTCTGTGAGGGTGGGGGGACCCGGCAGTGTGCGTGGGAAACCTGTAGCAAAATTTTGGGGGGGGGGTGTAATGAATTGTAGTTTGTGTTGGGATTTTATGTTTGGCCTGGGGTTTTTGATGGAGGTTCTGTGTGGCCTTGCTTGTTGTTTGCCTGGCCTGATTGTCCTGCTGATCTGTCCTTGTCTCCTTCCTAGCCTCTTTCGTTTCTGTGCTTTTTTTCCCAGCTCTGCCCTTTGTTTTTTTTCTGTTGTGATCTAGGAAACCCTCTTCTATGTTGATGTTTTCTTTTAGCCTTTGGTTTCTCTTTCCCAAACCGTTCTGCATATTTCTGCTTGAAAATCGTTGACCGCAAATTTTTTCCCCCCTTCAAGTACCCCCTCTTTTATGAAATTTACTACTCATCATATCCTCCTCACCTTTCTTTGATGATGTTTTCAATCTCCTGTTTTTCTTTCTGCCATCTTTCATTATGTGTGCTCCCTTCGCTCTCCTGAAGCCCATGAAAAAAACTTGACTTCTTCCACTCCTCCTTCCATTGCCTTTCCCCCCCCCTCTGTGTCTCTGGATCCCGTTTGTGCATACCCATTTTCTCCTTTATTTTTTCCTTAAAACTCTTGGTGGCATGGTTGTGCCTCTGCATGGGACCTGTCACTTCTCTACCTTCTCCCCCTCACTTACTGCTATCCGTGCTCCTAACAACTCTTCCCCTAAAATCCTGGGCCTTGCTTGGTGGACTGATAGGGCCTTAGTGTATTGTCTTGTCTTCTTCCTTTCCACTGGGCTTCTCATTTAATAGGGGTGTACCTGCTTCAGATGCCATATCTCCTTTGGGAACAGCCTTGTGTGTGTGTACTCACCTTTTTTGTACTCACCTAGCTGTGGTTACAGGGGTCGTTTTTACAGCTCCTGCCCTCGCTTCTTCACTGGTCGCTACTAGATCACTCTTTCCTGCTCCATAGCTTTTTTTAAACCTTTTTAAAGCTATTTTATGTAGGGGATCCTGCCTCCTGTGTGTGTGTGTGTGTGTGTGTATGTGTGTGTGTGTGTGTGGTGTGTGTGTTGTGTGTGTTGTGTGTGTGTGTGGTGTGTGTGTGTGTATGAAGTATAATTGTACTAAACGGTTATGGTTGGAGTGAGTCTGCTTCTAGGCCTGACTTTTAACTAGCATTTGCTGGAGTTCTTCCCTCCCATCCTCTCGGGTCTGTAATTCATAAAACAAATTATAGAACCTACTTCATCGTCCAGATCATTTCACTTCCTCTCTACCGTGAGGCTGAGGATATGCTTTCTGATATCTCTGGCACCCATCAGTGTTTATAACTTCCAACTCTGGTCTTCGGTAGCTATTTCTCACCTTTCGAGCAATCTATCCATGTTTACGAATTAATGTTACGTGTGTATTTTGCATGTTATTATCATGCCTCCTCTGGATCTCTTATCTTTAATAACGTCAAGTTCGGTTAATTTCGTTTATCCAGTAACTCATTTTTATTTATCACTCAGTCTCGTCTTGCTGTATTTTCTACACTTAATATTATTTCCCTAATAAGAATTTTTCTCGCTGTCCCTGTTTCTCGGTATCTATCTATTTATCTATTTCTCTCCTGTGATTTACCATCTTCCCTTCCATTGTATTTTCTCTTTCTTCTTTCTCCTCTCTCCAGTCTTTTGTCTAATTTATCTCTTCATTATTCCCCTATTCCTTGTCTCCTTCTAACCTTCTATTTTCTCTCTCCATCGTCATATGCTTAAATCTCAGCTTTACAACCCTTTTGTCAAGGAGTGAGATTCTATTTCATTAGGCCACTCTTTTTGGTGGATCCCTCTGTGCCTAAAGTAAAAATAATTGAAGGAATCCCACTCAGTGTTGTTGGCAACGCTCTTCCCCGTGATGTTGCCAGTGCAGGTGCGAGTGTTGGGTCAGGGATTGAGCTGTGTTGTGAGGCAACAGCACAGCACGAATTCAGACTGGTACTCTAATAGACCTAGAAGTTCTGATTGCAATTGGTTTTTTCCAATGCTTTTATAGCAGTCAGGAAAAATGCTGTACTACAAGCCGCTCAACAGGATTTTCTTCCCCTTCACCATTTCATTCATTCAAAAACGAAAACTCAAAAAAACAACAAAATGCTTCAAGTCAGGCAGCCGAAATTACTACCTGGTTGTATAGTTAGAATACCAGCGAGGTACCATTCAATTTCAGTAACCAAAAAATTTTAAGTAATACACTAAATGTGTTTTTTTTTTTTCTTTTTGAGTATCCGTATTTACACTTGACTGACATAACACGACTAGATTAATAGAGAGAGAGCATGAATGAGTACTTGACTGAATAAAGCTTATAAACTCATACACTCTTATGCACGTCTACACCATTGCTGGTGTACTGTTCGTCTTATTGGCTAATTCTCTTGGTACAACCTCGTGAGATAATCTGCAACAAGATAAAGTCTGCCTCATCAACTATGACTTCTCTACATAGTGTGTCTATGCACAGAGAACTTGTGTTTGTCTCCGCTCCCCTGTCAAGTGGTGACGATCGTACCAATCGACCAGTCGAGAAGGCAACTGGCGGCATACCAGGTTTATCTATGTGCTTCTGTAGCCTCAATCAGTGAAACCTATGCTAGAACAGGCTAGGGAACAGCCTGAGTTTGTTAATATGGAATATGATAGGGAAGAAGGCAATATCGTCGTCCCTGTGGTGAGCGTTGTAGTCTGCAGAAATCTGAATTATATTATTATTATAATCAAGGGGAAGCGCGAAACCCGTGGGATTATACAGCGCCTGGGGGGGGGGGATGTGGAAGGCATTCAGGCTTAATTCGGGGAACTGGAGCACAGATCCAATTCCCTAAATCAAGAGCCCCTCACCAACATCAAGGAACCTTCCTTGAGGGGCAGAAATCTGAAGCCGAGCTGATCGATTAGTAGAGTAATTCTAGAATCAGGCACGATCTTGGCAGTGACCGATTGAGTACTGAGCAGCACTTGTTCATACAATACTATGGAAAGGCACAAGGTTGTATGGTGAGTTTTTGTAAGTTTCATATTGTAAAGTCTACTTATCTGTGTATAACAGTGCATCATAGCAAAATATAGACATAAATTTAAGCTGAAAAGGAGTTAACCTGGGCAGCCACATATGGATTTCACTACGGAAGTCTAATATCTTATCAACGTAGTAAAACTCACCGGATGTTGCTAACTTAAGTGATGATGGCTTGTTAGAAAAATTGCTTTACACTTGTTAGTCCTGATCGTGTATTTCTTGAGAGCCGTGTTTTAACATCAGAATACAAGAGCCTAAATTGACAGTTACCTTCGAAGCTAATCGCTGTCTGTCTGAGAAAGCTCATTATTCTAAATCTTTCTCTCGACACTCCCCTGGAGATAAGTCCTTCAGATATTGGAAAGAGTGAGGCTATGGGTAAACAAAAGTTACAAGTACTGTAGGTACTAGCAGAGACAATATCTCAGAGTCTGAGATATTTTATTACTATTACCGACTGTTTCACATTCCTGAGGAAGTCCTCGACAAGTGGTATGTCTTGGAATACGGGAAAGTCCAATAATTAGAAACCCATAGGAATTCTTTTTCGTAGCGTGACATCCAGTATCGCAGGACGAAGTAGAGGAATGCATAGGAATGTAGGAAAAGTCTCATTTTTGAGAGTCAAATTTATCTTTAACTGCTAATAATACCATTAGGGATACCGGTAACATCCTATTATTTGTCGAGGGACGGAGTACATCTCACCTCAGAAGATATGTGTTGTTAGCGGCATACGGTTAGCCGGTAATTTTCCTCCCTCTACTACTTATTGGTAACGATGTCTCTCTACCAGAATGTTATGACCTTGTACTGGATGCTGAAAAGTTTTGCACTTGAACTGGTACAGATGCAGCCGCATCACGCACAACATCGAAGGGAAAATCTGTTGAATGCTGACCTTACTCTGGGGAAATCCTTTATTGGTTTGGGCAATTCGTTTTACGATGGCAGCTGGCCGAGGCAGGATCCCATGGTCAAGCCGTCCTATTCCTGGGTGACAGGACTGCCAGCGCTTCTCATTCCAATATCCGATGGAACGGCCATCAGCGAAGATCAACAGATAGATGTTTCCCTTCTTCTGTCTTTGATTCGGCAGGGTCTGAAATAGAAATTACTTAGAGTCCCCTTCTGTTACATTTGCAGGAGTTGTACACTTATGAAAACAGGGAATCTCTACTGGTAAGGGGATTTAGGGAGGTTATATTGTAGAGAAGTTAGTAGTGCCCATTTCCGACCCCAGGTGCTTAGGGATGTGTATAATTCTTCCATGGGTATCAGTTAAATATAACCTAGCAAGATTCGAACTCTTTGGACTGTTGTAATTTTGTTCCATACATACGAATTGAGGGGTATTTAGGGTCGCTTTTCTTCCCCTCTTTATTGTTTGGCTAACATCTGCTCAAGACTTAGGTGAGGTTAGTGTCTTTAACTAAGAGCATTCTCTCTTCTTTATGTTTGTTGGCTCCTAGACCATTTTATTTAATAATATTCTAAAACAATTGCCAGATAAATTTTGTAATCAGAATTTAAAGCTTTTCACAGCGAAACAGTTTGGAGCCTGGCAGTATCTCTGAATTAACTGACATGTCCCTAGTGCTGTGGTCACTAGGTTACTGCTACATATTCAAAGATTATGGGTTTTATATTTTCATACTTTGTTTTCTTTAACTCATCTAGTGTCTCCCACCAAGGCAGGGTGACTCTAGAAAGATGAAACACTTTCATCATCATTTCTCCATCACTGTCTTGTCAGAGGCGTGCCTACACTACAGTTATAAAACTGTAACATCAACACCCCTCCTTCAGAGTGCAGGCACGTTACTTCCCATCTCCAGGACTCATGTCCGGCCTGACCGTTTCCTGAATCCATTCATAACATTACCTTGTTCCCACTCCAACAGCACGTCAAGTCGTAAAAACCATTTGTCGCCACTACCATCTAACAGGCTCACGCACACTTGCTGGAAGTCCAAACCCCTCGCACACAAAACCTTCTTTACCCACTCCCTCGATCCTTTCCTAGGCCGACCCTACCTCGCCTTCTGCTGTAATATTCTGTCTGCATTTTCTTGCACTTGGCACTCTGCCTAGCGCCCATTTCGGTTATTCAGGACAGAGAGCCGTTTTGCCTGAATCAATCTGACTGGGTTTTCTACTCATTTCTGCAAGAGCGCAAGCTCCTGATGATGTGTTGGTTGCAACATGAAAGGCCTAGATCTGTCATTCAACTCTATGATTACTTTGCATCTTTTCATCACTCGTTCGCAATGCATATAAATTATATATATTATATATATATATATATAATATATATATATATATATATATATATATGATGGTAAGCAAATTACCTGTGCCGCCACATTACGGACATCTATTTGCCATACTCTGAAGCGGAACGGGGTGGAGCCGCCAGCAACAGGAAGACCTAGAAAAACCCGTATATATGAAGGCCTTCCCCCTTGCTATAATTTCATACCAGTGGGGTCGGAGACCCTTGGAGCATGGAGCAAGCGTGCTCTAAAGTTCCTCAAAGAGCTGAGCGAAAAACTCATCACAGAAACCAAGGATCACAGAGCGGCCAGCTTCCTCTTTCAGTGGTGCACTGAGGAGTCTGTGGAGACAGAACTTTGTCCGTGGAAGCAAAGAGGGGGAAGGAAGACAACAATGGAAGGGAAGGGTATAGAGTTGTTTCTGCAGACATCCACCAGAGGACCACTGGACACTTCGACAAGTTTATAATACTATTCGGAACAACAAGACAGTACAAGAGTTTTTGAATGCACTGATAACTTTGATTATTCTCATACCAGGAACGAATCTTTCTTATTTTACAGATAGACCAATCGCTCTGCCGAGGTTGCGTCTGCAAAGTAATGAACAGTAGGCGTCTATCTGGATACCTAGAAACAAATGGGCCCTTGTATTAATATTAGACTGGATTCCGATAGGAAGGTCCATTCCCATTCAATAATGGCGCTGGGAAAAGCAATCAAGGGGTACGAAACAGCGTGACCACACAGAGTTCTTGTTGAAATTTAAACAGGATGAAATGAATAGAAATGTGGCAAGATTCGTGTAACCTCTCTGGGTGTCAAGAAACTTCCGGATTTGCCTTGAGAGTGAATAATGATCCCCAAACAGAGGAGTGATTTTGCAAGGAAGTGTGTTTAGCCCAATGATATTCGATAAATTATTAATATTTTTGAACTCTGCCCCTTATAAGATAACAATTTTTTGAGCAGACGACGATCTACTATGGCACTGGGTTCGAAAGTGGACAAACCCTACAGTAAAAATCATCCAATTAGAACACTCGTGGCTGAATGGTTGCATAGCTGCGCCTCGTACCCGCATTCTTCTGTTTATTTAATGGTAATCGTTCATTACTACTTTTGTACCAGGGTGTCATCGTCTAGGATCAAGATGTTTACCTCACTTGCCTGTCTGCTATGAATTACCCAACTCGCTTTGTAAAAGAGAAATCGGACGCAAGATTATTTTCAATGGAACCTTTCAACGAAATTATTTCTTGCTTCAAAATTGTCGCTGTAACTAGCTGCAAAATAATTAAAGACTTAAAATATGTTTCGGAGCAGCTCTAAATAAAATATATTTTATTTCACTAAAATTAATGCATACTTGAGATCTAATTTCACTACAGTATTATCTTAAAGTACGTGAGTCATATACGATCTGGCCACAGAAACCGTAACATCACAACTCTGAGGAACCTCAAAGCCAAGCTGGTTTACCTGAAGCATCATGGCCGCCTCTCTGCCAAGACTTCGGACAGTCGCTTTTGCAAGGAAGCGGAGAAGAGTGTTGCTCAATTATATTTCTAAGGTCAAAAAAGAATGCACGAGAAAATAGTGGTTTAATATCATAAGGAATCAGACCAGCCAAGGCGTTACTGGCAAACGTTATGACTTCAATGTTCCCGAGAACCACAGCAGTCAGGGTGAAACAGCAGCCAGGGTGAGCCACAATAGCCAGGGTGAAACAGCAGCCAGGATGAGCCACAATAGACAGGGTGAACCACAACAGCCAGATGAACATCAGCAGCCAGGGTGAACCACAGCAGCCAGGGTGAACCACAGGAGCCAGGGTGAATCACAGCAGCCAAGGTGAAAACACAGCAGCCAGGGTGAGCCCCAATAGCCAAGGGATCACAACACGGTGAACATCAACAGCCAGGGTAAACTACAGTAGCCAGGGTGAACCACAGCAGCCAGGGTGAACCACAGCAGCCAGGGTGAACCACAACAGCCAAGTGAACATCAGCAGCCAGGGTGAACTACAGTAGCCAGGGTGAACCACAGCAGCCAACGTGAACCACAGCAGCCAGGGTGAACCACAGCAGCCAGGGTGAACCACAGCAGCCACGGTGAATCATAGCAGCCACGGTGAACCACAGCAGCCAGGATAAGCCCCAGCGGCCAGGGTGAACCACACCATCAAGTGAACTACAGAAACCAGGGTGTACCACAGAAGCCAGGGTGAACCACAGCAGCCAGGGTGAGCCACAACAGCCAGGGTGAGCCACAGCAGCCAGGGTGAGCCACAGCAGCAACGTGAATCACAGCAACCAAGGAGACCCACAGAATCAGGTGAGCCACAGAATCAGGTGAGCCACAGCAGCCAGGGTGAAACACAGTATCAGGTGAACTACAGCATCCAAGGGAACCACACAGCCAGGGTGACCCCACAGCCAGGGGGAAACCCCATAGCCAGGGTTGAACCACAGCAGCCAGGGGGATCAACAGCTGGGGTGAAACACAGCAACCAAGGTGAACCACGGGACCAGAGTGAATTACAGCAGCCAGGGGGAACACAGTACATGTGAGACTAAGCACCCGGGCAAACCACAGCCCAGGTGAGCCACAGCAGCCAGGATAAACCATAGCAGCCGGATGAGCCACAGCAGCCAGGGTAAACCACAGCAGCCAGGATGAGCCCCAGCAGCCAGGTAAACCAAGCAGCCAGGTTTTAACCAACA
>NC_069446.1:24099764-24109502 GCF_026875155.1 Cherax quadricarinatus | reverse complement strand
ACAAGCTTGTTACAGACATAGACGTACTGTGTGTGGTGTGTGTGTGTGTGTGTGTGTGTGTTGTGTGTGTGTGTGTGTGTGTGTGTGTGTGTGTGTTTTGTGTGTATGTCTGTACATGATTAACCCTTATAATCCTAAGGTACAGTGTTAATTTTTATATCTTTAGGGACACTTGTAATAATAATATTTTAAAAGTATCGGCAGTTTTTTTCACCGACATCGATTCCGTAAAAATCACCGATACCAATACACTAAAAACAACCCTGATTTCCTGTGCTCATGTGTTGCATCCAGTGGACTTGTAGCAGCGATTCTCCCTGAACATCGCATTGACAATGTTGGAGTTCATGACCAAAAGGTTCATTCACGCAGGGAGGCTCTGGAATATTCTAACGGGCTCTGAAACCAGACCTTCTCTCCCCAACAACTACAAACAGCCACACTGGGATATCTCGATAGTGGTGAATATGGCCTCAGGGAAGCATCAGGGAAGGACAGAGCCCTCCTCCTAACAGTGAGAATTCATCATGCAGGGAACGTTCTGTTGCTGTTCCCAACTCCAGCCTTGGCACACGCCTCGACCCACAGACCATCCGCATTAGTGTTGCCCTTCGACTTGCCGCCCCTAATCACGCCGAACACAAGTGTATTTGAGGCAGTAAATCGGCAAACCGATTCGGTACCATTGACTTGTTAGGGAAGACCACAGATTGATGGGCAGAACACACATTGTTGGGCAGACCACACATTGATGGGCAGACCACACATTGATGGGCAGGCCACACACTGATGGGGACCAGGAACACACATTGATGGGCAGACCATACATTGATGGGCATGCCACACACTGATGGGCAGAACACACACTGTTGGGCAGACCACACATTGATGAGCAGACCACACATTGATGGGCAGACCACACATTGATGGGCAGACCACACATTGATGGGAAGCCCACACACTAATGGGCAGGCCACACATTGATGGGCAGAACACACAATGATGGGCAGGCCACACACTGATGGACAGGGTAATAACATCGTCAAGAAGAGCCTCGCAACAGCCGGATGCCCAGCAATAAGAAGGCCGCCTGAACTATGCGTCCAAATGATATCACCCTACAAGCCTGGACAAACGGCAAGTGGAGTGAGACTACACATCTACATCCACATTGGATGATACCTATCTGCAATACACCAGGTAGGAATGCAGGGCGCTTCACATAGTCGGGTGTTGTCAAGCAACTGTGAGGTGCAGTCTTTGTTATGGTGACGTGATTGAGAGGTGTAGTCTTGCCCCTTTATATGCCTTCTTGTTGATGTTTTGTGTTTTATAGTTCCTTGATAACGTGAAAAGTCACGAAAGCGCTTGGAAATTCGCTATTTTTTCATAGTGGCTGCTTTGCATATTGTGATATCATGTTTACTGTGATCTTATTGCAAAAAAATATATTTATATTATATAATATATATATATATATATATATATTATATATATATATATATATATATATATATATATATATGCAAAACAACCACTCTGAAAGAATAGAGAAATTCCAAGCGCTTTCGTGACTACTCACATTATCAAGGAATATGAAAGTAAAGCATCCAAGGAAGCTATATAAGGGGTCTGGCCAGCACCTCACTATCAGATCCCACAACGGTTAAACACCTGACGCACACACAAAATTTACCTCGGTTTTCCCTCCCTTTCGCATTTCTCCTGCCTTTCTCCTTCACCCACCCGTCCTTCAATAATTTTCCACTTTCTCTTTTCGTCTTTCCCTTTCCTCCTCCTTCTTTCCACCCCTCTCTCTCTCTCTCTTTTTCTTCAGCTGACTCATATAAATACCAAGACGGCCGCATCTCGTGCGTGCTTCCAGCACTTTTCTTAAAAAAAATATTGCCGCGGGAATTGACTTGAGGACAGCCAATGAAATTAGGCTTCAACACTCTGTATAAATAGGGACCTACATATGACATACTATCTGTGTGTGTATCTCTAAATATATGTGCGTGTGTATGTGTGTGTGTGTGTGTGTGTGTGTGTGTGTGTGTGTGTGTGTGTGTGTGTGTGTGTGTGTGTGTGTGTGTGTGTGTGTGTGCGTGTGTACGTGTATGTGCGTGTACTCACCTCCACTACATCACTTCCCAGACTATTCAACTTCCTGACAACTCTGTGACTGAAGAAATACTTCCTAACATCCCTGTGGTTCATCTGAGTCTTCAACTTCCAGCTGCTGCTGTGTCTCATCTCTGAAACATCGTGTCTGTGTCCACCTTATCTATTACTCTCAGTATTTTATATGTCGTTATCATATCCCCCCTATCTCTCCTGTCTTCAGTGTCGACAGGTTGATTTCCCTTAACATCTCCTCGTAGGACATACCCCTTAGCTCCGGGACTAGTCTCATTGCAAACCTTTGCACTTTCTCAAGTTTCCTTACATGCTTGGCTAGGTGGGTGTTCCAAACTGGTGATGCATACTCCACAATAGGTTTAATGTACACAGTGTACAGGGTCCTGAATGACTCCGTATTAAGATGTCGGAATGCTGTTCTCAGGTTTGCCAGTAGCCCGTATGCTGCCGCAGTTATTTGGTTGATGTGCGCCTCAGGAGATGTGCCCGGTGCTATACTCATCCCAAGATCCTTATCGTTAAGTGAGGTTTACATGCTCTGACGTTGCACTTGGTGGGGTTGAACTCCAGGAGCCAGTTGCGGGACCAGTCCTTCAGCCTGTCCAGATCCCTCTGTAGTTCTGCCTGGTCCTCCTTCGATTGAATTCTCCTCATCAACTTCACATTATCTACAAACAGGGACACTTCGGAGTTCATTCCTTCCGTCGGGAATAAATAGCGACATAAGCAAATTTGCTGATGACACCAAAACAGGCCGTCCAATTCATTCTAATGAGGACACTAGAACACTCCAGGATGATTTGAATAGACTGATGCAATGGTCGGAGAAGTGGCAGATGCAATTTAATATTGACAAATGGAAAGTTCTAAATGTTGGACAGTTAAATAACCATGCCGCATATAAACTAAATAATGTAGACCTTAATATTACTGATTGCGAAAAGGATTTAGGAGTTCTGGTTAGCAGTAATCTAAAACCAAGGCAACAGTGCATTAGTGTTCGCAATAAAGCTAGCAGAATTCTTGGCTTCATATCTAGAAGTATAAATAATAGAAGTCCTTAGGTTGTTCTTCAACTCTATATATCTTTGGTTAGGCCTCATTTAGACTATGCTGCTCAGTTCTGGTCACCGTATTACAGAATGGATATAAATGCTCTGGAAAACGTACAGAGGAGGATGACAAAGATGATCCCATGTATCAAAATCTTCCATCTGAGGATAGACTGAGGGCCCTGAATCTGCACTCTCTAGAAAGGCGTAGAATTAGGGGGGATATGATCGAGGTGTATAAATGGAAAACAGGAATAAATAAAGGGGATGTAAATAGCTTGCTGAAAATTTCCAGCCAAGACAGGACTCGCAACAACGGTTTCAAGTTGGAAAAATTCAGATTCAGGAAGGATTTAGGAAAGCACTGGTTTGGTAATAGAGTCGTGGATGAGTGGAATAAACTCCCGAGTACCGTTATTGAGGCTAAAACATTGTGTAGCTTTAAAAATAGTTAGATAAATACATGAGCGGGTGTGGGTGGGTGTGAGTTGGACCTGACTAGCTTGTGCTGCTGGGTCTGGTGCCGTGCTCCTTCCTTGAGTGGAGGTGACCAGACTGGGTGGGTTATTGGGCTAATCCGGGGGGGGGACATGGACCTGCTCCGCATGGGTCAGTAGGCCTGTTGCAGTGTTCCTTCTTTCTTATGTTCTTATCTTCTTTTGTCATATCGGAAGGAATAAACTTCGTGTGCGTGTGTGTGTGTGTGTGTGTGTGTGTGTGTGTGTGTGTGTGTGTGTGTGTGTGTGTGTGTGTGTGTGTATTCACCTATATGTGCTCACCTATATGCGGTTACAGGGGTCGATTCATAGCTCCTGGTCCCTCGTTTTCGCTGGTCGGTACTAATTCACTCTCTCCCTGCTCCATCTGGGTTTTCAGCTTCCAGTTGTGGCCCCTTGTTCCTGTATCTCATCTCTGACCCATTTGAGCCCTGTCCACCTTGTCAGTTCCTCTCAGTATTTTATACGTTGTTATCATGTCTCCCTATCCCTCCTATCCTCTAGTGCCATCAGGCTGAGTTCCCTTAACCTCTCCTAATTTAACATACCCCTCAGTTCTGGGACTAATCGTGTTGCAAATTTTTGAACTTTCTCCAATTTAGTGATGTGTTTGACTCGGTGAGGGTTCCATACTGGCGCTGCATACTCCAGTATAGGCCTGACGTACACGGTGTATAATGTTGTGAATGACTCCTTACTCAGATGTCTAAACATTTGTCGGACCAGACTTGTAGTCTGTCGAGATCCCCTTGTAATCTTAACTGATCCCAGCCCGCTTGTATTCTCATCAGTTTCACATCATCAGCGAACAGTGACACTTCTGAATCTGTTCCTTTCATCATGTCATTCATACATACAAGAAAAAGCACCGAACCTCGGACTGACCCTTATGGAACCCCACTCTGACACTTCATGTTTAATGGGTTTATTTGGTAGTATGGTAGCGGGGTTCAAATGATACGTCTTCGGAGGCTTCTTACTTTATTGTTAAGTCGTGGTGGGTACACAGGCTTGTGTGTTGTGCCCATGGCTCGGGCAGGGCCATCCCACAAGAGAGAGAGGAGTAGGCCTTGTGTCTTCCTGCTAGGCCGCTGTGTGAGTGAGAGCGTGGCAAGGGCAGGCAGGCTGAAGTGGCAATGCCTATAGGTGGCAGCACCAGCATTGCGCGAAATATGAACTAAGCTGGCAGACAGCATGGGCTGTCTGTGCAGACAGTACAGGCTGTCTACACTTCATCACGTACGAACACTAGTTGTTGCCTTCCTGTCAGGTATTCCTTGATCCATTGCAGTACTTTCCCTATTGTTCCTGCCTGCCCCTCTAATTTTTGCACCAGTTTCCTTTGTGGTACTGTGTCAAATGTCTTCTTTACTCCAAAAAGATGCAAGCTACCCATCCTTCCTCTCCCCCCCTCCCCCGTCTTACTTCTGAAGAATTGGAGTCGATCAATCTTGTAGAAAGTACAGCACAAGGCCTTAGAAGTGGCTTATATACTGTAGTCAGGTGAGGCGAAGCAGGAGGAGGCGGGGTCTTAGTGGAACCATCCGCTAGTCTAAGTAGGTCTTCGTCCAAGGATTGGACAAGTTTTGAAGAATTCTTTGTATCAAGATCCCATGATGATGCAGTGTCTGATAGATGTGATGAATGGTTTTGAAAACCGACAAGTTGAAGAACTGAGACACTTATGCAACATATGGGAATCTTTATTGAAGAAACGTATCGCCACACAGTGACTTCATCAGTCTTATACAAAGCAGGAAGGTATAAGGAGAGGATGAGTTTGAAGCAGTTTAAATGTATAAGAGAAAATTTAAGGAAGGACTTAATTTTAAATGAGTTCTTGCTAACTGACCAGTTTTACATATTCGGCACGATATATATAAATATATAATATATATATATATATATATATATAAATATATATAATATATAATATATACTACTTAATATATAGTATGTCGTGCCGAATAGGCAGAACTTGCGATCTTGGCTTAAATAGCAACGCTCATCTTGCCATATAGGCAAGCGAAAATTTGTGAAGCAATATTTCGCCAAAATCATTCTGAACCTAACGAAACAAAATATATTCCACACTGTTGTTTAGTATTAAATTATTGTAATCAAATCTAAAATGTATTTAGTTTGGTAGGCTAAAATAAATTGCGCTTGTTATAATAAGTTAGTAAGTTTTCTAAGATTCTTTGGTGCAAAATTATAATTTTTACATCAAATTAATGAAAAAAATATATCATTAAACGTATAAAGAAAATTTAGAAAGGACTTAATTTTAAATGAGTTCTTGTTAATTGACCAGTTTTACATATTCGGCACGACATATATATATATATATATATATATATATATATATATATATATATATATATATATATATATTCAACAAGTCGGCCGTCTCCCACCGAGGCAGGGTGACCCAAAGAGAAAGAAAATCCCCAAAAAGAAAATACTTTCATCATAATTCAACACTTTCACCTTACTCACATATAATCACTGTTTTTGCAGAGGTGCTCAAAACACAACAGTTTAGAAGCATATACGTATAAAGATACTCAACATATCCTTCCAAACTGCTAATATCCCAAACCCCTACTTTAGAGTGCAGGCATTGTACTTCCCATTTCAGGACTCAAGTCCGGCTATATAAAAATAACCGGTTTCCCTGAATCCCTTCACTAAATATTACCCTGCTCACACTCCAACAGATCGTCAGGTCCCAAGTACCATTCGTCTCCATTCACTCCTGTCGAACATGCTCATGCACGCCTGCTGGAAGTCCAAGCCCCTCGCCCACAAAACCTTCCTTACCCCTTCCTTCCAACCTTTTCGGTGACGATCCCTACCCCGCCTTCTTCTCCTACAGATTTAAATGCTCTCCATGTCATTCTACTTCGATCCATTCTCTCTAAATGACCAAACCACCTCAACAACCCCTTTTCAGCCCTCTGACTAATACTTTTATTAACTCCACATCTTCTCCTAATTTCCATACTCCGAATTTTCTGCATAATATTTACACCACACATTGCCCTTAGACAAGACATCTCCACTGCCTCCAACCGCCTCCTCGCTGCTGCATTCACAACCCAAGCTTCACACCCATATAAGAGTGTTGGTACTACTGTACTTTCATACATTCCCTTCTTTGCCTCCATAGATAACGTTTTTTGTCTCCTCATATACCTCAATGCACCACTCACCTTTTTTCCCTCATCAATTCTATGATTAACCTCATCCTTCATAAATCCATCCGCCGACACATCAACTCCCAAGTATCTGAAAACATTCACTTCTTCCATACTCCTCCTCCCCAATTTGATATCCAATTTTTCTTTATCTAAATCATTTGATACCCTCATCACCTTACTCTTTTCTATGTTCACTTTCAACTTTCTACCTTTACACACACTCCCAAACTCATCCACTAACCTTTGCAATTTTTCTTTAGAATCTCCCATAAACACAGTATCATCAGCAAAAAGTAACTGTGTCAATTAACATTTTGTATTTGATTCCCCATAATTTAATCCAACCCCTCTCCCGAACACCCTAGCATTTACTTCTTTTGCAACCCCATCTATAAATATATTAACCATGGTGACATTACACATCCCTGTCTAAGACCTACTTTTACAGGGAAGTAGTCTCCCTCTCTTCTACACACCCTAACCTGAGCCTCCTATCCTCATAAAAACTTGCAACACCTGCCACATTGCTCCCCTATCCACTCTATCATATGCCTTTTCTAAATCCATAAATGCAATAAAAACTTCCCTACCTTTATGTAAATACTGTTCACATATATGCTTCAATGTAAACACTTGATCTACAAATCCCTTACCCACTCCGAAACCTCCTTGCTCATCCGCAGCCCTACATTCTGTCTTACCTCTAATTCTTTCAATTATAACCCTACCGTACACTTTTCCTGGTATACTCAGTAAACTTATTCCTCTATAATTTTTACAGTCTCTTTTGTCCCCCTTCCCTTTATATAACAGGACTATACATGCTCTCCGCCAATCCCTAGGTACCTTCCCCTCTTTCATATATTTATTAAACAAAAGTACCAACCACTCCAACACTATATCCTCCCCTTGCATTTAACATTTCTGTCATGATCCCATCAGTTCAGCTGCTTTACCCCTTTCATTCTACGTAATGCCTCACGTACCTCCACCACACTTACATTCTGCTCTTCTTCACTCCTAAAAGATGGTATACCTCCCTGGCCAGTGCATGAAATTACCGCCTCCCTTTCTTCCTCAACATTTAAAAGTTCCTCAAAATATTCTCGCCATCTACCTAATACCTCCCTCTCCCATCTACTAACTCCCCTACTCTGTTTTTAACTGACAAATCTATACGTTCCCTAGGCTTTCTTAACTTGTTTAACTCACTCCAAAATTTGTTCTTATTTTCATTAAAATTTCTTGACAGTGCCTCTCCCACTCTATCCTACTGCTCTCCTTTTGCACTCTCTCACCATTCTCTTCACCTTTCTTTTACTCTCCATATACTCTGCTCTTCTTATAACACTTCTGCTTTGTAAAAACCTCCCATAAGCTAACTTTTTCTCTTTTATCACACCCTTTAACTTCATCATTCCACCAATCACCCCTCTTTCATCCTGCCCCCACCCTCCTATAACCACAAACTTCTGCCCCACATTCTAATACTGCATTTTTAAAACTCATCCAACCCTCTTCAACCCCCCCCCCCACTACTCATCTTTGCACTAGCCCACCTTTCTGCCAATAGTCGCTTATATCTCACCCGAACTTCCTCCTCCCTTAGTTTATACACTTTCACTTCCCTCCTACTTGTTGTTGCCACCTTCCTCTTGTCCCATCTACGTCTTACTGTAACTGTAGCTACAACTAAATAATTATATGATATATCAGTTGCCCCTCTATAAACATGTACATCCTGGAGCCTACCCATCAACCTTTTATCCACCAATACATAATCTAACAAACTACTTTTATTACGTGCTACATCATACCTTGTATATTTATTTATCATCTTTTTCATAAAATATGTATTACTTATTACCAAATCTCTTTCTACACATAGCTCAATTAAAGGCTTCCCACGTACATTTACCCCTGGCACCCAAAATTTACCTACTACTCCATCCATAACATTTTCACCCATTTTAGCATTGAAATCCCCAACCAGAAGTACTCTCACACTTGGTTCAAAACTCCCTACACATTCACTCAACATTTCCCAAAATCTCTCTCTCTCCCCTGCACTTCTCTCTTCTCCAGGTGCATATACGCTTACTATAACCCACTTTTCACATCCAACCTTTATTTTACTCCACATAATCCTTGAATTAATACATTTATAGTCCCTCTTTTCCTGCCATATCTTATCCTTCAACATTATTGCTATTCCTTCTTCAGCTGTAACTCTACTTGAAACCCCTGACCTAATCCCATTTATTCCTCTCCACTGAATCTCTCCCACCCCCTTCAGCTTTGTTTCACTTAAACCCAGGACATCCAGCTTCTTCTCATTCATAACATCCACAATCATCTCTTTCTTATCATTCGCACAACATCCACGCACATTCAGACTTCCCACTTTGACAATTTTCTTCTTATTCTTTTTAGTAATTATTACAGGAAAAGGGGTTACTAGCCCATTGTTCCCGGCATTTTAGTTGACTTTTACAACACGCATGGCTTACGGAGGAAAGATTCTTATTCCACTTCCCCATGGCTATAAAAGGAAAAGTAATAAGACCAAGAACTATTAAGATAAAATCAAAGAAAACTCAGATGAGTGTGTATAAATAAACATGTACATGTATATGTAGTGTGACCTAAGTGTAAGTAGAAGTAGCAAGACGTACCTGTAATCTTGCATATTTATGAGACAGATAAAAGACACCAGCAATCCTACCATCATATAAAGCAATTACAGGCTTTCGTTTTACACTCACTTGGCAGGACGGTAGTACCTCCCTGGGTGGTTGCTGTCTACCAACCTACTATATATAATATATATTTTATATATATATA
>NC_069446.1:24082264-24094764 GCF_026875155.1 Cherax quadricarinatus | reverse complement strand
CCCCTACTTATATATATATATAATATATATATATAATATATCAAATGGCTTCAGGAAGAAATCCAAATATTCTTCCTTGAAGCCTTTTTATCCACTTCTCCGAGGCTATGGGTCCCACAATTTACACCAGAGGTGGACCCCATCCTATATATATTATATATAAAATATATATATATATTATATATATATATAATATATATATATATATATATAATATATATATATATATATATATATATATATATAATATAATATATATTTATTAATATATAGATATTATATATCTAGTGAGTCATGAGTTTTTATATATTACCATTATTAAAATTACAGTGACATATTATTTGTTAAAACTGTAGCAAGCTCCTGCAGCTTAGTCTATGCTACCTGGAGGTTACCTGGAGGTTATTCCGGGGATCAACGCCCCCGCGGCCCTGTCCACGACCAGGCCTCCCGATGGATCAGGGCCTGATCAACTAGGCTGTTACTGCTGGCCGCACGCAGTCCGACGTACGAGCCACAGCCCGGCTGATCCGGCACTGACTTTAGGTATCTGTCCAGCTCTCTCTTGAAGGCAGCCAGGGGTTTATTGGCAATTCCCCTAATGCTTGATGGGAGGCTGTTGAACAGTTTTGGGCCCCGGACACTTATGGTGTTTTCCCTTAGTGTACCAATGGCGCCCATACTTTTTTATTGGGGCATTTTGCATCGCCTGCCCAGTCTTTTACTTTCGTAGGGAGTGATTTCTGTGTGCAGATTTGGGACCATTCCTTCCAAGATTTTCCAAGTGTAGATTATGATATATCTCTCCCTCCTGCGTTCCAACGATACAAGTCAAGTGTTTCCAAGCGTTCCCAGTAGTTAAGGTGCTTTGACAGAACTTATACGTGCAGTAAAGGATCTCTGTACACTCTCTAGATCTGCGATTTCACCTGCTTTGTATGGAGATGTTAATGTTCAGCAGTATTCCAGCCTAGAGAGAACAAGTGATTTGAAAAGGATCACATGGGCTTGGCATCTCTCGTTTTAAAAGTTCTCATTATCCATCCTATCATTTTCTTTGCACGTGCGATCGTGGCACTGTTGTGATCCTTGAAAGTGAGATCCTCAGACATTACTACTCCCAGGTCCCTTACATTATTTTTCCGCTCTATTGTGGGGCCCGGGAGTAAAGTAGTATACTCTGTTCTAGTTATTATCTCCTCCATTTTCCATAACGGAGTAGTTTGGAATTTGTCCTCATTGAACATCATATTGTTTACCGTTGCCCACTGGAAAACTTTGTTTATATCTTCTTGGAGGTTAACCACGTCCCTCAGCAGATGACAGCCTCATGCAGATCCTAGTATCATCCGCAAAGGATGATACGGTGCTGTGGTGTATATCTCTGTTTATGTCTGATATGAGGATAAGGAATAAGATGGGGGCGAGTACTGTGCCTTGTGGAACAGAGCTCTTCACTAGGGCAGCCTCCGATTTAACTCTGTTGACCACTACTCTTTGTGTTCGATTTGTTAGGAAGTTGAAGATCCATCTCCCCACTTTCCCAGTTATTCCTTTAGCACGTATTTTAGGGGCTATTACGCCATGATCGCATTTGTCAAATGCTTTTGCAAAGTCTGTGTATATTACATCTGCATTCTGATTTTCTTCCAGTGCATCCAAGGCCATGTCATAGTGGATCCAGTAGTTGTGAGAGGCAGGAGCGACCTGCCCTGAACCCATGTTGCCCTGGATAAATTGTGCAGATTTTGGGAATCCAGGTGATTGCAATCCTGCTTCTTAGCACTCTTTCAAAGATTTTTATGATGTGGGACGTCAGAGCTATTGGTCTATAGTTCTTAGCTAATGCTTTGCTGCCACCTTTATGGAGTGGGGCTATATCCGTTGTTTTAAGTGACTGTGGAATTTCACCCATGTCCAAGCTCCTCCTCCATAGTGTACTTAGGGCACGCGAGAGGGTTTCTTGCAGTTCTTAATGAAAACAGAGTTCCACGAGTCTGGGCCCGGGGCTGAGTGCATAGGCATGTTGTCAATGGCTTTTTCGAAATCTATGGGAGTTAGGGTAATGTCGGAAATCTGGCATACATTTATGGGTTTTGAGCTCATTCATGAAGAAATCATTGGGTCGTCGATCCTCAGACCGTTTAAAGTGGTTCACTAAACACAGAGTCGTACTGGGATTTCAATATTTCACTCATTTCCTTGTTGTCGTCTGTGTAAGTTCCCATCCTGTCTGAGTAAGGGCCCGATACTAGATGTGGTATTTGCCTTGTTTTTGGCATATG
The DNA here is from genome assembly GCF_026875155.1 of Cherax quadricarinatus. Classification (NCBI taxonomy): domain Eukaryota; kingdom Metazoa; phylum Arthropoda; class Malacostraca; order Decapoda; family Parastacidae; genus Cherax; species Cherax quadricarinatus. Next base: position 24,092,479 of record NC_069446.1, on the reverse strand, counting down.
AAAAGAAATATTTTGAATTTCTTTCAATTTCACTAATAGCTTTAAGCTCCTCCTGCCTCTCCTGGTTCCTGTAAGAGTCATTTAGCTTAAGTTCGATAGTTCCACTTCCCTGGTCAGCCCTCCTTTCGTGTATCAGATATTCTAGCACTCCTGAGGAGTTCAGTGACTCTTCGTCGTCTTCTGTAGGGGGAGCGTCTTTTTCTTTTCAGTTTACTCCTGCTCTTCTTCTTTCTTAGGGAATATGCCTAAACATGCTTCGGCTACCAGGAAGTTGATCCTTTCAAGGCACTGGTTTGGATCCATGTCATTTAAGACATCTTCCCAACATGTTTCGTTTAGGACATGGTTTACCTGGTCCCAGTTGATGTTCTTGTTGTTGAAATTGTATTTTGTGAAGACACCTTCACAGTACATGCATTCTGCTGTTCAGGACCCCTATGCATGTACGTCTGGACTTCGATTAGATTGTGATCGGAATTAGTTGTTTTTGATATTCTTATGTCTCTTATCAGGTCCTCATTATTATTGTGAAGATAAGGTCAAGTGTTTTTCTAGTCTTGTTGGCTCCACTATCTGCTGGCTTAAGGTGTATTTTTCGCAGAGATTTAGTAGCTCATGGGGTGTGACCTTTCATCTGCGCTACCTCCGGGGATTGTTTCAGCTATAACATTATTGCTACATTCTTCCATTTTGTATGCCTTAGGTTGAAATCACCAAGCAGTAAGATGTTTGGGGATGGAGCTGGAAGGTTTTCCAAACAGTAATCGATTTTCAGTAGCTGTTCCTTGAACTGTTGGGGGGTTGCATCTGGTGGTTGTATACAACCACAATGACTAGGTTTTGGTTCTCGATCTTTATTGATAGAACTTCAACTACCTCATTTGGGGGTTCACAACTTCGTGCAGATAAGGGGCTCTTTGACATACAGGCCAACCCCCCCTTGTTGCCTGTTTTTTTTTGTCGCATCTAAAAAGGTTGTAACCACTTATCCATATTTCACTGTCAAAGTGATCTTTGTTGGAGTCTCTGTGAAGGCTGCAAACATTGCATTAGACTCCACTAGAAGTCCACTGATAAAAAGGTATTTTGTTGTTGGTGGATGGCTTAAGGCCCTGTATATTAGCAAATATGAACGAGGTTGTATTCTGTGTTTGTTGGGGGGATTTTGTTATTGGCATCAGTAGTTGTAATTCTGGAGGGCCATGGGTGGCCACTGGCTGCACCTCCAGTCCAACAAGGCTCCAAGGTGGTGGACTATTTTTGTTATTTCCTTCCATTTTCTTTTTTCGTTTCCTGCCACTAAAAAATCACCTGGAGTTGGGTTGTCGTAGCTACTATTGTTTGTCTTGTGGGGTCCGTGCCTCCTGGTCCCTTTTAGATGGTATGCAGGGCACTCGATGTTGTAACACTGCTTCTGGAGGACCGAGGAGTTGCACATTTTTGGGTGTATTATAAATGTTATATATGGATGTATCATAGCAATGCAGGATAGATTATTATTATAATAAAAAAAGTGCTAAACCACAAGGGTTATACAGCCCATGCAGGATAAATAATAAGTATTTTCATTTAAAAAAAATCATTCACGCTATTCTTTACAGTATCAGCCCTTCTAGTACGTAACTTACTAAAATATTTTCTGATTACCCAAAATAGCAGTGCATGTCAGGATAATAAGCACAGATACACGGATTTACTGTGACGCATCAAATTTTGAATACTTTACTTTCGTCTTAAAAAATACACCTACTCTTGTTTCAGTGATGGTTTAATTGAATTTATCATAATTCAGAACATGTGCACTAACGCTAGAAATATCTACTTTTATCATATGAACTTAATAGCTGCCAAATATGACGATTTTAGCTTCGTTGGTAAGTAGAATTATGACCGTGCAGATTTATGATGGTAAGAATACATTTAATGTATTTTCGATGATATTTTAAAGCCTTTCTCATCTCTTAAATATTTGTATATACACCAAGAAGACCTCTGAATTTCATGTAATTAGGGAAATATGATAAAATATTTGGTCAAGTATCCCGACGTCTGCCATCTTCGAGAATCATGCATTGTTAAAGCCCAAGACAGAACAGAGAGATACAAAGAGACCAGAATTTTTTTGAAAAGATGAGCTAGGTAATGTGTTCAAGATAATACGCGTATTTAATAAAATCGTAGGCTGCTCTTGGAATAAAGGTAAGCTATCAATACCCGTCTGAAGAACTTCCAATCTGAGTAAAATTGAGGTACTTCCAGTTTGAGGAAAATTGGGGTAGACGGTAATTTAATAGTAGGGAAATTTCAGGAAAATTTTAGTGTACACTAAACCTTACTCGGTATATTGCATGTAGGTTTTGAATTAAACTTTATATTGAATAACATAAGGTCGACCATTTCCTTAATTTTCTTTATTATACTTTTCATTCACTAAAAATCAAACGATAATCCCAACCAGATTTTGACATAATACCTGATGTGTACCATCCATTAAATTCCGTTATTATATACAATGCTAAGTTATACTGTGTCCATACTAGACAAGAGACACCGCATTAACACGCATTATTTGTCTCTCCCTGGTTTTGATATGGTCGTGAAGACAGTCTTGTTCTCATAATGATGCTGTTAATGGCACTCTCAAGGTGGGTCGCATGGAGAAGCCCACATGATACACTCTGTGTGTCAGTGGGCTGTGGTCGACGCCCACAGAGAGAGTCTGTAGATAATGCTCCCAAGTACATGATGACGTTGATGATCACAAACAAGAACAGACTGTGGATGCCACGCACAAGAGCTGGCTGTGGATGTCTCCCACAAGAAGAGGGTGTGGATGAAGCCTACAAACAAGAAGAGCGTATGCATGACGTCCACAAACAAGACGAGGGCGTGGATGACGTCTACAAACAAGAAGAGTGTGTGCATGACGTTCACAAACAAGAAAAGGGCGTGAATGACGCCTACAAACACAGGGTGTGAATGATATTCCGAGAAAAATTGTGAGTCACGTACATAAGAATCCGTAGATGACTCCCACAATAATAGAGGGTAGAAGGTACTTACCACCGTGGGCTGAGGGGTAGATATGATAGGCGTGGTCTCTGACCCAGGCGGTGACAGAGACCAGATCACGCACGAAGGAAGGAACCACACATCGAAGTACGGCAGTGTTGCCTCGAATAACGTACTCGTCGTACACCCGTACCTCGAACTCTTGAACCACCACTGTAGGAGAGAAAGATGTTACTTCACAACCACCTCTAGGAGAGAGAGAGAGAGAGAGAGAGAGAGAGAGAGAGAGAGAGAGAGAGAGAGAGAGAGAGAGAGAGAGAGAGAGAGAGAGAGAGAGAGAGAGAGGGAGAGAGAAAAGATAAAGTGTTGCAATTTCTACAATATTAATCATCCTTTAATTTATAATATTATTAAATGCGTAAGATAAACTATAATAATACATTACTCATCATAATAATCTTAAGTACTAGGGCTTCATGTTCAGTATTATCCTCTTCTTGTAACAGCCTTAGTGATACACCATTACAGAAAATAACACTCAACCAGCAGCTCCAAGCTTCAGTTTATAACGAGAATAATAAAACAAGAGTAACAAGGCCATTAAGTCACCGTGAACGGCGTCAGGAAACTAACCTTACACACTTTTCACCGAAGTAAATCATCTTTGCAAGACTCATTTTACTAATACAATAAGTAGCCGAACATTTCCATCAAATTCACGACAAAAGTAGTTTTTGAAGCTAAATCAAATTAGTATAAACAGCTGTGTTACATTCATTACTATACAGCTGCAAAGAAAAAGCTTCCATGGGATAACCAAGTAGCTCTTAAAACACAATTATCCGCTCCATCACCCATCTATAACTGGAGTTAGAAAACACATCATCCGGCGACAAGACTGAAAATACTCAACTCACCATTACTACACCATCTACTGCTACTAATATTTCTACTAGTACTTTCACATCTGCTATTAATTCTTTCACTATTACTGCTACATCTACTGCTTCTAATGTTAGTACATTTACTGCTTCTAATGTTAGTACATCTACTGCTTCTAATGTTAGTACATCTACTGCTTCTAATGTTAGTACATCTACTGCTTCTAATGTTACTACATCTACTGCTTCTAATGTTAGTACATCTACTGCTTCTAATGTTAGTATACATCTACTGTCATTCTAATGTTAAGATACATCTACTGCTTCTAATGCTTCTACATCTCCACATCTCCTGCTTCAAATGTTACTACATCTACTGCTACTACGTCTACTTCTCCTAATGCTGCTACAACTGCTGCGACTTGTAATTCCATTATTACTGCTACTACTACTACTATTACAATTACTAGAACTACTACTACAATTACTACTACGACTATTACTATTACTACTACTACTACTACTGCTTCAACAATGCTCAAGCTCCCGGACACACTCATTCTCTGTCTACATGTATTAGCTTTCATGTTCTTATAGGCTCCACTAAGCTCCATTAAGCTCCACTAAGCTCCACTAAGCTCCACTAAGCTCCACTAAGCTCCATTAAGCTCCACTAAGCTCCACTAAGCTCCACTAGAGCGAAATACAACAACAAAAAATAAAATGTTTTGAAATGTTCACAATCGTCACAATGTGATTTATGGTTTATCAGAAGTTTCGTTTTAACATGAAAATAAATACTTTCCTGGTTGTCAGAAGTTGAGTTTGGTTATTTAAATATATACAGCAGAGCATTATTTTCCAGTAGTACAGTGATACCTTCCCCTTCTCCAGTGGTACAATGATACTCTCCCGTCCTCCAGTGGTACAATGATACTCTCCCTTCCTCCAGTGGCACACTGATACTCTCCCTTCCTCCAGTGGCACAATGATACTCTCCCGTCCTCCAGTGGCACAATGATACTCTCCGGTCCTCCAGTGGCACACTGATACTCTCCCTTCCTCCAGTGGCACAATGATACTCTCCCTTCCTCCAGTGGCACAATGATACTCTCCCGTCCTCCAGTGGCACAATGATACTCTCCCTTCCTCCAGTGGCACAATGATACTCTCCCGTCCTCCAGTGGCACAATGATACTCTCCCGTCCTCCAGTGGCAAAATGATACTCTCCGGTCCTCCAGTGGTACAATGATACTCTGCCCTTCATCAGACGCACAATGATACTCTCCCGTCCTCCAGTGGCACAATGATACTCTCCCTTCCTCCAGTGGCACAATGATACTCTCCCGTCCTCCAGTGGCACAATGATACTCTCCCGTCCTCCAGTGGCACAATGATACTCTCCCGTCCTCCAGTGGTACAATGATACTCTCCCTGCCCTCATGGCAAAATGATACTCTCCGGTCCTCCAGTGGTACAATGATACTCTGCCCTTCATCAGACGCACAATGATACTCTCCCGTCCTCCAGTGGCACAATGATACTCTCCCGTCCTCCAGTGGCACAATGATACTCTCCCGTCCTCCAGTGGTACAATGATACTCTCCCGTCCTCCAGTGGTACAATGATACTCTCCCGTCCTCCAGTGGCACAATGATACTCTCCCCTCCTCCAGTGGTACAATGATACTCTGCCCTTCATCAGAGGCACAATGATACTCTCACCTCCTCCAGTGGTACAATGATACTCTGCCCTTCATCAGAGGCACAATGATACTCTCACCTCCTCCAGTGGTACAATGATACTCTGCCCTTCATCAGAGGCACAATGATACTCTCACCTCCTCCAGTGGTACAATGATACTCTGCCCTTCATCAGAGGCAAAATGATACTCTCACCCCCTCCGGTGGTACAATGATACTCTGCCCTCCTCCATTGGTACAATGATGCTCTCTCCTTCTACAGTGGCACAATGATGCTCTCCCCTTCTGTAGTGGTACAATGATATTCTACCCATCTCCAGTGGTACAATGAAAATCTGTCGTCCTCCTGTGGTACAATGATACTCTTACCTCCTCCAGTGACACAATGATCTTCTGCCCTCTTCTTGTGGTGCAATGATGCTCTGCCCTCCTCCAGTGGCAAAATGATACTCTCCCTCCTTCAATGGAACAATGATGATCTCCCCGAATCCAGTGGTACAATGATACTCTCCCCTCCTCCAGTGGCAGAATGATACTCTCCCCTCTTCCAGTGGCAGAATGATACTCTCCTTTCCTCCAGTGATACAATAAAACTCTACCCTTCTCCAATGGTACAATGACACTCTCCCCTCCTCCAGTGGCACAATGATGCTCTCCTCTTCTATAGTGGTACAATGATGCTCTCCCCGCCTCCAGTGGTACAATGATACTCTCCCCTCCTCCTGTAGTACAATGATACTCTGCCCTCCTTATGTGGTACAATGATACTCTCCCCGTCTCCAGTGGTACAATGATACTCTGCACTCCTCCAGTGGTATAATGATATTCTCCCCTCCTCCAGTGATGCAATGATACTGTGCCCTCCACCAGTGGCACAACTATACTCTGCCCTCCTCCAGTGGCACAATGATACTCCGAACTCCTCCAGTGGTACAATGATACTCTCCTCTTCTATAGTGGTACAGTGATACTCTCCCCTCCTCCAGTGGTACAATGATACTCAGTCCTCCTCCAGTGGTACAGGGATATTCTACCCTCCTCCATTCATAAATTGATACTCTGCCATCATCCTGAGGCACAATGATACTCTGAACTCCTCCAGTTGTACAATGATACTCTCCCCTCCTCCAGTGGTACAATGATACTCTGCCCTCCTCCAGTGACACAATGGTTCCCTACTCTCCTCCAGTGGCACGGTCATGCTCTCCACTTCTATAGTGGTACAATGATACTCTCCCCTCCTCCAGTGGTACAACAATACTCTACCCTCCTCCAGTGGTACAATGATACTCTGCTCTCCTCCAGTGGTACAATGATACTCTCCTCTCCTCCAGTGGTACAATGATACTCTCTCTCCTCAGTGGTACAATGATACTCTCCTCTCCTCCATGGTACAATGATACTCTCCTCTCCTCCAGTGGTACAATGATACTCTCCTCTCCTCCAGTGGTACAATGATACTCTCCTCTCCTCCAGTGGTACAATGATACTCTCCTCTCCTCCAGTGATACAATGATACTCTCCCTCCTCCAGTGGTACAATGATACTCTCCTCTCCTCCAGTGGTACAATGATACTCTCCCTCCTCCAGTGGTACAATGATACTCTCCCTCCCTCAGTGGTACAATGATACCTCCTCCCTCCTCCAGTGATACAATGATACTCTCCTCTCCTCCAGTGGTACAATGATACTCTCCTCTCCTCCAGTGGTACAATGATAATCTCCTCTCCTCCAGTGGTACAATGATACTCTCCTCTCCTCCAGTGGTACAATGATACTCTCCTCTCCTCCAGTGGTACAATGATACTCTCCTCTCCTCCAGTGGTACAATGATACTCTCCCCTCCTCCAGTGGTACAATGATATTCTCCCCTCCTCCAGTGGTACAATGATACTCTCCTCTCCACCGTGTTATCTCTATCCACTAAGCTTGAGTTTGGGCCTCAAGCTGTGTGATTTTTTTTTTTTTTTTTTGGTATATTTTCTCATGGCATTAACTAAGCATTCTTTGCCTTTGTTAAAAACATTCATTGTGTATTCGTCTGTCAATTAATTAATTCTTTGAGAAAAAATAATTAATTGCTAAACATGACTAATGTGAATACGATTATCATCAACATAAATTACATTCCTGTTGGAAATACACTTTCCATTAGTGAAGGGAGTAATGTTATGGATTTTAACCAAAAACATTTTTTTTTTTCATTTTACATGTTAACGATGTTGTTTTTTTGTTGTTGTTGCTGCTGCTGTTGCTACTGTTTCTACTGATACTGGCAATGTTACCGCTGTATATTCTGCTGTTGCTAGTATGGCTACTATTGCTGTTTTTGTAGCTGTTGCTGCTATCGCTGATGATGATACAACGCTTCTGGTGCTCCTGGTATTTCTGCTACCGCAGCTGTTTCATCAGCTGCTGTCACTGGTACTTGTGCTAATATTCCTGCTGTTTCTGATACTGCTGATGCCGTTTCTGCTGATGTTGCTGCTAACGATACTGTACAATTGCTTCTGCTACTGCTGCTGCTGCTGGTGGTACTGCTACCACTGCAACTGTTGCTTGAGTTGATGCTGTTGCTGCTCATTATCTGAGAGTTTTTCCTCTGCTACTGTTACTGCAGCTTTTGATGCTGCTGCAGTTGTTTCTTCTGCTGTTAAACTTGTGCTATTGTTGATGATTCTTTCTTATTATTGCTGTAGTTATTGCCGTTGCTACTGTTGCTATTTCTCCTGCTGCTCCTGTTGATTTTGCTACTGATGCTGCAGATGCTTGTGCCACTGATGCTGTTACTGGTGTTGCTGTTGCTACTGTTTCTACTGCAGATATTATTACTTTGTTAGTGCTACTGCAGCTCCTATCAATATTCCAATTTGCTAGTGTTGTTTCTTGCTATTGTTGCAGCTGGTGGCGGCACATGCGCTCTCACACGATGATCACGTCGCTATGTAGGTATGTGTGGAAAAGATATTTGTTGCAGCAGCATAAACTTACAAACGTAAAAGAACAAAAGCACATAGAAACACATATACATAAGGCAACATAAGCAAGTAAATAAGACCGAAAACATGCAAACATATACAACATACATCGTCCAAAAAAAAAAGAACGAAAACACATACATATGAAAAGCACACAAAGGAACACATATATGGAAACCTACACACAAAAAAAAAAACACATAGAAACAAACACTCACGAAATCACAAGGAAACTAAATAATTTATATTCTGCGTAAGATTTTTCCACGTGTTAATGAGAAGGTTCTACAAAAACTAGACTCCTCTAGAATTCCTCTTGATCTCATGGACTCAAGAAATTCCAATCAGAAAAGAATATACCGTATTTGCATAAAGCCTCGTCCTCTGACTACTCTATATTCGTGAAGGAAGGGATGAGTTTTTGTCTTTCGGTGATGTATGAGTCATCGTACATTCCGCCGCCGACTGAGTATTTGTCTTCACTATCCAAGCTCTGCTCACTGGGTTTTAGTCATAACTTCCCTGGCCTTTCAGAAAAGCGTGATCACCCACCATGTTGTTTACACACTAGCATAAAAATCCACTGGTCCTCAATCACTCCCACCCCAGTACCCGCCAGTACCCTACAATACCACTCGTCACTCTTCATCCCGACATCTGACTCTTCATAGATGTCCTCCTCAGTGACTCTTTACGAAGCCTTATTTCATCCTTGTAACATCCTTGTAACTAACAATGGATGAAACTGAGGAGTACAGAGGTCTCCGCAAGCCAAGGATGTCTAAGCGATGAAGGAGGAAAGCGAGACATGTCGGCTATGCAACGGAGACAAGAGTACCTGGCTTAGTCCACAAACACAGCTACAGCTGCTCGATGTTTAGGCACCTGGACTCTTTCTCTAGAAAAACACAACCATCAGTCCCTCACAGAGAGCAGTGATCCCACCGCTTCAGGCTTCACGTCAGCAAATAACCTCAATGAAACAATCAAATTAATATCTGTCAGTACTCGTCCACATATCCCTAAAACAGCTCACTCTCAGGCAGCTGCCACTCTAATTGACATTTTGAAAACGTTAATGATTCCCCAATAGCCACCAGAGAATGGTGCAGCCTCCTCCTGTTCGGTAATTCTTGTCTGGCTGTTCCGTCAGCGCAAAACAATAAATGAATTACCTAAAGATGAAAATCTTATCCTCCACCATTATGCACCCACCCCTAACAACGACAGTGATCCTCACGATGTATAAAGCTGCTATGTCCTTCCCTCCAGGATCTTTGTTAAGTTTCAGGGGAATAAGGCCACAACAAATACTCAACCCAGCAGTTAGAAATGTTACAAAGCATTTCCTGCCTGAACTCACAAGATTTGCCAACGTCTGCCTCTCCGGTGCGGCTCCGCAGATTGTTAGGCCTCATGAACTAAAAAAAATATAGGTTAGTGGAGACCGGCCTATCACTGTTGACAACTCCCTACATCGCCTTGTCGCCTGGGCAGCAGTGAGAAAAGTTAGCCATGATGCAGCTATCATGCTGAGACCAAGGCAGCTGAGGTTTAGGATCCAGCAAGATTGCAAAGCCGCAGCCCATCCAGTATGTGCATCCACCGCTTAACTCATTTGTGTGTGTGTGTGTGTGTGT
>NC_069446.1:24017264-24074764 GCF_026875155.1 Cherax quadricarinatus | reverse complement strand
GCACAGAAGGCAGGCCGGGCCCCCCCCCCCCACACACACACACAGACACAGGTTAACTATGGCTGGATCTGACCCCTGGCACAGAAGGCAGGCCGCCCCCCCCCCCCCCACACACACACAGACACAGGTTAACTATGGCTGGATCTGACCCCTGGCACAGAAGGCAGGCCAGCCCCCCCCCCCCCACACACACACACAGACACAGGTTAACTGTTATTTAATCTAGTTATTCATCTATGTAACACTGTGTTCTATCCATGCTTAAAAATATGCTCATTAATCTGTTCCATTTAATTTATATAAATTATTTGGCTTGTCAGTTGCCGTGATGATTGACAGTCTCGTTCATAGTTACGAATAATGACATTGTCAGCTCAATTACCAAGTAATTTTATACATTATAAATACTTGTTGCACGTAAGTTTTTCTTGAACAATTATAATATTATGAAAGTTGTAAATGAATTAAGTTTAAAATCAGACATTTTTTTTCACATTTTTTTTTTTTTTTTTTTTTTTTACAATACCTATAAAAGTTTGTTTCACATAGGAATGAAAAACCCGTAATATGCATTTGCAAGTTGCAAAAATGCATGAGAGTTTCCTATTCTGACTTAACAATTAGTTTAAAAATAAAAGTTGAAATTTTTACCTGCTGAACTGAGGAGATTTCTCAGCGGTTCACTACTGTCAGTAATTTTGCTGATATTTTTACTTGAGTCAAGACTCATGAGAATCTTCGTAACCTCAAAGTTTACACTGAAGGTCAGTGTCTTCCTGAATAGTGGATACACAGAGTTGGGTTGTGGGGGGGGTTGCTTGATTGACTAGGTTGCTTGATTGACTAGGTTGCTTTCAGGGTTGGTTTTGGCATTGGCATTAACTGGTTGATTAAAATAAGTGGAAAAAATATTAAATTAGCATATTTTAGAAGTTTTTAGGTGGATTCTGATGGCTGACTTGGGAATTTCTGGAAGCATACTGAAGTTAGTTTTACAGGCGGAATTTATCTAAAATTGTGGTCAAAGTGGCTTCACCTCCTCCCCACCTTTACCTCTTCTAAAATAGTTTACCTAATTCGTCACCAACTATTGGGGCCGCTTAATATGCTTGAGAATGGTCTTCTAGACGAGAAAGAGGAAAAAAAACGTCTTTTGAAGTGGAGTGACGATGTATTCACAATGGAGAGTAACTTTAACATAGCCAAAGTCTGGGACGTTAATAATGGAGAGAGGAAAGAGTGTTTTAGTAACTGGAATGACTGACTTTTTTTTCTCCGACTCTGACCTGAAAAAAAGTGAAAATTGTTGAATTTAGTTTAAAATTAGCCGAAGGGCCAATTTTTTAAAGGAACAGGTTGGTTTTTGGGTTAAAATTACTGTTTCTTGCTGTCAGTTTATAGTACTCAAGACACCAAAAATAAGTGTCTTTGGCCAAACTACCGTAGCAGTTAACCCTCCAAAAAGATATTTCTAGGCCTATATAGGCCGCCGGTGACCAACAAATCACTCTTAATAAAATAGCTACTAATGCCGAAATCACAGCAGCAAGGTGACATAACTTATAAATCACAGCTGCAAGGTGACATAACTCATAAATCACAGCTGCAAGGTGACATAACTCATAAATCACAGCTGCAAGGTGATATAACTCATAAATCACAGCTGCAAGGTGATATAACTCATAAATCACAGCAGCAAGGTGACATAACTCATAAATCACAGCTGCAAGGTGATATAACTCATAAATCACAGCTGCAAGGTGATATAACTCATAAATCACAGCAGCAAGGTGACATAACTCATAAATCACAGCTGCAAGGTGATATAACTCATAAATCACAGGAGCAAGGTGATATAACTCATAAATCACAGCTGCAAGGTGATATAACTCATAAATCACAGCAGCAAGGTGACATAACTCATAAATCACAGCTGCAAGGTGAAATAACTCATAAATCACAGCTGCAAGGTGACATAACTCATAAATCACAGCTGCAAGGTGATATAACTCATAAATCACAGCTGCAAGGTGACAACTCATAAATCACAGCTGCAAGGTGACATAACCAATAATTCACAGCTGCAAGGTGAAATAACTCATAAATCACAGCTGCAAGGTGATATAACTCATAAATCACAGCTGTAAGGTGATATAACTAATAAATCACAGCTGCAAGGTGACATAACTCATAAATCACAGCTGTAAGGTGACATAACTAGTAAATAACAGCTGCAAGGTGACGTAACTCATAAATCACAGCTGAGGGTGACATAACTCATAAATCACAACTGTAAGGTAATATAACTCATAAATCACAGCTGCAAGGCTACATAAGAACATAAGAAAGAAGGAACACTGCAACAGGCCTACTGGCCTATGTGAGGCAGGTCCAATTCTCCCACCTCACTGACCCAGTGAGGTCAGACACGTCACTTAAGGGAGGAGCACGGTATCCACTCTAGTAGCACAAGCTAGTTAGGTCCCACTCACACCGTCTTAGCTTCTATGACGGTACTCGGGAGTTTGTTCCACTCATCCACAACTCTATTACCAAACCAGTGCTTTCCTATATTCTTCCTGAATCTGAATTTTTCCAATTTAATACCATTCCTGCGAGTCCTGTCTATGTTAGATATTTTTAGCACGCTATTTACATCCCCTTTATTAATTACTGTTTTCCATTTATACACCTCAATCATATCCCTCTTAATTCTACGCCTTTCGAGAGAGCGCAGATTAAGCGCCCTCAGTCTATCCTCATAGGGAAAATTTCTGATACATGGGATCTTCTCTGTCATCCTCCTTTGTACGTTTTCCAGAGCATTAATATCCATTCTGTAATGCGGTGACCAAAACTGTGCAGCATAATCTAATTGAGGCCTAACCAAAGATATATGGAGTTGAAGAACAACCTGAGGACTTCTACTATTTATATTTCTTGATATAAAGCCAAGAATTCTGTTAGCTTTATTGCGAACACTTATGCACTGTCTTGTTTTCAGATTACTGCTAACCAGAACTCCTAAATCATTGTCGCAATCAGTAGTATTAAGATCTTCACTATTCAGTTTTTAAGTGGCATGGTTATTTTCCTGTCCAACATTTAAAACTTTGCATTTGTCTATATTAATTAAACTGCATCTGCCACTTCTCAGACCATTGCATCAGTCTATTCAAACCATCCTGGAGTGCTCTAGTGTCCTCATTAGAATGAATTGGACGGCCTATTTTGGTGTCATCAGCAAATTTGCTTATGTCGCTATTTATTTCCTCATCTATGTCGCTTATGTAGATTGTGAACAACAAGGGGCCCAACACTGACCCCTGTGGAACACCGCTTGTAACGTGCCCATATTCTGATTTCTCCCTATTTATGCAAACTCTCTGCTGCCTATTTGTCAACCATGCCTCTGCCCAGGAAAAAATTTCTCCCCCTATACCGTTTTCTCAACAGCCTCTGATGTGGAACTCTATCGAAAGCCTTGCTGAAATCCATATACACAATGTCATATTTAATACCATGATCTACCTCTTCAAATACCGTAGCGAAGAAAGTTAGTAAATTCGTAAGACAGGAACGCCCCTTTGTAAAACCGTGTTGAGATTCATTAATCAATTTATGCCTTTCAAGATGGCTATAAATTGCTCCGGCAATTATTGATTCCATAAACTTATCAACTATGGAAGTAAGGCTTATTGGTCTATAGTTCGAAGCTAAGGACCTGTCACGAGCCTTGTAAATAGGTATTAAATTTGCCGTTTTCCACTTGTCTGGCAATATGCCAGTTTGTAGTGATATATTGAAAAGATTAACCAAAGCTATGCTAAGTTCTTCTTTACATTCCTTTAAAACCCTTGCAAACAGTTCATCAGGGCCTGGGGATTTGTTAGGTTTTATTTTCTATATTTGTCTGAGGACCATGTCACTTGTTACCCTAATCGTGCATAGTTTATTATCATCCTGTTCTACTGGAATTTCGCTAGTATCTTCCTGAGTAAAAACTGAGAGAAAGTAGGTATTGAAAAGTTCACACTTATCACTGTCAGTGATCTGACCTGAGTTATTCTTAAGTGGGACTATCTTGTCCCTAATCTTACTTTTGTATACCTGAAAGAACCCTTTTGTTGAAATAACTAATAAATCACAGCAGCAAGGTAACATAACTCATAAATCACAGCTGCAAGGTGACATATCTCATAAATCACAGTTGCAAGGCAACATAACTAATAAATCACAGCTGCAAGGGTACGTAACTCAAAAATCACAGCTGCAAGGTGACATTACTCATAAATCACAGCTGCAAGGTGACAAAACTCATAAATCACAGCTGCAAGGTGACAAAACTCAAAAATCACAGCTGCAAGGTGACATTACTCATAAATCACAGCTGCAAGGTGACAAAACTCATAAATCGAAAATAAATTGCCGACGCTGTTAAAACGAAGCTAGACTCCTGGGTTTGTGTCTTTCTGGTTGCAAGAAAGCAACTCTTAAGACATTTAGAAATAAGGTGGGTATCCGCTTGGCCGACAGTGGTAAGAGATGCGATGTGATGGTGGAGGTAACTCTTGGTTGCTATGTGATGGTGGATGTAACTCTTGGTTGCTATGTGTTGGTGACTGTAACTCTTGGTTGCTATGTGATGGTGAGGATCATTGATTTGAGGATCACTCTCGCTAGTACCTCAGAGATGACCAAACTGAAATAGTGAATAAGGATCCTTGTTAACTATGTATATCTTCCATGTACCTACATTGTTCGTAACGGATCGACAAAGCTCCTGGAGAGCGAAACGCTACTACAATAAAATGTTACGTTAGTTGCACCTGTGTTCCTTTACCTATGATCAAAATTATGCTTCACCTGAGTAGATATGACTGATGTATGACAGTAACACTTCCCCTACTTTTCCCCCCAAAAATTATGGTTTTATAATGTTTAGATATGATATCTGAACGTTAATAAATTTATATCTACATTCATAAATCAACTTTTATATAGATACACAGAAAGAACCGGCAATTAATTTTGTCAGCCAATCATCATCATTACAAGTTGCACTAATTCATTAATTAAAATAGTCTTTACTCCTCTGTTTACTACCTCTGAGTTGCCTGATATCATTTTTCTTTAGGAGAGAGTGCCCAGGAACTTTTATTTTCGCAACTGTAATAAGTAAGGGTGACAATTAATGTTCTGCTATTGTTGTGGTTGTTAGCCGTTGTTACCTCCCGTACGTATTTTAATTATTTTTGTTTCTACTCCTCAGGCCTTTCACATTTTTCCTGGTCAGCTTTTACAGTGCCTGAGCGAAAAGTGTAGAGTAATTCAGTTGATATTAGAGGAGCTGTCACTCTCCATCATCCAGCTGCTGCTGTTATCTGAGCTTACAATACTGGTGAGTGTGGAGAGTAGCTACACTGTCTTGCGTGCTCTGAGAACCAAGGCATTCTCAGAGACTCGCCTTGGTGGTCTCCTACTTGTGCTCGTGCAGTGCGTTTGAAACGTGCTGCATGGGGCCGATATTGTTGCAGTAGGACCACATAAATGCTCCTTGATTTTAAGCGGGCGAGAGCGGTTACCCAACGTGTCATCCGTGAAGCTAAATGCTCTTGTTGACAGGATCATGTATCTACCGTTACCTCGCCTTCGTCTATGAATGCAGTTTGGAAAAAGGTACGGAAGCTGAGTGGCAAGTACTCTGCAGACCCGGCTCCCGTTCTCAGGGTTGCCGGTGTCAGCATTACAAGTCCGCTGGAAGTTGCCACAGAAATTGGAAAACATCTTTTCAGTATCTCTCACAGGTTCCATCTATGCCCCTCGTTTCTTTCCTCCAAATCTACCAGAGAGTTACTGCCTTTAGACTTTTCTTCTAGCTGTGCCTTTTTACGCGTCTAGAACTAGAGTCAATCCTTTACGCTTGCCGATCGTCGACAGCTGGGCCTGGTGGCATTCATATTCGTATGCTTCAGTATTTACATCCGTCAGCCCTCGTAGTCCACTTACGTCTTTTTAATCTTGTTTAGTCGCAAGGGGTTCTTTACCACCTGTGGAAAACTGCCGTTGTTCTGCCTTTTCATAAACCGGGTACTTAGAGCAATGTTGCTTCTCACCTCTCACTATCGTCTTATTGCTCTTACCATTACAGTTTGCAAGTTAATGGAGCGTCTAGTAAATAAACATTTGTTGTTGAATTTAGAGACACACAATAATTTTTCCACTAGTCGATTTGTCTTTCGTAACAGCCGCGGCACTATTGACCCCTTACTCCGCCTAGATACTTACGCTTGTAATGCCTTTGCTGGTAACCATTCAGTTATCGCAGTCTTTTTTTATTTTAAAAAGGTATTTGACACTACTTGGAGACATAATGTCTTGGCCCAGCTCATTCGAGGCAATCTGAGAGACGTTTCCGTGTTCGAGTCAATAATTTGCTTTCTCTGGACTTTGTTTAAGCTGAGGGTGTCCCTCAGTCGTGTGTCCTTAGCACCACTCTTTTCCTACTACGCTACGTATAGATGATCTGGCCTCTGTTCTCCCATCTAATATTTGGTCGTCACTTTATGTTGATGACTTTGCTATAGCTTGCGCAGGAGCCGACCCTCGCCTAGCAGCAACCTCTCTCCAGAATGCTGTCTACCGTGTTTCGTAATGGGCCACTACTTATGTTTTTAAATTATCTGGTGCTAAAACGCTCCAAATTACTTTCATTAGACGTTCTGTTGTCTCTGATACTCCATTGTACCTCTATGGCTCCCGTATCCATGAACGTGATACAGTCAGATTTCTCATCCTTCTGTTTGATCATCGACTGTCCTGGAAACCTCACACTACCTCCCTAAAAGGAACTTGCCGTAGCAAGCTGAACCTCCTTAACCCCCACTCATCCTATCCATGATCAGAGATTACGTTTATGTCCAGGTGCTTTTCTTTCAACCCCTGTTGGAAGCCTATTTGCAGAGACGAATGTTTCATCCTTGAAGGATCGACGTGATGCCCAATGCCTCCGTTATTTTGTCCGTTTTCATGACCTTCACGATGCTTCTACATATAGGATAGTAACGGACGTAAATAAAGATCCATTATTTGTTCGCCTGTTCGCCGCCACTGTTTACTCCGTCCCTTTTCTCTTCGTCTTCACTCGCCCTTGCCTTCTCTTCAATTGCCCAGTTTATATGTTCATCTAGTATCTAACTTCTCTCTTTACCCTTGGTAGGTTTTGACAGTTCCTGTCTGTTTTTCCCTACTGCCGTGAGCGAAAGCTCAAATACCTACAGTTGTTTCTTACTCCCTTTTCTTCAGCCACTTTTGGTCTCATTCTAATGACATTACAGTTTACACTGACTGTTCCAAATCCTTTGACGGTGTCGAATTTGCAGTAGTGTTCCCTGACAGTGTTGTGCGTGGTCATTTATCCGACTCAGATAGCATTTTTACAGCTGAACTGTATGCAATTCTCATTGCGATTATCTGTATTGCGTCCAGGTCTACCTCAACATTTGTAGTAGTTTCAGACTCCTTAAGTGATTTGCAAGCTATCATAAAACTTAATTCACCTCATTCCCTAGTTCTTCGTAAACATCTTTGGTTGCGCAGCGCCTCTAGCAGAAACAAAGAAATCGTTTTCTGCCGGGTTCCTGGTCATGTTGATGTTCAAGGCAACGAGCAGGTAGACTGGACTGCACAGTCAGCTGTACTTGACCTTTGCCTTTCATATAGTGGTATTCCATTTTCAAACTATTTTGCTGTAATCTCTAGCCACTTTCACAACCGTTGGCAACAACGTTGGTCTGATTTGATTCATAACAAATTATATTCTATCAAGCCAAGTTTAGGTTGCTGGCCTTCTTATCTTCGATTCTAAGGTTGGGAGATTATGCTCTCCCGTTTTCGCATCGGACACACGCGTCCCACTCATGGGTATCTTATGAAGAAGCGGCCTGTTTATCTCTGTGAAATTGTCAGGGTTCCGATTTCAGTGTGCCATATTCTATTGGACTCTCCTGTCTATCAGCGAAAACGCAGAGTTTACCACCGATGTCATCATCACTAACACCCTTATCTTCCCTCCTCGCTGACGACTCCACCTTTGACACAAACTCCTTCTTTGACTTTTTTGACAGCAACAGATTTATTACGCAACCTATGATTGTACTTCCTTTAGCACTCCTCACCGCCCTTACTAACTCTATCTCCGTTGTACTCTCTACCCTTGTTAGTTTCAGATAAAGCATGTTACACAATTCACACATGCTACCCTGCAACCCTGGTGGGTTTAGTGCTTAGTTTTGATAATAATAATAATAATAATACTTTCCCAGCTCCAGCACAAGTAACAAGGCTACTTCCCTAGCTCCATCTCTCTTTCCAGCACAAGTAACAAGACTACTTCCCTAGCTCCATCTCTCTTTCCAGCACAAGTAACAAGACTACTTCCCCAGTTCCATCTCTCTTTCCAGCACAAGTAACAAGACTACTTCCCCAGTTCCATCTCTCGTTCCAGCAGAAGAAACGAGACTACTTCCCCAGTTCCATCTCTCGTTCAGCGCACGTAATAATTCCTCTTATCCAGCTTCATCTCTCATTCTATATTAAAAAACTTTGGAGACAGTCATCGTGGCTGTCAAGTCGTGTGTCGTGCTCAGCGTGGGCACCACCCTCAACCTCCTTCTCTACGTCTCCTGTTATTCCAACTGTTTTGCGTCATCCTTATAGGCTTGGTGCATTTAATGAATATAATAATAATAATAATAATAATAATAATAATAATAATAATAATAATAATAATAAGAAGAAGAAGAAGAAGAAGAAGAAGAAGAAGAAGAAGAAGAAAAGACCAAGATCAAGAAGAAGATGAAGAAGAAGAACAACAACAACAACAGGAACGATAATAGGAACAATGAAAGTAAGAACAAGAATTAATAATAATAATAATAATAATAATAATAATAATAATAGGTGTTAATCATTGTTCGTATGATCGTTGACACGTCCAGGTGTGTGACTGGGCGGAAAGGTAAGGTAGGAAGGAGATGAAGTAGGTGTGTTTTGTGAAAGTCTTTAGCTCAGACTTGGTTATAATACATAATAAATGGAAACGAGATTCTGGAGAAGAGATGTGTAAATGATTCATGAGGCTGAGAAATGAGGCACCTCTTGGTTCCTTAACACCGACAGGTTAGTAAAACTGTGAATAAGACACATATGTAACACCTGGTTATCTATAAGAGAACTTTCGTAGAGTTGATGAGTGAAGATGGTCTTGATTCATAAGGATGAGGAGCACTGAAAGGTTTGGTTTGTAAGACAGAGAAGGGATGGTTTTGATTCTTTAAGCTTAGGGCGAAAGGGCTTTGGTTAATAAGGTTTAGGACGAAGAAAGGTACTGATTCGAAAGGATAGTTTTGGCTCGTGAGGTTCAGAATTAAGAAAGGTCTGACTCCTTATGGTACAGCACTAGAAAATGTCTTGGTTTGTAAGGTTAAGAACTTCTATCATAATACCAACATAATACAATACCGACAAGTAGACGAATAAGACAAGTGTGAAACACTTGGTCATCTTATCACAGAACTGATAGCATCCTAGTCATAAAACTCTCTGACAGTTATGCTATCCACTGAGTATAATCATTGCCTAAACGTTTCGGCACCTCCAACCAAATGTGACGGATCACTTTAAAACTGCTTCCACTGTCTCCAGTATTTTATTCTCCTGTTGGTCAGGTGAAACTTTTCGGCAACAAAGACACCCAAATGTAGGATATATTTAAAGACTACACTGACGAAGGACTTGTTTCTTAAGAATAGGGACTGAAAAAGGTCTTTCTTGGCAAGACTGAGGACTGAGAAAAGACTTCGTTCACAAACCTGAGGCCTAGAAGAGATCTTACCTCGTTAAGCTAATGAGACAAGCTGTTCTTTCATATGATATGTCTAATGTGACCTTTCTCGTTAAAATATCTTTTTTTTTATCTTCTTAGGTCAAGTGTTATTACATATGACCACATTATATTATTTAATATCCTGAGTTATCTCGACATCAAGAGAAAACAAACATTACTGAATCATTAAAAAAAAAAAAGAATGCAGCATTCTACTGCAGTGATGTCATTATCACAATAATATAACAATATGGACTGAAAACAATAGCAGTCTACTTTATTATGTTTTATTAATGACGTTAATGCGACCTCACAGGTAATTAGGTAACATTTTGTCTTTGAAAACTAATGGTTGAATTGCGATTAGCCGTTATTTGTGTATTGTGAGAATAGTTGGCAACTAATATCAATATACTGATCAAACACTGCATCCACATAACGACAAGTTTGTGAATAATTTACACATGCAGAGCAAGCTTACTTTTTAACTGGAACATTTCTAACACCGGAAGCGTCTTAGTCCAGTGGTAAAGCTACCAGTGACTCAAACATTTCCACATAAATAAATATATATATATATATATATATATATATATATATATATATATAATATATATATATATATATATATATATATATGTATATATATATATATATATAGAGTGCCGAATAGGTAAAACTGGTCAGTTAGCAAGAACTCATTTAAAACTAAGCCCTTTCTAAAATTTTCTCTTATACATTTTTTTCATTTATGTTAATAAAAATGTTAATGATTTTGTACCAAAAGAACCTTAGGAAATTTACCTAACCTCATTATAACAAGCGTAATTTAATTTAGCCTATTCCAACTTAATATATTTTATGTAGGTTTACAACAATTTAATAACAAACAAACACAATGAAATATACATATTTTTTTCATTAGATTCAGAATGATTTTGCAAAATTATTGCACACACAAATTTTCGCATGCTCTATTCGGCAAGAAGTGCATTGCTATTTAAGCCAAAATCGCAAGTGAAAAAAATCAGTCCAGGTGAGCAAGAAAATTGATGAGGGTATCACTGTTGGAACAATCAGGATTATCACCAGTGAAAATACAATTGCCCCCAGGGATGCTGACACTGCTGAAGCACTTAGAGGAAAGCACACTGCCAGGGAAACCAGTGGCAACAAAAGTTCCAACACCTCTGTCCCCACTGCGCAGTTATTGATTGTGTAAGACTCATACACTTAAAAAACAATAATGTTGTTCCCGTCCGTCTCTGCTGGAGGCTACACGGGAATAAGTCCACAACATATAAACGAAGTAGTTAATCCAGTTATCGGGGAGATTGCTGAGACACTGCTTTCAGAGATCACAAAGTTCCTTGGCTGGTGAGACTCCTGACGAAATTAAACCTTTCTTTTTTGGAGTATCACTTTGTGCCCTAAGAATGGAGGATTTAGGCCAATTGCAGTGGGCAACACTTTTCGACGCCTCGTTTCAAAAGCTGCTGTTTGACGTATTCGCGCAGAGGCGGCCATGATGCTTCAACTAAACCACCTTGGCTTTGGGGTCTCTCAAGGAAGTAAAGCACCGGTTCATGTGACATGGGCGCATATCAACAACCTGCCTGAGGACAATGCTGTGGTAAAATCACACGGAAATCAGTCAGACTGACCAGTGAGCTAAACAGCTGGTTCCTAGATGATGGCACACTAGCAGGTACAAAGGAGTCCCTTCTAGATGATCTTACACAGGTGATGACAAGGGGACAGGAAATGGGTCTCATCCTGAATCCATCCAAATATGAAATCATCTCAGTCAATCAGTGAGATCAAAACTGCCAGGAGCATCAGTTATTGTCCCCACAAATAGCGTCTTGCTTGGAGCTCCTCTGGGAAGCGATGCCATTGACACAATTCTCAGGAAGAAAATGGAAGAGATGAGGAGAATGGAACAATGAACAAGCAATCTTGACACCCATGATGCCTTGTACCTTCTCACAAAGTGCTTGAGTCTGCCCAGGTTAATGTATTTCCTAAGATGTGCACCATGATATGATAACCCTATACTGCACGAATATGACAGTATCCTGAGGCAGATACCTTAAATAACAACAAAAAAAAAAAAGGCACAATACCGTGACTGGAACGATACACAAATAACCCGCACATAAAAGAGAGAAGCTTACGACGACGTTTCGGTCCGACTTTTGCAAAGTCACAGTGTGACTTTGTAAATGGTCCAAGTCGGACCGAAACGTCTTTTATGTGCGGGTTATTTGTGCAGATACCTTACTCAAGAAGATGGGCGGTGGGACCAAGCTACACTTCCAGTCAGAATAGGAGGCATTGGTGTCTGCAAGCCATCACAGATTGCGCTACCTGCTTTTCTGTCCTCATGGGTTGCATCTTAGGGACAAGATTGGAGTCCATGGCCAAAAATTCGTTGACGGAGCCATGATCTGGGATCATCTAACAGGTTCTGAAAATAGACCTACTCCCCCCAACAACTACAATCACACTGGGATGGCCCAGTAGTATAGAATATAGCTTCAACATTGCTTCAGAGAGTGTGGGGAAGGATAGAGTCCGTCTCCTAACAGTGAGAGCTCCTCATACAGGGAACTTTTTGTTAGCTGTTCCCAACTCCAGCCTTGGCATACGCCTCAACCCAGAGACCATCCGCACTGGTGTTGCCTTTCGACTTGCCGCCCCTGTTCTCGCCGAACACAAGTGTATTTGTGGCAGTGAAGCAGCACACCGATTCGGGTACCATAGTCTTGTGTGCCGTAAATCTGAGGGAAAGATTGCAAGACATGAAGAGGTTAATAACATTATCAAGAGGAGCCTCATAACAGCCGGATGCCCAGCAATAAGGAAGCCACCCCAACTATCTGATCTCATGGCAGCCAAAAGCGTCCAGATGGTATCACCCTTCATGCCTGGAGAGACGGCAAGCAGGTGGTGTGGGACTACACATGTGCATCTACCTTGGCTGATACCTATCTCCAATACACCAGGGAGGAAGGAGGGGCGGCCGCCAGCTTCAGGGAGTCCCAAAAGCCTAGAAAATATGGAGAACTTTCCCATCATTATATGTTTGTTCCCATAGGCTCGGAGAACCTTGGTTCATGGGGAAAGAGTGCATCTAAGTTCCGTAAGGAGCTAGGCAAAAGACTCATCAAGGTATCTAGGGATCCCAGGGCGGCTAGTTTTTTATTTCAGCGACTCAGTGCTGCTGTTTAGAGGGGTAATACCTGCTGTATCCTGGGCACACGCCCCAGCTCTGAGGAGCTGGATGAGATTTTCGCATTATAATCAGTGACAAACACGCAACAACATGTACTATACATGTATCTCATGTACACCTCATGTACTGTACATGAAATTTTTATGTCAATAATGTATCTCTTAAATATGTTGTACCATATTATGTAATAAAATATATCTCTTGGTAAAAAAAATAGGGTGAAAAGATGGGGTGGTAGGGGAAGTGGAATATTTAGATGGCTTCAGGAAGAAATCCAAATATTCTTCCTTGAAGCCTTTTTAACCACACACACACACACACACAAACACACACACACACACACACACACACACAGATATATTATATATATATATATATATATATATTATAATATATATATATATATATATATATATACATGTGTTATATATATATATATATATATATATATATATATATATAAAATATATATATATATATATATATATATATATATATATATATATATATATTTTATTTATTTTTTTATTATCACACCGGCCGATTCCCACCAAGGCAGGGTGGCCCGAAAAAGAAAAACTCCCACCATCATTCACTCCATCACTGTCTTGCCAGAAGGGTGCTTTACACTACAGTTTTTAAACTGCAACATTAACACCCCTCCTTCAGAGTGCAGGCACTGTACTTCCCATCTCCAGGACTCAAGTCCGCCTGCCGGTTTCCCTGAATCCCTTCATAAATGTTACTTTGCTCACACTCCAACAGCACGTCAAGTATTAAAAACCATTTGTCTCCATTCACTCCTATCAAACACGCTCACGCATGCCTGCTGGAAGTCCAAGCCCCTCGCACACAAAACCTCCTTTACCCCCTCCCTCCAACCCTTCCTAGGCCGACCCCTACCCCGCCTTCCTTCCACTACAGACTAATACACTCTTGAAGTCATTCTGTTTTGCTCCATTCTCTCTACATGTCCGAACCACCTCAACAACCCTTCCTCAGCCCTCTGGACAACAGTTTTGGTAATCCCGCACCTCCTCCTAACTTCCAAACTACGAATTCTCTGCATTATATTCACACCACACATTGCCCTCAGACATGACATCTCCACTGCCTCCAGCCTTCTCCTCGCTGCAACATTCATCACCCACGCTTCACACCCATATAAGAGCGTTGGTAAAACTATACTCTCATACATTCCCCTCTTTGCCTCCAAGGACAAAGTTCTTTGTCTCCACAGACTCCTAAGTGCACCACTCACTCTTTTTCCCTCATCAATTCTATGATTCACCTCATCTTTCATAGACCCATCCGCTGACACGTCCACTCCCAAATATCTGAATACGTTCACCTCCTCCATACTCTCTCCCTCCAATCTGATATTCAATCTTTCATCACCTAATCTTTTTGTTATCCTCATAACCTTACTCTTTCCTGTATTCACCTTTAATTTTCTTCTTTTGCACACCCTACCAAATTCATCCACCAATCTCTGCAACTTCTCTTCAGAATCTCCCAAGAGCACAGTGTCATCAGCAAAGAGCAGCTGTGACAACTCCCACTTTGTGTGTGATTCTTTATCTTTTAACTCACGCCTCTTGCCAAGACCCTCGCATTTACTTCTCTTACAACCCCATCTATAAATATATTAAACAACCACGGTGACATCACACATCCTTGTCTAAGGCCTACTTTTACTGGGAAAAAATTTCCCTCTTTCCACATACTCTAACTTGAGCCTCACTATCCTCGTAAAAAACTCTTCACTGCTTTCAGTAACCTACCTCCTACACATACACTTGCAACATCTGCCACATTGCCCCCCTATCCACCCTGTCATACGCCTTTTCCAAATCCATAAATGCCACAAAGACCTCTTTAGCCTTATCTAAATACTGTTCACTTATATGTTTCACTGTAAACACCTGGTCCACACACCCCCTACCTTTCCTAAAAGCCTCCTTGTTCATCTGCTATCCTATTCTCCGTCTTACTCTTAATTCTTTCAATTATAACTCTACCATACACTTTACCAGGTACACTCAACTGACTTATCCCCCTATAATTTTTGCACTCTCTTTATCCCCTTTGCCTTTATACAAAGGAACTATGCATGCTCTCTGCCAATCCCTAGGTACCTTACCCTCTTCCATACATTTATTAAATAATTGCACCAACCCCTCCAAAACTATATCCCCCCCTGCTTTTAACATTTCTATCTTTATCCCATCAATCCCGGCTGCCTTACCCCCTTTCATTTTACCTACTGCCTCACGAACTTCCCCCACACTCACAACTGGCTCTTCCTCACTCCTACAAGATGTTATTCCTCCTTGCCCTATACACGAAATCACAGCTTCCCTATCTTCATCAACATTTAACAATTCCTCAAAATATTCCTTCCATCTTCCAATACCTCTAACTCTCCATTTAATAACTCTCCTCTCCTATTTTTAACTGACAAATCCATTTGTTCTCTAGGCTTTCTTAACTTGTTAATCTCACTCCAAAACTTTTTCTTATTTTCAACAAAATTTGTTGATAACATCTCACCCACTCTCTCATTTGCTCTCTTTTTACATTGCTTCACCACTCTCTTAACTTCTCTCTTTTTCTCCATATACTCTTCCCTCCTTGCATCACTTCTACTTTGTAAAAACTTCTCATATGCTAACTTTTTCTCCCTTACTACTCTCTTTACATCATCATTCCACCAATCGCTCCTCTTCCCTCCTGCACCCACTTTCCTGTAACCACAAACTTCTGCTGAACACTCTAACACTACATTTTTAAACCTACCCCATACCTCTTCGACCCCATTGCCTATGCTCTCATTATATATTACGCAGTGTATTCTGAAAAAAAATTGAGTATAAATAAAACGCTCCATATATAATGTTAGTTTCCGGAATTTATTCTGAAACTGGACCCGTATTAGTCCTGAAGAGTAGCCAGGACAGGACAGGAGCAGGAGAGGTGTGTTTATTAGTCAGTACAAGAACAGCGGCGGCTGGAACAATTCGTCATAGTTTGGAGTAGGTATATGGGTGGTATTTTTGGCCAAGACTAGGCCATTAGTTATTTTATTGTTGTTATGCTCTTACGAGTTTCCTTTAAGGCCCTTGTGTGTGCAAAGGCTTGTGTTTTGAAGAGTACATATAACGTTTTGACTGCAGGAAAGTGGCGGAGGTGTTATAAAAACCCTCCCTGTTTATGCATCTTGTTTAACTCACTAGTAGCAGTGTGAGTAAAGGTATACTGATGTGTGATTTTGTATATAGGGTAGGTTGTATGCTGTATAGGTAAGTTTACTATTAATATATATTTTTATATCTGTTAGTATTTGTGCCCTACCTGTTAATAACTATTGACTCCACACTTAATGTGAGGGTACAAGCTGGCCTTAGGTTGGTTTAGGTGGAGTAATTTAAATGCTTTTAGACTAGGCAGGTTGTTTACAATTACGTGCCAGGATTTACGTTACGCAGTATAAAACGTAACATAGGAGCCTATGTCCGTGAGAATTATCAAATTTAGAATAATTTACATTTGAAACCTGGAGAGTCAGTATTTAAAGCAAGGATTTATATTAACAATAATAACTTTTTCAGGTGTAATACAATTATTTTTCTGCCTGATTTTTATATGTGCAAATTTAACGATTTAGGGAGTTATTTAATAATAACAATTCTCTGTGAATAATAATAAGTTAGTGCGCCTATGTGCTTTGCTGTGTGATTTATTATTTTATATAAGTAATATCTGCTCTAATCAGCAAGTGTTTTGTGCTAATAATTTCCAAGATGTCTGTAAGTAGTAGAGATTCTAGT
Organism: Cherax quadricarinatus; assembly: GCF_026875155.1. Classification (NCBI taxonomy): domain Eukaryota; kingdom Metazoa; phylum Arthropoda; class Malacostraca; order Decapoda; family Parastacidae; genus Cherax; species Cherax quadricarinatus. Next base: position 24,057,810 of record NC_069446.1, on the reverse strand, counting down.
GGTAACAGGGGTCTGGGAGACACTGGATCAAACCCCACTGCTAATAATGAGAGTAATGAAGCACACAGTTTAAGACTAAAACTAGCTCTAATTATGGAAAAGATCTGAGAAGGATTGAACGTACTAAAATCCAGGAAGAGACAGAGTTAGAAATCTTTAGGGCTAAAGAGAGAGAGAGAGAGAGAGAGAGAGAGAGAGAGAGAGAGAGAGAGAGAGAGAGAGAGAGAGAGAGAGAGAGAGAGAGAGAGAGAGAGAGGAGAGAAGTGTTGGTCAAAACTGAAGGTAAAGGATAGACAATTAATTGATAAGGCAAAAAGTGACAAGATTGGTGTCTCATACTTTCACACAAAATGGAACAGAAGTTAAACAGTAATAGACATAAGCCTTAATTGATAAGGCAAATTTCAATTTGGGAAAAATGTGTGTTGGTTAAAAATTTTCCCATAAACAATTGTTCAACTACCTGAAGGAAATTTAGGAAAAGTCGCAGAAGTTCCACACAGAAACACACATTAACAAGAACCCAGTTAATTGTAAAGGAAACATGAATATTTAAATTATGAGTAAGATTAAAAGATGTGTATGTGGCGGTTATAAATTTGACTCCCAGAATGAATATCAAATTGATTAAGAAATTAACGACAGACAATATAGCGGTTACTTATGAGAGTCAATGGCCATTTCCTTTTCAAGTGTCGGCTGAACACTAGAGCGACACCCAGCTGCTGATCGCCTGCAAAAAATTTGATAACAAGGCTGGCTTTCCTTTGTGAATAATTTACATTGATGATATTTTAGTTCAAGTTGTGGTTTGGCAGGGTGGATTTGAGACTCATCCGCGGTTCAATCCGCAGGGGAAATGTTATATCTCTATGTTTGAAATTGTACTCTACAGGTACTTTAAATTTTCTGTATAACTTTAAATGTAATGTGAACTTGGTTACACAGCCTGGGGTTTCGCAGAGTGATCATAGTGTCAGCGCTGTGCTGTTGAAAAAAAAAAGCAGGACAATTACTACCAGTAAACTTAAAAGTCACCAGACACATTGTTTCAGACTTTGGAGCAGAATTCTTCTCCAGGCTGAGGGACTGACAACCTCAAATCTACGTCTTCATATCTCTACTGCTCCTACCTACTTTCTGTACTCGACTGAAGAAGCCTACTTTGTAGGCGAAACGTTTCGGAATAAAAATGCCTAACTGCTGCCTATGTGTCTTACCAACCACCATTGCCCGAGATGTAAAGTTTCAGGGAGGACAATCCTTGATGGAGTATGGAAAGGCGATGATGTCGCTGCTGACTAAATGGTGCCGCTCCAAGGATGTTGTAGGTGATTATGAAGGAGTAATGACTTTAATTTTATTTGAAGATCTTTTGAACAGTGTACCTCTTTACCTTAAGACATATCTTGAGGAAAAAGATTTTAATGATTTTAACCATGATCTAGATTTGGGTGAAAGGTTTTTAGCTAACCAAAAAATTGGAAGTAGTTATCACCCAGATCATGTTAGTAACAATTTTTCTCCATCAATTGGGAGGAGTAAGAAATTTAAGCAAATTTTTTTCCAGCCTCATAATCCAAAGAATTTTCAGCCTACTAACCACCAGAATACTGGTTCCCAGGGATTTAAGTTTATTTCTCAGTTTCCTGTTCAGGGAAGTGCACCTGAAACTTCAGGTGCACGAAATCAGGGAACAGGTAAGAGAAGCCCAGTTCCCCAGGAACAAGGGACCCAGTCTACCTCAGGTGGTCATGGTACCTTTAAAGTTTATAATTGTGCTTACTGTAATAAGAAGGGTCATTTACAGCAGAACTAGAGAGAGATGCTTAGTGACCAGGCTGCTGCACAGGACTCTCAAGTACCCCAGTTACACATGCAGTAGCTTGTATTGCAATTTTACCCCAGAGCACACTAGAAAGTTCAGCTGTTGTAGACCCTCGGATGAAGGTCTTTTCAATTAAGTCTTTAAGGGACGGACCTCTTAAAGGGGGACTCCTTGGCGTGGTGAAGAGGCTCTTGGTCTGAGGAATTAGACCTGTCGGTCTCCTTCCTCAGACCGAACCTAATTACCTCCCAATCCCCCCTTCCCTATACCATCCTCCCCTTTTTCCTTTCCTCCTCCTCCTCCCCACCCCTCCCTTTTGCCTTTCCTCTTTTTGACCTTTGGGATTTTTCCCACAGGCACACTAGTTCATAGGTAGGGGGAAGGGTACCGGGGTCCATCCCATTCCGTTGAGGTTCTTGGCGGTGGCGTAGTTTGCTGTGGGATCTGGATCGCCTGGGGATGTCCCGATCCCTCTCAGGTATCCCGGAGGGTGGCTTTGGGTGTCTTTCGGGCGACAGCTGTATCTCTGGAAGCCACCTTTCGGATTCTGGGGGTGGTGGCCGAAGGAGGTGTGCTTTGTGGCGGATATCCGGCCGCCCTCTCTTTTGTCCACCGAGGTAGCTCGGCAGATGTGAGGTTGCTATCCTGGATTGCTGGTTTACTGGCATGAAGGGTAGGGTATGGCATGGGTTCCATGCTGCATCTGCGCTACTTGCGGTGCTGAGGTTCTCTCGGGCGCGGAGGGAGATTTCTGGCCCTTTCATTCCTCCTAGGAACTATCCCTCCCCGGTCCCCCCTTTTTTTATTCTTTTTTCATTTTTATTATCTTTTCTTCTTTCTTTTCTTTTTCTTAAAAACAAAAAGAAAGAAGTAACCTAACCATGGAGTCCCAAATCCATGACCCCGCTACCCCCGGGCCCCTTATTGTTACCGCACCCTGTTCTGACCTCGCCTCGTCTTTTGGCCACTCTTTGGACACTCCCAAGGCCCCTGTACCTCTTGCTGGTGCTGTTTCCTCACCCGCTTCAGGTACCGGGGCTTCCACTGCCTCCTTCGATTTGTCTTACCTCTGCTCTCCTTTGACTATGCTTCCGCCCTCTCCCTCTATGGTGTGATGATTTTCGAATCGCCAGCCCATCTCACGTCGGACCGACTCTGGTCCCACTTCTAAACGCCAACGACAATCTCCAGACGATGTTACTTCATTACCTTCCCATTCTACTCGGAAAAGACCGACACGTCATGCACTCCCTCTCCACACTCAGTTTCGGACCACACAATGGACTAAATTCTTTACTTTACGACCGACTTCTACTGCCTATCTTTCTGCCCATAGTATTGGCAAAGCACTCCTATGCCACGTTGGTAGAGACATTTCCTTTCATGCTCTTAAGAGTGGTACGCCCATCATCACAGTCTAGAATTCTACCCAAGCTCATGATCTTTCTCTTCTTTCACATATCGATACTATTCCTATCACTATCGAGAAACATCATTCTCTCAATTCTTGTAGTGGTACTGTTATCCTGCCCCATACCATAGTCCAACAGAATTTCCAGACATGTGGCAATGACATTCTCGAACAGCTGGAACTCGAAGATCTCCCAATTCTCAAGGTAGACACTTATGTTCTTCCCACCCGCAGGCGAAGACAATACCTTTGCAATGTGGCTTGTTTAACTTTTGACAGCTGTGAACTCCCATCCTCTGTTTATGTAGCAGGACATCGGTTACAAGTTTGGAAGGTGATCCCTACACCGCAACAGTGTAGGAATTGCTGGCGATTTGGCCACCCAGCAAAATTGCAGATCTATAGCTGAATGCCCAGTCTGTGGTGCTGATGACCATTCTAATACATCTTGCAGTCGACCTCCCTCTTGCCTTAATTGTCATGAGGCTCACCCTTCGTATTCTTGCCGTTGCCAGGTCTACTTAAATGAGCAGGAAATTCGTTGCCTCAAAGAGGCAGAAGGTCTCCCTTATACTATGGCAGTTTCTCATCTCCACCTCCAAGGGAGACTACCCTGTGTTTCTTATTCTCGTGTTTCAAAACGTCCCCCCACTTCTGGGGTCCCATCTTCTGCAGCCTCCTCTGCAGTTGCCAGTCCCATAGTCACTCCTGTATCTAATTCTTTTGCTGTCCTGGGCTCAGACGTCCCTACTTCAACACCTCAGTCTGTCCTCACTTTGTGTTCTCCCTTACAAACCCCGGTATCGACAAGACCTCGTACGACACCTCCTCCCAATCGTCCCTCTACTTCTCAGAGGTCCCAAAAAATCTCCTTTAACCCCTCCTTCCCGTCATCCACCTCCACATTTTTCCCTTCCCAGTCTCTGTACCTAGGTCTTCCCCTTTCACCCGGCTCCATTAAAAAGTGTGGAGGTTCATCCCCTCCTCGTACTGTGCCTTCCTCCCCTGTCCCCTCCCAAGTTTCTTCCTCTTCTGCCACCCCGGGTTTCTGCCTCTTCGTCCCCTCCCACACTCTCCAGTTCCCTCACCTATCGCCCCCCCTTACTTTGGTACATTCCATTACAGCTCCGATCTTTACTCAAACTCCTCCTCCTTCCATCTCCAATATTATCTCCCATACAAAGTCTCTGAACTCCGAAACACTTGAAGCAATCTCTGAATATATTGCAGAGACCAAACCATCAATGGACACTGATCCACCCTCTGTTCCTTCTCTTTCCTCTTCTCCATCTGCGCAACTCCTTTTTTCACAACGCACCATTCCGTCGCTACTTGAACGTTTTCCTTTGCCACCACACATGGACTTTTCTAACCCTTCTAGTCCATAGGTACCCTTACCTGCGGATTTCAGGTATCTTCATCGTTGCCAATCATGGCCTATTTACAGAGGAATATTCGCGGCCTCAGGGGTAATAGGGGTGAGCTTCAGATGTTGCTCTCACAGTTTTCCCGTTGGTGTTTGCTTACAGGAACCAAAATTGCACTCTGCCGTTTAATGAAAGTGCCCTTCTTCTACGCACTGATATTCCGTACCATCAGCTATTTGTTTGTACTTTGCTGCATTACACAGCAGCCCGTATCAACTTGCATAGGTGGTATACACTCTGCTCTTTGTATCTCTCTCCTTCTCGGGCATTATTTATCCCCTTTCTTGTTTCGTCTTTACCGCCACCACTTCTGTTATTTGGCGATTTTAATGCCCATCATTTCCTCTGGGGGGGGGGGGAATCACTGTGATTCTCGTGACATTCAGTTAGAGGCTTTTCTTGCTACCCACCCCCTCCATGTTTTAAATACAGGTACTCACACCCATTTTGATCCTCGGACTCATACTCTCTCTTGCATCGATCTCTCAGTCTGCTCTTCCTCCTCCGCATTAGACTTCACCTGGTCTGTTCTCCCGGATTTACATGATAGCATTCATTTCCCAATCATTCTTACTTCCCCTTCATATTCACCACCTTCGTAACTCACGCTGGCAATTTGATCAGACAAATTGGAACCTTCACTCATAACTAACTGTTTTTAGTGAGGTTCCTTCTTCGTCCTCCATTGATGAGCTTTTACACCTCTTCTCATCCTCCATTTTAACCAGAGCTTCTCATTCTATACCCTAAACTTCGGGCAGGCATTCTCAGAAATGCGTGCCTTGGTGGTCTCCTGCTTGTGCTCGTGCAGTACGTTTGAAACACTCTGCGTGGGGCAGGTACCGGTACAATAGAACCACAGAGAGACTTTTTGATTTTAAGCAGAAGCGTGCGATCGCTCGCCGTGTCATCCGTGACGCTAAACGCACTTCCTGGAGAGATTATGTCTCCACCATCACCTCTGCTTCCTCTATGAGTGCAGTCTGGAAAAAAGTACAAAAACTGAGTGGTAAATATTCTCCTCACCCGGTTCCTGTTCTGCGGGTTGCCGGTGTTGATACAGCAAACCCACTAGATTATGCCATTGAAATTGGCAATCATCTGGTCTGTATTTCTCAGGGGCTCCATCTATGCCCCTCGTTTCTTTCCTCAAAGTCTGCCAGAGAGTTAGCACCCTTGGACTTTTCTTCTCTCAGAGAAGAACAGTATAATGTGCCTTTTACACTTCAGGAACTGGAGGCAACACTCTCAGCTTGCCGATCATCGACAGGTGGACCAAAGGACATTCATATTCGTATGCTACAACATTTATATCAGTCAGCCCTTGCAGTCCTATTACGCCTTTTCAATCTTATTTGGTCACAAGGAGTTCTTCCACAGCTGTGGAAATCTGCCATTGTTCTCCCTTTCCACAAACCGGGCACTACGGGACATGAAGCCTCCCACTATTGTCCCATTGCTCTTACCAGTGCAGTTTGCAAAGTGATGGAACGCCTGGTAAATAGATGCTTAATGTGGTATTTAGAGACACACAAGAGTCTCTCCACTCGTCAATATGGCTTTCGTAAGGGTCGTTCTACCATAGACCCCTTACTACGCTTGGATACGTATGCTTGTATTGCCTTTGCGAATAACCACTCAGTTATTGCCATATTTTTTGACCTTGAGAAGGCATATGACACAACTTGGAGGTATAATATTTTGGCCCAAGCCCACTCCTTAGGCCTTCGAGGCAATCTACCATCCTTCCTTAAGAACTTTTTAACTGACAGACATTTCCGTGTTTGGGTTAATAATGTGCTCTCCCCGGACTTTATCCAAGCTGAAGGTGTCCCCCAGGGATGTGTTCTGAGCACAACACTTTTTCTCCTTGCTATAAATGATTTGACCTCTAGTCTTCCATCCAATATCTGGTCATCACTCTATGCTGATGACTTCGCTATTGCCTGTGCAGGCGCTGACTGTCACCTCTTTACAGTTTCTCTCCAGCATGCGGTCGACCATGCTTCCAATTGGACCACCACACATGGGTTTAAATTTTCCAGTACCAAAACTCACCAAATTACTTTCACTAGATGCTCTGTCATCTCCGATCATCCTTTATACCTCTATGGCACCCGTATCCCTGAACGTGATACAGTCAGGTTTCTAGGCCTCCTCTTTGACCATAGGTTATCCTGGAAACCTCACATTACCTCTCTGAAAACAACTTGTCACAGCCAGCTGAATCTTCTTAAAACCCTTGTTCATCTTTCATGGGGAGCTGACCATCGAACTCTCCTTCGCGTACATTCTGCCCTCATTTTATCGAAACTTGACTATGGTGACCAGATCTATTCAGCTGCCTCTCCTGCTACTCTATCTAGCCTCAACCCTATTCATCACCAATGATTACGTTTATGCCTTGGTGCTTTTCGCTCCTCCCCTGTTGAGAGCCTCTGTGCAGAAGCGGACGTTCCATCCTTATCCGATCACAGTGATGCCCAATGCCTTCGCTACTATGTACGCTCTCATGATCTCCGCAATCCTTCCATTTATAGAATGGTCACCGATATTAGTAGACATTTGTTTGTTCGCCGCCCCTGTTTGCTCCATCCCTTCTCTCGTCGCCTACATTCGCTCTTGTCTTCTCTTCAATTTCCACCTTTCTATGTTCATGTAGCATTTCACTTTTCCCTACCCCCCCTGGGATGTTCCAGCTGTTCAAGTCTGTTCTTTCTCACTCGCTTACTCGAAAGCCCAACTGTCTATGGTAACTTCCCGCTCTCTTTTTCTTGACCACTTCCACTCTCATTCTCATGCCATTGCAGTGTACACAGATGGCTCTAAGTCTTCTGATGGTGTAGGATTCGCAGCAGTGTTTCCGGACAGCATCGTACGAGGGCATTTACTATCTTCGGCTAGTATCTTTACTGCTGAATTGTATGCCATTCTTGCAGCACTAATCCGTATTGCATCTATGCCTGTGTCATCATTTGTGGTTGTCTCAGACTCCCTTAGTGCTTTACAGGCTATACAGAAATTTGATACACCTCACCCCTTAGTCCTCCGTATCCAACTTTGGCTATGCCGCATCTCTACCAAGCATAAAGATATTGTTTTTTGTTGGGTCCCTGGTCATGTTGATGTACAGGGCAATGAACAGGCAGACACTGCTGCGCGGTCAGCAGTACATGACCTACCAGTTTCATATAGAGGTGTTCCATTTACAGACTGTTTTGCTGCAATAGCTACCCACCTTCACACCCGTTGACAACAACATTGGTCTACCCTACTCGGTAACAAACTTCAATCTATTAAACTGAGTATAGGTTACTGGCCGTCTTCTTGTCACCAGTGCCGAGGTTGGGAGACTAGTCTCTCCCGTCTCCGCATTGGCCATACTCATCTTACTCATGGATATCTCATGGAGAGGTGCCCTGCTCCTCTCTGTGAGAATTGTCAAGTTCCATTATCGGTCAGCCACATTCTGTTAGACTGCCCACTTTGTCAACGAGCACGCAGAATTTACCTCCAACGTCGTCTTCGCTTCACTGCTCTCTCTTTACCTTCCCTTCTCGCTGATGGACCCACCTTTCATCCGGACTCTCTCATTGACTTTTTGACAACAACTGACTTACTTCACAAACTCTGATGATACCTTCAGCCCTTTCTACCTCGATCTCTTGCTACCCTCTACCCTGCACTATCCCCTGCCCCGCTGTTTCCTGTAACCTACTGATCGCCCCTTCCCCCTTCTGCCATCCAATACCCTCGCTTCCTTTCCTACCCTGCAGTGTTGTATAGCCCTTGTGGCTTAGCGCTTCTTTTTTATTATAATAATAACAATTTAAGGGACGGATGTAGGACATTTTCATTATTGCGCAAGGATGTATTACCAGTGTCAGAAGATACACTGGAAAAGATATTTTTTTAAAAGGGATTTCAGTATCCAATGTTAGGACTCCTGTACATAGATTGTGGGTGGAGTCTGTTTAACAGTCTGGGTATCTGCCTGTAGGTATTATAGATTTACCTTTTCCAGGTGTTGATCTACTACTAGGCAACAATGTTATTACCCTATTTTATTCGATTATACTTTTTTAAAAACCTGTCGCAAATATCCCAATTTGCAATTTATTAATACCTGTTGTGTGCCATCTTACTATCATATTACTTACAATCATATCACTGTCCTATTTTATTTTACTATACTTTTTTGTAAACCTGTATTATACTTTTATAAAAACCTGCTGTTGCAAATATTCCAATTTACATGACTCACGAAATTGTAATGACACGATTGCAAACAAACCATACCAAGGGTTCAAACCCCACCCGTGGTATGGTTTCCAATTTGCAGTTTACTAATATCTGTTGTTTGCCATCTTACAACCATATCACTGTTAAACTCCCATTAATCTTTAATCTGAAACTGTGCACATTTTATTCTACTCTCTTTTATTGCCAAAATATTCTCATTTACAGTCTATAATTATTTGTTGTTTGCCATCTTTAATCATAACACTGTAAAACTCACATAGACTTTAAATTAGAACTGTGCACATATTCTATTATCTACTGTAAAAACTCGTATTAACCTTAGTTCAGTTACAAGTGATAATCCGGTGCTACTTTATTTTATAATTTTATCTAATTAGTTTATATCTAGTTGATACCTTAGTTTATTCTAGCTTAATACATAACACCAAATTCTTTGTTTATTAGCTACTACACTCTATCTGACCAACATGCATTAGCCATACACTTGTCCAAACATCCTCCAAATACAAATATCAGTACTAAAACTCACCACACTATACATGATATTAAGTATTACCATTTAACCATACAGATGAATAATCACGTCGACCCGGATCTAAACCTATATAATCTAACTCCCAATCAAAATTTATTGGAAAGTAACTGCTTCTGTTACACAGCATCACAAGACAGCACTGTCCTAAATACTGCTAAAAGTCTAACAGTTCTTAACTACAACATCAGATCCTTAAGCAAACACTTCGATGGCCTACTGGCATTCCTTGATTCCCTAAAGACAACCTTCTCCTGTATTATTCTCATTGAAACCTGGCTTAATCAGGTCACAATAGATGTCTACTCACTACCAGGACACACAGCAATCCACAACTGCAGACCATACCAAGTTGAGGGTGGTATTTAATCTATTACTCTAATGAACTATCTTGTTATAACATCACTTGCTCTAGTGATGAACATGGAGAATATATTTTTGCTAATTGTACTGTAAAAAACCTTGTGAGTCCTATAACAAACGGTGCCATTTACCGGATGCCTCATACAAACATCCCAAATTTTAGTGATAAATTAGACACTAATAATAAACAACCAAATGAACTAGCACCACCTTCTCTTAGCTGGAGACTTCAACATCAACCTTCGCCTAACAGATGATCAGCCTGTAACTGATTTCATCAACAATATGAACAACACACTTCTCATACCAACAATTACTCGACCAATTAGGCTGACTGAGTCAAGTGCAACCATAATTGACCATATATGGATCAATATACTAGCCCCCTTAAATCACAGACAGCAGTACTGACCACTACCCCACCTTCCTCATAACAAACATTAGTAAACCACCACTGGAATACAACAAAGCTTCATTTAAACTCCATGACGACGCCTCAGTAAGTAACTTCACAGCAGAGCTAGAACAGTTGACTGGCCTACAGAATTCTCCTATGCCAATGGTATCGGTGACTGGACAGACATATTTCCTAATAAATTATTTAAATTATACAACAAACATTGCCCTATAAAAACGAAACAGATTACGAATAAACGGCTAGGTTTCCCATGGCTAACTAGCAGCATACTAAGATCCAATGATAAGAAACATCAATATGAAAAGCAATATAAACAGGGCTTAATACACAAAGATATTATTAAACACTATGCATCAGTTCTCACCAAACTAATAAAAAAAGCCAAATAATTGTACTACTCCGGCAGATTCACTGAAACAAGAGGAGATATAAAAAAAGGCCTGGAAAACACTCAGATTCTGGGAACCCACAAACTGAAAAAAACTAGGGATATTGTCCTAACTAAACCGAACGAAACACCACTACAACCTATTGATACAGTTAACAAGATAAATGACTTCTTCTCAACCATAGGATCAAATCTTGCCAGTAAAGTCCCAGGTACCAATGCCCGAGCAACTGATTACTTAAATGGGAATTTTCCAACCTCCTTCTATCCTGCACCTTCTGAGCCCACTGAAGTCACCACGATTATCGTCACTTAAAAATAAACCAGGAAATTTGTCACAAGTCCCACCATTATTGTACAAGTGAGCAGTTCATGTCCTTTCGCATGGTATTTCATTACATTTTAACATACCATTAGAAACTAGCACTTTCCCGACACTACTCAAGACAGCAAGGGTTACACCAACATACAAAGGTGGTGACCCCACAGATGTATACAACTATAGGCCAATGTAAAACTTATTGTTGCTATCCAAAATCTTCGAGGAACTCGTGCACAAGAGATTATAATCACTTATAAGAACATAAGAACATAAGAAAGAAGGAACACTGCAACAGGCCTCCTGACCCATGCGGAGCAGGTCCATGTCCTTCCCCCCCGGATTAGACCAATGACCCACCCCCCGGATTATCCCAATGACCCACCCAGTCTGGTCATCCCCACTCAAGGATGGAGCACTGTACCAGACCCAGCAGCACAAGCTAGTCAGGTCCAACTCACGCCCACCCACACCCACTCATGTATTTATCTAACCTATTTTTAAAACTACACAACGTTTTCGTCTCAATAACTGTACTCGGGAGTTTATTCCACTCATCCACAACTCTATTACCAAACCAGTACTTTCCTATATCCTCCTGACTCGGAATTTTTCCAACTTGAAACCATTGCTGCGAGTCCTGTCTTGGCTGGAAATTTTCAGCACACTATTTACATCCCCTTTATTTATTCCTGTTTTCCATTTATACACCTCGACCATATCTTCCCTAATTCTCCGCCTTTCGAGAGAGTGCAGATTCAGGGCCCTCAGTCTATTCTCATAGGGAAGATTTCTGATACATGGGATCATCTTTGTCATCCTCCTCTGTTACGTTTTTCCAGAGCATTTATATCCATTCTGTAATACGGTGACCAGAAATGAGCAGCATAGTCTAAATGAGACCTAACTAAGGATATACAGAGTTGAAGAACAACCTGAGGACTTCTATTATTTATACTTCTAGATATGAAGCCAAGAATTCTGTTAGCTTTATTGCGAACACTAATGCACTGTTGTCTTGGTTTTAGGTTACTGCTAACCAGAACTCCTAAATCCTTTTCGCAGTCAGTAGTATTAAGATCTACATTATTTAGTTTATAAGTGGCATGGTTATTTGACTGCCCAACATTTAGAACTTTGCATTTGTCAATATTAAACTGCATCTGCCACTTCTCCGACCATTGCGTCAGTCTATTCAAATCATCCTGGAGTGCTCTAATGTCCTCATTAGAATGAATTAGATGGCCTATTATGGTGTCATCAGCAAATATGTCGCTATTTATTTCCTCATCTATCTAGTTTATGTAAATTATGAACAACAACGGGCCCAACACCGACCCCTGAGGAACACCGCTTGTGACGTGCCCCCATTCTGATTTCTCCCCATTTATGCAAACTCTCTGCTGTCTATTTGTCAGCCATGCCTCTACCCAGGAAAAAATTTCTCCTCCTATTCCGTGTGCCCTAAGTGTGCCTCTGGTGTGGAACTCTATTGAAAGCCTTACTGAAGTCTATATACACAATATCATATTCATTATCATGATCTACCTCCTCAAACACCTTAGTGAAAAAAGTTAGTAAATTCGTAAGACAGGAACGCCCCTTTGTAAAACCGTGTTGAGAATCATTAATCAATCTGTGCCTGTCAAGATCGCTACGAATTGCTTCGGCAATTATTGATTCTGTAAATTTTCCCACTATGGAGGTAAGGCTTATTGGTCTATAGTTCGAAGCCAAGGACCTGTCACCTGCCTTGTAAATAGGTATTACATTTGCCATTTTCCACTTATCAGGCACTATGCCAGTTTGTAGTGATATATTAAAAAGATTAGCCAAAGGTATGCTAAGTTCCTCTTTACATTCCTTTAACACCCTTGCAAACAGTTCATCAGGACCTGGGGATTTGTTAGGTTTTAGTTTCTCTATTTGGCTGAGGAGCATGTCACTAGTTACCGCAATCGTACATAGTTTATTATCATCCTGTTCTACATAATCTATTATTTCAGGAATATCGCTAGTATTTTCCTGGGTGAAAACTGAGAGGAAGTAGGTATTTAGAATTTCACACATATCCTTATCACTGTCAGTGATCTGACCAGAGTTACTCTTAAGTGGGCCAATCTTGTCGCTAATCTTACTTCTGTATACCTGATAGAACCCTTTTGGGTTAGTCTTTGAATCCCTTGCGACCTTAGCCTCATAATCTCTTTTTGCTTTTCTTATTCCTTTCTTTATTTCTCTCTTTAATTGAATATATTGATTTCTTAACTGTCCATCCCCTCTTTTGATACGCCTATATATGCCTCTCTTTTGACCAATGAGATGTTTTAATCTATTGTTCATCCATTTGGGATCATTTTTGCTAGATCTAATTTCCCTACTCGGAACAAAAGTTGTCCGGGTAGCTAGAACTATGCTCTAAAAAACGTCATATTGGCAATCAAGATCACCTACCTGACCCATAGTTAGGACATCCCAATTTAGCCCACCCAAGTAATTTTTCAGTCCCATGAAGTCGGCCAAGCGAAAATCTGGGACAGAGATTTGATTGCAGTTATCTGCGTAATTCCATGATATATTGAAACTAAGTGATTTGTGATTACTTTCCCCAAGTTCATCATTAACCTCAAGATTATTAATTAGTGAATCTTTGTTGGCAAGAACCAAGTCAAGCAGATTGTTTCCTCTAGTTGGTTCTGTCACAACCTGTTCTAAAAAGCAATCCTGAACCGTATCAAGAAAGTCACTAGACTCAAGATTTCCTGTCATATTTTTCCAATCAATTTGTCTAAAGTTAAAATCACCCATTATCACAACATTTTCATATCTAGAGGCCTTATATCATGTCCAAGACAACAATTTAAATTTTCTCTGACATACATCGGCACACCACCACCCTTCCTGTTGACCCTATCAGTGTGGAATAGTTTATAACCCTGTATGTTGCATTCAGAAGGCATTTCTCTATCTTTCAGGTTGAACCAGGTCTCTGTTATACCAATAATATCTATATTACCTACACTTGCAAGTAATTTTAGCTCATCTATCTTATTTCTTAGACTCCTACTATTTGTATAGTAAACCTTAAGGGAGCTAGTCACTCGTTGCCCTCTACTATCTCTCTTTGTTTGTTGATCAATTGATTTGCCATTACTAGCAACTTTATTTTGAATATTGTCTTTTAAAACATATCCCTGAGGTATCCAGGTAATAACTGCTGTTTTTAACCCTAATGCTGCAGCCTGATTGTTTCCACAAACACCCATACCTCTATAATCTATCAGTTTAAATTCCTAGAGAAGTCATCAATTACCCTCTCAACTGAATTGGTTAATGCAACCACTCCATCCCCAGAGAGATGAACCCCATCCCTTGCATACATATCACGTTTGCCAAAGAAAAGGTCCCAGTTATCAATTAATGGGATTACAAGTTCCTAGCAGAACCTGTCTAGCCAGCGATTTATACCAATTGCCCTAGACATCCATTCTTTGCCCACTCCCTTTCTAGGCAAGATGCTACATATGACTGGGATCCCTCCCTTAGACCTAACTACTTCTATGGCTGACCTGTACTTATCCAGCAGCTCCTCTCTCCTGCCCTTCCCAATGTCATTACCCCCAGCACTAAGACAGATAATGGGCTTGTTCCCATTACCTGCCATAATATTATCCAACCTGCTGACTTTGTCGCCAACACCAGCTCCAGGAAGACACACTCTCTGTCTGACCTTTCTGCCTCTGTTACAAAATGCACGGTCCATAAATCTTACCTGAAAATCGCCTACTATTAAAATATTCTTACCTTGATTAGCAGGGGAATCAGTGGTACCTTCAACCTCGCTAACCACTGAAGTACACTCGTCTTGGAAAACAGAGAATCGATTTCCTACCATCACATCTTCTCTATTAACTCTCCTAATCTTCCTTCTTCCTGAACTGTGAACCACTTGCCACTTAAAGCGGCTGCCACTATCACTGCTGGTGACCATTCCTTCCGTACCAGCTAAATCCTTCTCACACTCACTCCCAAACTCATCTATGTGAAGCTTCAGCTTCCTATTTTCCTCCTGAAGAAGTAGAATCTCCTTCTTCAACACATGAACCTGGGATTGTAAGGCACTACAACAAGCCATGGTATGGGTAACAGCCCACGCTAACTTCCAAGAGCTTAGCGGTATGACCGCACTTGACCACTGACCTCAGCGCACATAACATACTTACCCCCTGCCAATTTGGCTTCAGAAAAAATATAAGCACAAACGATGCAATTGTAAAAATGCAAGATCTGCTGTACACAACACTGGAAAATAAGGAATATTCATTAGGACTTTTTAGTGACCTAAGGAAAGCTTTTGACACAGAAGACCATGGCATCCTACTCCACGAACTTGACCATTTCAAATCCTACCTTATTAATAGGTATCAGGACGTCACCATTAAAGTCACAACCTCATCAACACGACCACTTGATACTGGAGTACCATAGGGAAGTGTCCTTGGTCCCCTGTTCTTCCTCATATACATTAATGATCTCTCCAACGTATCACAACACCTGAAACCAATTCTCTTTGCTGACGACACGACTATGTCATCTCCCACCCAAATCTTGCCGCACTCAACACCATTGTTAATGAAGAGCTACTAAAAATATGTACTTGGATGACACTCAACAATGACAAAACCTTCTATATCATGTTTGGTAATAGAGCAGGTGTTGCACAACTGAACATTAAGATCGACAACACTCTTATTGCCAAACATAATGAGGGTAAATTCCTGGACCTACACCTCGACAGCAACTTGAAATTCAGCACCCATGTCCAACACATAACAGAACAAAAAGTATCCAAAACGGTTGGGATCCTCTTCAAGATACGATACTACGTGCCACAATCAGCCCTTCTCACACTATACAATTCACTCATCTATCCCTACCTCATCTATGCTATTTGTGCTTGGGATCAGCAGCAGCAACACACCTAAAGCCAATAATAACCCACAGAAAGCCACAGTAAGAATTATAATGCAATCCAATACTAGGCAACCCCCTCCCCCCATTCTTCAAAGATTTAAACTTACTGTACACAACCTCCACACTTACTACTGTGCAACCTACATTTACAAAACCATAAATACCAATATCAACCCTGAGCTAAAACACTTTCTTGATAGTTGTGACAGGATCCACAGGCACAACACGACGCACAAACATCTCTATGACATTCCCCATATCCAGCTAAACCTATACAAAAATTCAATGTACAATAAAAGGCCTAAAATCTGGAACTCCCTGCCTGAAAATTCTAGAACTGCAGACATAACCATCACTTTCAAAACTCTCTGACACACCCCACCGTCAGCTAGCTATTCTCTTAGTTGTATCATGCATATATATAAAACAAACTAGACCTACTCTCGATATCTGTGATTCCCCACAATTTACACTTACACTCACTCAAATGACTGTAAACCTAAAATTTCGAATAAAGCCTAACAAATCTTAAACTAGTAATAAGTTTGCCTGAGATACTCATTATTGGAGCATTAATAGAAACTGTGTATTATGCCAAGACAAAACCAGTCTCATTGATAAATTTACAAATTGTAATACAGTTACCTAGCTTTATTATCAATATGCTGCATAACCTGTATCAATATAGAAAAAGAATTATTATTAGTCTGCCCAAAATGTCTAGTCATGCTAGGCATGATAATGGCCCTCTTTGTAATTAGTATTACATAATATGTAAATCCCACATTGTAATCTTTACAGAGATAAACTTTTGATCTGATTTGATTTGAAACTTTCTACTGCAAACACTGAGGGATACGCGCCTCTCGAGAGTGCTGAGAGACGCGTTCCTCATGGTGTTCATACATGGAAATGCATACATCTCAGTACATATACACTGATAGGTATATGCACTTGGGTTACTAATAGAAAAAAGAAACTGAAAGAGAAGTAGAAATATATATATATATATATATATATATATATATATAATATATATATATATATATATATATATATATATATATATATATATATATATATATATATATTTATATATATATATATATTGCTGAGATGTGCAGACCAGATAGCAGCACCTCCAATTCGCATCTTTCAGCACTGCCTAGTACAGTGTAAATGGCCTTCTCTGTGGAAAGAGGGAAATATATTCCCTTTTCACAAAAAAGAAGAGCAGAGCAGAAATCAGCAACTACAGACCAGTGACAGTCCTCACTGGCAACTCACTACTTAGTGATGGCCAATATGGCTTCAGGAAAAGTTACTCTGCTGCTGATCTCTTTTTAAACCTCTCCACTAAGTGGCACCAGTCACTGGATGAATCCAAAGTCAGCTGTGTGGCAGCCCTGGACATTGCTGGTGCTTTCAGCCGGGTGTGGCACCAGGGCTTTTTAGCAAAACTGCAAGCTCTGGGAATTGCAGGCTCTACGCTATGTCTCCTCAGTGATTACCTTCATGGTAGATCTCTAAGGGTAGTTCTCAATGGAACAGAATCAGCAAGACATCCTATTGGGGCAAGTGTTCCACAAGGAAGTGTGCTTGGACCATTGTTATGAAATGTCTACTTCAATGACCTTCCTCATCTCATCCCAGAATCCCATGCATATGCAGACGACTGTACACTGACATTCACTTATCCAAGGGAAGAAATGCCAGCTGCTTTAGGCTACGTCAATCACCAGCTAAGAGCTATATCAGCTTAGGGAAATAGATGACAAGCAACATTTGCACCTGAGAAAACACAAATGATGATGGTCTCTAGGCACCATGATGGTAATGTCAGTGCAGTAGTAAGGATGAATGGGAGGGTGTTGGCACCTGGGGAAGAAGTTGATATCCTTGGAGTGAAATTTGACTCCAAACTAACCATGAAGAACCACCTTGTAAATCTTGCAAACAAGGCAGCCAGGAAGCTTACAGCACTTCGCCGTATTTCGCATCTGCTTGACAGTAGGGGTTGAAAGATTCTGTAAGAGGCACAATATGCTCACACCTTGATTATGCTCCACTTTGATGGTTTGCCTGCCCCCCTCTCATTTGGGACTGCTTAGCAGAGCAAGACGTCTCATCTCTCGCCTGGACCAACCCTGGATAGAGCTGTCATTTCAGCAGAGCCTTCAACACAGGAGGGATGTGGGTGGCCTTACTCTTATGTACAAGGCCAATATTGTCAATGTACCACACTTGGATGCACTTCGATGACAGTGTGAAGCAAACTTCTGTACTACAAGGCGAGCAGAAAGCAGCAACTTCACTCAGGCTGTACCGTTCTCCAGAACATCACTTCATCTGAGATCATTTACTCCCAGGATGACTTGGTGTGGAACACATTCGTACAGCATTATATCAACGAGTTAAAGTCAGTTGATCAAATGAAAATACTGGCCCACAGATGGCTCCAACTTCATCCTGTTTCCTATTTGTATGTCTCATAACAATAAAAATGCTTTCAAATGAGCTGATGTAGTAACGAGGGTTGGTGAGGAAAAAAATTATTCAGTGACATAGTACTACCTACAGCACATTAATATAAGTAAGCCAACTCTTCCATAGAAGGGAATATAAGCAAAATCAGTGATATTTAACTAAGAGTGTATTGGTGAACAATGTGGTGAGGGTGAGGGGACAGTGGCAGGCCTAGGAACTGACGTCACTATTGCCATCACAGTGGGCATCTAATATTATGTCTCTGGTGCTATGTAGAAACTTCTGGGTGCTTTATAACAACGTTACTTGCACAACTGTAACATAGTGATTTGTGCTAACATCTAAATGTAGTGAAAACGTGGATAGCATAAACAGTTGTTTATTGTTAGTGAGAAGGCAACACTCCCAGCTTGCCGGCCCACAACCTGTCCTCACCTTCCCCACTACCCACCCCACTGTAAACACCCCCACGATACCACCACCCTCTCTCAGATCCTGTGAAATCCACTGTAAACTTCCAAAGCTTCCTCTCTGATGACTCACAAAGCAAAATAGCAAAAACATCTTTACTATCTGGCTATTGTTCCAGTAGCTACTGCAGTGTTTGTGGGTATACTACAAGGGACAAAATACTTCTTAAACGTAAGGAGCCTATCCAGGTAGAACATCTCAGAAAATTGAGGGATGTCCACCATCCTATGGTACATGTGGAAACAATCCTGGAGTTACAAGAGGAAGGTTCAGAAGTACCTCAAGGACTCCTACTTCATCCTGGTCCCTACTTGACTGTTTCATAACAATAAAAATGCTTTCAAATGAGCTGATGTAGGTAACAGCTCTTAGCTTGCCAATAAAGTTAATGATCCTTAACCTAACCTTGTCAAACCCTGTGTAAAAAAAAGGAAGAAAATGAGAGGAGTAGGAAAGAAACTGAGAGAGAAAGAGAGAGAAGTAGGAAAGAAAGAGAGATAAGTAACAAGACAAAAGAGGCAGTAAGAAAGAATTAGGGGAAGTGAGAAAGGTAAAAAAAATAAAGATTTAGTAAAGGAAATGACATGATTGAAAAGATTGAAAATGATATATGGAAGTTAAACATTTGAGAGAGACATGGTCAAAAGTTAATGGAAGGTAGTTGGGAAAGAGAATAGGAATATTGGACAGGGAAATGGGAGAAAGTAAGAGAGAGACAAAGAGGAAAGAGAATAAGACGACGATGAAGAAAGGAAATAAGAAGAGGAAAAGAAGAAGGAAGAGATGTGGTCATTAGACAGTGTTGAGAGCACATTAGAACCACTGGAGTGCCCTGGGCCTCTTGACGCCACTTATAACTGTGTGCTCTCACTGCTTGAACAAGACACCGTGCTGAGTGACCCCGGGGGAAAGAGAGAGAGAGAGAGAGAGAGAGAGAGAGAGAGAGAGAGAGAGAGAGAGAGAGAGAGAGAGAGAGAGACAGACAGACAGACAGACAGAGACAGAGAAAGAGAGAGGGAGGGAGAGAGAGAGAGAGAGAATAAATGAATATGAGTGTGGGCGTTTACTCACCTGTCCGTACTCGCCTATGTGTAGTTGCAGGGGTCGAGTCTCTGTTCCTAGCTAGACCTCGTTACTGGCCTCCACTTGGTTTCCTCTTTTCTGTTTGTGTAAGTCTTATCATCCATATCATTGAAACTACGAATGGATCCTGCCACTTCACAGTTTAGGTCATTTTACCACTTAATGGTTCAAAACAGATTTCCTTACACTAATATGACTCATTTGTATTAACTTCCAGCTATGGCTTCTCGAACAGTCTTCCTGTCAACCTTATCGTTTTGTATGTCTTTACCAGGTTACCCGTTGGTCTTATGTATACCCCTGCAGAGGATTGAAGCTCGTCCTGTTTATTACTGGTGATGTCCTTGATGGTGGTGCATGTGGAGGTAGATACTTGGAATGAGGTATTAGAAAAGGTGTTGGAAATGTGGAAATATAAACACATATGCAGTATAATGTGATCCTTTATTGACAACGTTTCCCCCCTCTTTCTACCTTTCTCTCTTCCCCCTCCCTCTTGTTTCTCTCTTTTCCCCCCATAGCCTATTTCCCCCACCCTCCTCTCTCTCTCTCTATCCCTCGCTCTCTCCCACAGTCTTTCCCCCCCACCATCTCTCTCTCGTTTTTTTTTTTTTTTTTTTTTTTTTACACAGGGTTTGACAAGGTTAAGGATCCCTAACTTTATTGACAAACTATTTACAGGTTAAGGATTACTAAATTTATTGGCAAGCTAAGAGCTGTTACCTACATCAGCTCATTTAAAAGCATTTTTATTGTTATGAGACATACAAGTAGGGAACAGGATGAATTTGGAGCCATCTGTGGGCCAACATTTTCATTTGATCAACTGACTTTATCTCGTTGACATCATTATGCTGTACGAATGTGTTCCATACTCAAGTCATCCTGGGTATATATGATCTCAGATGGAGTGATGTTCTGGAGAAGGGTACAGCCAGAGTGAAGTTGCTGCTTTCTGCCCGTCTTGTGACATTAAAGCTTGTTTCACGCTGTCCTCGAAGTGGATCCAAGTGTGGTACTTTCACAATATTGGCCTTGTACATAACAGTAAGGCCACCCACATCCCTCCTATGTTGAAGGCTCTGCTGAAATGACAGATCTATCCAGGATGGGTCCTGGCGAGAGTTGAGACGTCTTGCTCTGTTCTCTACTCTGTCAAGCAGTTGCAGATGAGAGGGGGGGGGGCAGGCAAACCAAGAAAGTGGAGCATACTCAAGGTGTGAGCGTACTTGTGCCTCGTACAGAATCTTGCAACCCTTACTGTCAAGCAGATGCGAGATACGGCGAAGTGCTGTAAGCTTCCTGGCTGCCTTGTTTGCAAGATTTACAAGGTGGTTCTTCATGGTCAGTTTGGAGTCAAATTTCACCCAAAGGATATCAACTTCTTCTCCAGGTGCCAACACCCTCTCATTCATCCTTACTACTGCACCAGCATTACCATCATGGTGCCTAGAGACCATCATTATTTGTGTTTTCTCAGGTGCAAATGTTACTTGCCATTTATTTCCCCAAGCTGATATAGCTCTTAGCTGGTGATTGATGTAGCTTAGAGCAGCTGGCATTTCTTCCCTTGGATAAGTGAATGTCAGTGTACAGTCGTCTGCATATGCATGGGATTCTGGGATGAGATGAAGAAGGTCATTGAAGTAGACATTCCATAACAATGGTCCCAGCACGCTTCCTTGTGGAACACTTGCCCCAATAGGATGTCTTGCTGATTCTGTTCCATTGAGAATTACCCTTAGAGATCTACCATGAAGGTAATCAATGAGGAGACAGCGTAGAGCCTGCAATTACCAGTGCTTGAAGTTTTGCTAAGAGGCCCTGATGCCACACCCGGTCGAAAGCACCAGCAATGTCCAGTGCTACCACACAGCTGACTTTGGATTCATCCAGTGACTGGTGCCACTTATTGGAGAGGTTTAACAACAGATCAGCAGCAGAAAGTCACTAAGTAGCGAGTGTTAGTCAAAAAACTCTGTCATTTGTCTTGAGATTATTGTCTCAAGGATCTTACCAGTGATTGACAGAAGTGACACTGGTCTGTAGTTGCTGATTTCTGCTCTGTTCTTCTTTTTGTGAACAGGGAATACATTTGCCTCTTTCCACAGAGAGGGCCATTTACACTGTACTAGGCAGTACTGAAAGATGCGAGTTAGAGGTTATTTAAGAAGGAAATGCACCTCCTCCTGCCTTATTGTCACCACTGACAGTTTTGACACAGTTCTTGCAGCTAGCCAAGGAGGGTCCCTTGCTGGATCTTGCATTTTGGTAGCAAAGTGTTTGGCAAAGAGGTCCGCCTTCTCTTGACTACTAGTAGAGGTGATCCCATCCTGTCGATTTAAAGGTGGAATGAGTTCATCAGGCAGATAACCTTGTCTGTCCTTGACCAGGGACCACCAGGTTTTGGAGCCTACCCTACCTGGTGCTTGCTTGCTTTTTGTGTCCACCTCCCATTTAGCAATGGCCCACTTTTGAACGTCACCTCTATGCCTACAGGCTTGCCTGTTATAGGTGGTAGGATGTCTCTTATACCTTCGCCATGCTTTGTACTTAGGAGTAGCAGCCTCTCTACAACGAAATCCAAACCAAGGCTAATCTGTAGGCTTCGTCACATATTGCCGGTGAGGAATGTGTTCTTATTGTAGAATAAGGATGTGTCCAGTGAAGGCTTTCACTTGGTTGTCAACATCCCCTTGGTGGTGGTGAGCTCAGAGCAAAGGGCTGGCCAGTTACCTCTTTCCCATAGCCAGGTTGTGCGTGTGGACTCCTCACCTCATTCTGTTGGGATCTTAAGTGTCGTAAAAACAGCCTTGTGGTCAGATGATCCAACGTAGCCAAGGGGTTGACAAGTGACTATACCTTCTTCCAGATCACTCACTACTGGGTCAAGGGAGGAGCCAGAGATGTGAGTAGGGAAATCAACAAAGTTTCTCATGTCAAATACTTCAAGAAGGTCATCAAAGTCCCTCTGTATGAGGTGTTGCTTGAGGTCACCAACAATTATGATATGTTGACAGTTGTGTTGTAGCAGAAGGGAGTCAATACTTTCCATTACGAAGTTGATGGGGTCTGCATGTTGCTACTAAGGTCTGTACATTGCACATGCTAGTACAGAGTTACTAGTGTTTATGCAGAGCTTGAAGAACATCATTTCAAGATGAGTAGGGGTGGCAACATCAATGTGCTGGGCATGAACACTTTTAGAGAAGCACACAGCAACACCTCCTCCTTGCCCTTGCCTGTCTCTTCTCATCCATGAGGTGTAGCCAGCAATTCTTGCAAAATTTTCTGGAGTCCTGTCGTCTAAAAATGTTTCAACAACAGCTATCATGTTGGGACGTCGAGTGTTCACAAAACTATGTGTGAGCTCTCCAACATTAGTAATGAAACCTCTAATGTTGGCCGACAGGATGCTGATAGACTGGCTCCTCATGATGTGGTCAGCTTGAGGTGGTGGGTGTGTAAGGCATGTAAGGTGCCTGCCCTTGAGAGAGGTAGGATACTGAGGCAGCTGCAGATATGTAGGTCTGTGGTCTTGTATAAGGCACAATACCACCTGCTGGGCTGAGATAGGAGTAGCTGAGTGTGTGACGTGTGAGAGTGTTCACCAATTCAGAGATCCTGCTAGTTTTTTTCCGAGAACAGGTCTCTAAACAGGTGGTCCTGTCTGTCAAGTTCCTTTTTCTTCCGACACTGGTCCTCCTGATACCCTTTCTTGCAGCAGTAATTGCACCTGGTATCTCGCAGCCAGTTGTTGGCGGTGTGCCCCTTCCGGTGACAGCGAGAGCACTGCCTAGGTGCCTGGGAGGGTGGACTATGGTTTATTGCACCTCCTGTGTTTTGCTGATTTGTCCTCAGGCTCTGCCGCTGAGACTGTGTTAGTGAAGGGTGAGACAGCTGTAGATGTCTTCGTCCTCCACGTCCTGTTCCACGTCCTCTACCCTGTCGTCTACCAGTTCTGACAGATGTATCCCTGCTGTTCGTACTTTGGTGCAGTAGGTGTTCAGGTGCAGTGATACTTCTCTGATTATTAACTGCACCAATCTCTGGTGGAGAAAATCCTGACTCAGAATTTGCCGATGAAGCACTGCTGTCAGATGCTGGAATAGTGTCGGCAGGTGTGCTGACAGGTGTAGGATCAGAGATGGTATGTGCAGAGTCTAGTGTACCGGCAGTGGCTGAAGCAGAGATGTCAGGTGTAGGAGAATTAACAGATCCAAGGCTTCCGTCGTTACTGGGAAGAGGATTTGTTCCCTCTGTGGTGGTCAGAGGAATTGTGTTAGGATTCCCAAAGGTAGTGGTTTGAACTCTGTCAATCTGTGGGGGCCTTAGCGTTGACAGAATTCCACCAGTTATTTAACCCTGAGTTAAGCTCTGTGCAGGACATCAAGTCTTTGTCAATAGTGTCGCCATCAGCTGAGCAGCTTATGTCACTTGATGTAGGCTTGCACTGGCCTCCTACAATAGCTTGAAGGTTATCTAATGATTTGAGGAGCTCATGAAGTGCTTCCCTGTGATGGATTACCTTAGCTGCGACCTTACAACACAGCCCAAGAGGGCAGTCTTGATCTTTGGACAGGAGTCCCTGAGGTAGTACTTCTGAGCCTTCCTCCTGTAGCTCCAGGCTTGTATCCACATATACCACAGGATTATGGATATCCTTCAGTTTTCTGAAATTTTCAAACTGGCTGCAACAAAATTCTTCTTCTGGAATGCAGTCTGTGTGGCAGTAGTTGGAACAAGTAGGCTCCTTACATCTAAGAAGTATTTTGTCCCTTGTCGTATACTCACAAACACTGCAGTAACTACTGGGACAATTGCCAGATAGCGTAGATATTCTTGCTATTTTGCAATGTGAAGTCATCACAGAGGAGGCGTTGTAGGTTTGCAATGAAGTTCACGGGAGAGGGAGAGTGGGTGGTGGTATCGTGGGGGTGTTTATAATGGGGTGGGTAGTGAGGGAGGGTGAGGGCAGGCAGTGGGCCGGCAAGCTGAAGTGTTGCCTTCTCACTATCACTTAATAAACACTGTTTATGCTATCCACTTTTTCACTAAAAGATGTTACACAAATCACTATGTTGCACTGTACCAGTCTCTCTCTCTATCTCTCCCTCCCTCTTTCTACCCTTTCTCTCTCCCCCTCTCATTCTCTCTTTCTCTCTCTCTCTCTCTCTCTCCTCTAGCCTTCTCCCTCCCCCCCTCCACACACACGCCCTGAAAATACATAAGTTTCTCTCTGTGGTAAAATACATAAGCTTCTTTCTGTGGTAAGAAAACAAATGGGTTGCCCAAGAGGGAGGTAACCCAGAAATCTGGTGGATGAACCTGGGAGGAAAGATTGGGAGTTAGAACTCAAAAAAGGGAGGAAGAGTTGGGAACGAAGACAGAAGACCTTGGCAAGATAATGGAGGAGAGGATTGCTGAAGAGAGGAGGACGTAGGAGGTACAAGTCTTAGCAGCAGAAGCTAGGATACAGTGTTTAGAAGAGGAACTAAAAAACCTAAAACAGATTAGAGAGACAAATGACAATACAGACACAACTTCAGGAACTTGTATGTCAGGCACAGACAAGGGGACGGTAGGAAACACAGGAGATATGCTGTACACGAAGGCCCTATCAGACCCACGTGGGGCTAAGGAAAAAATGAGGAGCACACTAAGATCAAATGACAGGTCTGAAGACAATGAAGGTATGCTATATGCAGAGACTAACAGTCAACTGCAGTAGCAAGGAACAGCTGATCATGAAAGACAGTTCACTGAGCATAGAGACTTCAGCAAGGACAGGGACTGAAGGCAAGAACATTTCAATGGAAGGAACTAAAACACCTCAGAGGATACAAAGGGAGACTCAGTGGGAGGAGAAAGGGAGAGGTCAGTTTTTGTCAATGGGCTCCAAGAAGCTGAAGGGGACACCAACGATGAAAGAAAACAGGAGGAGGAAAAAGCGATTGAAGGTATCATGAAAACAATAGGTTAAGGTGACAAAACTCAGGTGACAAATTTTCGGAGAACTGGGTGGTGGTTTGCAAGTGGAAGGATAAGGCCCGTCAAAGTAATTTTCAAGGAAGAATCAGCTCGAACCAGGATCCTGCAAGACAAAGCACGGGTGAGGCAATAACCGGGGTACTGGAGAGTATACCTCAATCGTGACAGAACACAAGAAGAAAGGACCATACTGAAAGAGAGGGTACAAAGATGCAAGGAGGAACAAGAGGCAATGATGAAGATGAGCAGGACCCAGACACAGGAGGAAGGGCAAACACCCCCCCAGAAACTCCCACAGAAGGACTCCAACCAATACAACCTCAACACAACTGAGCAATCTAAACCAAAACCAGCACACTGTTTGCCACCAACCCCCACATCACAAACCTCACCCCTACAGCTGCCCCTATGGGCATTCTGACCCAACCCCCCTCATCACAAACCCCACCCACACCACAACCCCCCATAGGCCCCCACCAGGGCCTATGGGGGCTTGTGGACCACAGTGATAGAAAAAAAGCTGAAGGTTTGGTACACAAACGCGGATGGAATAACAAACAAATATGAGGAGTGGCACGACAGAATCAGTAAGAAATCCCGAGACATCATAGCAGTCACAGAAACAAAACTCACTGAGACAATAACAGATGCAGTCTTCCACTGGGATATCAGATACTGAGGAAAGATAGAAGGATTAGAGGGGGAGGAGGGGATGCACTGCTCATAAAAAACCGATGGGGATTTGAGGAAATGGAAGGCATGGACGAGATTGGAGAAATGGACTACATAGTAGGTACAATTCAGTCTGGGGAACATAAAGTAGTCACTAGAGTGATTTATAGCCCACCACAGAACTGCAGGAGGCCAAGAGAGGAGTGCAAAAAAAACAACAGAGCGATGGTGGACACACTGGCTGAGGTGGCAAGAAGAGCTCACTCGAGCAGAGGAAAGTTATTGGTTATGAGTGATTTCAACCATAGGGAGATCGACTGGGAAAACTTGGAGCCACATGGGGGTCCCTAAACATGAATAGCCAAGATGATGGAGGTGGTACTGGAAAACCTCAAGCATCAACATGTCAGGGACACTACCAGAGAGAGAGGGGAGGATGAACCAGCAAGACTGGACCTTGTATTCACCCTGAGCAGTTCAGGCATTGAAGACATCACTTATGAGAGGCCCCTTGGAGCTAGTGATCTCTTGGTTCTGAGTTTTGATTATATAGTAGAGTTACAAGTGGAGAGGGAAACAGGAATTGAATGGGAAAAGCCAAACTATAAAAGGGGGGACTACACAGGTATGAGGAACTTCCTGCAGGAGGTTCAGTGGGACAGAGAACTGTTGGAAAGTCAGTAAACAAGGTGACGGAATATGTAACAACAAAATGCAAGGAGGCAGAGGAAAGGTTTGTTCCCAAGGGAAATGGAAATAATGGGAAGACCAAAGCGAGTCCTTGGTTTACCCGAAGGTGTTGGAAGGCAAAAAATAACTGCACCAGAGAATGGAAAAGGTACAACAGGTAAAGGACCTAGGATAATAAGGAGATTAGCCGAAGAGCCAGAAACGAGTATGCGCAGGTAAGGAGGGAGGCCCAGCGATAGTACAAAAACGACATAGCATCGAAAGTCAAGTCAGACCAGAAACTGCTGTATAGCCACATTAGGAGGAAGATAACAGTCAAAGACCAGGTGATAAGGCTGAGGAAAGAAGGTGGGGAACTCACAAGAAACGATCAGGAGGTATGTGAGGAGCTCAACATGAGATTTAAGGAAGAATTTACAATGAAGACAGGCAGACCTCTGGGAGGACAGAACAGAAGGGGCACCAGCAAGGAATATACCAACAAATGTTGGATGACATACATACACTGAGGAGGAGGTGAAGAAGCTGCTAAGGGACATTGATACCTCAAAGGCAATGGGACCAGACAACATCTCCCCATGGGTCCTTAGAGAGGGAGCGGATATGATGTGTGTGCCACTAACCACAATCTTTAACACATCCCTTGAAACTGGGCAACTACCTGAGGTATCGAAGACAGCAAATGTAGTTCCCATTTTTAAAAAAAAGAGATAGAAAAGAGGCACTAAACTATAGACTAGTGTCACTGACGTGTACAGTATGCAAAGTCATGGAGAAGATTATCAGGACTCCAGGTGAAGCACCTGGAACGGAACAAGAATATAAACGCCAACCAGCACGGATTTATGGAATGCAAATCCTGTGTCACAAACCTTCTGGAGTTTTATGATAAAGTAACAGAAAAAAGACATGAGAGAGAGGGGTGGGTTGATTGCATCTTATTGGACTGCAAGAAGGCCTTTGACACAGTTCCTCACAAGAGATTATTGCAGAAGCAAGAGGATCAGGCGCATATAAAAGGAAGGGCACTTCAATGGATAAGAGAATACCTGACAGGGAGGCAACAACGAGCCTTGGTACGTGATGAGGTATCACAGTGGGCACCTGTGACGAGCGGGGTCCCACAGGGGTCGGTCCTAGACCAGTGCTATTTTTGGTATATGTGAATGACATGATGGAAGGGTTAGATTCAGGAGTGTCCCTGTTTGCAGATGATGTGAAGTTAATGAGGAGAATTAAAGCAGATGAGGATAAGGCAGGCCTTCAAAGAGACCTCGACAGACTGGACACCTGATCCAGAAACAGACTTCTCGAATTTAACCCTGCCAAATGCAAAGTCGTGAAGATAGGGGAAGGGCAGAGAAGACCGCAGACGGAGTATAGGCTACGTGGCCAAAGATTGCAAACCTCGCTCAAGGAGAAAGATCTTGGAGTGAGTATAACACCAAGCACATCTCTGGAAGCACATATCAATCAGATAACTGTTGCAGCATATGGGCGCCTGGCAAACCTGAGAACAGCGTTCCGTTACCTTAGTAAGGAATCGTTCAAGACACTATACACCGTGCACGTCAGGCCCATACTGGAGTATGCAGCACCTGTTTGGAATCTACACTTGATCAAGCACGTCAAGGAATTAGAGAAAGTGCAAAGGTTTGTGACAAGGTTAGGAAGAAAGGTTAAGGGAAATCGGACTGACGACAATGGAGGACAGGAGGGTTAGGGGAAACATGATAACGACATACAAAATACTGCGTAGAATAGACAAGGTGGACAGAGACAGCATGTTCCAAAGAGGGGGCACAGAAACAAGGGGCCACAATTGGAAGTTGAAGACTCAGATGAGTCAAAGGGATGTTAGGAAGCATTTCTTCAGTCATAGAGTAGGCAGAAGTGGAATAGCCTAGCAAGGGAGGTAGTGGATGCAGGACCCATACATAACTTTAAGATGAGGTATGATAAAGCTCATGGAGCAGGGAGAGAGAGGACCTAGTAGTACTCTGTGAAGAGGCGTGGGCCAGGAGCTGAGTCGCGACCCCTGCAACCACAATTAGGAGAGTACAATTAGGTGAGTACAGTGGGCTTTATCAAGTCACTTGATAAAGTGACTTGATAAAGCTCACTGTGTGGGCGAAACGTTGTCAATAAAGGATCACATTATACTGCATATATGTTTATATTTCCATTGTGTCGGTATTTTATACCATTTATTTCCACGAAGGAAACGTGTTTGGAAAAGGAGTTGGTGAGGAGGACTATGTATCTCTTCTCGGCAGACTTCTCTGGGTGTGTTAAAGGTGATATATAGCCGGCGTCTGCATTTTCTAGTGAAGTGACGAAGATAGTGAAGTTTAGAAAATACTTGTTCAATAGAGAGCATTCTTCCTCAAGGAACTCATTGCTGCAGATTCTGAGTTGCACGCAGGAAAAAGCCTATAATTACACCACGTTTGGTTTTGGTGTCGTGGTGAGAGTTGAAGTGGAGAAGATCGTTTGGTTCGTAGGTTTTCAATAGATTATAAAACGAAGTTCTTGGTCAGCTTTCCAGAGAACATCAAGGAAAGGAAGAGTGTAATAAAGTTGGTAGAATAACCGACAATATGTAAAGTAAAAGGACACAAGTGCAACTAATGTGGCATTTTATTGTGGCAACGTTTCGCTCTCCAGGAGCTTTATCAAGCCATTATGATGGCTTGATAAAGCTCCTGGAGAGCGAAACGTTGCCACAATAAAATGTCACGAAAGGAAGAGTGTTGTCGATTTCTTCTTCTTCTAATGTGAACTGGATTGAGGGTTCGACCTGGTTGAGCTTGTATTTCCATTGTGTTGGAGAACTTGAACGTTGAAGCATCTGGGAGTTGACTTAGTAAATTATCTAGTGTGACTCTGTAAATGGTCCAAGTCGGACCGAAACGTCGTCGTAAGCTCTCCTCTCCTATGTGCTACGGGAGTAAATTCTTGCGTAGCGTTAGGTATGGGTGCTTTTGATAAGGACCTGCCTTGTATGGGCCAGTAGGCCTTCTGCAGTGTTCCTCCATTCCTATGTACTTATGTTCTTATGTCATCAACATAACGGAGCCAGGTGAGCGAAGAGGGAATGATAGAGGAAAATCGCTTGACTTCCAGATGTTGCATGTATAGGTTCGCTAGTACGGCACTAAGTGGGGAATCCATGGGTAGTCCAAAAGTCTGCTGAAAGAGGTGATTTTCGAAAGAGAAACATGTAAAGCCAGCACATAGTTTAACAAGGTCGATGAAATCGCTGGCAGGAGATCGATGGCTTGTTTTATAGGTACTCTGGTGAACAGGGATGTTACGTCAAGGCTAGACAGATTCTTGTTCCTGATAATGTTGCGAATGCGACTGAGAAGATCAACAGAGTGTTTAAGATGTGCTGAACTGATTGTGTCCAAGAGTTTAGAAAGGTATTTAAGGAGAATCCATTGGAGTGGGAGGGGAACACTGCCTATTTCCGAGGAGATGTGCCTCAGTGGAATTCCTGGCTTGTGAGTTTTTGGCCGTACATTCTTGCAGGTCTAGGATTGCTGGGAATGGTTTGCAAAAGCTTCTTCCCTTGCACTGAGTCCCTCAGTATGAGGCGAGTCCTGTGAAGAAATGTTTTGTCAATAAAGGATTATATTATACTGCAATTGTGTTTATTTTTCCATCGTGTCGGTATTTTATACCATTTACTTCCACGGTATATGATACAGTGAATGACTCCTTGCTGAGCTTCATGAATACTAGCCTTAGATTTACCAGATGAGCATTTGTTGCTGAGGTTATTCGGTTGAGTTGCGCCTCAACTAGGCTCACAGCTTTTGCCCCCTAATCTTGTTTCCGGTTGTCACTGCCCTTCCCCAATTTTCAACTATACATTTGTTGGGGTGAAATTCTAAAAGCCATTTGTTAGACCAATCATGCTACTTTCTCACATCCCTTTGTAGTAATTCTTGATCTGTCCATGCTTGTATTTTCCGTATTAACTTCACATCGTCTTCAAACAAGCTAACTACTGGCTCATTTGTTTTGTCATTTACGTGATTCAATTACACAATAAATACATTGCACAGGTACCAGTACTGACAATGTGGACCTCACTCTCGTCACCCTTGCACATAACAATTTTTCCCAGGCAATATTTATTGTTTCCATACTATTAAATATTGCTTTATCCACTGCACTGCATTCCTAGTTATTCCTACCAACTCTTCTAGCTATTATCCCAAACTCTTGTTCTGTATTGTGCCAAACACTTTCATACAGTACAAAAATATGTAGTCCACCTAATTTTGTCTGTCTGCCTGTCTGTCTGTCTGTCTGTCTGTCTGTCTGTCTCTCTTGTCATACTGGTATTACACTGTCATTGAACTCAAGCAGGTTAGTGAGGCATGATTTAAATCTCTAAAATCGCGCTGGCTATTGTTTATGAATCCGCTCCTCTCCAGATGCCTCACAACTCTTCTACTAATATCTCTAACCTTACTATGAATGTCAGTGACACTAGTCAGTAATTAAATACTACCTGCTTTAATCATTTCTTAAATATCTGGACTACATATGCAGTCTTCCTCATCTCCGGTATTTGCCAGGGCCAACTAATATGTTGAAAATTGTGGCTTGTGGTTCACAGTGCTTCTGCTGCTTAGTCCCATTGCCTTTGAGATATCCAGTTCTCCCAGAGTTTTTTTTTTCACCTCTTCTCCTGTTGTGTATATCATGTTCAATACTCGTTGATTTTCTGTTCTTTAATTCTCTGGAAATGTCCCTGTTCCTTCTGAGAATATCCCCTAATTTCGTTCGGTTAGCTCTTTGCAAATTTCCTGGTTATTTCTTGTAAGATCGTTCTTTCTTCAGTCTTATTCCCTGGGTCTTCACTGGTATCTTCTTTCTGATGTGACTGTTTTGCAGCCTTAGTTGAAATTTGGTTTTTCTACACTGTCTTTCTGAAACTGTCGATCAGCCTCTCTTATTGCCCATGCATATTCGTTTTTGGCTTTCTGTTCACTTCCATATTTTCATGCGTTCTGTGCTTTTTATATTTTTCCACTCTCATAATTTTCGTCTCTTTGTAACTCTGGGTGAAAAATGGGATTACTTTAGTCTTACTATTATTTTTGCTCCTAGGTATAAATTTTTCTCAGCTTCACGTCATTTTCTATCTTCATGTTCCATTATTTCATTTGGTGTCTAATTCTAGTCATCTTTCCCTGTACTTCATTTAAAAACTGCAGCATGACTATATAATTTCCTCTCTTGTTGTCACGGTCACTTGCAGAAAGTATACAAAACTCAGAGCTACACGGTAGTGAGCACAGAGGGGCCACTCGTCAGAGCAGGTGTAAAGACAGGATCCAACCTTGCTAATTTATTCCCTCCTCTCTCTCTAATTGTGTCAGTGACATATTTTCCATAACTACATCCAACGTTTCAGCCCTCCACATTTCCCATTCTCCATGTGGTTCCAAATTCTTCCATTCTGTTTCCTGCTTATTTTTCTTCTTCTAGACTCCTCATCTATCGTGTGTACAAACGCTCCGTTGTTGTTGTCTTATTCTCTTCTTGGTCTCCTGCTGCTTAATGGCTGATTGTGTATCACTGTTGTCACCACCTTGAGTCTCCCATTTGTGAATGTGGTTACTAATTAATCATCTGTCGCCTCTTTGCTTACTTTTGTTACGGCCTCAGAACGTCAACTGTTTCTGATTAGCACCTCTGTTTCAACTATCTTTCTCATAATGTGACATCCTACTGTTGAGGCTGTATTCATTATCAACTCTGTGAGCTTTGTGTTCATGTGTGTTATGAAGTCTGGGGATATCGATAACATTAGTTTTTTCATTCATCATCCATACTTGACATTCTGTTTCGAGTCCCTGGTCTCCTGGTCCTTGCACCTGTGTCAGATGAGTGGGTATGGATATAAGAAGAGATTGAAATTGGGAATAAAAGTGAGGGATGATTGTGAGAATGGTTCTTGCACTGGAAAGCGGGATGAGACCATAGATGCGAGAGAGGAAATACTGTGACAGTGGGTAATAGGGAGATATCGGAGTTGGTGGCTGACGTTAACTGTGGTTCTCAAAAGGGTTTCTGCATTGGATAAGACTAGGAATATGGGTGTAGGTGAGTGAGTATAGATGGTAAGGTGTGGTTTGCCTTGAGTTACTCCGAATTTGAAGGGGAAGAAAGGATGCTGGGACTTAAGTAGAGAGAACGGGCTCAGTTGAGCATGGTGTGCAGTACCCTTTGAGGCTAAGTCCCAGCTGAGCATGGAAAATCCAGGGAGGTTTAATGTCTAAGCCTGCCATTGCATTCTCTTATCCTTCCTGACTTTGTCAGTTTTTTATTTTCTTTTCTCAGCTCTTCCCTTTCCTTTTCTGTTCCGTCCCTATCTAGATTCAAAGAATGATATCTTTCCCATGATCTTAGCAGTAATGTTAGTTTCGAGACACTCTCTTTCGCTCATCCTGTTGCATATCTATCAAGCCTCGGACAATTTGCCATCTGGCACTCCTCAGTTTCACTATCTGTCTGTTCAGTGATAACAATGAAACTCTCTAGTGTCTGCCATCAATATCACGTCATTCATCCTCACCCCAGGAACCTCCTGTTTCATTTCCCTCCAGAGTTCATTGTCAGTTTCTTTGCTGCTCCTCATGTCATCTTCACATCCTGGTTGTTTGACAGTATTTCCGGTAAATTCCTTTTTCTCTATCTGTCCTACCTTCGGTCTGCATACTAACTGTAGTCTAGTTTGTTTCTGATTCTGCCCAGTACCTCCTTCCCCTTTACCTCCTCATGTTCAATCCATAACTTCATTATGTATTCTCCAGGCTATGTACTTTTTCATCATCAGCAATACATAAGAACACAAGAACATAAGAACGAAGGTACACTGCAGCAGGCCTACTGGCCCATGCGAGGCAGGTCCAAGTCTCCTACCGGCTTAAGCCAATGAACCCAACCTAGTCAGGTCAGGTCACATTGACTTAAGGGAGGAACACGGCAACCGACCTGGTAGCACAAGTTATCAGGTCCAACTCACACCCACCCACATCCACTCATGTATTTATCCATCCTATTTTTAAAGCTACACAACGTTTTAGCCTCTATAACTGTACTTGGGAGTTTGTTCCACTCATCCACAACTCTATTACCAAACCAGTACTTTCCTATATCCTTCCTGAATCTGAATTTTTCCAGCTTAAAACCATTGCTGCGAGTCCTGTCTAGGCTAGATATTTTCAGCACACTATTTACATCCCCTTTATTTATTCCTGTGTTCCATTTATACACCTCAATCATATCCCCCCTAATTCTACGTCATTCTAGAGAGTGCAGATTCAGGGCCCTTAGTCTATCCTCATAGGGAAGGTTTCTGATACATGGGATCAACTTTGTCATCCTCCTTTGTACATTTTCCAGAGCATTTATATCCATTCTGTAAGACGGTGACCAAAACTGTGCAGCATAATCTAAATGAGGCCTAACCAAGGATGTATAGAGTTGAAGAACAACCTGAGGACTCCTATTATTTATGCTTCTTGATATGAAGCCAAGGATTCTATTAGCTTTATTGCGAACATTTATGCACTGTTGTCTTGGTTTCAGATTACTGCTAACCAGAACTCCTAAATCTTTTTCGCAATCCGTAATATTAAGATCTACATTATTTAGTTTATATGTGGCATGGTTATTGTCCTGTCCAACATTTAGAACTTTGCATTTGTCTATATTAAACTGCTTCTGCCACTTCTCCGACCACTGCATCAGTCTATTCAAATCTTCCTGGAGTGCTCTAATGTCCTCGTTAGAATGAATTCGACGGCCTATTTTGGTGTCATCGGCAAACTTGCTGATGTCGCTCCTTATGCCCTCATCTATGTCGTTTATGTAGATTGTGAACAGCAGGGGGCCCAACATTGACCCCTGTGGAACACCGCTCGTGACGCTTCCCCACTCTGATTTCTCCCCATTTATCCAAACTCTCTGCTGCCTATTTGTCAACCATGCCTCTATCCTGGAAAAAATTTCTCCTCGTATTCCATGTGCCTTAATTTTCCTCAATAGTCTCTGATGTGGGACCCTGTCAAAAGCCTTACTGAAGTCCATATACACAATATCATATTCATTACCATGATCTACCTCCTCAAATACCTTAGTGAAAAAAGTTAATAAATTCGTAAGGCAGGAACGCCCCTTTGTAAAACCATGCTGAGATTCGTTGATTAAGTTATGCTTTTCAAGGTGGCTACGAACTGCCTCGGCAATTATTGATTTCATAAATTTTCCCACTATGGAGGTTAGGCTTATTGGTCTATAGTTCGAAGCTAAGGACCTGTCACCTGCTTTGAAAATTGGTATCACATTTGCCATTTTCCACTTATCTGGCACCATGCCAGTTTGTAGTGATATGTTGAAAAGATTAGCCAAAGGTTTGCTCCTCTTTACATTCCTTTAGAACCCTTGCGTACAGTTCATCAGGGCCTGGCGATTTGTTAGGTTTTAATTTATCTTTCTGTATATTTTCTTCTTCCAATACTTTTCTCATTTTTTCCAACATCTTAACATGAAAATAATTTTTTTTTCATTCTTACGCCATCAACATCAGTTTCTTCTCTTTTCTTCTCTAACTCCCCCGGTTTTTCAATAGCCTTCTTTTCTCCATTTCTTCTTTGCTTAAGTTTTGCTAGCCGGAGAAAAATCTTCCACAGTCTGCAGCTTGTGTTGGCGAGCAAGAGACTCAAGAGTGTAAGTGTGTGTGTGTGTGTGTGTGTGTGTGTGTGTGTGTGTGTGTGTTTGTTTGTTTGTTTGTGTGTGTGTGTGTGTGTGTATGTGTGTGTGTGTGTGTGTGTGTGTGTGTGTGTGTGTGTGTGTGTGTGTGTGTGTGTGTGTGTGTGTGTGTGTGTGTGTGTGTGTGTGTGTATGTGTGTGTATGTGTGTGTATGTGTGTGTGTGTGTTATTTTTGTGGTCGTAGGGACGAGTCTCATCTGACTTGTACTAAGTTTATTCTCCTCCTGGTTTCGTGACATCTATCATACTCATTCTTAAAACTGTGTGTGGATCCTGCCTCCACCGTATCAGTTTCCAGATCCTTGCACTCCCTGACCACTTCAAACTTTGAAGCTGTTCACAAGTGGGATCGTAAGTAAATGCTCGAAAAAAAAAATCCCGAATAATTCCTTAATAAAATTAACAAATTAGCAAACCACATACTTCCTCTCTGCTGGATTTACTGTACCTAGTTTGAATGTTTGAAGTCCTCTGTGAGAGGCATTGTCAGGCTATCACTCAGGAATTACTACGCTGATTGTACGATACACGAACGCTGGTAGTTTTAAGCCAATCAGACTAGGCATTCTCAAGTTCAAGCTCGGTAACCTTCAAATCTCCGAGGAAGAATGAAATCCGATGAATGCAACAGGTATCACCTTAAGGAGAATACCAAATAATAATCCTCCAGGGCTAGGTCTTCCCTCCTCTTCTCCTTAATTTCTTTTTCTCCCATTTAACTTTTAACTCTGCCTTCTTCTTCCATCATTTTTTTGTCTACCATTTTCCTTTTATCTACCATTTTCTATTTCTCTACAGCACATCTAAATTTTTGTTTTTGAACTCCCTTATCCTTCTACATCTAATTCTTTTTTCTATCTCTCCTCTCTCATTTTTCACTCCGCTCCGTTCATCAACTCTCCCTTGCCTTATCTTACCGTCCCTCTCTATCCCACTCTCCTTGATTATCTCCGTCCTCTTCCTCTATTTATCCCCGTCTCTTGTCCCCTTCTTTAACCCCCTTCTCCTCTCCCTCCTTCCCATTTTCATTCCCCTCCTGGTTTCACTCCCTCTACAACACCCTCCCTCACCATCTTCATCCCTCCTTTCTCCATCCAGCTTTCCCTTTCTCTCCCCCCATTCACCTCCCTCACCCTTCGCTTCCCCTCCCTTGTCTCTGTGTACCTCAATGATAACCAGCTTGGGACAAACACTTCATCAAAGGCTCTGTGTCTCACTGCTCTCGTGGGCTAACAACACAACTACGTAATTGGATCCCCGACAAACGAGGCTGTTAATGAAGGCAGATATGGGGGCAGGTCTAGAAGACGACATGTCTACGATTTTACTAGGTCGAAGCAACGTAATGGGCGTAACACGATATTGTTTATTCCTCTCTCTCTCTCTCATCTCTCTCTCGACAGAAACAACTGGATAGTTTAAAGTTCAGGCAAGTTCGCAATAATCAATTAAGTGAATTATTCCCAGTCCAGAACAAACGACTGGATTTATTCTCTTGAGTGAATCTGGTCTATGTGAGACCATTTGACATCAGTTTATGAATTTCGTCTATTCAGAAATATTATATTATAATCAAAGGGGAAACGCAAACCCCTGGGGATTATACAGCCCCTGGGGGGGATGTGGAAGCATTCAGGTTAATTCGGGAAACTGAGCAGATCCAATTCCCTAACAGAGCCCTCACAACATCAAGGAACCTTCCTTGAGGGGTGATTCAGAATATGATCTCCAAACATGTGAGGCTGGAGAGAAATCAACAAACAGTAACATCATCAAAAGTCGATTGAAAATCAACACAAATTTTGTGATCTAAAATCTTTTCATCATGGTTGCCAGCTACAGGATATATATCAGTAAAATAAATACAATTAACCAAAGAAATTCGAACAATGTGGCTGACAAAAAAGAACAGGAAATAATAGGATTGAACAATAAACGAACGAGGCGAGTTTTAATGAAATAGCAGGTAGATGAGATCATAGGCCCAAAAAATAAGGCATGTAAGAAATGTAAATTTACTGGAAACATTGATGAGTGTGGCTGTTACATTTGATTACAAAGAGAAAGTAAGGGAGACACACATACCCACACACACATACACACACACACACACACACACACACACACACACACACACACCTTGAGTATGCTCCATTTTCTTGGTTTGCCTGCCTCACATTTCATCTGCGACTGCTTGACAGAGGAGAGAACAGAGCAAGACGTTTCATCTCTCGCCAAGACCCATCCTGGATAGACCTGTCATTTCAGCAGAGCCTTGAACACAGGAGGGATGTGGGCGGCCTTACTGTTATGTACAGACCAATATTGTCAAAGTACCACACTTAACTCCACTTCGAGGACAGCGTGAAGCAAGCTTCTATACCACAAGATGCGCAGAAAGCAGCAACTTCACTCTGGCTGTACCCTTGTCCAGGACATCACTCCATCTGAGATCATATATACCCAGGATGACGCGAGTCTGGAACAATTTCGTACAGCATTATGATATCAACGAGATAAAGTCAGTTGATCAAATGAAAATGCTGGCCCACAGATGGTTCCAACTTCATCCTGTTCCCTACTTGTATGTCTCATAACAATAAAAATGTTTTCAAATGAGCTGATGTAGGTAACAGCTCATAGCTTGTCAATAAAGTTAGGAATCCTTAACCTAACCTTATCAAATCGTGTATATAAAAAAAAGGACAGAGAGAGAAAGAGATAGAGAGAGAGAGAGAGAGAGAGAGAGAGAGAGAGAGAGAGAGAGAGAGAGAGAGAGAGAGAGAGAGAGAGAGAGAGAGAGAGAGAGAGAGAAGAAAAAGAAGAAAAAGAAGAAGAAATGGTACCCGGTAATTTGAAAGACAAATTGTACTTACATCAAAGATTACTAAAAACAGGTCTTTAAATATGCAAAGCAAAGAGAAAAAAAAAAAAAAAAAAAGTAACGATAGGATAATAATCAACGCTCACAGAAGAATAACAAACAACTGAGATATTACATCAACATTCCTTTCCGTCTTTCCCGCTACAATTACAGCAGAACACAGAGCAATATTTCCAGATTTCAAATCTTGTATTTATATCATGACTCTAGTAAATTAAATATAAACGAAATTAACAACATTAGCAATAAAAAAAACTCAGCATATTAACTGTTCGAATAATGAAGAAAAAATGTTAAATTCAAATGTTAAATTCAAATGGCTTACCTTCTATGGGTAATATTTAACAAGTCATGGTGAGGAAGGGAGGTGCCTAACAGTATTGGAAAAGGGATCACTTTTCTGTGCTCAACTATCGTCCAATAAGTTTAACATATATTTAAGGTAAATAAATGACTTTTATTAGGAGAAAACATCGATAATCTTCTGCAAGATAATAACTTAATAACCAAAAATCGACATGGATTTCGCAACAAAATATCATAACTGACTAATTTACTGGATATTTTAGTGACAAAAAAAGTGATACGGAAAGTACTAAAAGAATCAGCACATAGAGATAGCCTTCGACAATCACCATATCGATAATTGCTGCTCACAATGTCTCTTATAGAATATAGTCTTCATATCTGAATTAATAATTGGTTCAGCAAGAAGGAGTGAGCGGTATTTAACGGAGAGATCTCTGAGGAGCTAGATGTAAACAGCAGAGTTCCTCAGGAAACAGTTCTTGGGCAGGTCCTCACATTTTACATAAAGGTTCTTGACATAGGACTAATATTTAAAACGACAAAATTCACGAAAGGCGAAAATTTGAAGATAAATGCAATATCCAAA
Organism: Cherax quadricarinatus; assembly: GCF_026875155.1. NCBI lineage: Eukaryota > Metazoa > Arthropoda > Malacostraca > Decapoda > Parastacidae > Cherax > Cherax quadricarinatus. The sequence continues at coordinate 24,017,917 of NC_069446.1, read as the reverse complement.
GTTTTTTTTTTTTTTAATATTCAGAGGAATCTGGATTAGATGGCGCTGTGGGAGGAAACCTGGTTAGTAAATATCAATCTCAAAAATGAATATAAATGTTTGACAAAAAATTAACTGAAACAGGCAAGACGAGGACCCTGGTATAATCATCAGCAAAGACTCAAAGCTGCTGAAATATACCTAACTGCAAGCAGCTACACTAGTATCATACTAGTATCATACTAGGCTTCAGAGATAGAAATTACGTGGACAAGATTCCGAAAAGAAAACTGGTTCCTTAAAATTCGCATGTTAAACGGATTTCGAATATATTACCTCCCCCAGCACACACACGTCAGGCACCTATAACAGGAATGGCACTGCAATGAATCAAAGAATACCTGACAGGGAGGCAACAACGAGTCGTGGTACGAGATGAGGTATCACAGTGGGCGCCTGTGACGAGCGAGGTTCCCCAGGAGTCAGTCCTAAGGCTAGTGCTATTTTTGGTATATGTGAATGACATGATGGGAGGGATAGACTCAGAAGTGTCACTGTTTGCAGATGATGTGAAGTTAATGAGGAGAATTAAATCAGATGAAGATCAGGCAGGACTACAAAGTGACCTAGACAGGCTGGAAACGTGGTTCGGTAACTGGCTACTCGAATTTAAA
>NC_069446.1:23994764-24012264 GCF_026875155.1 Cherax quadricarinatus | reverse complement strand
CACACACCCCCCACACATACAAAAAACCCCCCCCCCACACACCACACACACACACACACACACACACCCCACACACACCCCACACACCCACCCACACACACACCCCACAAAACCCACACACACCCCAAACCACACCAACCCCCCACACCCCACCCCCACCCCCCCCCCCCACACAACCACACACCCCACCCCCAAAACCACACACACCCCCTAAAAACCACCACACACACACCCACCCCACACCCCCCCCCCACGAAACAAAACCACACCCCACACCAAAAAATCCCACACCAACACCCACACCCCACACACAAAAACCACACAAAACACACACACCCCCACAAAAACCCACACACCCCCACACACACCACCCCCACAACACCAAAACCACCACACACCCCACACCACACCAACACAACACACACACAAACCCACACACACACAAACACACACACACACACACACCACCCCCCAAAACCCACACACACAAAACCACAACACACACACACACACACCACACACACCCACACAAACCCCCCACACCCCCAACACAAAACCACACACACAGAAACAAACACTCCCCAACGTACTCATAAAAAAACCGGCCCTTAGGGTCTAATGACATGTGCCTAGGAAAAAATTTGGAAAATAAAAACCAAAACACACCTCAAAACGCTTTTCCGGGACATTTTTAATAAGGAATCTTTTCCAGGACCCGTTACCGTGTACGTTGGGCCCATATTGGATTTTGGGCGGCCCCTTTTTTGGGGAAACCCCCAAAAACCTAGCCAAGCACTAAAAGAAATTTAAGAAAAGGGGGCAAAGGTTTGCAAAAAAGGACTAGTCCCAAATTTAAAAGGGGTATGCCCCTACGGGGAAAAGGGGGTTTAAAGGGGAAAAATAAACCCGGGAGGAACTGGGGGGCAGGAGGATGGGGGGGACATGATAACGACATACAAAATTGAGAGGAATTGCCCAAGGGTTTGGAAAAAGACGGGAAATTTTCCAGAGATTGGACACAGTAACAAGGGGCCCACATTTTGGAAAGTTAAAGGGGACACAGATGAACCCACAGGGATGTTGGGAATTTATTTTTTTCCACCCACAAGTACCCAGAAAAGTGGAAATTTTTGGGAAACGATTTTAGTGGAGGCGGGGATCCATACATAGTTTAAAGCGGGAGGAAAGATAAAGCTCAGGGTTTTCGGGGAGATTTGGCCCTAGTAGCGATCATGAGGGGGCGGGGCCGGGGCTCGGACTCGCCCCCCACAACCTCAATAGGTAAAAGTACACAGGGCCCCACACACAAACACACACACAAAACACACAAAACACACACCACACAAAAGGGACACACCCCACGCGCGCACAAAACCCCAAAAACCCCGCACACACACACACCCCCACACACCACACACCCCCAACAACACCCCAAACACACAACACAATGCAAACAAACAAGAGTTTAAAGTGAAAAACCTGGAGGACCAACGGGGATAACCGGGAAGGCACTGCAATAGATTAGGGGAATACCCCCCCGAAGACAACACCATTCATGGTACGTGGCGAGGGGGTCGGGAGGGGGGCGCCTGGGGCCGAGGGGGGTCCCAAACGGGGGATCACCCCCTGGGAAACCGTGTTTTTTCGGTTAATGTGGACGACGTGAGGGAAAGGGAAATTTTGGAACTCCAAAGGGTGCCCCCTTTTTGGGCCAGATGATGTAAAGTTGATTGAAAAAATCCAATGGGGAAGAGGATTGGGGGAATACCGGGAAAGGGGGGTTTGGGGGGCCCAAAGGCCCCCGCGGTCGGGACCTGGTGATAAAGGGCCTCATAGGGGGGAATCGGGGGCCTGAAAACCGGGCTTTTTACTGTAGGCCGCACTAAACCAAATTTAAGAACAAAAACCCGGCGGTTTCAGGTACGATTTTTAGGTGCTTTTTTGTCCCCTTCTTGAAGACACCAAAAGGTGTCTATTGGTAACCCCCCTAATGCATGCTGGAAGGTAGTTAAAACAATCTTGGGCCCCCTGCCCTCTCCCTGTGTTGTCTTTTATCGGGGGGTTAATGGCACCTTTTTTTTTGGGGGTATGTTGCATCGTCGGGCCGAGTAAATTTGCTTTCAGGGGGATGTTTTTCCTGTGCTTTTTTGGGTTTAATCCCTCTGGGTTTTTCCCAAGTGAATATAACCCTGTATTTTTCCCAAATTTGCTTTCTAGGAAGAAAAAGATTGAAAAAACTTCAAGCGCCCCCCAAATTTTTTTTAAAGGGTTTTATCGAAGTTAGTGTCCTAAAGGGTTTTCCCCTCTACTTTTTTTTGGTTTTTCAGCAATTTTTTATCGGGCCCCCTGAAAGGTTGCTTTTTAAAAGTGTAAAAAATTTCCCCAGCCTAGAAGAACAAGGGGCCCTGAAGAGTTTCCATCAGGGGTTTGGGTTTCCCCCTTTTTTTTGGGAAGGTTCCCATTGCCCCTTCCTTTTCATTTTTCTAGCAATGCAATTGTACACTGATATGGTCTTTGAAGGGGGGGTCCTCTGACAAAAAGGGAAAGAACATAAGAACAAAAGAAAGAAGGAAACTACAAAGGCCTCTGACCCTTTGCGAAAGCAGGTCCATGTGCCCCCCCCCGGGTTTAAATTCCCCAATGACCCCCCCCCTCCGGTTAACCCCAAGGGCCCAAAACCCCAGTCAAAATCCCCCTTCCACTAAAGGGAAGGGAACACGGCGCCGACCCGGGCAGCACAACAGGCGGCCCAAAACCAAAACCCACCCACGAACTCATGTTTTATTAACCTATTTTAAAACTAAAAAAAGGGTTTTTTAGCCTAAATTAACTGAAATCGGGAGTTTTTTCCACTCTTTCCACAACTCTATTACCAAACCCCGTGGCTTTCCCTAAAATCCTTTCGAATCTAAATTTTTTCCCAAAATTGAAAAAAATTCTGGGTCCTTTTTGGGCCCCGGGAAAATTTTTTCAGCACGCTTAGCAGTGGCTGGTCAGTGCTTGCGGGGCAGCAGTTTTTAAAAACAAGGGGGGCCTGAGTGAGGGTCGCAGGGGCGGGTCAGTGCTGCAGGCGGGCAGTGCTGAAAACAAGTAAAGGGCCGGGTGGGGGTCTGCGGGGGCGGTCATCTGCAGGCAGCAGTGCTGCACAAGTAAAGGGCCTGAGTGGGGTCGAAAGTGGTTTGGTCAGGGGCTGCGGGGCAGCAGTTTGACACAAAGTGAAGCCTGAGTGAGGGTCGGGCAGTGGGGGGGTCATGCGGCGGGCAGCGTGCTGCACAAGTGAAGCCTGAGGGGAGGGTAAAGCAGTGGCGGGTTTTTTTTTTGCGCAGGCAGCGGGTGCTGCCCCAAAAATAAAAGGCCGGGGTTGAGGGGTCAGCAGGGCGGGTCAGGTTGCAGGCGCATGCTGACCAAGTAAAGCCTGAGTAAAGGTTTTGCAGGGCTGGCCCAGTGCTCCCGGGGGAAAGCGGGGGCTGTTTCCAAGGGAAAGCCTGAGTGGGGGAAACAGCGGTGGTGCCCAGTGTTTGCAGGCACCGGGTTGCTGACACAATGAAAGCCTGAGTGAGGTTTTAGCGTGGTTTGGCCAGTGCTGCAGGCAGAAGTGCTGAAAAAGGGTAAAGGGCCCTGAGTGAGGCTTAGCAGTGGTGGTCAGCTCCGGGGCGGGGCAGCAGGGGCGGGGACACAAAGTGAAGGGCTGTGGGGTCAGCAGTCCCCGGCCCCAGGCTGAAAGGAACCCAGTTTTTGGACACAAGTGAACCCTAAATTGAGGGCGCATTTGGCGGGGAGTGCTGTCGGCAGCTTGCTGAAAACAATTTAAACCTGGGGTGAGGGTCAGCAGTGGTTTGGTCAGTGCTGCAGGCGGGCAGGGGTTAAAACACAAGTAAAGCCGGGTTGGGGGCCAGCAGTGGCGGGTCATTTGCTGCAGGCAAACATGTTGACACAATTTGAAGCCTAGTGGGGTCACCCATTTGGATGGTCAGTCGGGCGGCCCCCAATGTTGCCCAAAAAATTTAAGCCTTTGTTTAGGGTCGGCTGGTTGGCTTTTTCAGTGCTGCGGGCCCAGCAGTTTTGGGACAAAAGGGTGAAAAACAAATAACATTTATTAAAAACCAGGTCAAGGTTGTGACCTCTAATCAAAAAAAGTGAAAATTTTTCCTTGGAAGTGTGGCTGAAAGGGGTAGTGCAAAGGTCTTTAAAAGAGTGATTTAAACCCAAAAATAATCAAAAGTCCCCCAAAAGGGTTCGGGGTTTTGCCAAAGGTAGCATGAATACGTTTTGTATGGAAAGGGCCGAGGTTATAACCGAAATTTAACTAAGGAAAAAATTTGTGAAAAAACGGCAGGATGGGGTTTGGATTAGTGAAAAAAAGTGGGAATGTTATAAAGAAGGGGAAAAAAACGATAAGTGATATATATAACCATCATTCAACATTAAAAAAAAAGGATTTCAAAAACCCCTTTGGAAAACTAAAAACACAAGATACTTTTCTTTTGGGGGGGAGAAAATAGGGGCTGATGTTTTTGGGTAGTGTCTCCCCCACCCCTGGATGAAAGGGAAATCTTTTCACTCCCAAACCTTTGATTTCCAAATGGATAAGTAGGGGCACCCCCAAACAGAAAAATTTTTTAAAGATTTACCCAAAATTTAAATTATCGGGTTTAAATTTTTTCCGGTTAAACATGGGACAGTGATGATTTGAATCTATGGGTGTCTCCCAAAAGTTTTTCTTGCAGAAGAAAAAAAAATTAAAAAAAAAAGGCCCCAAAATTTCCGTGACGGGAACAAATTACAAAAATTTTTAAACCCGCACAAAAAAGACAGGGGGCTTAGGGGACGACGTTTCGGCCGCTTGGCCCCCTTGCCCAAAGTCAAAAACTGGGGACTTTTGTAAATGGGCCCCAAGTCCGGACCAAAAGGGTCGTCGAAAGGGCTTCTGTCTTTTTATGGGGGGTTAAATTTGGGGTTTAGCAAATAATATAAAAATTAATTATTATTTTAAAGGAAAAAGTGAGAGAAAGGTTAAAAAGCAAGGGAAACAAGAGTGGAAAAGAGGCAAAATTTAAATTTTTCTAATCCCAAGGGAGAAGAAAGAAGATAACGGGCAGAAAGAAAAGAAGTGGGAATTATGAGCTTGTAGTTCCCTGGGGGAAAAAAGAGGCAGGGGCCTGGTAAAGGGAAAACGGAAACCCTTTGAGCAAGATATGAAGATGGGGGTTTTAAAAAAAACCAAAGAGAGGGAAAAAAGAAATTTCCAGTGAACAGTAATGGGACTGAAGGGAAAAATCAAAGAAGTCCCTTGTAGAAGTGATATTAAAAGGGGAACCAGACTGCCCCAAAACATATAGAAAAATAACATAGGAGATGCTTAAAAACTTTTCCAGAGTTTTGGAGAAGGAAAAAAAAAAAAGAAGGAAAAGAGAAGTTTAATAATTTTCTTGGGCTTTAGGGGCTGGGAAGGGCCCAAACCCATGAAAGGAAAAAAAGACCTTTTTTAAAATCTCTTCAACTCTTCCCCCCCACCCCATTTCCAACCAAACATATTTTCAGAAAACAAAAACCCTTTTTTTCCCCAGCAAAAACCCCAAACCCCCTTTCCCCGCAATTAAAATTTCCATCCCCGGAAATTTTAAAAAAAATCCCACCCTTTTCCCCCCCAAAACCCCAACCCACCAACCCCCCACCTCCCAAATTAAATTCCCCAAAAACCAAAAATGATAAACCCAAACCCCGATGGAAAAAAATAAATAAACTTCCAAACCCCCTTTTAAAAATTCCCCCCACAACAATGCCCCCCTTTCCCCCCCAACCCAAAACCAGGGCAGGGGAACATATTTTCCCACCCCTCTCCCAAAATTAATAAAAAAATCTAAATGTGTACCCCCCAATTTCCCAAACACATCCCCCCCCCCCCCTTCCCTTAAAAACCCCCCCCAAAAATTTTCCAACAATTTCTCTACAAATTTACCCCCCTATTTTAAAACAAAACAAACAGCAAAAAACCCCCCCTACCCAAAAACCTAACCACCCCCCCTTTTTAAAACCCCCTAAAATACCCAAAAAATTATTCAAAAAATTAAACCCAAAAAATGATTTAAATACAACCCCTTGGGGGTGGAAAACCTTTTTAAAAACCTTTCCCCCGGGGTTGAGAAAGGAAAAAGAATGTAAGACGAGGAAAACAGGGAAAGATTTGGGAAAGCCTCTTTTCGGCCCGTATGGAAATTTTTTTTACCCCCAGAACCACACAAGAGACTGGGTTTCTAAAGTGGGACAGGCCCGGGTAAAACACTGTAATTAAATTGGAAAACCTTAAAAGGAGGGAAACTACGTGTACTGGACGTGATAGGGATCAAACGGGGAATATTTCGATGAGGGTTTTTTCAAATGTCAATCCTGTGTCTGCTACGTTTCTGGTTTCAAAAATGATAAGTTTGGGAAAGGGAAAAAGATTTGGGGGGCCCCTGTTCCTGATGATTTTTAAACCCAATGAGTATATTTTCAAGCGGGCTAGGATCAGATAAAATTTAAAAAAGGGATCTGGACAGGGGTGTAAGCCCGGGTTTCCCACAAAAAAATTTGGACTGGAGTTTAACCCCATTAAAATTTAAAGTCCCTTGGGGACTTTGGGAAAGGGAAAAAAAGAGGACCACAGATAGGTTTCAAGCTAAGGGGGGCAAAGGCTGCATAAACCCAACTGAAAGAAAAGGGTTTGGGTGGCATTATACCACCACATCCCCGAGGGGACACATAACCAAATAAAAGCTGCAGCACATTTTTCACCTGGCAAACCTAAGAATAATGTTTTTGACATCTAAAAAAGGGTCATTTTCGTGTAAAGTCAAACTTATATTGGGAAAAGCCCGAACCCTCTAGAATCCAAAACAGGTTAACACATCAAAATTTTGAGAAAAAACAAAGGTTTGCCAAAAAGGGCTAATCCCCGGGGCTACGGGGGGAAACCAATGAGGAGAGGCCCAAGAGAAATCGGGCCCATAATTTCTGGAGGACAGGAGGGATAAAGGGGGGATAAATAGACAAAGAAAATACTGAGAGGAAGGAAAAGTACACATCATCAAAGGGAAACCCAAATTTGAAACTTAAGGGCTCTGAGAAATCACAAGGATATTAGGAAGTATTTTTTTGAAAAAGTTTCAAGGGAATGAAATAATCTGGAAAGTTGGGGTAATGGAGGCAGGATTTCCCTACATAGCTTTTTAAAAGTGGTACAATAAAGCTCAGGAAAGGAAAGGGGGTCGGCCCCTTTGTTTGGACCAATGAAGAGGCCAAAGGGGGGGAGTATGACTCGACCCCTGCAACCCCAATTAGCTGAGTAAAATTAGGTGAGTAAAACCCCACACAACCCCACACACACCCCCCACCCCCAAAAAACCACACATATTCACACCCCCATCCTCCCCCCCCTTTCCTTCCCCACCCCCAACTTCCTTTTCCCCCTCAACCCACTCCCAATTTCCCTTTCCCCCCCATTTCTTTCCCCCTTCTCCTTGCCCCTTTTCCCCCCAAAACCCTTTTTTTCCCTCTTCTGCTGTCCCTCCCCACCCACTTTTTCCTTTCGCCCCCCCCCGCCCCCCTCCCCTCTCCCTCCCTTAACAAACATGTCCCTCCCAATTGCATCTTAGGATTAGCATTTCCCTTTTGGTGAAAGAAAAATGGGGCACCGAAAAACCCGGAGGAGGGGAAAAGAGGGACCGGTTTTGAAATGTGAGGGTGGGCCTGGGTGGGGAAAACTGGGAGGCCAAGGGTTCAGGGGGAAATTAAGGGGTGGAGGGGGAAAACTGGGAGAGATTGGGAAGAAAAATTGGAAAGAGAAAAAGCCGGAAAGGGAGGGACCTAAAGGGAGTTAAAAAATCCCCCAGCCGCAGAAGTTAAAAATACAGGTTAATAGAAGAAACCCAAAAAGTCCTGAAACACACCCCAAAGAAAAAAACGGACAGTACAACCCCCAAAACCAAAAGAACTGCTGCATCAGTACGATGAGGGGAAAAAAATAGGGGAAAAAAGGATCTATACAGAAAAAAGTGACCTTTTCAGATTTCAAGTGAGGCCCGGGAAAAAAACAAAAGGGGAAAACAGGAAAAAATTGGGGCCAAAAACAATAAAAGGGCCCCAAGTATATGCAGAAACCCCTAAAAGATAACTGCCTTTTCCCGGAAAAGAAAAGCACAGGGACCCCTGGGTAGGGAAGGGGGCAGTAGGAAAAAATACGTCGTGGGGAGGAAACCCAAATTATCAGAGGAATGATAGGGGGAAATACAGTGGGGGACCCAAAGAGGAGGGCAGTTTTTGTTTTGCCCAAGAAGTAGAAAAGGGGAAAATTACGAAACAAGGAAAAAGGGAGAAAAAAAAAACGATTCAAATTTTTGAAAGCAATAGGAAAGGACAAAGACCCCCTTTACAAATTTTCGGGGGTTTTGGGGACTTTCAAGAGGGGGTAAAAAAGGGCCCCGCAAAATGAATTTTTCAAGGCACGAGTCAGGGTCTAAACCCCGATCCTGCGGAGAAAAAGTGCCTAAGGGACAAACCGGGTACTTTGGTTTTTGCAAACCCCGACCCCAGACAGAACCAGGGAAAAATGGTGAATTGAAAGAGAAGGGGCCCCAAAGTTGCAAGGAGGAATGGGAAAGGGAAGGAAGGAAAGGGGGCAGGGGAAAACCCCAAATAGGGGGGAAGAAAAAAACACAGCCCCCTTTCCGTAGCACCCCCAGAAGGAAAACCCCAAACCCTGGGAATCCCAAAAAATCAAAAAAAACCACAAAAACCCCCTCACGGTACCCCCTGTCCCAATCCCCCAGCCCAAACCCCCCCCCTGAGAAAACCCAACCCGTAACCCACACTTGTTTCCCTCTCCTCTCATTTCCCCCTCAAACCCCAACCCCCACCCCACAAATTTTCCCACAGCAACCCCCACACTGCACTCTCTATCCCTACCCCCCCCCCAAAAACCCCCCATTTTAACCCCCCATACCCTCCCCCCTCACCCCAACCCCCACCCCCCCCTGGGAAAACCCCCCAAACCCCCCACCCTAGACCCAACCCCGACCCGCAAAAATCCCCAAAAGGGCCCCCACCAGGGGGACCTGCTCCCCCCCCAAACCCCCCATTACCCCTGGACCCCAGTTATTTTTTCAAAAAAAAAGGGGGAAATTTAAATTTTGGTACATTAATGGTTTTGAATAATGAAAAATGTGAGGGTGGCATTAAAAAAATCAAGGGGATGTCCCCAAAATCTTAAAAAGTACAAAACCAAAAAATCCCTGGACAATAAACAGATACAATCTTCCCCCCCAGATACAGATCCTGAGGAAGGACAGAAGGGGGCAGAGGGGGAAGGGGTTGTACTGCTCATTTAAAAAAATTTTGGGGGGTATAAGAAATGGAGGGAATGGACAAAATCGAGAAAGGGATTACATATTGGTACAGTTTAGTCAGGGGGAAAATAAAGGGAGTCCCCTTGCAGTGATGTAAAACCCACCACAAAAACTGCAGGAGGGCCAAAATAGTAATATGATGAGTGGGAGGGAAAAGCAAAGGTGGAACAGAAGCTGGTGGGAAGAGAGCTCACTCGGTAGAGCACAGTAACGGTTATGGACGACTTCAACCCCAGGGGGAAAAAAAGGGGAAAACCCCTTTAACCATAAGGGGGGCCCCAAAAAATGGGGACCAAATGATGGAAATTTTTTGGGACTGGGAAAAAAAATGCACCCCAAAATGTTTAGGGACACTACCAGAGACAGAGGGGGGATGAAACCCCGCAAAAATTGGGCCCTTTTTTTTACCCCGGGCCCGAGTACTCAAACATTTAGGACAAAAATATAAAAGGCCCCTTGGGGCTAGGGGCCAAAGGGTTTGAGCTTTGAAAACATCATAACTACAAGTGGAAAGGGAAAAAAGGGGTTTGGAAAGGGAAAAAACCCAAAATTTAAAAGGGGGGGCAACAGAGAAGGTTCGTGGGAAAAGAACTGGTAAGAAAGTCAGTAAAAAGAATATGGGAAAACGTAACAACAAAAAAACAAAGGGGGCAGAGGAAGGTTTTTTCCCAAAGGGGAACAGAAATAATGGGAAACAAAAACAAGCCCCTTTGGGTTTTCCCCAAGGTGTAGGGAGGGAAAAAATAAGTGCGCTAAAAGAATGGAAAAATACGAAGGGAAAGGACCGAGGGAAAAAAAAGAATTTGCGAAAAAGCCAAAAAAAGGTTTAAGCACAGATAAGGGGGAGCCCCAGCGGCAATTGGAAAAAGATAAAGCAAACGAAAATCAATCTGACCTGAATGCTTTCTGTTTAGAAAGGTTTACCAAACTAATTTAAAAGTTTAAATATTTGGGAAAACTTTGCTTTAAAAGACAGCTCATCACCTGAAGCCCCCCCCTGCAATGAAGTCTTGATAAGCTATCAGAAGTCACTTCACAACGGGGGTGTAAAGTTATATATGGTTAAAGTATGATGAAAAAAAACCCCTTGGGGGTGTTTTGTCAGCATTTTTCATTTGGGTGATGGCTGACTTAGTTTCTTTTGTGGGCTCAAAATCCGTAAACCTTTACTGCCGACTATAGGGTTTATTACAAACCTTGGGAACTCAAGAACCCCCCCCTTTTCAGGGCCCCCCTTTTACAAGAAATTTTTAACCCACCCCTTTCTCTTGAGCCCTGAGCCCTTTGGGGTTCTTTAAAAACCTTCCCCAGTAAAACGGTGACTTGGGTAGAAGCTGAATGTCCCTTGGGATGTTCCCCGTCTTCCATAGTCTAGGGAAAATGTACAAGGACACTATTTCTAAAAAGATTTTTCTTTTTTGTTTTCCCAAACTTATCACCCGAAGAACGTCCCCAATTCTCGTAAGGTTTTAAATTTTATTTTGTGAGACACTTTGTTCACACTAACGCACCAAAACAGTTGGGGGGTTTTTTGTTTTGGGTTTTCCGACGTCAGGGGTGACTCTCAGTTGAGTCAAAAGTAAACTGAGGGCCCCAGCCTCCCACACCGTCACTGCCCCCAAACCACAAAAGGGGGAAACTGACCTAGACTTTTGCTTCCTTGCTACTTCCCCCCCATTAAGCAAAGCAGAATGTTTGATTCTTGCATGACAAAATGCCCCCCACTATCTTTTTACCATGGGAAATAAAGTGGGAGCAGGATTTTTTCCTTTTTTGTCCTTTAAGGCAAAAAGAAGGACTGTCTTTTTATTAACTTCACTTTGCAAACACTTGGGGTCTTTAAAGGGGCGGCGGGTCGCTTTGGGCCACGTCGCATTTCTCCCTACTGGGATCTGGGATAATTACTTTCTGTAGCAGTAAACAAGATGCTTGCCCCCTTTTGAAAAGGGTTTGGGGGCCCCCGGGCTGAAAGGGGGTGAAAGGGGGGAAGGGGGGTGATACCCCCCTCCTGGAGAAAAACCCCATCAAGAGGGGAAGGGCAACCCGCAAGGACCAGGGAATCAGGCGACGAAAGAAGGTGGGGTTTTCCCTTTAAAAAGAAATGACCAAAAGTATGTGAAGGGGGCTTAACATGAATTAGGGAAATTTTTTACGGTGGAGGGGAAGGGACAATGGGAAGACAAAAAAGGGGGGGTACAAACCAAATGGAAATTTCCAAAAAAGGGGGGTTAAATACCACAACCAGGCGGGGGGTTGGGAAAAAGCTCCTAAGTGCCCCTTTATGCCCCCAAAAAGGGGGTGGGACCCAGACATCTCTTTATGGGTCTTTAGAGAGCGAGCAGGAAAACACTGTTGTGCAAAAAAAAACCACAATCTTCAAAAACATCCCCCTTTAAACTGGGCAACTACCTAAAGGGATGGAAGACGAAAAGTGCCCCCCTCTTTAGAAAGGGAGGGGAAAAGAAACACTTTAAATTATAGACCCGTATCATGACGTTTTATAGTTATACAAAGTCCAGGGGGAAAATTATAGGAGGAAAAAAAAGTGAGCACCCTTTTACGGAACCAAAATTTTAAAAAGACAACCAGCAAGATTAATGGGAAAAAAATCCTGTGTCACAAACCCCACTAGAGTTTTTTGCCCAAGGTAGAAAATGAAATAATAATTGAGAGGGGAGGGGGGGTTGATTGCCAAATTTTTTTGGGCTGGGAAGAAGGCCCTTGGGACATTCGGCTCAAAGATTATTTCAGAAACTAGAAGATCAGGCCCTTTTAAAAGGAAGGGCATTTTCAATGGGGCAGAGTATACCAAAGGGGGGCAACACGAGTCTTTGGGGCGTGATGAGGGTTTACAAATGGGCGCCCCATGACGACGGGGTCCCCAAAGGGATCAGTTCTGAGACCAGTGCTATTCTTGGGATATGTAATAACCAAGGGAAAAGGGAAAGGGATTAACTCAGAAAAGGGCCCCCCTTTCAGATGATGTGAAGTTAATTAAGGAGAATTAAATCAAATGTGGAAACAAAAAAGGTCTACAAAGTTACCTTTGGGCAGACTGGATGGGGGGGCCACAACTGGCTCCCAGAATTTTAAAAACCCCCACCAAATTCAAATGAAGATCGGGGGAAGGGAAAAAAAGGGAAACAGGGCAGAGTAAAGGCCCAGGTGGCCCAAAGACTGCAAACCTCACTCAAAAGAAAAATCTAGGGGTGAGGTTTAAACTGAGCATGTCGCCCGAAGGGACATGAAAAACCCGATAAACCCGCTGCGGAATTGGGCTCCTGGCAAATTGAGAAAGGTTTTTCCCCCTATCTCAGTAAGGAATGTTCAAAGACTCTATATTTCGTTTTACGTCAAAGGGCCCCTACTGGGGTAGCAGCACCATTTTGGGAAACCCCACCTGTTCCCAAACACGGGCAAGAAATTTTGAGAAATTGGGAAAAAGGTTTTCCCCGCGAGTCTGATTCCACACTACTGGGGAAAGTCCTTGGAAGGGAAAAGGGAAAGGGAAAATTTTTTTCTGACAAAACTGAGAGACAGGAGGGGGCAGTGAGACATGAAAAAATGAAATACAAAATAAAAGCGTGGGAAAAGAAAAAGTGGGGGAGAGACCAAAGGGGTTCCAGAGAGAGGACAAAAGAAGTGAAGATTTCAAAGGGGAGTCAATGGGGGTGTTAGAATATTTCTTTTTTCCGTCCAGAGTTGTTTGGGAAATGGGAAAAGTTTGGGTAAACGATGAATGAGACAGGGAACCCTAAAATAGTTTTTAAGCGAGGTAAAGAAGAGCTCATGGAGCAGGGAGAGGAGGGGGACCCCGTTGCGGTCAGGAAAAGGGGGGGGCTCAGGAAATTGAGTCTTTGGGGCCCCTGCAGCCCACAACTTAAAGGGGGGGAGGTGATCCCACAGCACAAATTGCTTACAAAGGGAGAAGTGAAAAAACTATTTAGCGAGCCCAGAACCCGAATGGGAGTTGGGGCCAGATAGTACATCTTGTCAGTTTGTGAGTGATTGTTAAAAGAGCAAAAGCCCGAAATGTTAAGGACAGCAGATATATTCTTTTAAATTTAAGAAACAAAACCAAAGAGAAGTATTAAAATGCAAGTTTACTTTTAAACCAAAAATGCAGGAAAATGTAAAGGTATAGTGAAAATAATAAGAGATGAAGAGCAATTCACACAAAAAAAAAAATCTTTAGAAAAGGTGAAATATCTTCTCAATCCTATATTTCTTTGACAAAAGTTTAAAAGAGGGGGGGTGGGGGACTTGTACATATTTTTACTGTAAGAAGGTATTTCATTTTAGTATTTTCACAAGGTGAAGGTATAAAAGCTAGAAGAAAACGGCAGGAAAACAGAAGAATGAAGGAAAAAACATTTGATACCAGGAGGCATCAGTATGGTCAAGTGTGATAGCTGGGCTTCACAAGAGTCAGTTCTGGGACCTGTTCTATTCTTGAATACATGAAATAACTGGCTGAAGAAATATACACAGACCTGTCTTCTTTGACATGGAACTAATGCGGAGAATACAAATGTGAAAGGATGAAGGCTCCAGACCTGAGAAGCTACATAATTGGACGGAGAGGTAGATATTAAAATTTAACTGCAGCAGACGTTAAATTGTGAAAATCGTGATAGGCAAAGAACGTCGAAAAATTAGTAACGGTTCTGGAACCAAAGGCTGCAAACCTCATTCAAAGAGACCTCATGGGTGAGTATATCCTCAGGCGTATTGCATTAGGCGCACATTATCCAATTTAAGGGCAAGGTTAGATACTAGATGCCTTAAGAGGCTGCAAAGAAGCAATCTTCTAGAGAAGATTGTCAACTACTATCTGTATTAAAGAGAATCTAACATTATCTAGACGGCTGAGGTAAAGATAGTAAAACAGAAGACTCTCTCATCATCCTCACTTGCTAAACCCACATACCACATTGTAGACAATATAATGGATTAAATAAGAATGATAGGAATATATGGAACGCATATGCTGCTGCACAGTTACCTTGACTACAAGAGTCGTACATAAACAATCACTGATTTGGTATTCCCGAAGGGATAACCTTAAGACGTTGCATTATTTATCTTTTTTTATTTTTCTTCATACTTTTCGATTTTATATTGCCTCATAAACTGACAACGCTTCGTCCAATCTGTATCAAATTTTCATCACTTGTGCACGGTGACGAGTACCAAATTCTAGAAACAACTGGCATATCTGTGACCAGAGTTATTGAACACAGCACCAGCATCGTGGAATGGCTCACATAACTTCCAAAATCCTGAGTGACGGAACTTCAAGGGTTTACAATAGGTGCGGTAAAATACGACAACGACAGAGAGTGAAATTCAGATCTGTCGATGGAGAGTTGACGATTTTGTGCAAAATGGAGGAAAATTTACATTCTCGTTAAATCGCTTTAAACAAATTTTAGTTAACCGCTTTGCAGGACTTCAGTATTTAATGACTGATGTATCTTAGCAACAAGATGGTACCTAGTACAAGATGGTACCTAGTACAAGATGGTACCTAGTACAAGATGGTACCTACTACAGTAAGTTCCGTTTGCGTGCTGACAAATTTGCACAGAACAGACGCAAAATTTAAATTTTACTGAAATAGTTAAATTACCTGGAATCAGATCAATTACTCAAGAATGCCCTTTTTGGTCGGCTTCAAACTTTTCTAAATTGTGGGTTTCATTAAGACAGCTTATCACTTACACTGAGCTGTGTAAATTTAAATTCGCTAACTTTATTAAGCAAACTGTTTCTCATGTAGTAACTAGTGAATAGCTCTTGCGGTCAGCTTCAAACCCTGAATGATGATGTAGATTAATACCCTTTCAGGGTCCAAGGCCCAAATCTGGAGTCAGGCACCAGTGTCCAAGAATTTTCAAAAAAAAAAATTTGTTATTTTTTCTTATGAAATCGTAGAGAATCTTTTTGTGAAGGTAATAAAACAAAAAGTACGAAATTTGGTGGAAAATTGACGAAATTATGCTCTCGCGAATTTTGATGTCAGCGATATTTACGAATCGGCGATTTTGCCGACTTTGACTCCCATTTTAGGCCAATTACATTATTCCAATCAACCAAATTCTTAGCTATTTCACTAGTATTACTTCTATTCTATCGATTGAGCACAGGAAATCGCCAAGTCAACTGTTTCAACTACAAAATAAAGTGATCGGAAATTGTTAATTTGGCCAATTTAACACAAAGTTCAAAATATTCCAATTTCAAAATAGGGTCCAGAATGAACAATGTAGGCATTCCTGGCACTAAACTAACATTTCCTCTGTTAATTAGTTATGTTTTGAGGCTTTACAAATAAATTCCATTTTTATTTTTTATTCACATAATGAATTTTTATTCACACCAAAAAATAGAAGATTTACTGTTATGCAATACTGTAATAATTGTATAAATATCATCACCATATTTGTGAATGTATATTAGATCCACCAGCTGACGTGTATTAGACGTGTGAGGTCGTTTGTTTACTCTTGAATATCGGCAAAAATTTAACATTTCTGCTACTTTGAGCTCAGTTTCAAGCCATTTCCAGTGCTAAAACCAATCAAAATCATCTCTATTTCTGTAATATGTCTTCCATTCTATCAAATGAGACCAAGAAATCGCAAATACAACTATAAAAAACATACGAAAAAACACTGCAAAGTTGCTGTTTTAATCGAAAAATCATGATTTCATTTTTTTTCTTTCATTATACACAGTGTGCTGCAGGATCTGTTTTATGTGGTGCACACATACCACATAGATGTATTCTCTCATATCTAGGCCCAAATGTACCACTCACAGTTTATCAGAGTGAGCTGAGCTCATGGCGTAGATCTATGGTTTGGACCCTGAACATAAAGCCGTAGATCTACGTGACGGACCCTGAAAGGGTTAATTTTGTATTAATTTTGAGTTTTGTGGGTGCCAATTCGATTTTTTTTACAAATTTAAACCACATCGAATTTTAATATATATATATATATATATATATATATATATATATATATATATATATATATATATATATATATATATATATATATATATATATATATATATCTCGTAACATCTTTAGGAACATTTTTTTTCCTTTATCACAATTTTTTGTTTATTAGAGGATAACGCTTTCAAACCATACCACGGGTAGGGACTGAACTCGTGATTACAGTTAGAGTTCGTCATGACCACATAGGCGGGAGATTCGTCTGTAAAAACTTGCATTGTGGTCACAGTGGTGCCTATGCTTACCTTCCTATGGTGTATAAACATACCTAGTTGGATGAATCTTATTATAGCCAGCTGGCCAAGTGGTTAACGTGTCGGTCTAGAGTTTTACCGGGAGTTGAACCGCGAGTTCAAGCCCCCGCCTGAGGTATGGTTTGTTTGCAATCGTGTCATTACGATTTCGTGAGTCAAGATAACGCTTTATTCGATCGTCTTCAAAATTTCAACTCTTGTGTAATGAATTTCGAGGAAGATTCCTGGCATTACTAACATGCGACGGTGACTCATGAAGATTCCTGGCATTACTAACATGCGACGGTGACTCATGAAGATTCCTGGCATTACTAACATGCGAGGGTGACTCATGAAGATTCCTGGCATTACTAACATGCGACGGTGACTCATACACAATACTACAAAAACAATTTTCTTATTTTTGTTTCAGTGTGAATAACGGAGAAAGTTTTCGAAATAGTATAGTATTGTTTTAGCTTATTTAATTATGTCCCTCCTGATGCTGATGTGAGGCTCTTGATCAAAGGAACTGGACTTATATTTCTCCCGATTGAATCGAATTTGAATGTCTCTCATTCCACAGGTGCTATATGACCCCTACGGGTTTAACAATTCTTAATGGCATCAGTCTTCAGTGGCTGATGTATCGCATGAACTGGATGGAAGGTTTCACGGGGTGAAGCTGTCTAAGCGCAAATTCTGTTAGTTTCTGTGTAACATCTAGAAAAATGCATCCTCTGGTCACCATTAAACTTTTAATGCTGATGTGTTTTCCTCAAGGTTGTTATATGCTAATTTTATTAATCACACTTGTTTCTGTGATATAATAGGAAAATGTCTCTTTTGATGAGACT
>NC_069446.1:23962264-23992264 GCF_026875155.1 Cherax quadricarinatus | reverse complement strand
GTAGTTGATTAAATGGTTGTGTGAATCCCGGTGTTGAACACAGGCATTCCTTGGATCGTCAGATCTGTCTGTGTACTGTTGTTCTGAAATACGTGTTTTGGAGGTCTCTGGATGTTTTGTCGACGTATAATTTGTTGCAGTCATTACATGGGATTGTGTATACCCCTGCAGAGGATTGAAGCTTGTCCTGTCAATTACTGGTAATGTCCTTGATTGTGGTGGATGTGGAGGTAGATACATGGAATGAGGTATAGCAAAAGATGTTGGAAACGTGTTTGGCAATGGAAATGGTGGGGTTTATATGTATCTCTTCTCGGCAGTGTCTTCTCTGGGTGTGTTGATGTTTAATCCCCGTCACCTTCAGTCTCTAATGAAGTGACGAGGATAGTGAAGTTTAGAAAATAATTGTTCAATAAGAGAGCATTCTTCCTCAAGGAACTTATTGCTGCAGATTCTGAGTGCGTACAGGAAAAAGCCTATAATTACACCACGTTCAGCTTTGGTGTCGTGGTGCGAGTAGAATTGGAGAAAATCGTATGGGTTGGTGGGTTTTCGATAAATTTTAAAACGAAGTTCATGGTCAGCTTTGCAGAGAAGAACGTCGAGAAAATGGAGAGTGTTGTCGACTTGTAGTGTGAACTGGATTGAGGGCTCGACCTAGTTGAGCCTGTGTTGAAGAGCTTGAACGCGGAGACGTCTGGGAGTAAGGATAAGAAGGTCGTCAACATAACGGAGCCAGGTGACAGAAGTGGGAATAATAGTGAAAAATCGCTCGGCTTCCAGATATTCCATGTATAGGTTTCCAGGACGGCACTAAGTGGGGAACCCATGGGTAGTCTAAAAGTCTGACTAAATCCTATAAATCCTCACGTACCTATTACCAAGTAGATCAGTTTGTGACTTGATAAAGCCCACTGTGTGGGCGAAACGTTGTCAATAAAGGATCACATTATACTGGTTAAGTGTTTATATTTCCTTTGTGTCGGTATTTTATGCCATTTATTTCCATGAGGTATGATAAAGCTAATGGAGCAGGAAGAGTGACCCAGTAGCGACCAGTGAAGAGGCGGGGCCAGGAGCTATGACTCGACTCCTTCAATAACAACTAGGTGAGTACAAATGGACACATATATAACAAACGAAAATGTAATAAAACTAGTTATTCCAAACAAAAATGTAAGACGAAATAATGATTTTTTAATGGAAGATGCAGAAGAGTTAAGGAAAAAAGGACTTAGAAAGTAACTGGTAGCTCGGCCTAACAAAAAATTTATCAGAAACTCAAAGATGTCAGTAATAAATATGTAATTATAGGAAAGACACGAACGAAACTTTTAAAACGAAATAGTAGACGAAAGTATGGTAGAACCAAATATTTACTCTTTTTAATTAAACCATCCCCGTGAGATTTATGGCCTTTTATATATTTTATACAAGATTGTTGCATCATTTCCAGATATATTCATGTAGTTTGTTACTCCTTGAAAATCCCTGCTATTAAAATATCTGGCAAGTGAGCATCGTCGTGGCGTCCCACTTGAAGCATCTTCCACAAAGATGTTTTTTCTTATTCTAATTGCTCACAGTTTTTTCTACTAAAATTTCATCTACTGTAATATTTTGTTTTTTATTCCTCCTATATTTGGCAGTTATTTGCCTTTTATTTCCCTTTTATTCCTTATTTTGGCATCTAATTCCTTATTCTGGCATTTATTTCCCTTTTATTCCTTATTTTAGCATCTAATTCCTTATTCTGGCATTTATTTCCCTTTTATTCCTTATTTTGGCATCTAATTCCTTATTCTGGCATTTATTTCCCTTTTATTCCTTATTTTGGCATCTAATTCCTTATCCTGGCATTTATTTGCATTTTATTCCTTATTTTGGCATCTAATTCCTTATTCTGGCATTTATTTCCCTTTTATTCCTTATTTTAGCATCTAATTCCTTATTCTGGCATTTATTTCCCTTTTATTCCTTATTTTGGCATCTAATTCCTTATTCTGGCATTTATTTCCCTTTTATTCCTTATTTTGGCATCTAATTCCTTATCCTGGCATTTATTTGCATTTTATTCCTTATTTTGGCATCTAATTCCTTATTCTGGCATTTATTTGCCTTTTATTCCTTATTTTGGCATCTAATTCCTTATTCTGGCATTTATTTCCCTTTTATTCCTTATTTTAGCATCTAATTCCTTATTCTGGCATTTATTTCCCTTTTATTCCTTATTTTGGCATCTAATTCCTTATTCTGGCATTTATTTCCCTTTTATTCCTTATTTTGGCATCTAATTCCTTATCCTGGCATTTATTTGCATTTTATTCCTTATTTTGGCATCTAATTCCTTATTCTGGCATTTATTTGCCTTTTATTCCTTATTTTGGCATCTAATTCCTTATTCTGGCATTTATTTGCCTTTTATTCTTCATATATTTGGGAGTTTCACGATTTGCCTATCAAGGGAATAAGTCAGAATCTTTCTGGTGCTCTAAATAAATACAGTCACATCAATATATTTTTTTTAAATATTTTTTACCAGTCATAATAAACTAGGAGATTTATTTAAGTACATAAATTGACAGACTGAGAACTTAATTGTTTAACCGTTCGTCATTTTTTAATAAGTTTTAATAAATATTCCTCTGCTTCTTTTTTTCTAACATCGTGAAAATAATGTTTGTCAGTGAAACTGCGAATAATTCAACAGGTCTTTCATGTTTTAATTATTGGTTAACGAGTGCCATCTCCGGCACTAATTATTTTAAAGACCTCAGCGTTGCATGTATGACCCTTGTGTGTTTAGCGCTTATTTATGATTATGATAATAATAATAATAATGATAATAATAATAATAATAATAATAAAAATAATAATTTTAAAAGGTGAACTGTAATTCCCTCACTTCACATCCAGTTATTTTAACTATATAGGAATAACATCCTCTGTATTTACAATATTTTCTTTCATTACATCCTTCTGAAACTCTCTATTTAATGAATCACATTTTTTCGTTTACTTCACTGAGTTTGTCGTCGACTTTTATTCATTGAAAAATATTGGATCTTCTTGGCTCTTGTCTATTATTTTATTTTCCAACTTTCTTCTTTTTTCTTTTCTAGAATTTTCTTTCTCATTTGCAAAATTTCTCTAATTTTCTGTTTTAAAGCATTATATTTTCTTTTCTTATAAACACGTGTATATATATATATATATATATGTTTGCATGAGTATATATATATATATATATATATATATATATATATATATATATATATATATATATATATTTATATATATATATATATATATATATATGTCGTGCGAAAGAGGTAAAACTTGCGATTTTGCCTTATATTATGCATGCAATAATTTCGTTAAAAATCATTTATAATCTAACGAAAAAAAATATATTTCATTGCGTTTATTTATTATTAAATTATTGTCAACTTATCTAAAATATTTTTAGATGGATTAGGCTAAATTAAATTGCGCTTATTGTAATAAGGTTAGATAAATTTTCTAAGGTTATTTTTGTAAAAATTTTTTAATCTTTACATTAAGACAACTTAAAAAAAATATATCTTGAAACGTGTAAGAGAAAATTTTAGAAAGAACTTAATTTTAAGTGAGTTCTTGCTAATTCACATATTTTACCCATTCGGCACGATATATATATATATATATATATATATATATATATATATATATATATATATATATATATTATATATATTATATATATATTTATATATATACATGTATATAGTTCATAGTTCCTTCACGAAAGCTCTTGGAATTTCAATACTCTTTCACAGTTCATATATATAATATATATATCTATATATATATATATATATATATATATATTATATATATATATATATATATATATATATATATTTATATATATATGTAGGGCGAAATGACAGTAGTTTGTTGGATTATGTATTGGGAGATAAAAGACTGTTGAGTAGACTTCAGGATGTACATGTTTATAGAGGGGCCACAGATATATCAGATCACTTTCTAGTTGTAGTTACACTGAGAGTAAAAGGTAGATGGGATACAAGGAGAATAGAAGCATCAGGGAAGAGAGAGGTGAAGGTTTATAAACTAAAAGAGGAGGCAGTTAGGGTAAAATATAAACAGCTATTGGAGGATAGATGGGCTAATGAGAGCATAGGCAATGGGGTCGAAGAGGTATGGGGTAGGTTTAAAAATGTAGTGTTAGAGTGTTCAGCAGAAGTTCCTGGTTACAGGAAAGTGGGTGCGGGAGGGAAGAGGAGCGATTGGTGGAATGATGATGTGAAGAGAGTAGTAAGGGAGAAAAAGTTAGCGTATGAGAAGTTTTTGCAAAGTAGAAGTGATGCAAGGAGGGAAGAGTATATGGAGAAAAAGAGAGAGGTTAAGAGAGTGGTGAAGCAATGCAAAAAGAGAGCAAATGAGAGAGTGGGTGAGATGTTATCAACAAATTTTGTTGAAAATAAGAAAAAGTTTTGGAGTGAGATTAACAAGTTAAGAAAGCCTAGAGAACAAATGGATTTGTCAGTTAAAAATAGGAGAGGAGAGTTATTAAATGGAGAGTTAGAGGTATTGGGAAGATGGAGGGAATATTTTGAGGAATTGTTAAATGTTGATGAAGATAGGGAAGCTGTGATTTCGTGTATAGGGCAAGGAGGAACAACATCTTGTAGGAGTGAGGAAGAGCCAGTTGTGAGTGTGGGGGAAGTTCGTGAGGCAGTAGGTAAAATGAAAGGGGGTAAGGCAGCCGGGATTGATGGGATAAAGATAGAAATGTTAAAAGCTGGTGGGGATATAGTTTTGGAGTGGTTGGTGCAATTATTTAATAAATGTATGGAAGAGGGTAAGGTACCTAGGGATTGGCAGAGAGCATGCATAGTTCCTTTGTATAAAGGCAAAGGGGATAAAAGAGAGTGCAAAAATTATAGGGGGATAAGTCTGTTGAGTATACCTGGCAAAGTGTATGGTAGAGTTATTATTGAAAGAATTAAGAGTAAGACGGAGAATAGGATAGCAGATGAACAAGGAGGCTTTAGGAAAGGTAGGGGGTGTGTGGACCAGGTGTTTACAGTGAAACATATAAGTGAACAGTATTTAGATAAGGCTAAAGAGGTCTTTGTGGCATTTATGGATTTGGAAAAGGCGTATGACAGGGTGGATAGGGGCGCAATGTGGCAGATGTTGCAGGTGTATGGTGTAGGAGGTAGGTTACTGAAAGCAGTGAAGAGTTTTTACGAGGATAGTGAGGCTCAAGTTACAGTATGTAGGAAAGAGGGAAATTATTTCCCAGTAAAAGTAGGCCTTAGACAAGGATGTGTGATGTCACCGTGGTTGTTTAATATATTTATAGATGGGGTTGTAAGAGAAGTAAATGCGAGGGTCTTGGCAAGAGGCGTGGAGTTAAAAGATAAAGAATCACACATAAAGTGGGAGTTGTCACAGTTGCTCTTTGCTGATGACACTGTGCTCTTGGGAGATTCTGAAGAGAAGTTGCAGAGATTGGTGGATGAATTTGGTAGGGTGTACAAAAGAAGAAAATTGAAAGTGAATACAGGAAAGAGTAAGGTTATGAGGATAACAAAAAGATTAGGTGATGAAAGATTGGATATCAGATTGGAGGGAGAGAGTATGGAGGAGGTGAATGTATTCAGATATTTGGGAGTGGACGTGTCAGCGGATGGGTCTATGAAAGATGAGGTGAATCATAGAATTGATGAGGGGAAAAGGGTGAGTGGTGCACCTAGGAGTCTGTGGAGACAAAGAACTTTGTCCTTGGAGGCAAAGAGGGGAATGTATGAGAGTATAGTTTTACCAACGCTCTTACATGGGTGTGAAGCATGGGTGATGAATGTTGCAGCGAGGAGAAGGCTGGAGGCAGTGGAGATGTCATGTCTGAGAGCAATGTGTGGTGTGAATATAATGCAGAGAATTCGTAGTTTGGAAGTTAGGAGGAGGTGCGGGATTACCAAAACTGTTGTCCAGAGGGCTGAGGAAGGGTTGTTGAGGTGGTACGGACATGTGGAGAGAATGGAGCGAAACAGAATAACTTCAAGAGTGTATCAGTCTGTAGTGGAAGGAAGGCGGGGTAGGGGTCGGCCTAGGAAAGGTTGGAGGGAGGGGGTAAAGGAGGTTTTGTGTGCGAGGGGCTTGGACTTCCAGCAGGCATGCGTGAGCGTGTTTGATAGGAGTGAATTGAGACAAATGGTTTTTAATACTAGACGTGCTGTTGGAGTGTGAGCAAAGTAACATTTATGAAGGGGTTCAGGGAAACCGGCAGGCCGGACTTGAGTCCTGGAGATGGAGAGTACAGTGTCTGCACTCTGCAGTTTAAAAACTGTAGTGTAAAGCACCCTTCTGGCAAGACAGTGATGGAGTGAATGATGGTGGAAGTTTTTCATTTTCGGGCCACCCTGCCTTGGTGGGAATCGGCCAGTGTGATAATAAATATATATATATATATATATATATATATATATATATATATATATATATTATATATATATATATATATATATATATATGTATATATATATATATGTATATATATATTATATTATATATATATATATATATATATATATATATATATATAATACTATATAATATATATATATATATATATATATATATATATATATATATATATATATATATATATACACATTAATAGCTCTTGTTCTTGTTTTTTTTTCTCTCTATTGTCCATGGGGAAGTGGAAAAGAATCTTTCCTCCGTAAGCCATACGTGTCGTATGAGGCGACTAAAATGCAGGGAGCAATGGGCTAGTAACCCCTTCTCCTGTATACGTTTACTAAAAATCAGAAGAAGAAAAACTGGGATGCTTGAATGTGCGTGGATGCAGTGCGGATGATAAGAAAGAGATGATTGCTGATGTTATGAATGAAAAGAAGTTGGATGTCCTGGCCCTAAGCGAAACAAAGCTGAAGGGAGTAGGGGAGTTTCAGTGGAAAGATATAAACGGATTAAGTCAGGAGTAGCTGAGAGAGTTAGAGCTAAGGAAGGGATAGCAAAAATGCCGAAGGGCCAGTTACGGAAGGAGAAGACAGAATATAAATGTGTAAATTCAAGGATTATGTGGATTAAAATAAGGTTCGGATGTGAAAAGTGGGTCATAATAAGCGTGTATGCACCTGGAAAAGAGAGAAGTGTAGAGGAGAGAAAGATATTTTGGGACATGTTAAGCAAATGTATAGGAACCTTTGAACCAAGTGAGAGAGTAATTGTGGTAGGGGACCTAAATGCCAAAGTTGGAGAAACATTTAGAGATATTGTGGTAGGTAAGTTTGGGGTGCCAGGTGTAAATGATAATGGGAACTCTTTGACCCTTTTTATATAAAGGGGTTTTATACGTAATACGTATTTTAAGAAAAAGAGAATAAATAAGAATACAAGATATGATGTAGGGTGTAATGATAGTAGTTGGACTATGTATTTGTAGATGAAAGACTGGTGAGTAGACTTCAGGATGCACATGTTTCTAGAGTGGCCACAGATATATCAGACCACTTTCTAGTTGTAGCTACAGTGAGAGTTAAAGGTAGATGGGATACAAGGAAAATAGAATTAGCAAGTAAGAGAGAGGTGAAGGCGTATAAACTAAAAGAGGAGGCAGTTAGGGTAAAATATAAACAGCTATTGGAGGATAGATGGGCTAATGAGAGCATAGGCAATGGGGTCGAAGATGTATGGAGTAGGTTAAAGAATGTAGTATGAGAGTGTTCAGCAGAAGT
The DNA here is from genome assembly GCF_026875155.1 of Cherax quadricarinatus. NCBI lineage: Eukaryota > Metazoa > Arthropoda > Malacostraca > Decapoda > Parastacidae > Cherax > Cherax quadricarinatus. The sequence continues at coordinate 23,984,489 of NC_069446.1, read as the reverse complement.
TTATGGTTACAGGAAAGCTTGTGCAGGAGGGAAGAAGAGAGATTGGTGGAATGATGATGTAAAGAGAGAAGTAAGGGAGAAAAAGTTAGCATATGAGAGGTTATTACAAAGTAGAAGTGATGCAAGGAAGAGTATACGGAGAGAAGAAAAGAGGTTAAGAGCAAATAGCGAGCAAATGAGAGACTGGGTGAGATGTTATCAACAAATTTTGTTGAAAATAAGAAAAAGTTTTGGAGTGAGATTAACAAGTTAAGGAAGCTTAGAGAACAAATGGATTTGAAAGTTAAAAATAGGAGAGGAGAGTTATTAAATGGAGAGTTAGAGGTATTGGGAAGATGGAGGGAATATTTTGAGGAATTGTTAAATGTTGATGAAGATAGGGAAGCTGTGATTTCGTGTATAGGGCAAGGAGGAATAACATCTTGTAGGAATGAGGAAGAGCCAGTTGTGAGTGTGGGGGAAGTTCGTGAGGCAGTGGGTAGAATGAAAGGGGGTAAGGCAGCTTGGATTGATGGGATAAAGATAGAAATATTAAAAGCAGGTGGGGATATAGTTTTTGAGTGGTTGGTGCTATTATTTAATAAATGTATGGAAGAGGGTAAGGTACCTAGGGATTGGCAGAGAGCATACGTAGCTCCCCTGTATAAAGGCAAAGGGAATAAAAGAGAGTGCAAAAATTACAAGGGAATCACTTTGTTGAGCATACCTGGTAAAGAGTAGAGTTATTATTGAAAGAATTAAGAGTAAGACAGAGAGCAGGATAGCAGATGAACAAGGAGGCTTTAGGAAAGGTAGGGGGTGTGTAGACCAGATGTTTACAGTGAAACATATAAGTGAACAGTATTTAGATAAGGATAAAGAGGTTTTAGTGGCATTTATGGATTTGGAAAAGGCATATGACAGGGTGGATAGGGGGGCAATGTGGCAAATGTTGCAGGTGTATGGTGTAGGAGGTAGGTTACTGAAAGCAGTGAAGAGTTTTCACGAGGATAGTGAAGCTCAGGTTAGAGTATGTAGGAGAGAGGGAGATTATTTCCCAGTAAAAGTAGGCCTTAGACAAGGATGTGTGATGTCACCGTGGTTGTTCAATATATTTATAGATGGGGTTGTAAGAGAAGTAAATGCGAGGGTCTTGGCAAGAGGTGTGGAGTTAAAAGATAAAGAATCAAACACAAAGTGGGAGTTGTCACCGTTGCTCATTGCTGATGACACGGTGCTTCTGAGAGATTCTGAAGAGAAGTTGCAGAGGTTGGTGGATGAATTTGGTAGGGTATATAAAAGAAGAAAATTAAAAGTGAATATAGGAAAGAGTAAGGTTATGAGGATGAAAAGATAAGGTGACGAAAGATTGGATATCAGATTCGAGGGAGAGAGTTTGGAGGAGGTGAATGTATTCAGATTTTTAGGAGTGGACGTGTCAACAGATGGGTCTGTGAAGGATGAGGTGAATCACAGAATTGATGAGGGGAAAAGGGTGAGTGGTGCACTTAGGAATCTGTGGAGACAAAGAACTTTGTCAGTGGAAGCAAAGAGGGGAATGTATTAGAGTATAGTTGTACCAATACTCTTGTATGGGTGTGAAGCATGGGTAATGAATGTTGCAACGAGGAGAAAGCTGGAGGCAGTGGAGATGTCATGTCTGAGGGCAATGTGTGGTGTGAATATAATGCAGAGAATTCGTAGCTTGGAAATTAGGAGACGGTGTGCGATTACCAAAACTATTATCCAGAGGGCTGAGGAGGGTGGTTCGGACATATAAAGAGAATGGAACAAAACAGAATGACTTCGAGAGTGTATAAATCTGTAGTGTAGGGAAGGCGGGGTAGGGGTCGGCCTAGGAAGGGTTGATAATGGAGGTTTTGTGTGCGAGGGGCTTGGACTTCCAGCAAGCATGCATGAGTGTATTTGATAGGAGTGAATGGAGACAAATGGTTTTGAATACTGGACGTACTGTTGGAGTGTGAGCAAAGTAAGATTTATGAAGGGATTCAGGGAAACCGTCAGGCCGGACTTGAGTCCTGGAGATGGGAAGTACAGTGCCTGCACTCTGAAGGAGGGGTGTTAATGTTGCAGTTTTATAACTAGTGTAAAGCACACCTCTGGCAAGACAGTGATGGAGTGAATGATGATGAAAGTTTCTTTTTCGAGCCACCCTGCCTTGGTGAGAATCGGCTTATGTGTTAATAAAAAAAATACAATATATATATATATATATATATATATATATATATATATATATATATATATATATATATATATATATATATATATATTATATATATATATATATATATATATATATATAATATATATATATATATATATATATATATATATATATATATATAATGTCGTGCCAAATGGGTAAAATTGGTCAATTAGCAATAACTCATTTAAAATTAGATCCCTTGTGTAGAAAGAGGTTTGGTAATAAGTAATATATATTTCATGAAAAGAGGATAAATAAATATACAATGAAAGTAGTTTCTTAGATTATGTATTGGTGGATAAAACTTTGATGGGTAGGCTTCAGGATGTACATGTTTATAGAGGGGCAACTGACATATCGGATCCTATGGTGTAGAAATATACCTAGTTGGACGAATCTTATTGTGCCTAGCTGGTCCAGTGGCTAACGCGACGGTCTGGAGTTTTGAGACTCTCTGATCGCGGGTTCTATCCCCGCCCGTGGTATGGTTTGTTTGCAATCGTGTCATTACGATTTCGTGAGTCATATCGGATCATTATATAGTTGAAGCTACAGTTAGAGTAAGAGGTAGATGGGACAAAAGGAAAATGGCAACAAGTAAGAGAGAGGTGAAAGTGTATAAACTAAAGGAGGAGGAAGTTCGGGTGAGATATAAACAACTATTGGCAGAAAGGTGGGCTGGTACAAGTATGAGCAGTGGGGGAGTTGAAGAGGGTTGGAATAGTTTTAAAAATGCAGTATTAGAATGTGGGGCAGAAGTTTGTGGTTATAGGAGGGTGGGGGCAGGAGGAAAGAGTAGTGATAGGTGAAATGATGAAGTAAAGGGTGTGATAAAAGAGAAAAAGTTAGCTTATGAGAGGTTTTTACAAAGCAGAAGTGTTATAAGAAGAGTAGAGTATATGGAGAGTAAAAGAAAAGTGAGGAGAGTGGTGGGAGAGTGCAAAAGGAGACTTGTTTTTGGAAAGACAAAAACAAGTTAAAAAGTCTAGAGAACGAATGGATTTGTCAGTTAAAAACAGAGTTGGGGAGTTAGTAGATGGGGAGATGGCTGGAATATTTTGAGGAACTTTTAAATGTAGACGAAGAAAGGGAGGCGGTAATTTCATGCACTGGCCAGGGAGGTATACCATCTTTTAGGAGTGAAGAAGAGCAGGATGCGAGTGTGGAGTAGCTGTTTGAAGCATTACGTAGAACGAAAGGGGGTAAAGGAGCTGGAACTGACGGGATCATGACAGAAATGTTGAAAGCAGGAGGGAATATAGTGTTGGAGTGGTTGGTATTTTTGTTTAATAAGTGTATGAAAGAGAGGAAGGTACCTAGGGATTGGCAGAGAGCATGTATAATTCCTTTATATAAAGGGAAGGGGGACAAAAGAGATTGAAAAAATTATCGAGGAATTAGTTTACTGATTATACCTGGAAAAGTGTATGGTAGGGTTATTATTGAAAGAATTTGAGGCAAGACAGAATATAGGATTACAGATGAGCAAGGAGGTTTTAGAGTGGGTAGGACATGTGTAGATCAAGTGTTTACATTGAAACATATATGTGAACAGTATTTAGATAAATGTAGGGAAGTTTTCATTGCATTAATGGATTTAGAAAAGGCATATGATAGAGTGGATAGGGGAGCAATGTGGCAGGTGTTGCAAGTATATGGAATAGGTGGTAAGTTACTAAATGCTGTAAAGAGTTTTTATGAGGATAGTGAGGCTCAGGTTAGTGTGTGTAGAAGAGAGGGAGAATACTTCCCTGTAAAAGTAGGTCTTAGACAGGGATGTGTAATGTCACCATGGTTGTTTATTATATTTACATATGGGGTTGTAAAAGAAGTAAATGCTAGGGTGTTCGGGAGAGGAGTGGGTTTTAAATTATGGGGAATTAAATACAAAATGGGAATTGACACAGTTACTTTTTGCTGATGATACTGTGCTTATGGGAGATTCTAAAGAAAAGTTGCGAAGGTTAGTGGACGAGTTTGGGAGTGTGTGTAAAAGTGGAAAGTTGAAAGTTAACATAGAAAAGAGTAAGGTAATGAGGGTATCAAATGATTTAGATAAAGAAAAATTGGATGTCAAATTGGGGAGGGGAGGTATGGAAGAAGTGAATGTTTTCAAATATTTGGGAGTTGACATGTCAACGGATGGATTTATGAAGGATGAGGTTAACCATAGAACTGATGAAGGAAAAAAGGTGAGTGGTGCATTGAAGTATATGTGGAGATAAAAATACATTATCTATGGAGGCAAAGAAGGGAATGTATGAAAGTATAATGGTACCAACACTCTAATATGTGTGTGAAGCTTGGGCTGCAAATGCTGCAGCGAGGAGGTGGTTGGAGGCAGTGGAGATGTCCTGTTCAAGGGCAATGTGTGTGGTGTAAATATTATGCAGAGAATTCGGAGTGTGGAAATTAGGAGAAGGTGTGGAGTTAATAAAAGTATTAGTCAGAGGGGTGAAGAGGGGTTGTTGAGGTGGTTTGGTCATTTAGAGAGAATGGATCAAAGTAGAATGACATGGAGAGCATATAAATTTATAGGGGAGGGAAGGCGGGGTAGGGGTCGTCCTCATAGAGGTTGGAGGGAGGGGGTAAAGGAGGTTCTGTGGGCGAGGGGCTTGGACTTCCAGCAAGCATGAGTAAGCGTGTTAGATAGGAGTGAATGGAGATGAATGGCATTTGGGACCTGACGAACGGTTGGAGTGTGAGCAGGGTAATATTTAGTGAAGGGATTCTTGGAAACCGGTTATTTTTATATAACCGGACGCGAGTACTGAAAATGGGAAGTACAATGCAGGGGTTTGGGATATTGGCAATTTGGAGGATACGTTGTGTATCATTATGCGTATATGCTTCTAAACTGTTCTATTCTGAGGACCTCTGCAAAAACAGTGATTGTGTGATGATGAAAGTATTTTCTTTTTGGGGATTTTCTTTCTTTTTGGGTCACCCTGCCTCGGTGGGAGACAGACGACTTGTTTATATATATATATATATATATATATATATATATATATATATATATATATATATATATATATATATATATGCAAAACAACCACTCTGAAAGAATAGAGAAATTCCAAGCGCATTCGTGACTACTCACATTATCAAGGAACTATGAAAGTAAAGCATCCAAGGAAGGTATATAAGGGGTCTGGCCAACACCTCACTATCAGATCCCACAACGGTTAAACACCTGACGCGCGCCGACCCAACTGGATAGGTCCTTTGCACAACTCACCCAGAAACTATTCTACCCAAGAAAATTTAAAAATTATTATTTGTCCAGTGTATTATCAAATTCATTCCAAATTCTATTAATTATAAATGGATCTAATTTATATAAACCAAAGGAAATATTCATATTATTGTCAAAACTGCTTTTTATGAAACAAGATTCAATTATATTCCTGTCGACCATGGACTTGCTTGATACTACTTTCTCAACTTTTTGAAAATCAATTGGATGGTTAAAATCTCTTACATGAATAAATAGAGCATTGGAATCTTGTCCAGTTCTAATGCTATATTTATGTTATTTTAATCTTAGTTCGAGATTTTTACCAGTTTGACCGTAATAAACTTTATCGCAAATTTTACAAGGAATCTTATAGACACATCCATTAGCATTTTGGGGGGAATTCTTTATCAAAAGTTTTTTTACTGAATCAAGATTTTTGAATACAACTTTAATATTAAAAGTCTTAAGAAGAGAAGGCATATCAACCAAGTTTTCATGGTAAGGGAATCTGATAGTGAGGTGTTGGCCAGACCCCTTATATAGCTTCCTTGGATGCTTTACTTTCATAGTTCCTTGATAATGTGAGTAGTTACGAAAGCGCTTGGAATTTCTCTATTCTTTCAGAGTGGTTGTTTTGCATATTCTGAAATCACCTGTTTACTGTGATCATCTTATTGCATATATATATATATATATATATATATATATATATATATATATATATATATATATATATATATATTATATATAAATGCGCTTAGGAATTTGCACAGAGGTGAATTTATTTGCAAACATTATCTCTCAGTCAAGAGTCGGACTCGTACTGTGTACCTTGATACAGAGTGTTCAGGTTCGAATCTTGGTATGGAATAAGAGTGTGGGACTGCGAACTGACAGAAGAAGACATGATCTTAGTATTTATGTCTGTGTGAGCGCCTGTGTGTGTGTGTGTGTGTGTGTGTGTGTGTGTGTGTGTGTGTGTGTGTGTGTGTGTGTGTGTGTGTGTGTGTGTGTGTGTGTGTGCGCGTGCGTGTAAGTGTGCGTGTGTGTGTGCGTATGTGTGTGTATACTCACCTATTTGTACTCACCTGTTTTTGGTTGTAGGGGTCGAATCATAGCTCCTGGACCCGCCTCTTCACTGATTTCTACTAGGTTCTCTCTCTCTCCCTGCTCCACGAGCGTTATCAAACCTCGTCTTAACACTATGAATGGTTCCTTCCTCCACTGCGTCACTTTCTAGGCTATTCCACTTCCTGGCAACTCTATGACTGAAGAAACACTTACTAACGTCCCTTTGATTCATAGGAGTCTTCAACTTCCAACTGTGACCCATCTCTGTGCCATCTCTTGAACATCCTGTCTTTGTCCACCTTGTCAATCCCTCTCAGTATTTTATATGTCGTTATCATGTCTCCCCTGACCCTCCTGTCCTCAAGTGTTGCCAGGCCGATTTCCCTTTACCTTTCTTTGTAGGACAATCCCCTTAGCTCTGGGACAAGTCTTGTTGCAAACCTTTGCACTTTCTCTAATTTCTTGACGTGCTTGACCAGGTGTGGACTCCAAACTGGTGCTGCATACTCCAATATCGGCCTAACATATGTGGTGTACAGAATCTTGAACGATTCCTTATAGAGGTATCGGAACGCTATTATTAGGTTTGCCAGAAGCCTGTATGTTGCAGCAGTTATCTGATTGATGTGTGCCTCAGGAGATGTACTCGGTATTATACTCACCCCAGGATGTTTTTCCTTGAGTGAGGTTTGCTCACTCAAGGAGCTCACTGGTTTGCTCACTGTTAACGGTCGTCTTTGCTTTTCCCGATCTTCATGACTTTGCATTTGGTGGGGTTACATTCAAAGAGCCAGTTGCTGGACCAGGCTTGTAACCTGTCCAGGTCTCTTTTTAGTCCTGCCTGATCATCAAGCGATTTAATTCTCCTCATTAAATTCATATCATCTGCAAAACAAGAACATTTCTGAGTCTATCCCTTCCGTTATATCATTCACATATACCAAAAACAGCACAGGTTCTAGGACTGATCCTTGTGGAACCCCGCTCGTCACAGGCGCCCACTCTGACACCTCGTTACGTACCATGACTCGTTGTTGCCTGCCTGTCATATATTCTCTGATCCATTGCAGTGCCTTTCCTATTATGCATATCTGATCCTCTAGCTTTTGCATTATCCTCTTGTTTCAAAGACCTTCTTCCAGTCCACGAAAATGCAGTCTATCCGCCCCTCTCTCTCGTATCTTACTTCTGTTACCTTGTCTTAAAACTCCAGTAGGTTTGTGACACAGGATTTTTCTTCTCTGAAACCGTGCTGGTCGTTGTGTACAAGCTTGTGTCTTTCTAGGTGCTCCACCACTCTCCTCCTGATGATCTTTTCCATGACTTTGCATACTGTACACATCAGTGGCACAGGTCTGTTGTTTAATGCCTCGTTTCTGTCTCCTTTCTTAAAAACTGGGACTACATTTGCCATCTTTCATACCTCAGGTAGTTGTCCAGTTTCAGTGGATGTGCTGAAGATTTTTGTTAGTGGCACACACAGTATCTCTGCTTCCTCTCTGAGGACCCATGGAGAGATGTTGTCTGGTTGGGACCAGACAACATCTCTCCATGAGGTATTAAGTTCACACAGCAGCTTCTTCACCTCCTCCTCGGTTGTGTGTATTTCATCCAGCACTTGTTGGTGTGCCTTCCTATTCTGAACTCCTGGAGTCCTTCCTGTCTCCACTGTAAATACTTCTTTAAATCTCTTGTTGAGCTCCTCACATAGCTCTTGGTCGCTTCTTGTGAACTCCCCACATATCTTCCTCAGCCTGATAGCCTGGTCCTTGACTGTTGTTTTCCTCCTGATGTGGCTATACAACAGCTTCGGGTCAGACTTGACTTTCGATGCAATGTCATTTTCGTATTGTCACTGAGCCTCCCTTCTTATATGTGCATTTTCGTTTCTGGCTCTTCGGCTAATATCTTGATTTTCATGGGTCCTTTGTCTTCTGTACCTTTTCCATTCTCTAGCACACTTAGTTTTTGCCTCCCTACACCTTTGGGTGAACCAAGGACTCGTTCTGATCTTCCTATTACTTCTGTTTCCTTTGCGAAGAAACCTGTCCTCTGCCTCCTTGCATTTTGTTGTCACATAATCCATCATTTCTGTTACTGGTTTTCCTGCCAATTCTCTCTACCACTGAACTTCTTGCAGGAAGTTCCTCATGCCTGTGTGTGTGTGCGTGTGTGTGTTAGGCTGAGACTGAGGGAGAGGGAGCTGAGAGAATAAGACATAATCTGTGCTGATAGGAACAAGGGCAGCACAAGAACAGAGTATAAACAATGGTAACGAGGCAATGTGAGTGCGAGTAATGTTGCAAAGACTGGGGGAACAAAGACAGATAATCCTGCTCCTCTCATTTTCCATCTCTTCCTTCATTCGAATCTCCTCCATCACTAATACCCTTTCATTTCACATCTTCTCTCGCCTATTACCTTTACGAATCCCTTCAGTGCATACTGTTTTTCCGTTTCCTCCTCAGTCTGCCTTCTTCCTTGATGTTGATCACGAATGACATAATCCAAAGAATGAGAATTCACGGATCTTGACGAAATTTTTTTAAAGATCACATAATACTCTCATAGGAACAATGTAAAATTATCATCTGCATTATCCCTCTATAGGTCCGTTTATAAGACAAGAATGTCTGTTTCTGCCTCTCTCTTTCTCTTTATGTACACAAGAAATTTACTGCTTTAATTTTCAAGCCAAGAGCAATTACCTCAGCTCGTTTGCAATTCCTTTTTTTATTGTTCCGAGACATACTAACAGGGAATCTAAGGGCCACCGATTTCATTTAGTCGCCTGATTTTATTTCGCTAATGTTTTCATGTTATATGAACAAGTTCAAGACTCCAGTCATCATTCTAGCAATTACGGATTTCTGATGAAATGATATTCTTGAATAAGGTAAAATCAGAATGCAGTTGCTGTTTCTTACCCGTCTTGTTGTGAAGAAATGGTTTTCATGTTGCCCACGAAGTGGAGCCAAGTGAGAACAATGGCTTGACAACAATGGCTTTGTATATAACAGAAAGTCCACCCACATTCCTACGGTGTTGTTAATCTCTGCTGAAATGACAGGTCAGTCCAAGCCGGGGACATACGAAACAAGAGTCGCCTTTCTCTGTTCCCTGTTCTGTCATGAAGGTGGAACACATTAGGAGTGTGAACACATGTGAGAATCGTACAGACTTGCAGCCTCTACTATCCAGCCGATGCGAGATACATCTAAGTACTTGTATCTTCCTGGTCGCCTTGTTTGCAAAATTTACTACGTGGTTCTTTGCTATTAGTTGGAAATCGAATTTCACCCTAAGAATATTAACCTCATCCCCTGGTTCCAGCAGTCTCCTATTCATTTTTTTTACACAGGGTTTGACAAGGTTAAGGATCCCTAGCTATATTGACAAGCTATTTATAGGTTAAGGATTCTTTTTACTGCTCTCTCTCTCTCTCTCTCTCTCTCTCTCTCTCTATTTACAAAAGGAATGAACAATATTAGGTTAAGAGTTCCCACCTTTATTTAGAAACAATGAACTTTTACCTATCTTAAGACAAGCCTTTTGCAATGGTTTAATAAGGATGGGATGTTACCAATTTTTTTGTAATACCGATACCCTACTTTCGGCCGATATCAATACCAATATTTTTCTTTTAAATTGTGACGACTATTCTCAAAATATAAGGTAATGCTTACTGCAAAATGCATTTTAAATAACGCAGGAAGGTTATATATATACATGCATATATATATATATATATATATATATATATATATATATATATATATATATATATATATATATATATATATATTATATATATAATATATCTATATCAATTTCTGTGTGATGACAGTCATTACTCATTACTAATTACAAGCATCCCGGGGGGATTATAAGCTGAAAAAAGTAAACATGAAATTTCTGAATTTATCTCCATAACTAGTAATCTGATGAAAACATAATAAAAACGAATATATGACTTATTAATTTCAAGCTACATTAAAGCTAAATGTTAATTTAGCTTTTAAAAAATATAAAACTTAAAAACTATGCTTTATTATACCCCTCTTGTTTACTCCGTCTCTTTTCTTTCGTATTCACTTTCTCTTAGTTTCTCTTCAATTACCTCCCTTTATATTTTCATCAGGCACCTAACTTTTCTCTTTCCCAATGGGAGGTTATAATGATTCGAGTCCGTTCTTTCCCAGTGCCGTGCGCGAAGCTTAATTACCAACAGATGCTTCTTGCTCTCTCTTTCCTTAACCACTTCCGATCTCATTCTCATGCCGTTTACACTGATGGTTCTAAATCCTCTGACGGTGCCAGCGTTGTCGGACAACAAAGCAACTAGCATTTCCACAACTAAACCGTATAAAATTTTCATTACATCAGTTCGTGGTAGTTTCAGACTCTTTTTAGCGTTTTGTAGGCCTCATAAACTAAATTTTCCTGTTTAACTTTGGTTGTGCCGAATTTCTAGTGAAAACAAAATAATCGTTTTCTGCCGGAGCCACAAGACTTGTGGATGTCCAGGGTAACGAGTAGACGGACTCCGCTGCACTATCAGCTGTACATGATCTCCATGTTTTATACAGGGGTATTGTGTTCTCAGACTGGTTTGCTGTAATCTCTAGCGACCTTCAGAACCATTGGCAGCAACGTTGGTCTGAGTTGATTCATAACAAATTACATTCTATCAAGCCGTGTTTAAGATTTTCGTCTTCTTATCATCGATGTCATAGTTGGAAGACCACGCTCTCCCGTCTTTGTATCGGGCACACAAGGGTATCTCATCAAGAAGCGACCAGCCCCGCTCTGTGAGAATTTTAAGTTTCATTTTCAGTTTGCCATACACTATTAGATTGTCCCGTCTACCAGCGAGAACGCAGAATTTACATCCGACGTCGTCACCGCTGCAACGCCTCTACTTTATCTTACATCCTCGCTGACGGTCCCACCTTTGACAAAGACTCCCTCTTTAACTTTTTATCAGCAACAGCTTTATTATACGGACTTTGATAATACCTCCCTTTAGCACTCCTCATTGCCCTTGCTAAATCTGCTTCTGACATAATCCTCATTCCCGATGGTCTCTGGTCAGGCATGTTACACTTTTAGCACACTCTGCCCTGCAGTACAGTATAACCTTTGTGGGTTTAGCACTTAGTTATGACTGTAATAACAATAGAAATTGTTATTACAATATTAACTAGTCTGAGGAGTCTGTAGAGACAAAGAACTTTGTCCATGGAAGCAAAGAGGGGAATGTATGAGAGTATAGTTATAGCAACGCTCTTGTATGGGTGTGAAGCATGGGTGGTGAATGTTGCAAAAAGGAGAAGGCTGGAGGCAGTGGAGATGTCGTGTCTAAGGGCTATGTGTGATGCGAACATAGTGCAGAAAATTTGTAGTTTGGAAATTAGGAGGAGGTGTGGGATTACCAAAACTATTATCCATAGGGCTGAGGAGGAATTGTTGAGGTGGTTGGGACATGTAGAGAGGCAGGGCCGGCCTTAAGCCCATTCAACCGATTGCTACCAATTATGCCCCGCGCCTATGGGGGCCCCACGCTAGAGTGTAATGTACTCTCGGCTTGTCAAGTACACACAACAACACGAAGTAAAAAAAAAAAAGGGGGCATGTAGAGAAAGTTTTTCCAAGCTGAATCTGAACACTAGTTACATGAAATCATCAATTCAGCAAGAACGTTTGAACAGTTCGGCGATTATGTCCATTGAATCTGAAATTAGCAGTTTAAACTTCGACAAAATTCTAAGAGACTTTACAGAGAAAAAAACATGAAAAAATAACTTTCTCCTAATAAAAGGTATTAATGATATGACTATTTATAGTTTATGAATATTAGGTGGATTTTAGAAGTCCAAAAAAATAATTTGTTTCTGATTTTCTTTTGAACAAAAATAAATTAATATTTTTAATAAATCATTTCACAGTCACTAAAGCAAGTGGTACTGTGACTATGTACTTATAGGAGGCGATGTACGAATTTTGTTTGCTACTTGTAGGCTTACTTGTAGCTTGGTATAAACCTTGGTAATAAATACCGACAAGCTGGTTTAGAATGACAAGTAAGCAAACACTAGGATATAATTATTAGAAAACGTTTCGGTCCTGCACCCTTGATTTCTTCTAACATACAGAGGTAGAAAGACAGTACATATAGCCTGTATATAATGTCTTTCTGCCTCTGTATGCTAGAAGTGATCAGAGTTACAGGACCGAAACGTTTTCTAATAAATATGTCCTAGTGTATGCTTAGGTGTCTTTCTAAACCAAAATGTAGCTTACATCTGTTTGGTCTATTATCTCACATGCATTTTTCTGCGCACAGTTTGATTGCTTTCTATACATGGGACCCACCAAAATTGTTCCCAATTGGGCCCCGCACCTCCTAAGGCTGTCTCTGTAGACAGAATGGAACAAAATAGAATGACTTCGAGAATGTATAAATCCTTAGTGGAGAGAAGGCGGGGTACAGGTCGGCCTAGGAAAGGTTGGCGGGACGGGATAAAGGAGGCTTTGTATGCAAGGGGCTTGGACTTCGAGCAAGCATTCGTGAGCGTGTTAGATAGGAGCGAATGGAGACAAATGGTTTTTAGGACTTGACGTGCTGTTGGAGTGTGAGCAAAGTAACATTTATGAAGGGGTTCAGGGAAACCTGAAGGTCGGACTTGAGTCCTGGAGATGGGAAGTACAGTGTTTGCACTCTGAAGGAGGGATGTTAATGTTGCAGTTTTATAATTGTAGTGTAAGCGCACCTCTGGCAAGACAGTGATGGAGTGAATGATGGTGAAAGTTTTTCTTTTTCGGGCCACCCTGCCTTGGTGGGAAAGGGCCGATGTGTTAATAATAATAATAATAATAATAATAAATAAATAAATAAATAAATAAATAAATAAATATAATATATATATATAATATTATATAATATTATATATATATATATATATATAATATATATATAATATATTATAACAATCGCAATTTATTTTAACCTAATCATACTAAATATATTTTAGATTTGTTTACAATAATTTAATACTAAACAAATTCAGTGAAACATATTTTTTTCGTTAGGTTCAGAATGATTTTGGCGAAATTATTGCATACACAAATTTTCACATGTCCTATATGGCAAGATGAGCGTTGCTATTTAAGCCAAGATCGCAAGTTCTGCCTATTCGGCACGACATATATATATGTAGGTAGTAGGTTGGTAGACAGCAACCACCCAGGGAAGTACTACCGTCCTGCCAGATGACTGAAACAGAAACCTGTAACTGTTTTGCATGATGGTAGGATTGCTGGTTTCTTTTTCTGTCTCATAAACACGCTAGATAACAGGGATATCTTGATACTCCTACTTGCACTTTGGTCACACTTCACAGACACGCACATGCATATGTATATATACATACATCTAGGTTTTTCTCCTTTTTCTAAATAGCTCTTGTTCTTCTTTATTTCTTCTATTGTCCATGGGGAAGTGGAAAAGAATCTTTCCTCCGTAAGCCATGCGTGTCGTATGAGGCGACTAAAATGCCGGGAGCGATGGGCTAGTAACCCCTTCTCCTGTACTGGAAGGTCACTAGCACACGGACTCTCATATTCAATTACACCTATGTCGGATGTGCCTGTGACAAATACAAGATCCAGTCTGACTGGGTTATCCATCTGTCCTCCTGTGTCATGTGCTTAACATACTGATATAAGTTTTTCCTCACTATCTCTATCATTCAAGCTCTCCATGTTTCCAGTCTCTCATGTGGGTCCCTAGTTTTAATAGTTTATATGTGGAAATAAGTCACCCTGTCTGATTTGTTTTGGGTTATCCGAGGTTCTCTACACATATGTTGCTATGTTATGTTGCTATGTTATGTAACTGTATTTGTGTTAACCTGAATAAACTTACTTACCCATGATTAATAGCTAAACTTTAGTACTATAAACTTTCCTTGCTGCTTTTACCAAGATATCAATCATTACCAAGTTGTTCTCTTCATATTCGTGTCTTGGTCTCCTGGCGGTCCCCCCAACTTTAATTGTACCCCACTATGTAATCGGTTTGCTCATTTTCATATACCATCATCTCTACAAAACTCCACCAATTTCTAACAAAGCCATTCTTTCCCTTCTCTTGTTTCCTCTTTTTTTTCCACCTTATCTGGTATCCTTCTGGGAATAAAGCAACAGTTATCATTTCAGGTAGTTCCGTCTCTGTGATAGCTCTGGTGTAAAGGTTTACTTCTGCTATCCATTTCATAAGCTCATCACCTTTGCTCAATAATCTGTATTCATTTATGTACCACACTGAGCTTTCTGTCCTTTATCATTCTATAGTTGTTGTGGTCTAATATTTTTGTTTGTTGAGAATCTGGTTGGAGTTGGGTAGGTAGGGCTGTGGTTGGTGTGTGCATCAGTACAGGGGAAGACAAGCGTGTGGCCAGTTATGCTTTATTGGGATCGAGTCTCGGCTCCTGGCGGCGCCTCTTCGTTAGCCGCTACTGGGTTCACTTTCTACTTCTTTCAAGAGCTGTATTGTACCTCTTCTTAAAGCTATGTTTGGATCAAGTCTCTACACTCCACTATCCAGATCGTATCACATCCTGATTACTGCAAGACTGAAGAAACACTTTCTAACATCTCAGTGACTCTTCTCTGCTCAACACCCAGCTGTGTCCTCGTGTTCTTGATTTCCATCTCTCAAACCATCTGCCCATATTCACCCATCAGTTCTTGAGTACTTTGTATGTTGTTATCATATCACCCATTGTACTTCTTTGCTGCGTGTGTGTGTGTGTGTGTGTGTGTGTGTGTGTGTGTGTGTGTGTGTGTGTGTGTGTGTGTGTGTTACACGTGTATGTGAGTAACCCTCACAGTCGTCATGAGTGTTAATTCTGATAATTTTAGTACACGTCTAATACTATAATTTTAAAAGTATCGGCTGGTATTTGCCGCTTTTTTCAAGAGATACGGAGTTCAGATACCGCAAAAATGTCCTAGACCAGTCAATACCATTACCGATACTTTGGCACATCCCTGGTATCAATAGATGCAAATAGGGAAAAGGATGGAGATGGAGCCAACCGTGAGACGGAGATTTCATTTGGTCAACTGAATATATATCATCGGAGTTGTTGTGCTGTACGAACATGTTCAAGACTCGATTCCTTTCAGGAATAAATGATCTCAGATGAACTGATGTTAAACTATACCCCCGGCCGGGATTGAACCCGCGGTCATAGAGTCTCAAAACTCCAGCCCGTCGCGTTAGCCACTAGACCAGCTAGCCACAATAAAATTCATCCAACTAGGTATATTTCTACACCATAGGAAGGTTAGCACAGGCACCTCTGTGACCACAAATGCAAGTTTTTACAGACGAATCTCCAGCTAGCGTGGTAACACCAGATACTAGTGTACTCAATGTACCTTGCATGGATATACTTTAAATATACATTGTGCAAAGATGCTCTGAAAGTACATTGTGTGGACATTATTTGTAGGTTTATTGTGACAACATGTCAAGTAGTACATTGTAATAACATTGTCTGGAAGTACTATTGTATGAACAAGCTATGGAAGTACACTGTACAAACATACTCTGAATGTACATTGTGAAGACATGCTGTGTAAGTACATTGTGAGGACATACTGTGTAAGTACCTTGTGAGGACATACTGTGTAAGTACACTGTGAGGACATACTGTGTAAGTACATTGTGAGGACATACTGTGTAAGTACCTTGTGAGGACATACTGTGTAAGTACATTGTGAGGACATACTGTGTAAGTACCTTGTGAGGACATACTGTGTAAGTACACTGTGAGGACATACTGTGTAAGTACCTTGTGAGGACATACTGTGTAAGTACACTGTGAGGACATACTGTGTAAGTACCTTGTGAGGACATACTGTGTAAGTACATAGTGAGCACATACTATGTACTAACCTGCAGACATACTCACATGACAACAAAACCTGGTAAAATATTCTCACTGTATTATCTTTTAATCTTTTTAATCTATATATGTTTTTCTCACTACAGGAATACAAGAAATTTATGTAAATATAATTGAGAATGATGAATGTTAACAACAAGTGTTGGTGGAGGGTCGTATTTCCTCGAGTCTCTAGTTATAACATTCCTTCCACAATCTCATATTAACTATTTAACAATTAACTGATTAAGAAGACTCCAAAGTTTACCGCTGTGAGATGATGGCGCTGTTTGTTAACGGTGGCAGGGAACAGTGTTTGAGGAATGTTATTATTAACATTTAAAAACTTAGCTTAAAACAAAAATGGCTGCCCCACCGAGTATGTCTAGCGTGTTTCTTTTTCTAAATGTTGGAATGAACACTCACAACAACGTGAAATTAATATATCTCACTGATATCAAATACCGTAATGCCAATGAAATTTAAGCTACAGAAGACAGGTAAGTTTACTTATACAACGTTAATTTATCAAGTTTACCTGAGATTTTTTAAGGTAGAGTGTTTGTTTCAAAATTGTGTGTAATGTTAGTTCTCAAAAAATATCTAGCAATACACGAGAAAAAAACTTCCAAAATGATCTAGGTTTACGGAAATTCGACAAGTTTTAAAACACATATGCCCTTGTCAGGTTTAATTTATACAGCTGCCAAGCTGGAAAATCTACTTAACAGACCATGTAAGACACTCAAGTGTGCTCAAAGAGTCTTTACGGCAACCGGGTAGAGAAAAATGTCTCAGATTATACCACGATTAAAGTGAGAGATAACAATGATGAGCCTTCTCATAGAAAGAGAGAGAGAGAGAGAGAGAGAGAGAGAGAGAGAGAGAGAGAGAGAGAGAGAGAGAGAGAGAGAGAGAGAGAGAGAGAGAGAGAGAGAGAGAGAGAGAGAGTGAGTCACTGGATGAATCCAAAGACAGCTGCGTGGTAGCACTGGACAATGCTGGTGCTTTCGACCGGGTGTGGCACCAGGCAACTCGAGCTGCCCTAATTTGAAAGAATATGTCTCTGTGTACTCTGCTGAATTCTTTAAAAGAGACAGGAAGCATAGGAGCTGGAAACATAAATCCCAACCAAAGATAAATCCTCAAAGCTAGAAGAGAAAGCAAAGGTGAATAGGAAAGCCCTACAATGGATCAATGAGAGTATAAAAGATAAAAAGAAAGTAAAATAAAAGAAACTGTACTGGAGGATGTGTAAAGACGGACAAAGGTAGCAAGTGGGGTCCCTCAAGCATTTGTACTACAGCCAGTAAATTCCTGATATATGTGAAACTATTGACAAGAATAAGCACACTGGACGGCCTCTGGGAAAATTTATACAGATTTAAAGGTTAGTCAAACAAGTTGCTGTTAAAATTTATTATAAATAAGTGCAAGGATGTGCAGTTCGGGGAAAGAGAAGGAAGAGCGGAGTCTGAATACAGACTGGGAGGAGAGACATTAAAAGTTTTGGTTGTAACATATGACATCAAACATATTGAAGGAAAAACAATTATAGTGTCACCCCCGTATCCGCTGGGCCAAGTTCCAAGTACCTGCAGTGGATACGAACCTGTGGACAGTAGTGAGCCCTATACACAAGTCCTATACATACCTGTTAAACAGTTTAATTGATAAATTATACACAATAAGTGGAGAATTTTGACTTTTTCACTGATGGGAAGCACTTCACGACTTCTCTTAGGCTTTGAAGAATTGCCAGCTTCTCGACTTTTGCGCTTTGGAGCCATTATTATTGGGCCACAGTAAACAGTGAATAACTTAAATCACAGATACTGAATCAGAGGATACGGGGTTCTACTGTGTGTGACAACAACAGCCAGTGCAAAGCTAGCCGAATGCCTACAAGTATTTCAGTATAGGATCCCTTTGCACTCTAAATACAGCTTAATCAAGCTCAGCTTCGAATACGTTGCATTAGCATGGAGCCCCAACATTTACAACTACTTACAGAACCTCGAAAATACACCCAGATTAGTTCCTAATTAACGGTTGTCCAGCGAGAGACTAAAGGAACTGTATCTAACAAATCTGAAAGATAAGAAAACTAGAGAAGACAAAAACTTGAATAAAAACTATAAAGAGCGAAAGGGACAGATTGTTTAAGAAGTGAATACCAATAACATGGGGACACAGAAGCAAAACACAGAGTCGAGTCACAGCGCTGTCAGAAAACTCTTTTTTTCTTTTCATTCTTAGAGCAGGAGGATGTAGATGTAGTGTAGAAACATTCTTATTGTAGAAAAATATATAAGTGGTGAAAATAAAACTTAAAGTGACAGTATATCGAAGTGGTGTACGCACATTCTTAAAGTAGGACAATATGAAGAGGTGTAGCATTAATTTTAGAGTATGAGGATATGGAGGTGTAGACTCATCCTTAGAAAAGGAGGATCTTGTAGTGTTGCAAACTTATCCTTAGAGGATGGTATGGAAGTGTTGTAGACATATTCAATACAGTGTTATAGGAGCAGGAAAGTTAGCTTTCAAAACGACGGAAGCTGGTAATGTTTGGCGAGTAAATATAGAAGTTGGGGCAAGAAGCGTATACTGGGGGTACAAAGAGCTGATAATGGACCGAAGCAGAGGTTTAACACACAGAGCTGATACAGGTAGCTCATTCAAAGAGCTGGTGCAGATGACACATGTAATTGATGGAGATTACTGACATCAAGAGCTGACCCGCTTCTGACAATGTGATGGGACAGTGATGACACCACGGAGCTGACATGATGCTGACATGGTTCAGACGCAGAACTAACAAGGTGTTGATACCGTGCTGACATGGTTCTGAACATATTCTGACACATATTGACACACTAATGACAAGAGACTGACAAGGAGCTGACACTGTCCTGATTCATTGCTAACACAGTGTCGACATGGTGATAACACAGTACTGACAAGTTGCTGACACTATGAGAAAGAACTGATACTGTGCTGACACAGTGTTGACATGGTGCTGAGAGGGAGCTGACAGAGTGCAAAGAGTATGAGTGGTAATGTAAGGAAGTCCAGAGAATCTCTTATCCATACGTGTTTTATTATCACATGTTTTATCACCACGCATTTCATTATCACTTGTTTTATCACGAATTTTATTACCACATGTTATATCACCACGTGATCATTAACACGTGCTTTATCACCACGTTTTTTTATAACCACGTCCTTCATTAAGAAGAGTTAAATGCGCATGGTTCATACAGTAGGAGATTAGGGGAGATAACAAGGTTTGTATCTAGTTCCACGGATCGAGAGCCCAGCAGCGGCATCAAGGCGGCCAGGCTGAAGGGCTTGAGACGCCTGGCTGACACAGCTGCTGGAGGAGGGAACTACTGGAACAAACAGCTCCCTTACACAGCTAACAAGGCTAATATGACACGCTCCAGTCTGGCCCCTCGACCAGATGCCACCTCCCTACCTACTGGTGCCTCCACCAGGCCACTACTAGATCCTACCCCTAGCAACATACACTGACCCATCCCCCCCCTTCTCCCCTGACACGGTGCACCCTCCTCATCAGTAGCCTTCTACCCTTCCCCCCCCACATTCCTCCTTCTCCTCCCCCATCACTCTTCCTATCTCTCTCATTATCATTGATTTTCTTCTCTCTATCCCCTCTCCCTCTCTCTCTCTCTCTGTCTATCGCTCAATCTCTCTAGCTCTCTCTCTCTCCCTCTCTCTATTTACAAAAGGGTTTTACAGGGTTTCGTTGAGAGTTTACGAACCTCAGCCTTTTGAAAGTCATTTTATTGTTATGAGATATACAAATAAGGAATAGTATGAAATTGGAACTATCTCTGTGCCAGCAGTTAAATTTGGTCAACTCACATTATTTCATAGATGTTATTATGTTGTATGAACATGTTCTAGACTCGAGTCATTCTAGGAATGAATGATCTCAGATAAAATTTTGTTCTTGAGAAAGATACGGCCAGGGTGTGCACTTGTGTAGAAGCTGCCTTCTCGCTGTCTGCGAAGTGGAGCCAAGTGTGGCACTTTGACAACATTGGCTTTGTTCATAACAATAGGGCCACACACATCCCTCCGGTGTTGAAGTCTCTCTTGAATTGACAGATCTGTCCAAGCAAGAGATGAGTGGTGTTGCTCTGTTTTCTGTTCTGTTCAGAGATCGTAGATGAGACGGGGTTTAGGTAATCCAAGAAAGTGGAACATATTCCATAGTTATGCCTCGTACAGAGTTTTGCAGCCTCTACAGTCCAGCTATTAGCGTCTTGGCTGCCTAGTTTTCAAGATTTACTACATGATTTTTTCAAATTTCACACATAGAATATCATTCTCATCACCGGGTACCAACACTTTCCCATTCATTCTTACCACTGCTCCAGCATTACCATCATAGTGTCTAGAGACCATCATCATTTCTAATTTCTCAAGAGCAAATATGGCGTTCCTATGTTTTTCCCAGGCTGATATACAGCTGTAAGCTGATGACTGATGTAACTAAGAGCAGCTTGTATTTCCTTTTCCGTATAAGTAAATGTCAGAGTACAGTCGTCTGCATTTGTCTGGGTTTCTGGGATGAGTTGAAGATGGTCATTGTAGTAGACATTACCTAACAATGGCCCAAGGACACTTTTCTGAGGAACAATGGCACCGATTGAATGTCTTGTTGAGTAACCTCCACTGAGGATTACTCCTAGTGCTTCCTGTTCTGCAAAGAGTCTTCGGTGCCATGGTCGGTCGAAAGCGCCATTAAAATCTCTCTCTATCTCTCTCTCTCTCTCTCTCTCTCTCTCTTATATATATATATATATATATATATATATATATATATATATATATATATATATATATATATATATATATATATATATATATATATATTAATATTTATATACATATATTATATATATATTATATATATTATATATATATAAAATATTTTATAATTATATAAATATATTTATATATATATATATATATATATATATATCTTTTCTTTCAACACACCGGCCGATCCCACCGAGGCGGGGTGGCCCAAAAGGAAAAACGAAAGTTTCTCCTTTTTACATTTAGTAATAATACAGGAGAAAAGTGGTTATAGCCCCTTGCTCCGGCATTTTAGTCGCCTCTTACAACACGCATGGCTTCGGAGGAAGAATTCTGTTCCACTTCCCCATGGAGATAGAGGAAATAAACAGAATAAGAACTAGAAAGAAAATAGAAGAAAACCCAGAGGGGGTGTATATATGTGATTGACATGTATGTGTAGTGTGACCTAAGTGTAAGTAGAAGTAGCAAGACATACCTGAAATCTTGCATGTTCATGAGACAGAAAAAAAGACACCAGCAATCCTACCATCATGTAAAACATTACAGGCTTTCGTTTTACACTCACTTGGCAGGACGGTAGTACCTCCCTGGGCGGTTGCTGTCTATATATTATATATATATATATATATAATATATATATATATATATATATATTAATATATATATATATATATATTATATATATATATATTATATATATATATATATATATATATATATATATATATATATTTTATCACAATGGCCGATTCCCACCAAGGCAGGGTGGCCCGAAAAAGAAAAACTTTCGCCATCACTCACCATCACTGTCTTGCCAGAAGGGTGCTTTACACTACAGTTTTAAACTGCAACATTAACACCCTTCCTTCAGAGTGCAGACACTGTACT
>NC_069446.1:23928360-23961764 GCF_026875155.1 Cherax quadricarinatus | reverse complement strand
ATCTTTTAAGAAACGGGGAAAAAAAGGGGGAAAAAAGCATTTTAAATAAAGTGTTCAGTGTTTTCAGTTAAAAAAACCGGGTTAAAAACCCCTGGGAAAAAACCGTGTTTAAACCGTTGAAAAAACACTTTTAAAATTCCTTAAAACACTTTTAATGACCAGCGTTTTAAACACTTAATGAAACGTGGTTATAAAAAAATTCGTGATAAAACAAGTGATAATGAAACGTGTGGTGATAAAACATGTGTTAATGAAACGTGTGGTGATAAAACATGTGTTAATGAAACGTGTGGTGATAAAACATGTGTTAATGAAACGTGTGGTGATAAAACATGTGTTAATGAAACGTGTGGTGATAAAACATGTGATAATATAACACGTATGGATAAGAGATTCTCTGGACTTCCTTACATTACCACTCATACTCTTTGCACTCTGTCAGCTCCCTGTCAGCACCATGTCAACACTGTGTCAGCACAGTATCAGTTCTTTCTCATTAGTGTCAGCAACTTGTCAGTACTGTGTTAGCACCATGTCGACACTGTGTTAGCAATGAATCAGGACAGTGTCAGCTCCTTGTCAGTCTCTTGTCATTAGTGTGTCAATATGTGTCAGAATATGTTCAGAACCATATCAGCACGGTATCAACACCTTGTTAGTTCTGCGTCTGAACCATGTCAGCATCATGTCAGCTCCGTGGTGTCATCACTGTCCATCACATGTCAGAAGCGGGTCAGCTCTTGATGTCAGTAATCTCCATCAATTACATGTGTCATCTGCACCAGCTCTTTGAATGAGCTAGCTACCTGTATCAGCTCTGTGTGTTAAACCTCTGCTTCGGTCCATTATCAGCTCTTTGTACCCCCAGTATACGCTTCTTGCCCCAACTTCTATATTTACTCGCCAAACATTACCAGCTTCCGTCGTTTTGAAAGCTAACTTTCCTGCTCCTATAACACTGTATTGAATATGTCTACAACACTTCCATACCCTCCTCTAAGGATAAGTTTGCAACACTACAAGATCCTCCTTTTCTAAGGATGAGTCTACACCTCCATATCCTCATACTCTAAAATTAATGCTACACCTCTTCATATTGTCCTACTTTAAGAATGTGCGTACACCACTTCGATGTACTGTTAGTTTAAGTTTTATTTTCATCACTTATATATTTTTCTACAATAAGAATGCTTCTACACTACATCTACATCTCCTGCTCTAGAATGAAAGAAAAAAGAGTTTTCTGACAGCGCTTTGACTCGACTCTGTGTTTTGCTTCTGTGTCCCCATGTTATTGGTATTCACTTCTTAAACAATCTGTCCCTTTCGCTCTATATAGTTTTTATTCAAGTTCTTGTCTTCTCTAGTTTTCTTATCTTTCAGAGTTGTTAGATACAGTTCCTTTAGTCTCTCGCTGGACAACCGTCAATTAGGAACTAATCTGGGTGTAAGTATTTTCGAGGTTCTGTAAGTAGTTGTAAATGTTGGGGCTCCATGCTAATGCAACGTATTCGAAGCTGAGCTTGATTAAGCTGTATTTAGAGTGCAAAGGGATCCTATACTGAAATGCTTGTAGGCATTCGGCTAGCTTTGCACTGGCTGTTGTTGTCACACACAGTAGAACCCCGTATCCTCTGATTCAGTATCTGTGATTTAAGTTATTCACTGTTTACTGTGGCCCAATAATAATGGCTCCAAAGAGCAAAAGTCGAGAAGCTGACAATTCTTCAAAGCCTAAGAGAAGTAGTGAAGTGCTTCCCATCAGTGAAAAAGTCAAAATTCTCCACTTATTGTGTATAATTTATCAATTAAAATGTTTAACAGGTATGTATAGGACTTGTGTATAGGGCTCACTAGTATCCACAGGTTCGTATCCACTGCAGGTACTTGGAACTTGGCCCAGCGGATACGGGGGTGCCACTATAATTCTTTTTCCTTCAATATGTTTGATGTCATATGTTACAACCAAAACTTTTAATGTCTCTCCTCCCAGTCTGTATTCAGACTCCGCTCTTCCTTCTTTCCCCGAACTGCACATCCTTGCACTTATTTATAATAAATTTTAACAGCAACTTGTTTGACTAGCCTTTAAATCTGTATAAATTTTCCCAGAGGCCGTCCAGTGTGCTTATTCTTGTCAATAGTTTCACATATATCAGGAATTTACTGGCTGTAGTACAAATGCTTGAGGGACCCCACTTGCTACCTTTGTCCGTCTTTACACATCCTCCAGTACAGTTTCTTTTATTTTACTTTCTTTTTATCTTTTATACTCTCATTGATCCATTGTAGGGCTTTCCTATTCACCTTTGCTTTCTCTTCTAGCTTGTGGATTTATCTTTGGTTGGGATTTATGTTTCCAGCTCCTATGCTTCCTGTCTCTTTTAAAGAATTCAGCAGAGTACTCAGAGACATATTCTTTCAAATTAGGGCAGCTCGAGTTGCCTGGTGCCACACCCGGTCGAAAGCATCAGCAATGTCCAGTGCTACCACGCAGCTGTCTTTGGATTCATCCAGTGACTCACTCTCTCTCTCTCTCTCTCTCTTTCTATGAGAAGGCTCATCATTGTTATCTCTCACTTTAATCGTGGTATAATCTGAGACATTTTTCTCTACCCGTTGCCGTTTATAAGACTTTTTCTCTACCCCCGGTTGAAGACTATTTGAGCACACTTGAGTGTCTTACATGGTCTGTTAAGTAGATTTTCCAGCTTGGCAGCTGTACAAATTAAACCTGACTAGGGCATATGTGTTTTAAAACTTGTCGAATTTCCGTAAACCTAGATCATTTTGGAAGTTTTTTTCTCGTGTATTGCTAGATATTTTTTGAGAATTAACATTACACACAATTTTGAAACAAACACTCTACCTTAAAAAATCTCAGGTAAATTTGATAAATTAACGTTGTATAAGTAAACTTACCTGTCTTCTGTAGCTTAAATTTCATTGGCATTACGGTATTTGATATCAGTGAGATATATTAATTTCACGTTGTTGTGAGTGATCAATCCAACATTTAGAAAAAGAAACACGCTAGACATACTCGGTGGGGCAGCCATTTTTGTTTTAAGCTAAGTTTTTAAATGTTAATAATAACATTCCTCAAACACTGTTCCCTGGCACCGTTGACAAACAGCGCCATCATCTCACAGCGGTAAACTTTGCAGTCTTCTTAATCAGTTAATTGTTAAATAGTTAATATGAGATTGTGGAAGGAATGTTATAACTAGAGACTCGAGGAAATACGACCCTCCACCAACACTTGTTGTTAACATTCATCATTCTCAATTATAGTTACATAAATTTCTTGTGTTCCTGTAGTGAGAAAAACATATAAACATTAAAAAATTAAAAGATAATACAGTGAGAATATTTTACCATGTTTTGTTGTCATGTGAGTATGTCTGCAGGTTAGTACATAGTATGTGCTCACTATGTACTTACACAGTATGTCCTCACAATGTACTTGCACAGTATGTCCTCACAAGGTACTTACACAGTATGTCCTCACAGTGCACTTACACAGTATGTCCTCACAAGGTACTTACACAGTATGTCCTCACATACTCCGTAGCCTCATGCACTAAGTATGTCCTCACAAGATACTTACACAGTATGTCCTCACAGTGCACTTACACAGTATGTCCTCACAATGCACTTACACAGTATGTCCTCACAATGCACTTACACAGTATGTCCTCACAAGATACTTACACAGTATGTCCTCACAATGCACTTACACAGTATGTCCTCACAAGATACTTACACAGTATGTCCTCACAGTGCACTTACACAGTATGTCCTTAAAATGTACTTACACAGTATGTCCTCACAATGTACTTACACAGTATGTCCTCACAATGCACTTACACAGTATGTCCTCACAAGATACTTACACAGTATGTCCTCACAAGATACTTACACAGTATGTCCTCACAGTGCACTTACACAGTATGTCCTCACAATGCTACTTACACAGTATGTCCTCACAGTTACTTACATAGTATGTCCTCACAAGCACTTACACAGTATGTCCTCACACAGTCTTACACAGTATGTCCTCACAATGTACTTACACAGTATGTCCTCATAATGTACTTACACAGTATGTCCTTAAAATGTACTTACACAGTATGTCCTCACAATGTACTTACACAGCATGTCTTCACAATGTACATTCAGAGTATGTTTGTCGTACTGCCACAGTTGTTCATCAATAGTACTTCCGACAATGTATTTACAATGTATACTTGACATGTTGTCACAATAAACTTACAGATATGTCCACACAATGTACTTTCGAGCATCTTGCACAATGTATTTTAAGTATATCCATGCAAGGTACATTAAGCCTCACTTAGTAACTGGTCGTTACCAGAGCGATAGAGAGAGAAGGAATGAGAGAGAGAGAGAGTACAGACAGACAAGGGGAGTGGCAGGATGACTACTACAAAGCGACAAGATACAGGAAAGCGGCCAACAAACAGCAACTAACTCTGGCCTGTATCATTTCTCATGAACAATACTACTTCATGGACTACAAGAAATCGTAATGAAACGATTGGCAAACAAACCATACACCGGCCGGGATTGAACCCCGCGGTCATAGAGTCTCAAAACTCAGCCCGTCGCGTATAGCCAACAGACCATGCTAGCCACATAATGATTCATCAAACTAGGTATATTTCGACACCAAACGAGTAGCACGGCTGGAGTTTTGAGACCTTTACCGCGGGTTCAATCCCCGGCCGGGGGAATGGTTTGTTTGCAATCGGACATTACGAATTCTTGAGTCATGTTGACGGCAGTGAAGGTACTTGAGCTAGAGTTCGTCACGGCCACGCTTGCTGGAGATTCGTCCTGTAAAATCTTGCATTTGTGTCACAGTGGTGCCTGTGCTAACCTTCCTATGGTGTAGAAATTACTAGTAGATGAATCTTATTGTGGGCTAGCTGTCTATGTGCTAACGCGACGGGCTGGAGTATTGAGACCTATGACCGCGGGTTCATCCTCGGCCGGGGTATGGTTTAACATCACTTTCATCTGAGATCATTTATCTTCCTGAAAGGAAATCGAGTCTGAACATGTTTCGTACTGCACAACAACACGATGATATTTAATCATTGACCAATATGAAATCTCGGTCTCACGGTTGGCTCCATCTCCATCCTTTTCCCAATTTGCATCTATTGATACCAGTATGAGCCAAAGTATCGGTAATGTATTGGCTGTCTAGGAACATTTTTGGCGGTATCTGAACTCCGGATCTCTTGAAAAAAGCGGCAAATACCAGCCGATACTTTTTAAATATAGTATTAGACGTGAACTAAAATTATCAGACTTAACACTCATGACACTGTGAGGGTTACTCACATACACGTGTAACCCACACACAACACACACACACACACACACACACACACACACACACACCACACACGACAACACACACAAACACACACACACACACCCATACACACACACACACACCACACACACACAAACACACACACACACAAGGTCACACACACACACACAACCCAACACAACACACACACACACACACACAAACACACACAGCACACACACTCACACACACACACACACACACACACACACTTAACACACACACACAGAGCTAAGAGGTATGTCCTACGAGGAGAGGTTAAGGAATTCAACCTGACGACACTGGAGGTACAGAGAGATAGGGGACATGATAACGACATCAAAATACGAGAGGAATTGACAAGGTTGACAAAGACAGGATGTTTCCAGAGATTGGACACAGAAACAAGGGGACACAGGAGTTGAAGCTGAAGACACAGATGATCCACAGGGATGTTAGGAAGTATTTCTTCAGCCACAGAGTATCAGTAAGTGGGAATAGTTTGGGAACGATTAGTGGAGCAGGATTCCATACCATAGCTTTAAGCAGAGGTATGATAAAGATCAGGCTCAGTAGAGTGACCTAGTAGCGATCAGTGAAGAAGGCCGGCCAGGAGCTCGGACTCGTCCGACCCCCGCCAACCATCAACTAGGTGAGTACACACACACACACACACACACATACACACACACACACCACACACACACACACACACACACACACACACAACACACACACACACACACACATACACACACACGCCGCAAAGAAAGAATATGGGTGATACGATAACAACATACAAAGTACTCAGAACTGATGGGTGAATATGGCAGATGGATTGAGAGATGGAAATCAGAACACGAGGACACAGCTGGGTGTTGAACCAGAGAAGAGGTCACTGAGAAGTTTAGAAAGTGTTTCTTCAGTCTTGCAGTAATCAGGATGTGAACGATCAGGAATAGTGGATTGTAGAGGACTTGATCCAAACATAACTTTAAGAAGAGGTACAATACAGCTCTTGAAAAAGTAAGAAAGTGAACCCTAGAGCGGCCACGAAGAGGCGCCGCCAGGAGCCGAGACCTCGAAACCCAAAAAAGCATAACTGGCCACACGCTTGTCCTTCCCCGTACTAGCACACACCCACCACAGCCCTACTACCCAACTCCAACCGAGATTCTCAACAAAAAAAATAGACACAACAACCACAAAGATAAAGGACAGAAGCTCAGTGTGGTACATAAATGAATACAGATTATTGAGCAAAAGTGATTGAGGCTTTAATGAAAGGATAGCAGAAGTAAACCCTTACACCATAGCTAACACAGAGACGAACAACCTGAAAAATGATAACTGATGCTTTATTCCCAGAAGGATACCAGATAAGGTGGAAATAAAGAGGAAACAAGAGAAGGAAAAGTAACGGCTTTGTTTAGTTAGAAATTGGTGAGTTTTGTAGAGATGATGGATATGAAAATGAGCAAACCGATTACATAGTGGGGTCCAATTAAAGTTGGGGGGACCGCCAGGAAGACAAGACACAATATGAAGAGAACAACTGGCAATGATGATATCTTGGTAAAAGGCAGCAGGAAAGGTTTTATAGTACTAAAGTTTAGCTATTAATCATGGGTGAAGTAAGTTTTATTCAGTTAACACAAATCCAGTTACATAACATAGAGCAACATAACATAGCAACATATGGTGTAGAGTACCTCGATACCCAAAACATTCAACGGTGACTTATTTCCACATATAAACAATTAAAACTTAGGGACCCACATGAGAGACTGGAAACATGGAGAGCTTGGATGATAGAGATGTGAGGAAAAACTTATATCATATGTAAGTACATGACACGGGGAGGACAATGGATAACTCCAGTCAGACTGGATCTTGTATTTGTCACAGGCACATCCGACATAGGTGTAATTGAATATGAGAGTCCGTGTGCTAGTGACCTTACAGTACAGGAAAGGGTTACTAGCCCATCGCTCCCGTCATTTTAGTCGCCTCATACGACAACGCATGGCTTACGGAGGAAAGATTCTTTTTCCACTTCACCATGGACCATAGAAAGAAATAAAGAAGAACAAGAGCTATTTAGAAAAAGGAGAAAACCTAGATGCGTATGTATATATATAGTGCAGTGCGTGTCTGTGAAGGTGACCAAAGTTAAGTAGGATAGCAAATATCCCTGTTTATCTAGCGTTTTTATGATGAAGACAGAAAAAAGAAACCATCAATCCTACCATCATGCAAAAACAGTTACCGGTTTGCGTTTCACAGTCATCTGCAGGACGGTATACTTCCCTGGGTGGTTGCTGTCTACCAACTACTACTCTACATATAAAAAGTTGTCGTGCCGAATAGGGCAGAACTAGCTATCTGGGTTAAATAGCAAACGCTCCATCTTGTCCATATAGGACAATGAAAATTTGTGTATGCAATAATTCGCCAAAATCATTCTGAACCTAACGAAAAAAAATATGTATCAGCCTATTTGTTTAGTATTAAATTATTGTAAACAAATCTAAAATATATTTAGTATGAGTTAGCTAAAGTAAAATTGCGATTGATATAATAAAAGTTAGGTAAGTTTCTATGATTCATTTGTGGCAAAATTAAAAAATTTACATTAACATTAATGAAAAAATATACCTTTAAACGTAAGACAAAATTTAACAAAAGGACTTTATTTAAAGAGTTCTTGCTAAATGACCCAGTTTTACATATTCGCACCAAAAAAAAAAACTTTAAACAGTAATTACTTTTTCCCAGAGTTCAAAGAAAAGAAAAACAGTATTATAACCTGTAAAATACTACTGAGAAAACAAAATCACATTACCACTCCATATCTCACAGCCCATCTTTAGTAAACAAAACTGGTTCCCATGACAACACCTCTGCGAGAATCAGGAGAGCACATGGAGAGGGGAAAAATATCAGGCCCCTCAAAAAGAACGGTGATAGGCACATAAATCTGTTGGTGGGGACATGCGGCCGTAAAAACCCTGAGTCATCACTGAAAGACCCCCAAAAGGTGGACTTCCCAGGCCGACCAACAACATGTCATCCAAGGACCCTGGAGTCCACCCCAGTGGTGATCCAAAAAGGAAAATTGAAAAAGAGTCCCTGGAGAACCAAAACACCTCGATCAAAAGACAATGACCCAAAAAGTGGAGGGTATCACCGCCAGCCCCACAGTCACTAAAACGTTAGTCCAACAGTCCCTATACACATAAAACAGAGGCAAGGCATTCCAGCCAAACACCTAAAAAACGAAGCTTAGCCTAACGTAGGCAGGCCTGTGATGTGACTAAATACCCCCCTAAATACACACACACTAGGGAATCCTGATACCTCAGCTCCAGCTCACCTGCCCCATCTCCTTTGGGTTGGTCCAGGATCCATCTACTCGTCTACCGCAAATCACTGCAAAATAAGAATAGATAAGTGATCTATCACAATACATTGTGCACTTTAACACGAGACAAGACATCAGCAACCACATTCCGCCCCTCACATAATGAATCACCAGATATAAGAGTTGGAGAACAAGGCCCCCATCGTAAGTCTCTGATTGTGGTTCATCAATTAAGTGAAGGAAACGTAAGTGATTATGGTCAACTATACACAGTTATAGCATGAAACTGATATGATATATACACCTCAAATATGTGCACTTCTAACACAAAGCAAGAGCCTCTTATTCTATGGTGGCATAGTGCTGCTGTGTTTCCTTCAGTTTTGCCGAAAAGTAGCTGACTGGCAACAATTGTCCCTCTACTTCTTGCAGTAGTACAGCCCCAACACCAGTATCACTGGCATCTACTTGTAGAGAAAATGGCAATGTGGAAATTAGAGACTAGCCAGCACAGGAGCACTGTACATAGCTTTAACATTTTCAAATGCCCCTGACACTTCATATCCCACACAAATGTAACACTGGGGGAGTCAGGTCAGTGATGGGAGATCCACCTTTGACAAATTTGGACAGAACCTTCCTATAAAATGTTACCATGCCCCACAAAACGCATAACTCCTTCACGGTCTTTGGTACAGGATATTGTCTATAGTCCCACCCCCCCCTCCACCTTGGCATTCACTGGGGCCACCTTCCCCTGGCCAATAACAGTCCTAAGAAAAGTACCTGGGCTTGCCCGAAAACACTCTTTGGCCAAATTAAACTGTGACTGAGCACCAGCGAGCGCTTAAGAAAAGCTCTCTAAGCAGCCTTATACATCTCTGACCAACAGTCGCTAAAAATAAAAACCAGGTCCATCAATATAACACCTCACGCCTATAGGCCACGTATAACCCCTTCTTCTGCGTTGAATACAGGAGGGTACATTACGAAGCCCAAAGGGGAGAACTTTGTACCTGAAAAAAACCCATCGGCGTACAAAAGGCAGAGATGGTTCACTGCACTCTGGGGTGTAAAGTATCTGGTAATATATTTACCCTTCAACAGCCTAACTTACTTAATATTTAGCTCCCCCGCACTGCAATCAATGACATCATCCATTCTAGGAAGAGGAAAAACAATCAGCCTTACTATTAAATTAACCAGACGGTAGTCAGTGCACATCCTCATGGTGCCCCATCTGTTGGGAACCATCAGACAGGGGGAAGTCCCACGTCACTCTCGCTTGGTATTATAAAATCACTGTCAAGTAAAAATTTCACCTCCTTCTCCATACTTTTTCTCTTTTGTGGGTTCATTCTGTAAGGGACCTGCCGAATTGTTCAGCATCCCTACATCTATATCATGGGGCTTAGCTTGCTTACACGAGGGATATCCCCAAACAAATCCTTCAAAATTCCAGCGAAGCTGAACCATTTCAGCAACCCTTTCCTTACTAAACCTAACATACATTGTGAAGGATCTTTTAACAATGCCCTGTTTACAAGTTACATCTGTGCCCCCTGTGCATCAGAGTCCCCCTGGGTCACCTTACTAAATTTACACATGCCACACCTTTGGTGGTACATTTTCATCCTGTTTTTATGTACCACCCGTTCAGAAAAAACTTACGGTCGCCCAGTGTGTGAATTCTGTAATTTTGATCCGTGACCTTTTGCCACGACCTTGTACGGCCCACCGAACTTTGCTTTTAAGGCATTACCAGCACCGGGCTCAATCTAGTAACGGGGAGTCCTCTCCTACTTCCAAAAGGTATCGAGGCACGGCCTTGCGGTCAAATTGTTTCTTCATCTTGTTTGCTGATGTGCAGTTCGCAGCCGCCAGATCTTCATGTGAGCCACACGGTCTC
Source organism: Cherax quadricarinatus (assembly GCF_026875155.1). Lineage (NCBI taxonomy): Eukaryota > Metazoa > Arthropoda > Malacostraca > Decapoda > Parastacidae > Cherax > Cherax quadricarinatus. Next base: position 23,951,105 of record NC_069446.1, on the reverse strand, counting down.
TGAAAGCGAGAAAATCCTCCGAGGGGGCAGCCTCACAATCTTCACCAAGCCAGTAATCCTTCAAAATCATCAGTTGCCCCGTACCTTGGTGGAACCATAGATCCCTGGTTCGAAGGGACTATAGCGTAATGAATCCTGAGTCTGGTCCCGCACGGCAAATAAAAGGAGGGGGAATACCCTCATCCCAGTCCTTCTGGTACTGGCACAATAAGCCCGCAGCATAGTTTTTGAAGCTGGTGAAAACCGCTCTATCCACAACCCCTTACTCTCCTGGGTGATAGGCAGATGGAGGTCGTCAATTTAATATTAAAACTACTCCCTGCCCAAAACCGTGCGAAAATTTTTAGATGTAGAAATTGACCCCTGATCTGTTGAATTTCCTTAGGATACGACTGCCGTAAAAAATTTCACCAGTGCTCACATAGACCATGCGTGTTGAAGATCTACGTAGTGGAATGGCCTCCGGAAACCCTGGTAGAGGAACAATAATTAGTAAGTACCTGAGTTACCTGAGAGAGTTCCGGAGGTCAACGTCCCCAAGCTCGCCCCGCGGCCCGGACTGTGACCAGGCTCCTGGTGGATCAGAGCCTGAATCAACCAGACTGTTACTGTTGGCTGCAAAGTAAGTACTGGTTTTCCATCTGTCCTGGGTAGCGGCCCCACACAATCCACCACCAGCTGCTTAAAAGGTTCCCGGCGACTGTTATAGGATAAGAGGGCAGGTTTAATTCCTGATTAGGTTTTTCCTACCCTTGGCAACGCATGATTCTACATACTAACCCACTGATTCCCATACCTGGGGCCAGTAAAAAAGCCTTAGAAATCTTGCCCATAGTCTTTTTAACACCTAAATGTCCTCCCATGGGAACATCGTGGGCCAAAACACAAAACTGATACCTAAATGGGTTCCGGCACCACACTTGGTAGAGTGCCTGCCGCGCTCCATCATTAGATGTCGCATCCGATAAGGTCTTTTCGCATTAAAATACCGTCTGCAAAAAAGAAACATTATAGTTAGATGAGAGGCCATTTTTCCTCGTTAACAGCAGATGACTGAATAGCTTTTAGGGTTCGCCCACCCTGGGCCTCGATCAGCTGCTCTCGATGGAGTCGCCCCCCCTATACCAGCTCCAAGACCCACTCAAACAGGGTCTTGCCTGGATGGTTCATCACAACCCCGAGGCCAACTGCAGCTAGGCTCTAGAATAGATTTTTCCCAAACCCCAAATCGTCCCAGGATATAATGAAAGTCACAGAGAGAGACTGCTCTCTATCTTTGACATTTTCCTGGTTACTGCAACACACGAAATAACTCGGGCAAGGTAGCCCTAGCTTTTTTTTCCCCCACTCTGTTGAGGTCTGGTGCCTCCAAACCAGAGTTCCAGCACTCAAGACAACCATGACATTATGCCTAAGAGTAGTCAACCCCTGCACAAGGTATATTCCTCTGTGATACATACAGCAAAGTAACCACACTGGTATGCAGACTCCACCCATAACCTGTGCACTGGAGTGTTACAGGGCATCCTGTACTTCCTTTGAGCAAAACGTCCACACCCAGTGTATTTCATCCCGACACTGGCAGTAGGCCCCTAACGAAGCAAATTGTACGTGCTTAATACCAGTGTCCCTCAAAGACATAAACCTGCCTACCTACCTTCATTTTGGTGTAAGGCCACGGTTACTGCTGTAAAGACCTTCATCCGAGGTTCCAAACCTGCTGATTACCTGGGGGAGAGTACCCGCGGGTGGTGCTGTGGCAAGTAATCGTTGAGGCTTAGGCTCTAGAGGGGTACCCTTGGTGGTATATTACATGTGGTAGCTCAGCCTGAAATACACTCCGGAGTGAGCTCACAACGGGGCAGAATCAGATTAGCTCTTTGACGACACACCTGACGGTATGAATTTTGTACTTCGGGGGCGGGGTGCTGTGTCTGATACGGTGGAAAGGATGTGGCTCTGTCATGAGAGTACAGTAATATGGTTTAAAAGCCCCTTTCCTTTTGACCTAGGTTGGATCCCTGGTTCTGGGAACTGGGCTCGTCCCCACCTGTTCCTTGTAGTCCTGACCTGTGACAAGCTGACTTAATACCTCCTCGATGGGTACTGGTAAAAAGGGTTATAAAAACTCCTTGTGGATTATTAGCTGAAAATGGTGGCTTAAACTTCTGAATTTTCTTATCCTATTGGTGGTGGAGAAAACTTACAATTATTACATGTAGTGTGTGGTGCAACTGCTACCAAATTTTGGTTAGCCTAAAAATCTGTCACCCACTCTAAAGCATTATTAAAATCATCAAGATCCTTCTCCCTCAAGATATGCCTTAAGGTCAGAAGGGAACATTTCCCAAAAAGATCCTCTAACAAAATAAGGTAATTACACCTTCATAATGGCCTACCACCCCTTTGAGCGACACCACCTAGTTTAGAAGTGCATCTCTCCTACCATATTCCACCAAAGACTGCCCTACTGAAACTTTAGTCCTCTAAACTTCGCCGGTACCTTTCCGGCAACATTTGATAAGCCAGTAAAACTACCTCTTTTAGTTATGATATTCAGAAAAGCAGATCGTTTCTAAAGAACTATAGCTGTAACCCTTTACCAACTAATTGGGTTCTTGCTAATGTCGTCCCATTCCTTTTCTCGGCCAAACTTGGATTTGGCCGTACTTTCAAATACAGTAAAACGGTCTGGGTCTTTCTCTAGAATTTTGGCACAAATTTTATGGCTTTAATCCAAATGAAAACATCTACCCTTTTGTCTGTGTCTGGGTGAGAAGCAAGCTGCCTCTCTTTACTCTTTCTTGAGCCCTAAGCTCCTCTAAGCCTCTCTGTTCCCTGGATCTTTGTGCGCTCCAATTCTTAACCGTTCCTTTTCTTCTGCAACTAGGCTAATTTCATTGTACAAATATTACTACTTCCTATCCAGTCCCAATCATGGGAAGTGATTCAATGTCAATTCCTTGGAATGCATGTCATCCCAGAATTTTCACCAGTGTCATCCATTTTGGGAAATAATTGCACAAATCTTACACCAGCCGACAGAACTTACTAATATAAAAAAAATAAAAGTACACAGCATGGTACATATACCTGAAGTAGTATATTCACAAGGAGTTGTCATAGTAACTCCCTCAAATTAAAACAGATTGCACCAAGAAAAAAAATTCTGCCGAAAAAAATAAGGACTTACTGCACCAGCAAAGGTAAATTATTTCCAGAAATTTAGCTGAGCATAACCCCCTAAAAACAGCAAGATTGTACCTGCAAGGTAATTATGCACAAAATATCAAGTATTAATAACACCCTAAAAATCAACAATATGGCACAGAAAGGTAAATGATTATTGGTAATAATTAATAATAACACCATAAAAACCAGCAAATTATACAGAAAGTAAATCATCACCGGGTATTAAGTAATAATAACACCGAAAAACAAGCAATGGTGCACACATCATAAAATTATTCATCAAGTATTAATTAATAATAACACTCTAAAAACCAGCAATATACAAACAAAGGTTAATTTTTATTTTAGTGATGAGTGTTATAGTGAATGTTTCTCTGACCAACCCAGTAAACAATGATAATTGACTTTCCAGGTTGCAACTTGAATACATATAAATTTGATAATTCTCCCATATACAGGCCCCCTGTTATTGACAAATGGGGATGAGCTGGGGCTTGAGCCTGGTCTAAGGGTAAAGGTAAAAGTTACAAACATCTCAAGCCCAACCGGCCACCCCAGGCTATCCCAGACAAAACAGAAAGCGCAAACTGGTATGTGTACTTAAAGGGTTTGGGTAACAGAGATTAGTCAAAAATCCCAATTAGGAAAATATATCTATTTAGTCACCATAACTAACATAACAGAAAACCCTAATCCAAACGCCGCAAATGAGGGTACACAAACAACAGCTGGCTGAGTCCAGCCACCATAACCACTGGGCCTCATCAGCGCCAGCCCACTCTCTATCCACACCCTCATTACTGATTTTCCTCACTCCTCCCACAGCACCCTGACATGTCAAGCCTGGGTGAACCTACAGAAAGGCCATATGAAAGCCTATGGCTTGATTGGATAAACAAAATGAGTGTACAACTACAACTTATCTTAAATACACAGCATCTCGGACGCCACCTCTACACATCCCATGCTAACGTCACGTTACTCCCCCAAACCACGCTACTCCGCGTACCCAAAACAGCCTTGAAAATAAATCATAACCGACTTTCTTTTACAATTACAGTTAGATACTTTACAGTACCCCCAAATGCACATTATCAATAGAAAATTATTCTTTACAACTATAATAGTCATACTATTTTGGCACACTTCTCACTATATGTACATTTAAACCCGATGTCATGCAGACCTGCCATAACAGTACTGTACTGTTTTTTTGTGTTATTGTTCTGAACTGTCTTCTTGTGTTCTTGTACTGCACTGATTACTGCGTTATTGCACTGTAATGATGTTCCTGTGTTACTGTACTGGTACTGGTCTTCTGTCATATTTGTATTCTATGGTATTTTTTTATTGTACAGTACTGGTCATATCTGTTTACTATACTGTAACTGTCTCCATTGTTTACTGTACTGGTAAACTGATCTGTGTTATTGTGCAGTACTAGTCTTCTGTGTATTGTTCTGTACTGGTCACCTTGTTATTGTTATTGTTATTGGCCTTCTATGTTAATGTAATCTACTGGTCCTTCTTGTTAATGAACTGAATTGCCCGTCTCTGATATAGACTTCTCTGGTCTTCCGTGTTACTGTACGGTACTGGTCTTTTTTGTTATTGTACTGACCTGGTCTTCTGTGTTTTTGTTCTGAGCAAGTATTCTGTATATTGTACTGTACTGGCCTTTCTGTGTTTATTGAAACTTTATATGGTCTTTTGGTGCTATTGTACTACACAGGTCTTCTGTGTTACTGTGCTGGTGTTTGTCGTCCGTGTTTCTGTACCGTACTAGTCCCTCTGCGTTACGTAGCTGTATCTGCACTGGTATTGTGTGTATTATACATGCTGGTCTTCTGTGTTATTAAGCTTACTGATCTGTGTTAGTGTCCGGTGCTGTCGATACTTTATGGTATTCTGCATTATTCTGTATCGGTCTTCTTTGTATATTTGCAATCTGGGGGGGGGTACTGGTCTTCTGAGTTATTTTACTGTACAGGTCCTTCTGTTTATTTTACTGTACTAGTCTTCTGTGTTATTTTACTGTACTGGTCTTCTGTGTTATTTTACTGTACTGTCATTCTGTGTTATTTACTGTACTGTCTTCTGTGTTATTTGTACTGTACTGGTCTTCTGTGTTTAGTTTCCTGTACTGGTCTTCTTGTGTTATTTTACTGTACTGTCTTCTGTTATTTTACTGTAACGGGTCTTCTGTGATTTGAGCTTTTTTGTTTTTCTGTGTTTTTTGTATTGGTAACGGGTCTTCTGTTTATTGTACGTGCTGGTCTTTTGAGTTTCTAGTGCCGTACTGGTCCTCTGTAGTTACTGTAAACTGTACTGCGCTGGTATTGTGTGCATTGTACTGTTATAGTCTTCGGTGTTTTGTACGTGTGGGTTACGGGGGGGGGGGCTGGGCGGCTGTGTTACTGTACCGTACTAGTCCTCTTTTAATGTACTGCTCTGTATTCTGCGTATTGTTTCTGTACTTGTCTCTGTTGTTAGTGAACTGTACTGGTCTTCTGTGTTATGTAATGAACTGGTTTTCAGCGTTATGTACTGTATTAGTCTTCTGTGGTTATTGTACTAACTGGTTTTTCTGTGTTATTGTACTGTACTGGTCTGTTGTGGTATTGTACTGTACTGGTAATTCCTGTGTTATTGTTCTGTACTGGTCTTCTGTGATATTGTACTGTAACTGGTCTTCTGTGTTATTGTACTGTAATCTATTCCTGTGTTATTGTTCTGTACAGGTCTCTGTGTTTATTGTACTGTACTGGTCTTCTGTTGTTATTGTTCGGACTGTCTTTTGTGGATTGGGGTACTGGGGGTACTGGGGGGATTCGTGTATATTGTTCTGTACTGGTCTTCAGTGTTTATTGGTACTGTACTGGTCTTCTGTGTTATTGTACTGTACTGGTCTTCTGTGGTATTGTACTGTACTGGTATTCTGTGTTATTGTTCTGTACTGGTCTTCTGTGTTATTGTACTGTACTGGTCTTTTGTGGTATTGTACTGTACTGGTATTCTTGTTATTGTTCTTACGGTCTTCGTGTTATTGTACTGTACTGTCGTCTTGTTATTGTAATGTACTGGTTTTCAGCGTATGACTGTATTATTATTCCTGTTTAGTGTCTGTTTTATATTACATATATTTTTGTGTGTAATTATGAATATTTGTTATTAAGCTTTTTGTGTGTTATTTTGTACTAATTAAATTGTCACTACACTGTTTTATGTCTCAGTTTATTTTTTTGTGTTTCTCAAATGATATTGTGTCACTATACTTTTTTTATTGTTTTATACCTATTTTATGAGTTACTTTCATGTTTGTGTGTTTAATACTCTGTTTTATATGTCACTGTAAAACCATCTGACTTGATTCATCTTAAACCAAACCATACCACGGGCGGATTTGAGACTCTCTGACCGCGGGTCAAAATCCCGCCGTGGTCGTTTGCTTGCAATCGTGGCCATTACAGGTGTCGGGAGGTCTGGGTGTAATTCATCTTATACTTACAAACGAATCGCTACCTAAATCTTTTACTCAATAGAGTGTTGCCAAAACTATTTCCACAGTAAACCTACAAGAGGTCCTTCTACTAAAATTATTCTTCTGTAAAGTCCTTCCAGTAGTAATACTCATAAGACGTCCAGTCTTTATAAACTTGATTCCTACTCAACAGAATCCTAAGAAAAGATCCTGTCAATAGTTTTTTCTATCAGTATTTACCAGACAGGTTACATACATGTTCTTAACTCTGTTATCAGACAGACTTTATACACATCACAACACACGATTGTGTGAAAAAAACACATTAACATCAGAGAGGAACTTTCACGGTGAAACAAATTCTTTCTTCATTCAATAGTTTTCCCGCTACGTTGTTGTCCTTTTTCATTACTTTCCAGCTTATATAAGAACATAAGAACTTAAAACGAAGGAACACGCAGAAGGCCTACTGGCCCATGCGAGTCAGGTCAAGTCCTACCGGCTTAAGCCAATGGCACCAACCTAGTCAGTCAGGTCACATTGACTTAAGGGAGGAACACGTGCAACCGACCTGGTTAGCACAAGCTATCAGTCCAACTCACACCCACCCACATCTTCTCAAGTTATTTATCCATTAAGTGGGGTTTAGACACTACGTCGCCGTCGATATCGGACATGGAGTTGTTCCACTCATCCCACAACTCTATTACCAAACCATACTTTCCTATATCCCTCCTGAATCTGAATTTGTCCACTTAAAACCTTGCTGCGAGTCCTGTCTAGCTAGATATTTTCAGCACACTATTTACATCCCCTTTTATATTCCTGTCTTCCACTTATAAACCTCATCATAATCCCCCTATTGGAGTAGGAAGGGAGTTTGGGGGATGTGATGCCTTAGTCCTATCCTCATAGGAAGGTTACTGATACATGGATCATACTTTTCATCCTCCTTTGTACATTTCCAGAGAATTTATAACCATTCTGTAATACGGTGACCAAAACTGTGCAGCATAATCTAAATGAGGCCTAACCAAGGATGTATAGATTGAAGAACAACCTGAGGACTCCTATTATTTATGCTTCTTGTATGAAGCCATGGATTCAATAGCTTTATTTGCGAACTCGTTATGCACTGTTTGTCCTTGGGTTGCAGATTAACTGCTAACCAGAACTCCAAATCTTTTCGCAATCCGTAATATTATGATCATACATTATTTAGTTTATATGTGCATGTTATTGTCCTTCCACCATTTAGAACTTTGCATTTGTCTATATTAAATCTGGCATCTGCCACTTCTCCGACAACTGCATCAGTCTATTCAAATCTCCTGGATGCTCAATGTCCGCGTCGAAGATTCGACGCCCTATTTTGTTGTCCATCGCAACTTTGCTGATGTCGCTCCTTTAATGCCTCATCTATGTCGTTTATTGTAATTGTGAACAGCAGGGGCCCCACACTGACCCCTGTGGAACACCGCTCGTGACGCTTCCCCCACTCTGATTTCCTCCCCATTTATGCAAAATCTCTGCTGCCTATTTGTCAACCAGCCTCATCCAGAAAAAATTTCTCCTCCATTCCATGTGCTTAATTTTCCTCAATAGTCCGCTGATGTGGGACCCTGTCAAAAGTTCCCTTACTGAAGTCCATATAACACATATTCATATTCAATACCCATGATCTACCTCCTCAATACCTTAGTGAAAAAAGTTAATAAATTCGTAGGCAGAACGCCCTTTGTAAAACCATGCTGAGAATTCGTTGATTAATTTATGCTTTTCAAGGTTGCTACGAAACTGCCTCGGCAATTATTGATTCCATAAATTTTCCCACTATGAGGTTAGGCTTTATAGGGCTATAGTTCTGAAGCTAAGGACCCTGTCACCTTTTTGAAAATAAGGTATCACATTTGCCATTTTTCCACTTATCAAGCACCATGGCAGTTTGGATGTATGTTGAAAAGATTAGCCAAAGGTGTGCTACTCCTCTTAACATTCTTTAGAACCCTTGATACAGTTCATCAGGGCCTGGGGATTTGTTAGGTTTTAATTTATCGTATTGCCGAAGACAGTCACTTGTACCCTAATATGCACAGTTTTATTATCGTCCATGTTCTATCATAATTTTATTCATTACTGGAATACGCTGTATCCTCCGGTGTAAAAACTGAGAAGGAGTATTGTTTAAAAAATCTACACATTGCCTTATCACTGTCAGTGAGCTGACCCCGAGGAACTTTTGAGTGGGCCTATCTGTCCCTGAAGTCTTACTTTCGTATACCTGAAAGAATCCTTTTGGTTAGTCTTCGATCTCTTGCAACTTTAACCTCATAATCTCTATTTTGCTTGTTAATTCCCTTTTTTATTTCTCTTCTTTAACTGAATATATCGATTTCTTAATGCCCTCTCCTCTTTGATTTGCCTTATAATTCCTCTCTTTTGACCAATCAGATATTTTATCTATTGTTCATCCATTAGGCTACATTTTTGTTTGATCTGATTTCCCTATTTGGAACATAATTGACCTGAGCAGCTAGAACTATGCCCTGGAAAAAGCATCATACGGCAACCATCACCACCTACCTACCCCTAGTCATCATTCCAGTTCAGCCCACCTAAGTAATTTTTCAGTCTAAGAAATCAGCCAAGCGAAAATCAGACGGAGACTTGATTGCCATAATTATGGGAATTCCATATATGTTAAAACTGAGTGATTTGTGATCACTCTCCCCAAGCTCATCATTAACCTCAATATTATTAATTAGTGTTCCCTACTGCAAGAACCAAGTCAAGAGGTTATTTCCCCTAGATGGCTCTGTCACAACTGTTTTTAACAAACAATCCTGGATCAATCAAGAAAGTCACCCACTCTAAATTTCCTGTCCAAATTGCTCCAGTCAATCATTCTATATTGAAATCTCCATTAGCACAAACATTTTCGTATGTAGATGCCTTACGAATTCGTCCCATAGAAGTTTACTGCACTCCCTATCAAGATTTGGGGGCCCCTGTAAATCACACCCAAAAATTAGTTGTGAGCGCCAGAGTAAGCTTAACCAAACAGATTCAGTGCTGACGCTCTAATTTAATATCTTGTCTAACACAACAATTTAAATTGTCCTGTGAAAGGTTTCTTCAGTCTTGCAGTAATCAGGATGTGATACGATCTGGATAGTGGAGTGAAAGAGACTTGATCCCAAAAAACTTTAAGAAGGGGTTTACAATACAGCTCTTGAAGAAGTAGAAAGTGAACCCAGTAGCGGCTAACGAAGAGGCGCCGCCAGGAGCCGAGACTCGAACCCAATAAAGCATAACTGGCCACACGCTTGTTTTTCCCCTGTACTGATGCACACACCAACCACAGCCCTACCTACCCAACTCCAACCAGATTCTCACAAACAAAATATTAGACCACAACAACCACAGAATGATAAAGGACAGAAAGCTCATGTGGTACAAAAATGAATACAGTTATTGAGCCAAAGTGATGAGCTTATGAAATGGATAGCAAAAAGTAAACCCTTACACCAGAGCTATCACAGAGGGGAAACTCCTGAAATGAAAAACTGATGCTTTATTCCAGAAGGATACCAGATAAGGTGGAAAAAAGAGGAAACAAGAGAAGGGAAAAAACGGCTTTGTTAGTTAAAAATTTTGGTGGAGTTTTGTAGAGATGATGGTATATGAAATGAGAAAACCGATTACATAGTGGGGTACAATTAAAGTTGGGGGGACCGCCAGGAGACCAAGACACGAATATGAAGAGAACAACTTGGCAATGATTGATATCTTGGTAAAAGCAGCAAGGAAAGTTTATAGTACTAAAGTTTAGCTATTAATCATGGGTAAGTAAGTTTATTCAGGTTAACACAAATACAGTTACATAACATAGCAACATAACATAGCAACATATGTGTAGAGTCCCTCGGATAACCCAAAACAAATCAGACGGGGTGACTTATTTCCACATATAAATATTAAAACTAGGGACCCACATGAGAGACTGGAACATGGAGAGCTTGGATGATAGAGATAGTGAGGAAAAACTTATATCAGTAGTTAAGTACATGACACGGGAAAGGACAAAATGGATAACCCAGTCGACTGGATCTTGTATTTGTCACAGGCACATCCGACATAGGTGTAATTGAATATGAGAGTCCGTGTGCTAGTGACCTTACAGTACAGGGAAGGGTTACTAGCCCATCGCTCCCGGCATTTTAGTCGCCTCATACGACACGCAGGCTTACGGAGGAAAGATTCTTTTCCACTTCCCCTGGACAATAAAAGAAATAAAGAAGAACAAGAGCTATTTAGAAAAAGGAGAAAAACCTAGATGTATGTATATATATATGCATGTGCGTGTCTGTGAAGTGTGACCAAAGTGTAAGTAGGGAGTAGCAAGATATCCCTGTTATCTAGCGTGTTATGAGACAGAAAAGAAACCAGCAATCCTACTCATGCAAAACAGTTTACAGGTTTCTTTTTCCCACAGTCATCTGGCAGGACGGTAGTACTTCCCTGGGTGGTTGCTGTCTACCAACCTACTACCTACATATATATATGTCGTGCCGAATAGGCAGAACTTGCGATCTTGGCTTAAATAGCAACGCTCATCTTGCCATATAGGACAAGTGAAAATTTGTGTATGCAATAATTTCGCCAAAATCATTCTGAACCTAACGAAAAAAAATATGTTTCACTGAATTTGTTTAGTATTAAATTATTGTAAACAAATCTAAAATATATTTAGTATGATTAGGCTAAAGTAAATTGCGATTGATATAATAAGGTTAGGTAAGTTTTCTATGATTCTTTTGGTGCAAAATTAAAAAATTTTACATTAACATTAATGAAAAAAATATACCTTTAAACGTATAACAGAAAATTTTAAAAAGGACTTTATTTTAAATGAGTTCTTGCTAATTGACCAGTTTTACATATTCGGCACCAAAAAAAAAACTTTTAAACAGTAATTACATTTTCCAGGAGTTCAAAGAAAAGAAAAACAGATGTTACATGTTAAATTCTACTGAGAAAACAAAATCACATTACCACTCCAATCTCACAGCCATCTTTAGTAAACAAAACTGGTTCCCCATGACACACCTCTGCGAGAATCAGGAGAGCACAGGAGAGGGGAAAATATCAGGCCCCCAAAAAGAACGGGTGGATAGGCACATAAATCTTGTTGGTGGGATGCGGCCTTTAAAACCCTGGAGTCATCACTGAAGCCCCCCAAAAAGGTGGACTTCCAGGCCGACACCTACATGTCATTCCAGGACCCTGGAGTCACCCCAGTGGTGTTTCCAAAAAGGAAAAAATTGAAAAAGAGTCCTGGAGAACCAAAACACCTCGGATCAAAAGACATGACCCAAAAAGTGGAGGGTATCACCGCCAGCCCCCACATTCACTAAAACGTTGGGTCCAACAGTCCCTATTCAACATAAAACAGAGGCAAGGCTTCAGCCAACACCTAAAAAACGTAGCATCCCTTTAAACGTAGGCATGGCCTTTGATGTGACTACCCCCTAAATACACACACACTGGGGAATCCTGATACCTCCAGCTCCGCTCAACCTGCCCATCTCCTTTGGGTGGTCCAGGATTCATCACTCGTTTACCGCAAATCACTGCAAATAAGAATAGATAAGTGATCTATACACTACATTGTGCACTTAAAACGAGACAAGACTTTCAGAAACCCCACATTCTCCGCTCCCTTCACATAATGAATCACCAGATTAAGAGGTTGGAGAAAACAAGGCCCACATCGTAAGTCTTGATTGTGGTTCCTCATTAAGTGAAGGAAACGTAAGGGATTTTGGTCACTATACACAGTTATAGCATGAACTGATGATGATATATACACCTAAAAATGTTGCACTGCAACACTAAAGCAGAGCCTCCTTTTCTATGGTGGCATAGTGCTGCTGGTGTTTCTTCAGTTTTGCCGAAAGTAGCTGACTGGCAACAATTGTCCCTCTACTTCTTGCAGTAGACACCCCCAACACCCAGTATCACTGGCATCTACTTGTAGAGAAAATGGCAATGTGAAATTAGGACTAGCCAGCACAGGAGCATTGTAAGCAAAGCTTTTACATGTTCAAATGCCCTCTGACACTTCATATCCCACACAAATGTACACTTGGGGTAGTCAGGTCAGTGAGTGGAGAGATCACCTTTGACAAATTTGGGACAGAACTTTCTATAAAATGTTACCATGCCCACAAAACGCATAACCTCCTTCCGGGTCTTTGGTACAGGATAATTGTCTATAGCCTCCACCTTGGCATTCACTGGGGCCACCTTCCCCCTGGCCCCAATAACATGTCCTAGAAAATTACCTGGGCTTGCCCGAAAACACTCTTTGCCAAAAAACTGTGAGCTGAGCACCAGCGAGCCTAGGGGAAAAGCTCTCTAAGCTGCCTTATGCTTGCCCAAACAGTCGCTAAAAATAACCGGTCATCAATATAACCCCTCACGCCCTTTGGGCCCACGTATAACCTCCTGCATTCTGCGTTGAAACAGGAGGGTACATTACGAAGCCCAAAGGGGAGAACTTTGTACTGAAAAAACCCATCCGGCGTTAAAAAAAGCAGAGATGTCACTGGCACCTGGGGTTAAAGGTATCTGGTAAATATTTACCTTCAACAGGCCTAATTTACTTACATATTTAGCTCCCCCCACTGCATCAATGACATCATCCATTCTAGGAAGAGGAAAAAACAATCACCTTACTTATTAAATTAACCTTACGGTAGTCGTGCACATCCTCATGGTGCCATCGGGTTTTGGGGAAAACCATCAAAACAGGGGGATGCCAACTCACTCTCGCTTGGTATTATTAAATCACTGTCAAGTAAAAATTTCACCTCCTTCTCCATACTTTTTTCTCTTTGTGGGTTCATTCTGTAGGGACCTGCCGAATTGGTTCAGCTTCCCTTACATCTATATCATGGGGCTTTTAGCTTGCTTACACGAGGGATATCCCCAACAAATCCTCAAAATTCCAGAGAAGCTAAAACCATTTCAGCAACCCTTTCCTTACTAAGACCTAACATACATTGTGAAGGATCTTTTAACAATGCCCTGTTACTAAGGTGTACATCTGGGGCCCCCCCTGTGCTCAGTGTCCACCCGGGGTTTCACCTACTATATTTACACATGCCACACCTCTTTGGTGGTACCTTTTCACCCTTTTTTATATGTACCACCCGTTCAGACTTCCGTCTCCCAGGTGTGTGAATTCTGATTTTGATCCGTGACCTTTTCCACGACCTTGTACGGCCCACTGAACTTTGCTTTAAGGGCTTACCAGGCACCGGCTCCAATGCTAGTACCCTCTCCTACTTAAAAGGTACGAGGCACGGCCTTGCGGTCAAAATTGTTTTTCATCTTGGTTTGGCTGATGTGCAGGTTCGCAGCCGCCAGATGCTTCATGTGAGCCAAACGGTCTCTGAAAGCGAGAAAATCTCCGAGGGGGCAGCCTCACAATCTTCACCAACCCAGTAATCCTTCAAAATCATCAGTTGTCCCCGTACCTGGTGACCATAGATCAGTTCGAAGGGACTTTTAGCGTAATGAACCCTGAGTGCTGTCCGCACGGCAAATAAAAGGAGGGGGATACCCTCATCCCAGTCCTTTGGTACTGGGCACAATAAGCCCGCAGCATAGTTTTGAGGGGACTGGTGAAACCGCTCCACAACCCTTACTCTTGGGTGATAGGCAGTGGAGGTCGTCATTTTAATATTAAACCCCCCCAAAACGTGCAAAAAATGTTTAGATGTAAAATTTGACCCTGATCTGTTTGAATTTCCTTAGGGATACCGACCTGCGTTAAAAAATTTCACCAGTGCTCTCAAGACCATGCGTGTTGTAATCTTACGTAGTGGAAGGCCCCCGGAAACCTGGTAGAGGAACAAATATAGTAAGTCCCTGGAGTTTACCTGGAGAGAGTTCCGGAGGTCAACGCCCCCGCGGCCCGGTCTGTGACCAGGCCTCCTGGTGGATCAGACCCTGATCAACCAGACTTTTATGTTGGCTGCAAAGTAAGTACTGGTTTCCCATCTTGGTCCTGGGTAGCGGCCCCACACAATCCCCACCAGCCTGCTAAAAGTTCTCCGGCGACTGTTATAGGGTTAGAGGGGCAGGTTTAATTCCCTGATTAGGTTTTCCTACCCTTTGGCAAACTGGGCATGATTCTACATACTTACCCTGATTCCATACCTGGGGCCAGTAAAAATGCTTAGAAATTTTGGGCCCATTAGTCTTTTTAACACCTTAAATGTCCTCCCATGGGAACATCGTGGGCCAAACCCAAAACCTGTCCCTAAATGGTTCCGGCACCACCACTTGGTAGATTTGCCTGCCGTGCTCCATCATTAGATGTCGCATCCGATAAGGTCTTTCGCATTAAAATACCGTCTGCAAAAAAGAAACATTTAGTTAGTTGAGAGGCCTTTTCCTCGGTAACAGCAGATGACTGAATAGCTTTTAGGGTGTCGTCACACCCCTGGGCCTCGATCAGCTGCTCTCGAGTGGGAGTCGCCCCCCCTATACCAGCTCCAAGACCCCCACTCAAACAGGGTCTTGCCTGGGATGGTTCATCACAACCCCGAGCCAACTGCAGGCTAGGCTCTAGGAATAGATTTCCCAAACCCAAATCGTCCCCAGGATCTAATGAGTCACAGAGAGAGACTGCTCTCTTATCTTTTGACATTTTCCTGGTTACTGCACACACCGGAAATAACTCGGGCAAGGTAGCCCTAGCTTTTTCCTCCAACTCTGTGAGGCGGGGTTTCCTCCAAACCAGAGGTTCCTCACTTTCAAGACAACCCCATGACATTATTGCCTAAGAGTAGGTAACCCCTGCACAAGGTATATCCTCTGTGATACCTACAGCTAAGTAACCCACTGGTATGCAGACTCCACCATAACCTGTGCACTGGAGTGTTGACAGGGCATCCTGTAATTCCTTTGAGCAAAACGTCCAACCCAGTGTATGTGTCATCCGACACTGGCAGTATGCCCCTACGAAGCAAAGTGTACGTGCTACCAGTGTCCCTCAAAGACATAACACCTGCTACCCTACCTTCATTTTGGTGTAAGGCCACGGTTGACTTGCTTGTAAAGACCTTCATCCGAGGGTCCAAACCTGCTGAGTTACCTGATATACCCGGAGGTGGTGCTTCAATATTTGCTACCGTGTGGGTACTGGTGTATCTACCTGAGAAACTCCAGCAAGCGCCTGATCTCTACGCATCTTCTTGCAATACGGCTGCAGATGGCCGTGTTTATGACAATAAGTACAGTAATATGGTTTAAAAGCCCCCTTTCCTTTTGACCTAGGTTGGATCCCTTGGTTCTGGGGAACTGGGCTCGTCCCACCTGTTCCTTGTAGTCCTGGACCTGTGACAGCTGACTTAAAACCTCCTCGAGTGGGTACTGGTAAATTAGGGTTATTAAAACTCTTGTGGTTATTAGGCTGATAAATGGGTGGCTTAAACTTTTGAAATTTCTTATTCCTATTGGGTGGGTGGAGAAAACTTACCATTATTAGCATGTAGGGTGTGGTAACTGCTACCAAATTTTTGGTTAGCTAAAAATCTGTCACCCAGCTCTAAAGCATTATTAAAATCATCAAGATCCTTCTCCTCAAGATATGCCTTAAGGTCAGAAGGAACATTTCCCAAAAGATCCTCTAACAAAATTAAGGTAATTACACCTTCATAATTGCCTACCACCCCTTTGAGCGACCCCCACCTATTTAGAAGTGACATCATCTCCTTAACCCTATTCCACCAAGACTGCCCTGACTGAAACTTTAGTCCTCTAAACTTCTGCCGGTACCTTTCCGGCAACATTTGATAAGCCAGTAAAACTACCTCTTTTAGTTTATGATAATCAGAAAAGGCAGATCGGGTTTTAAAGAACTAATAGCCTGTAACCCTTTACCAACTAATTGGGTTCTTGCTAATGTCGTCCATTCCTTTCCGGCCAAACTTGGGATTGGCCGACTTTCAAATAAAAAGAAAAAACTGGTCTGGGTCTTTTTTCCTAGGAATTTTTTGGGACAAATTTTATGGCTTATCCAAATGGAAAACATCTACCCTTGTGTCTGTGTCTGGGTGAGAAGCAAGCTGCCTCTCTTTAGCTCTTTCTTGAGCCCTAAGCTCCTCTAAGCTCTCTGTTCCTGGATCTTTGTGCGCTCAATTTTTACCGTTCCTTTTCTTCTGCCCAATAGGCTTTAATTTCATTTGTAAAATTATACTTCCTTATCCAGGTCCCTATCATGGGGATGTGATTCAATGTCACATTCCAAATGCATGTCATCCTCAGAATTTTCACCAGTGTCAGCCATTTTGGGAAATAATAGCACCAAATCTTACTACCAGCCACAGAACTTACTAATATAAATAAAAAAAGTACACGCAAGGTACATATACGAAGTAGTATATTCACAAGGAGTTGTCATGTAACTCCCTCAAATTAAACAGGATTGCACACAAGAAAAAAATTCCTGGCAGAAAAAAAATAAGAGCTACTGCACCTGCAAAGGTAAATTATTTCCAGAAATTTAGGTGAGCATAACCCCCTAAAATCAGCAAGATTGTACCTGCAAGGGTAAAAATTTTGCACAAAATATCAAGTATTATAACACCCTAAAAATCAACAATATGGCACAGAAAGGTAAATGATTTATAGAGTATTAATTAATAATAACACCATAAAACCAGCAATATTATACAGAAAGGTAAATTATTCACAGGGTATTAAGTAATAATAACACCCTAAAAACAAGCAATGTTGCACACATCAGTAAATTATTCACAAGGTATTAATTAATAATAACACTCTAAAAACCAGCAATATTACAAACAAAGGTAAATTATTATTTTAGTGTGAGTGTTATAGTGAATGTTTCCTCTGACCCAACCCCGTAAACAATGATTATTGACTTTTCAGGTTGCAAACTTGAATTACCACATAAAATTTGATAATTCTCCCATATACAGGCCCCCATGTTATGCAGAAATGTGGGATAGCTGGGGGCTTGAGCCTGGTCTAAGGGTAAAGGTAAAAGTACAAACATCTCAAGCCCAAACCGGCCACCCAGGGCTATCCCAGGGCAAAACAAGGAAGCGCTAAACTGGTATGTGTACTTTAAAGGGGTTGGGTTAACAGAGGATTAGTCAAAAAAACCCAATTAGGAAAATATTATCTATTTAGTCCCCCATAAACATAACATAACAGAAAAACCTTAATCCTAAACGCCAAATGAGGGTACACAAACCACAGCTGGCTGGAGGTCCAGCCACCATAACCACTGGGCCTCATCAGCGCCAGGCCCACTCTACTCCACACCTCATTTCTGATTTCCTCACTCCTCCCACAGCACCCTGACCATGTCAGAGCCTGGGTGAACTACAGGTAAGCCCTATGAAAAACCTATGGCTTGAGTTGGATAAAAAAATTTAGTGTACAAACTACAACTTATCTTAAATACACAGCATCTCGGACGCCAGCCTCTACACACCATGCTAACGTCACGTGACTCCCCCCAAACCACGCTTACTCCGCGTACCCAAACATCCTTGGAAAATAAATCATTAACAGAATTTCTTTACAATTACAGTTAGAGTACTTTACAGTACCCCCAAATGCACATTATCAATTATAAAATTATTCTTTACAACTATAATATTCATACTATTATGGCACACTTCTCCACTATATGTACATTACGATGTCATGCAGAACCCTGCATAACAGTACTGTACTGTTTTTTGTGTTATTGTTCTGAACTGGTCTTCTGTGTTATTGTACTGCACTGATTTTCTGCGTTATTGCACTGTAATGATGTTCTGTGTTACTGTACTGTACTGGTCTTCTGTCTTATTGTATTCTACTGGTATTTTTTTTATTGTACTGTACTGGTCATACGTGTTACTATACTGTAACTGTCTCCTTTGTTACTGTACTGTACTGATCTGTGTTATTGTGCTGTACTAGTCTTCTGTGTTATTGTTCTGTACTGGTCACCTTTGTTATTGTATTGTATTGGGCCCTTTTATTTTTATTGTACTCTACTGGTCTTCTGTGTTAATGAACTGTATTGCCCGTCTCTGTTATAGTACTTCTCTGGTCTTCCGTGTTACTGTACTGTACTGGTCTTTTTTGTTATTGTACTGTACTGGTCTTCTGTGTTTTTGTTCTGAGCAAGTATTCTGTATTATTGTACTGTACTGGCCTTCTGTGTTATTGTACTGTAATGGTCTTTTGTGCTATTGGGACTACACAGGTCTTCTGTGTTTTCTGTGCTGTGTTTGTCTTCCGTGTTTCTGTACCGTACTAGTCCTCTGCGTTACTGTACTGTACTGCACTGGTATTGTGTGTATTATACTTTGCTGGTCTTCTGTGTTATTAAGCTTTACTGATCTGTGTTAGTGTCCTGTGCTGGTCGTATACTGTTATGGTATTCTGTGTATTATTCTGTACGGGTCTTCTGTGTTATTTTACTGTACTGGTCTTCTGTGTTATTTTACTGTACTGGTCTTCTGTGTTATTTTACTGTACTAGTCTTCTGTGTTATTTTACTGTACTGGTCTTCTGTGTTATTTTACTGTACTGGTCTTCTGTGTTATTTTACTGTACTGGTCTTTGTGTTATTTTACTGTACTGGTCTTCTGTGTTATTTTACTGTACTGGTCTTCTGTGTTATTTTACTGTACTGGTCTTCTGTGTTATTTTACTGTACTGGTCTTCTGTGATTTGAGCTCTTTTGGTTTTCTGTGTTTTTGTATTGTACGGGTCTTCTGTGTTATTGTACTGTGCTGGTCTTTGAGTTTCTGTGCCGTACTGGTCCTCTGTGTTACTGTTTCTGTACTGCGCTGGTATTGTGTGCATTGTATGTTATTGTCTTCGGTGTTTTTGTACTGTGGGTTTGGGGTACTGTGCTGGTCGCCTGTGTTACTGTACCGTACTAGTCCTCTGTGTTAAAGTACTGCGCTGGTATTCTGCGTATTGTTCTGTACTTGTCTTCTGTGTTAGTGGAAATGTACTGGTCTTCTGTGTTATTGTAAGTACTGGTTTTTCAGCGTTATTTACTGTATTAGTCTTCTGTGTTATTGTACTATACTGGTTTTCTGTGTTATTGTACTGTATGGTCTTTTGTGGTATTGTACTGTTTCTGGTATTCTGTGTTTATTGTTCTGTACTGGTCTTCTGTGTTATTGTACTGTACTGGTCTTCTGTGTTATTGTACTGTACTGGTATTCTGTGTTATTGTTCTGTACTGGTCTTCTGTGTTATTGTACTGTACTGGTCTTCTGTGTTATTGTACTGTACTGGTCTTTTTGGTATTGTACTGTATGGTATTCTGTGTTATTGTTCTGTATGGTCTTCTGTGTTATTGTACTGTACTGGTCTTCTGTGTTATTGTACTGTACTGGTCTTTTGTGGTATTGTACTGTACTGGTATTCTGTGTTATTGTTCTGTACTGGTCTTCTGTGTTATTGTACTGTACTGGTCTTTTGTGGTATTGTACTGTACTGGTATTCTGTGTTATTGTTCTGTACTGGTCTTCTGTGTTATTGTACTGTACTGGTCTTCTGTGTTATTGTAATGTACTGGTTTTCAGCGTTATTGTACTGTATTAGTATTCTGTGTTATTGTACTGTTTTTTATTACATTATTTTTGGTGTGTAATTTGATGATTTGTTATTAAGCTTTTTTGTGTGTTATTTTTACTATTTATTTTTCACTACACTGTTTTATTTTCTCAGTTTATTTTTTTATGTGTTTTTCTAATGGGTTTGTGTCACTATACTTTTTTATTGTTATGATACTGTTTTATGAGTTACTTTCATGTTTTGTGTGTTAATACACTGTTTTTATATGTCACTGTAAAAAACCCTCTGACTTGATTCATCTTAACCAAACCATACACGGGCGGGATTTGAGATCTCTGACCCCGGGTTCAAATCCCGCCCGTGGTTCGGTTTGTTGCAATCGTGCCATTACGATTTCGTGAGTCTGGTTTTATTCATCTTACGTTACAAACGAATCGCTACCTAAAGTCTTTTACCAATTAGAGTGTTGCCAAAACTATTTCCAACAGAAACCTACAAGAGGTCTTCTACTAAAATTCTTTTTGGTAACAGTCCTTTCCCGTAGTAATCTCATAATAGCGTCCAGTCTTATAAACTTGATTCCTACCAACAGAATCCTAAGAAAAGAATCCTGTCAATAGGTTTTCTATCAGGTATTTACCAGACAGGTTACATACAGTGTTATTAACTCTGGTGTATCAGACAGACTTTATACACATCACAACACAACGATGGTGGTGAAAAAAACACATAACAGCAGAGAGGAACTTTCACCTGTGAAACAAACTTCTTCATTCAATAGTTTCCTTCTACGGTTTTGTCTTTTTCATTACTTTCCAGCTATATAAGAACATAAGAACATAAGAACGAAGGAACACTGCAGAAGGCCTACTGGCCCATGCGAGGCAGGTCCAAGTCCCTACCGGCTTAAGCCAATGCACCCAACCTAGTCAGGTCAGGTCACATTGACTTAAGGGAGGAACACGGCAACCGACCTGTTAGCACAAGCTATCAGGTCCAACTCACACCCACCCACATCTACTCATGTATTTATCCAACCTATTTTTAAAGCTACACAACGTTCTGGCCTCTATAACGGTACTTGGGAGTTTGTTCCACTCATCCACAACTCTATTACCAAACCAGTACTTTCCTATATCCCTCCTGAATCTGAATTTTCCAACTTAAAACCATTGCTGCGAGTCCTGTCTAGGCTAGATATTTTCAGCACACTATTTACATCCCCTTTATTTATTCTGTCTTCCACTTATAAACCTCAATCATATCCCCCCTAATTTACGTCTTTCTAAAAGGGGTGCATTTTTCGGGGCCTTAGTCTATCCTCATAGGGAAGGTTTCTGATACATGGGTTCATCTTTGTCATCCTCCTTTGTTACATTTTTCCAGAGAATTTATATCCATTCTGAAATACGGTGACCAAACTGTGCAGCATAATCTAAATGAGGCCAAACCAAGGATGTATAGGTTGAAGAACAACCTGAGGACTCCTATTATTTATGCTTCTTGATATGAAGCCAAGGATTCTATTAGCTTTATTGCGAACACTTATGCACTGTTGTCTTGGTTTCAGATTACTGCTAACCAGAACTCCTAAAACTTTTTCGCAATCCGTAATATTAAGATACATTATTTAGTTTTTATGTGGCATGGTTTATTGTCCTGTCCCCAAAATTTAGAACTTTGCATTTGTCTATATTAAACTGCATCTGCCCCCTTCTCCGACCACTGCATCAGTCTATTCAAATCTTCCTGGAGTGCTCGAATGTCCTCGTCAGAATGAATTCGACGGCCTATTTTGGTGTCATCGGGAAACTTGCTGATGTCGCTCTTTATGCCCTCATCTATGTCGTTTTTTGTAGATTGTGAACAGCAGGGGGCCCCCAACCTGACCCTGTGGAACACCGCTCGTGACGCTTCCCCACTCTGATTTCTCCCCATTTATGCAAACTCTCTGTGCCCATTTGTCAAACCCTGCCTTATCCAGGAAAAATTTCTCCTCTATTCCATGTGCTTTAAATTTTTCCCCAATAGTCTCTGATGTGGGACCCTGTCAAAAGCCTTACTGAGTCCATATACACAATTCATATTCATTACCATGATCTACTCCTCAAATACCTTAGTGAAAAAGTTAATAAATTCGTAAGGCAGGAACGCCCTTTGTAAAACCATGCTGAGGATTCGTTGATTAATTTATGCTTTTCAGGTGGCTACGAACTGCCCCTCGGCAATTATTGATTTTCCCTAAATTTTCCACTATGGAGGTTAGGCTTATAGGTCTATAGTTCGAAGCTAAGGACCTGTCACCTGTTTGAAAATAGGTATCACATTTGCCATTTTCCACTTATCTGGCACCATTTCCGTTTGTAGTGATATGTTGAAAAGATTAGCCAAAGGTGTGCTAAACTCCTCTTTACATTTTTTAGAACCCTTGCCTTCA
>NC_069446.1:23892723-23927860 GCF_026875155.1 Cherax quadricarinatus | reverse complement strand
GGGAGAGAAGAGGGGGCAGAGTTCATGAGAAGGGAGGAGTGGAGGAGGAAGCTGGAAGAGATTGGCAAGAAAATGGAAGAGAAAATAGCTGAGGAGAGCAGGAAATGGGAGTTACAAATCACAGCAGCAGAAGTTAAGATACAGAGCTTAACAGAAGAACTAAAAAGTCTGAAACAGCCTAAAGAACCAAAGGACAGTACAGCCACAACACCAAGAACTGCTGCATCAGTCACAGATGAGGGGACTGTAGGGAATAAAGGATCTATACAGTATACAGTGACTCTATCAGATCCAAGTGAGGCCCGGGAAAAGACAGGGAGAACAGCAGGAACAAATGGGATCAAAGACAATAAAGGACCTAAGCTATATGCAGAGGCTCTAACAGACAACTGCCATGTCCAGGAACAGATAAGCACAGGGACACTGGATAGGGAAGGGACAGTAGGAAGAAATACGTCAGTGGCAGGAACTACGTATCATGGGATGATCAGGGAAGTACAGTGGGAGGACGAAAGGGAGAGGGCAGTTTTTGTTTATGGGCTCCAAGAAGTAGATGGGGAAACTTACGAAACAAGGAAACAGGAGAGAAAAAACAAACCGATTCAAATATCTTGAAAGCAATAGGAGAGGACATGACCCAGCTGACAAATTTTCGGAGAATTTGGTGGCTTGTAAGAGGGTAAAAGTGTCCAGTCAAAGTGATTTTCAAGGCAGAGTCAGCTCGAAACCAGATCCTGCAGGAGAAAATGTGCCTAAGGGACAAACTGGAGTACCGGTGTGCATACCTCGACCGAGACAGAACACAGGAAGAATGGATGATATTGAAAGAGAGGGGGCAATGTTGCAAGGAGGAATGGGAGGCAAGGAAGGAGGGGAGCAGGGGAAACCAGACTAGGTGGAAGAACAAACACAACCCCCTCCAGTAGCACCCACAGAAGGAACCCAACCATGGCAATCCCAAAGCAATCAAACTAACCAAAAACCCACTCACTGTACCCTCTGTCCCAATCCCCTCAGCACAAACCCCACCCCTGCAGAAACCCACAGTAACTCACAGTACCCTCTCCTCTCATCCCCATCACCACAAACCCACCCCACAGTAACCCACAGCAACCCACACACTGCACTCTCTATCCCTATCTCCCTCACCACAACCCCCCCTGTAACCCCCATAGACCCTCTCCCCCTCCCACCACAACCCCCACCCCCACTGAAACCTCCCATAGGCCCTCTGCCCCCACCCCCACACCATAGACCCAACCCAGACAGCACTCCCCTATAGGCCCCCACCAGGGCACCTGCTCACCCCAAACCCACCATTCTCCCTGGACCACAGTTATACAAAAGAAGTTGAAGGTTTGGTACATGAATGCAGATAGAATAATGAATAAATGTGAGGAGTGGCATGAAAGAATCAAGGAGATGTCCCCAGACATCGTAACAGTCACAGAAACAAAACTCCCTGGGACAATAGCAGATACAATCTTCCCACCCAGATATCAGATCCTGAGGAAGGACAGAAGGAGCAGAGGGGGAGGAGGGGTTGCACTGCTCATTAAAAACATGTGGGGATATCAAGAAATGGAGGGAATGGACAAGATCTGAGAAAGGGATTACATAGTAGGTACAGTTTAGTCAGGGGAACATAAGGTAGTCATTGCAGTGATGTATAACCCACCACAGAACTGCAGGAGGCCAAGACAGGAATATGATGAGTGCAGCAGAGCAAAGGTGATCACACTAGCTGGTGGCAAGAAGAGCTCACTCGAGTAGAGCACAGTAACTGGTTATGGACGACTTCAACCACAGGGACATTGGGAAAACCTTCAACCATATGGGGGTCCCAAAACATGGAGAGCCAAGATGATGGATTTGGTACTGGAAAACCTCATGCACCAACATGTTAGGGACACTACCAGAGACAGAGGGGAGGATGAACCAGCAAGATTGGACCTTTGGTTCACCCTGCCTGAGTAGCTCAGACATTGAGGACATAACATATAAAAGGCCCCTTGGAGCTAGTGACCACATGGTTCTGAGCTTTGAATACATCATAGAGCTACAAATGGAGAGGGTAACAGGAGTGGAAAGGGAAAAGCCAAACTTTAAAAGGGGGGACAACAGAGAAGGTTCAGTGGGAAAGAGAGCTGGTAAGAAAGTCAGTAAACGAAATGATGGACTACGTAACAACAAAATACAAGGAGGCAGAGGACAGGTTTGTTCCCAAGGGTAACAGAAATAATGGGAAGACCAGAACAAGCCCTTGGTTTACCCGAAGGTGTTGGGGGGCAAAAACTAAGTGTGCTAGAGAATGGAAAAAGTACAGAAGGCAAAGGACCCAGGAAAATAAAGAGATTAGTCGATGAGCCAGAAACGAGTATGCACAGATAAGGAGGGAGCCCCAGCGGCAATATGAAAACGATATAGCATCGAAAGTCAAGTCTGACCTGAAACTGCTTTACTGTTGAGAAATGGTTTACCAGCTAAGTTTATAGTTTAAATATAGGGAAAACTTAGCTTAGAAAGACAGCTCATCACCTGCACAGCCACCCCTGCAGATGAAGTCTTGAGAAGCTATCGAAGTCACTTCACAACGGGCTGTAATAGATCATATTATGTTATGTATGATGAATTACCCCTAGGGGGTGTTATGTCAGCATATTTCATTCGCTGATGGCTGACTTACGTACTTGTGTGGACTCAAAAGTCCGTACCTCACTGCCGACTATAGGTTGATTACAAACTCCTTGCAACTCAAGAACTGTGCAGTCCCCCGTATTACAAGAAATTTATAACCCACCTTGCTCTTGTAGCGTGAGCTATGGTGTTCTTTACACCTTCGACAGGTATCGGTGACTTGATAGAAGCTGAAGTGTCCTTGGATGCCCACGTCTTCCATAGTCTAGGAATATGTACACTGGTACACTATGTTCTACAAGATTTGTCTTTATTGTTCACAATCTTATCACTGAAGAAGCTGATCACACTTCTCTGTAAGTGTTTATTGTATTTTGTGAGACACTTTGTTCACACTAACGCACCAATCAGTGTTCTTTGTTGGTTATCCTGACGTCAGTGTGACTCTCAGTAGAGTCAAAAGTAATCTGAGGACGCCACAGCCTCCTACACCGTCACTGCCCCTAGCACACAAAGGAAAAGCTGACCTAGTACTTTTGCTTCCTTGCTACTTCCTCCATTAAGCAAAGCAGAATGTTTGATTCTTGCATAGACAACAATGCACACTATCTTTACCATGGTAATAAAGTGGGAGCAGGATTTTCCTTAATTGTCCTATTAAGGCAAGAGATGGACTGTCTTTTATTAAATTACACTTTGCAACACTGGAGTCTTGCAAGGAGCAGCGGTTGCTTGACCACGTCACATACTGGTACTGCATCTGGGATCAATTACTTGCTGTAGCAGTAAACAAGATGCTTGCCCCTTCTGAGAGGGCTGGAGCCCTCAGGGCTGAAAGGGGCTGAAAGGGGCTGAAGGGGGCTGATACCCCCCTCCTGGAGAAAATTTCTCCACATTTACAGCCACATCAGGAGGAAGACAACAGTCAAGGACCAGGTAATCAGGCTGACGAAAGAAGGTGGTTACCTTACAAGAAATGACCAAGAAGTATGTGAGGAGCTTAACATGACATTTCAGGAAGTATTTACGGTGGAGGCAGAAGGGACACTGGGAAGACAAAACTGGGGTACACCAACAATGGAAATACCAACAAGGGTTGGATGAAATACACACAACAGAGGCGGAGGTGAAGAAGCTCCTAAATGACCTTGATACCTCAAAGGCGGTGGGACCAGACATCTCTCCATGGGTCTTTAGAGAGCGAGCAGAGACACTGTGTGTGCAACTAACCACAATCTTCAACACATCCCTTGAAACTGGGCAACTACCTAAGGTATGGAAGACGGCAAATGTAGCCCCCATCTTTAAGAAAGGAGACGGAAATGAAACACTAAATTATAGACCAGTATCACTGACGTGTATAGTATACAAAGTCACGGGGAAGATTATCAGGAGGAGAGAGGTGGAGCACATTTGACGGAACAAGATTATAAACGACAACCAGCACAGATTAATGGAAAGCAAATCCTGTGTCACAAACCTACTAGAGTTTTATGACAAGGTAACTGAAGTAATACATGAGAGGGAGGGTGGGTTGATTGCAATTTCTTGGACTGCAAGAAGGCCCTTGGCACAGTTCGGCTCAAGAGATTAGTACAGAAGCTAGAAGATCAGGCACGTATAACAGGAAGGGCATTGCAATGGATCAGAGTATACCTAACAGGGAGGCAACAGCGAGTCATGGTACGTGATGAGGTATCACAGTGGGCGCCTATGACGAGCGGGGTCCCACAGGGATCAGTTCTGAGACCAGTGCTATTCTTGGTATATGTGAATAACATGACGGAAGGGATAGACTCAGAAGTGTCCCTGCTTGCAAATGATGTGAAGTTAATGAGGAGAATTAAATCAGATGTAGATCAAACAGGTCTACAAAGTGACCTGGACAGACTGGATGCGTGGTCCAGCAACTGGCTCCTAGAATTTAACCCCACCAAATGCAAATGAAGATCGGAGAAGGGCAAAGAAGACCGCAGACAGAGTATAGGCTAGGTGGCGAAAGACTGCAAACCTCACTCAAGGAGAAAGATCTAGGGGTGAGTATAATACTGAGCATGTCGCCAGAAGCACATGTTAACCAGATAACTGCTGCGGAATATGGGCTCCTGGCAAATCTGAGAATAGCGTTCCGATATCTCAGTAAGGAATCGTTCAAGACTCTATATACTGTGTACGTCAGGCCCATACTGGAGTACGCAGCACCAGTTTGGAACCCACACCTGGTCTAGAACGTCAAGAAATTGGTCTGACGAGACTGGAGGACAGGAGGGTCAGTGGAGACATGATAATGACATACAAAATACTGCGTGGAATAGAAAAAGTGGGCAGAGACAGGATGTTCCAGAGAGAGGACACAGAAGCTGAAGATTCAGGCGAGTCAATGGGATGTTAAGAAGTATTTCTTCAGTCACAGAGTTGTTAGGAAGTGGAATAGTCTGGCAAGCGATGTAGTGGAGACAGGAACCATACATAGTTTTAAGACGAGGTATGATAGAGCTCATGGAGCAGGGAGAGGGAGGACCCAGTAGCGGTCAGTGAAGAGGCGGGGCTCAGGAGTTGAGTCTTGACCCCTGCAGCCACAATTAGGTGGGGAGGTGAGTCCGCACACGCTCACATGCTTACAACTGGAGAAGTGAAGAAACTATTGAGCGAGCTAGATACCTCGAATGCAGTGGGACCAGATAGTACATCTATGTCAGTTCTGTGAGTGCATTCTTACAGAGCAACTGCCAGAAATGTATAAGACAGCAGATATATTCTTGATATTTAAGAAACAAGACAACAAGAAGTATTAAAGTGCAAGTCACTTTCACCAATATGCAGAGTATGTAAGGCTATAGTGAATATAATAACGAGATGATGAGCAGATTCACACACAAAAAAAAATCTTTAGAGAGGTGAAATATCTCTCTCAATCCTATATTTCTTTGACAATGTAACAGAGAGGGGTGGGTGACTTGTACATATTTTTACTGTAAGAAGGTATTTCATGTAGTACTGCACAAGTGAAGGTATAAAAAGCTAGAGAAAACGGCAGGAAAACAGAAGAAGAAGAAGGAAATAACATTTGAATACCAGGAGGCATCAGTATGGTCAAGTGTGATGAGCTGGGCTTCACAAGAGTCAGTTCTGGGACCTGTTCTATTCTTGAATACATGAAATAACTGGCTGAAGAAATATACACAGACCTGTCTTCTTTGACATGGAACTAATGCGGAGAATACAAATGTGAAAGGATGAAGGCTCCAGACCTGAAGAAGCTACATAATTGGACGGAGAGGTAGATATTAAAATTAACTGCAGCAGACGTTAAATTGTGAAAATCGTGATAGGCAAAGAACGTCGAAAAATTAGTAACGGTTCTGGAACCAAAGGCTGCAAACCTCATTCAAAGAGGACCTATGGGTGAGTATATCCCCAGGCGTATTGCATTAGGCGCACATTATCCAATTTAAGGGCAAGGTTAGATACCAGATGCCTTAAGAGGCTGCAAAGAAGCAATCTTCTAGAGAAGATTGTCAACTACTATCTGTATTAAAGAGAATCTAACATTGTCTAGACGGCTGAGGTAAGATAGTAAAACAGAAGACTCTCTCATCATCCTCACTTGCTAAACCCACATACCACATTGTAGACAATATAATGGATTAAATAAGAATGATAGGAATATATGGAACGCATATGCTGCTGCACAGTTACGTTGACTACAAGAGTCGTACATAAACAATCACTGATTTGGTATTCCCGAAGGGATAACCTTAAGACGTTGCATTATTTATGTTTTTTTATTTTTCTTCCTACTTTTTGATTTTATATTGCCTCATAAACTGACAACGCTTCGTCCAATCTGTATCAGATTTTCATCACTTGTGCACGGTGACGAGTACGAAATTCTAGAAACAACTGGCATATCTGTGACCAGAGTTATTGAACACAGCACCAGCATCGTGGAATGGCTCACATAACTTCCAAAATCCTGAGTGACGGAACTTCAAGGGTTTACAATAGGTGCGGTAAAATACGACAACGACAGAGAGTGAAATTCAGATCTGTCGATGCAGAGTTGATGATTATGTGCAAAATGGAGAAAAATTTACATTCTCGTTAAATCTCTTTAAACAAATTTTAGTTAACCGCTTTCCAGGACTTCAGTATTTAATGACTGATGTATCTTAGCAACAAGATGGTACTTAGTACAAGATGGTACCTAGTACAAGATGGTACTTAGTACAAGATGGTACCTAGTACAAGATGGTACCTAGTACAAGATGGTACTTAGTACAAGATGGTACCTAGTACAAGATGGTACTTAGTACAAGATGGTACCTAGTACAAGATGGTACTTAGTACAAGATGGTACCTAGTACAAGATGGTACCTAGTACAAGATGGTACTTAGTACAAGATGGTACCTAGTACAAGATGGTACTTAGTACAAGATGGTACCTAGTACAAGTGGTACCTAGTACAAGATGGTACTTAGTACAAGATGGTACCTAGTACAAGATGGTACCTAGTACAAGATGGTACCTAGTACAAGATGGTACCTAGTACAAGATGGTACTTAGTACAAGATGGTACCTAGTACAAGATGGTACCTAGTACAAGATGGTACCTAGTACAAGATGGTACCTAGTACAAGATGGTACCTAGTACAAGATGGTACCTAGTACAAGATGGTACCTAGTACAAGATGGTACTTAGTACAAGATGGTACCTAGTACAAGATGGTACCTAGTACAAATGGTACCTAGTACAAGATGGTACTTAGTACAAGATGGTACCTAGTACAAGATGGTACCTAGTACAAGATGGTACCTAGTACAAGATGGTACCTAGTACAAGATGGTACCTAGTACAAGATGGTACTTAGTACAAGAAGGTACCTAGTACAAGATGGTACTTAGTACAAGATGGTACTTAGTACAAGATGGTACCTAGTACAAGATGGTACCTAGTACAAGATGGTACCTAGTACAAGATGGTACTTAGTACAAGAAGGTACCATTGTACAAGATGGTACTTAGTACAAGATGGTACCTAGTACAAGATGGTACCTAGTACAAGATGGTACTTAGTACAAGATGGTACCTAGTACAAGATGGTAACCTAGTACAAGATGGTACCTAGTACAAGATGGTACCTAGTACAAGATGGTACTTAGTACAAGATGGTACCTAGTACAAGATGGTACTTAGTACAAGATGGTACCTAGTACAAGATGGTACCTAGTACAAGATGGTACTTAGTACAAGATGGTACCTAGTACAAGATGGTACCTAGTACAAGATGGTACCTAGTACAAGATGGTACCTAGTACAAGATGGTACTTAGTACAAGATGGTACCTAGTACAAGATGGTACCTAGTACAAGATGGTACCTAGTACAAGATGGTACCTAGTACAAGATGGTACCTAGTACAAGATGGTACTTAGTACAAGATGGTACCTAGTACAAGATGGTACTTATTACAAGATGGTACTAGTACAAGATGGTACTTAGTACAAGATGGTACCTAGTACAAGATGGTACCTAGTACACGATGGTACTTAGTACAAGATGGTACCTAGTACAAGATGGTACCTAGTACAAGATGGTACCTAGTACAAGATGGTACCTAGTACAAGATGGTACCTAGTACAAGATGGTACCTAGTACAAGATGGTACCTAGTACAAGATGGTACCTAGTACAGATGGTACCTAGTACAAGATGGTACCTAGTACAAGATGGTACTTAGTACAAGATGGTACCTAGTACAAGATGGTACTTAGTACAAGATGGTACCTAGTACAAGATGGTACTTAGTACAAGATGGTACCTAGTACAAGATGGTACCTAGTACAAGATGGTACTTAGTACAAGATGGTACCTAGTACAAGATGGTACCTAGTACAAGATGGTACCAAGTACAAGATGGTACCTAGTACAAGATGGTACCTGCTACAGTAAGTTCCGTTTGCGTGCTGACAAATTTGCACAGAACAAACGCAAAATTTAAATTTTACTGAAATAGTTAAATTACCTGGAATCAGATCAATTACTCAAGAATGCCCTTTTTGGTCGGCTTCAAACTTTTCTAAATTGTGGGTTTCATTAAGACAGCTTATCACTTACACTGAGCTGTGTAAATTTAAATTCGCTAACTTTATTAAGCAAACTGTTTCTCATGTAGTAACTAGTGAATTGCTCTTGCGGTCAGCTTCAAACCCTAAATGATGATATAGATTAATTTTGTATTAATTTTGAGTTTTGTGGGTGCCAATTCGATTTTTTTACAAATTTAATCCACATCGATTTTTAAATATATATATATATATATATATATATATATATATATATATATATATATTATATATATATATATAATATATATATAGGTAGTAGGTTGGTAGACAGCAACCACCCAGGGAAAGTACTACCGTCCTGCCAGATGACTGTGAAACAAAAACCTGTAACTGTTTTGCATGATGGTAGGATTGCTGGTTTCTTTTTCTGTCTCATAACACGCTAAGATAACAGGGATATCTTGCTACTCCTACTTACACTTTGGTCACACTTCACAGACACGCACATGCATATATATATATACATAATCTAGGTTTTTCTCCTTTTTCTAAATAGCTCTTGTTCTTTTTTATTTCTTCTATTGTCCATGGGGAAGTAGAAAAGAATCTTTCCTCCGTAAGCCATGCGTGTCGTATGAGGCGACTAAAATGCCGGGAGCAATGGGCTAGTAACCCCTTCTCCTGTATACAATTACTAAAAAAGAGAAGAAGAAAAACTTTATAAAACTGGGTTGCTTAAATGTGCGTGGATGTAGTGCGGATGACAAGAAACAGATGATTGCTGATGTTATGAATGAAAAGAAGTTGGATGTCCTGGCCCTAAGCGAAACAAAGCTGAAGGGGGTAGGAGAGTTTCAGTGGGGGGAAATAAATGGGATTAATCTGGAGTATCTGAGAGAGTTAGAGCAAAGGAAGGGGTAGCAGTAATGTTAAATGATCAGTTATGGAAGGAGAAAAGAGAATATGAATGTGTAAATTCAAGAATTATGTGGATTAAAGTAAAGGTTGGATGCGAGAAGTGGGTCATAATAAGCGTGTATGCACCTGGAGAAGAGAGGAATGCAGAGGAGAGAGAGAGATTTTGGGAGATGTTTAAGTGAATGTTATAGGAGCCTTTGAACCAAGTGAGAGAGTAATTGTGGTAGGGGACTTGAATGCTAAAGTAGGAGAAACTTTTAGAGAGGGTGTGGTAGGTAAGTTTGGGGTGCCAGGTGTAAATGATAATGGGAGCCCTTTGACTGAACTTTGTATAGAAAGGGGTTTAGTTATAGGTAATACATATTTTAAGAAAAAGAGGATAAATAAGTATACACGATATGATGTAGGGCGAAATGACAGTAGTTTGTTGGATTATGTATTGGTAGATAAAAGACTGTTGAGTAGACTTCAGGATGTACATGTTTATAGAGGGGCCACAGATATATCAGATCACTTTCTAGTTGTAGCTACACTGAGAGTAAAAGGTAGATGGGATACAAGGAGAATAGAAGCATCAGGAAGAGAGAGGTGAAGGTTTATAAACTAAAAGAGGAGGCAGTTGGGTAAGATATAAACAGCTATTGGAGGATAGATGGGCTAATGAGAGCATAGGCAATGGGGTCGAAGAGGTATGGGGTAGGTTTAAAAATTAGTGTTAGAGTGTTCAGCAGAAGTTTGTGGTTACAGGAAAGTGGGTGCAGGAGGGAAGAGGAGCGATTGGGAATGATGATGTAAAGAGAGTAGTAAGGGAGAAAAAGTTAGCATATGAGAAGTTTTTTACAAAGTAGAAGTGATGCAAGGAGGGAAGAGTAATATTGGAGAAAAAGAGAGAAGTTAAGAGAGTGGTGAAGCAATGTAAAAAGAGAGCAAATGAGAGAGTGGGTGAGATGTTATCAACAAATTTTGTTGAAAATAAGAAAAAGTTTTGGAGTGAGATTAACAAGTTAAGAAAGCCTAGAGACAAAATGGATTTTGTCAGTTAAAAATAGGAGAGGAGAGTTATTAAATGGAGAGTTAGAGGTATTGGGAAGATGGAAGGATATTTTGAGGAATTGTTAAATGTTGATGAAGATAGGGAAGCTGTGATTTCGTGTATAGGGCAAGGAGGAATAACATCTTGTAGGAGTGAGGAAGAGCCAGTTGTGAGTGTGGGGGAAGTTCGTGAGGCAGTAGGTAAAATGAAAGGGGTAAGGCAGCGGGATTGATGGGATAAAGATAGAAATGTAAAATTAAAGCAGGTGGGGATATAGTTTTGGAGTGGTTGGTGCAATTATTTAATAAATGTATGGAAGAGGGTAAGGTACCTAGGGATTGGCAGAGAGCATGCATAGTTCCTTTGTATAAAGGCAAAGGGGATAAAAGAGAGTGCAAAAAATTATAGGAGGATAAGTCTGTTGAGTGTACCTGGTAAAGTGTATGGTAGAGTTATAATTGAAAGAATTAAGAGTAAGACGGAGAATAGATAGCAGATGAACAAGGAGGCTTTAGGAAAGGTAGGGGGTGTGTGGACCAGGTGTTTACAGTGAAACATATAAGTGAACAGTATTTAGATAAGGCTAAATAGGTCTTTGTGGCATTTTGGATTTGGAAAAGGCGTATGACAGGGTGGATAGGGGGCAATGTGGCAGATGTTGCAAGTGTATGGTGTAGGAGGTAGGTTACTGAAAGCAGTGAAGAGTTTTTACGAGGATAGTGAGGCTCAAGTTAGAGTATGTAGGAAAGAGGGAAATTTTTTCCCAGTAAAAGTAGGCCTTAGACAAGGATGTGTGATGTCACCGTGGTTTGTTTAATATATTTATAGATGGGGTTTGTAAGAGAAGTAAATGCGAGGGTCTTGGCAAGAGGCGTGGAGTTAAAAGATAAAGAATCACACACAAAGTGGGAGTTGTCACAGCTGCCTTTTGCTGATGACACTGTGCTCTTGGGAGATTCTGAAGAGAGTTGCAGAGATTGGTGGATGAATTTGGTAGGGTGTGCAAAAGAAGAAATTAAAAGGTGATACAGGAAAGAGTAAGGTTATGAGGATAACAAAAAGATTAGGTGATGAAAGATTGAATATCAGATTGGAGGGAGAGAGTATGGAGGAGGTGAACGTATTCAGATATTTGGGAGTGACGTGTCAGCGGGATGGGTCTATGAAAGATGAGGTGAATCATAGAATTGATGAGGGAAAAATAGTGAGTGGTGCACTTAGGAGTCTGTGGAGACAAAGAACTTTGTCCTTGGAGGCAAAGAGGGGAATGTATGAGAGTATAGTTTTACCAACGCTCTTATATGGGTGTGTAAGCGTGGGTGATGAATGTTGCAGCGAGGAGAAGGCTGGAGGCAGTGGAGATGTCATGTCTGAGGGCAATGTGTGGTGTGAATATAATGCAGAGAATTCGTAGTTTGGAAGTTAGGAGGAGGTGCGGGATTACCAAACTGTTGTCCAGAGGCTGAGGAAGGGTTGTTGAGGTGGTTCGGACATGTAGAGAGAATGGAGCGAAACAGAATGACTTCAAGAGTGTATCAGTCTGTAGTGGAAGGAAGGCGGGGTAGGGGTCGGCCTAGGAAGGGTTGGAGGGAGGGGGTAAAGGAGGTTTTGTGTGCGAGGGGCTTGGACTTCCAGCAGGCATGCGTGAGCGTGTTTGATAGGAGTGAATGGAGACAAATGTTTTTAATACTTGACGTGCTGTTGGAGTGTGAGCAAAGTAACATTTATGAAGGGATTCAGGGAAACCGCAGGCCGGACTTGAGTCCTGGAGATGGGAAGTACAGTGCCTGCACTCTGAAGGAGGGGTGTTAATGTTGCAGTTTAAAAAACTGTAGTGTAAAGCACCCTTCCGGCAAGACAGTGATGGAGTGAATGATGGTGAAAGTTTTTCTTTTTCGGGCCACCCTGCCTTGGTGGGAATCGGCCGGTGTGATAATAAATATATATATATATATATATATATATATATATATATATATATAATATATATATATATATATATATATATATATTTCGTAACATCTTTAAGAACATTTTCTTTCCTTTATCACAATTTTTTGTTTATTAGAGGATAACGCTTTCAAACCATACCACGGGTAGGGATTGAACTCGTGGTTAGAGCTAGAGTTCGTCATGACCACACAGGCGGGAGATTCGTCTGTAAAAACTTGCATTGTGGTCACAGTGGTGCCTATGCTAACCTTCCTATGGTGTATAAACATACCTAGTTGGATGAATCTTATTATAGCAAGCTGGCCCAGTGGTTAGCGCGTCGGTCTGGAGTTTTACCGCGAGTTGAACCGCGAGTTCAAGCCCCGCCTGAGGTATGGTATGTTTGCAATCGTGTCATTACGATTTCGTGAGTCAAGATAACGCTTTCTTCGATCGTCTTCAAAATTTCAACTCTTGTGTAATGAATTTTGAGGAAGATTCCTGGCATTACTAACATGCGAGGGTGACTCAGGAAGATTCCTGGCATTACTAACATGCGACGGTGACTCAGGAAGATTCCTGGCATTACTAAACATGCGACGGTGACTCAGGAAGATTCCTGGCATTACTAACATGCGACGGTGACTCAGGAAGATTCCTGGCATTACTAACATGCGAGGGTGACTCAGGAAGATTCCTGGCATTACTAACATGCGACGGTGACTCAGGAAGATTCCTGGCATTACTAACATGCGACGGTGACTCAGGAAGATTCCTGGCATTACTAACATGCGAGGGTGACTCAGGAAGATTCCTGGCATTACTAACATGCGACGGTGACTCAGGAAGATTCCTGGCATTACTAACATGCGACGGTGACTCAGGAAGATTCCTGGCATTACTAACATGCGAGGGTGACTCAGGAAGATTCCTGGCATTACTAACATGCGAGGGTGACTCAGGAAGACTCCTGGCATTACTAACATGCGAGGGTGACTCAGGAAGATTCCTGGCATTACTAACATGCGACGGTGACTCAGGAAGATTCCTGGCATTACTAACATGCGACGGTGACTCAGGAAGATTCCTGGCATTACTAACATGCGACGGTGACTCAGGAAGATTCCTGGCATTACTAAAATGCGAGGGTGACTCAGGAAGATTCCTGGCATTACTAACATGCGACGGTGACTCAGGAAGATTAAAAATTTGGACGGTGATCAGGAAGATTCCTGGCTTACTAACATGCGAGGGTGATCGGGAAAGTTCCTGGCATTACTAACATGGGGACGGTGACTGGAATTTTTCCTGGATTATTTAACATGCGACGGTGGATCGGAAGTTTCTGGCTTTACTAACATGCGAGGGTTTTGCTCGGAAGTTCTGGCATTAAAAAACATGCGGGGTGACTCAGGAGTTCCTGGCATTTTCTAACATGCGACTTTTGCTCAGGAATTCCGGCTTTTCTAACATGCGGGGGTGACTCAGGAAGTTCCCTGGCTTATAAATGCGACGGTGCTCAGGAAGATTCCTGGCATTACTAAATGCGGGGTGACTCGGAAGATTTTGGGGGATTCTAACATGGGGGTGACTCGGGAAAGATTCTGGCTTTTCTAACATGCGGGGGTTTGACTAGGAAGTTCCGGCTTACTAAATGGGGACGGTGCTAGGAAAAGTTCCCTGGCATTATAACAGCGGGGGACTGGGAAAGATTCCTGGCATTCTAACATGCGAGGGTGTCAGGAAGATTCCTGGAAATTACAATGCGACGGTGATCAGGAGTTTCCCTGGCTTTTCTAAAGCGGGGGTGATAGGAAGTTTTGGGCTTCAACATGCGACGGTGACTCGGAAGTTTGGGCATTACAAAGATGCGGGGTGTCAAAAAGTTTCCCTGGCATTTAATGGAGGGTGACTCAGGAAGATTTGGCTTTTAACATGCGAGGGTGATGGGGAAAGTTTCCTGGCTTCTAATTTTGCGACGGTTTCGGGAAAGATTCTGGCATTACTAACATGCGGGGGTGACTCGGGAAAAGATTCGGGCCCCATTATAACAGCGACGGTGCTCAGGGATTCCTGGATTACTAACATGCGCGGTGATAGGAAGTTCCTGGCTTACTAAATGCGAGGGTGAAGGAAGATTTCTGGCTTATAACAGCGACGGGATCAGGAAGATTCCTGGCATTCAAAACATGCGCGGTGATCAGGAAGTTTCCCTGGCTTTACTTACATGCGAGGGTTTGACTAGGAGTTTCCGGCATTACTAACATGCGCGGTGCTCGGGAGTTCCTGGCATTATAACATGCGGGGTGACTCGGGAAAGTTCGGGATTACAACATGGACGGTGACTGGGAAAGTTCCTGGCATTCCTAACATGCGGGGTTTTGCTCGGGGGAAGATTCCTGGCATTTCTAACATGCGAGGGTGACTCAGGAAGTTTCCGGCATTCAAACATGCGGGGTGACTGGAAGTTTCCCTGGCTTACTAATTTGCGGGGTGACTCAGGAGTTTCCCTGGCATTACTAACATGCGGGGTTTGATCGGAAGATTCCTGGCATTACTAACATCGACGGTTGACTCAGGAAATGCTGGCATTACTAACATGCGGGGGGATCGGAAAAATTCCTGGCATTCAAAACATGCGAGGGTGATCAGGAAGTTTCCTGGATTACAAACTGGCGGGACTCGGGAAAGTTTCCCTGGCTTACTAACATGGAGGGTGATCAGGAGTTTCCCTGGCATTACTAAATGGAGGGGACTCAGGAAGATTCCTGGCTTCTAACATGCGACGGGGGATCGGGAAGTTGTGGCATTACTAACTGCGGGGGATCCCAGGAAGATTCCTGGCTTACTAACATGCGGGTGACTCAAAAAAGTTTCTGGCTTACAAACATGCGGGTGACTCAGGAAGATTCCTGGCATTACTAACATGGACGGTTGATCAGGAGATTGTGGCATTACTAAATGCGACGGTGCCGGAAATTCCCCGGGCATTACTAACATGCGGGGTGCTCAGGAAGTTTTGGCATTACTAACATGGAGGGGAACTGGGAAAGATTCCTGGCATTACAACATCGAGGGTATAGGAAGATTCCTGCTTCAAAATGCGACGGTGATTCAGGAATTCCTTGGATTACTAACATGGCGGTGACAAAAGGAAAAGTTTCCCTGGATTATAACATGCGACGGTGACTCGGGAAAGTTCCGGGCATTACTAAATGGAGGTGAATCTGCCAAAATACTACAAATGCAATTTTTTATTTTTGTTCGTGTGAATAACGGAGAATTTTTTCAAAATAGATAGTATTGTTTGTTATTTATTTATGTCCCTCCTGATGTGATGAGAGGCTCTTGATCAAAGGAACTGGACTTCTTTCTCTCGACTGAATCGAAATTTTAATGTCTTCATTTTACGGTGCTTATGACCCTAGGGTTTTAACAATTCTTTTTGCCAAACAGTCTTCAGTGGCTGATGGGCATGCATGAGTTGGAGGAAGGTTTTTATGGGATGAAGCTGCTAAGCGCAATTTTTGTTAGTTTTGTGTAACATCTAGAAAATCATCCCCTTTGGGCACCATTAAAACTTTTAATGCTTTGTGGTTTTCCCCCAAAGGGTTTTTATTTGTAATTTTATTAATCCATTGTTTCTGTGATTTTTAAAAGGAAAAAATTTTCTTTTGATCAGACTTGGCCAATTTGTTTTAAATTACAATTTTATTGAAGAAATTTGAATGTTAGTTTCCATATAATGACTTATGATTGTCCCCCTTTTAATTTCCCCCTGTGTTCAACAATTATCACTCTGCTTATTCCAGTGTGTGATGAGGCACAAAGGGGCTGGGTTATAAAAAACAGGGGGTCCTTTCTTGGTCACTCACCGACCGGAAAACACTTAGTGTTAAAAAGGGCACAGTGCAGCAAAAAAACCCGGGAAGTACTCCTATATGTACCCCTAAATTTTTGGTTGCAGGGGTCGATTCATAGCTCCTGGCCCGCCTCTTCACTCGTCCATACTAATTTACTCTCTCCCTGCTACATGAGCTTCATCATACCTATTCTTAAAGCTATATATGGAACTTCCTTCCACTACTTCACTCTCCAGATTATTCCACTTTCTGACAACTCTAAGGCTAAATACTTCCTAACATCCTTATGACTCATCTGGGTTTTCAGCTTCCAATTGTCAATTGTGTCCCCTTGTTCCTATACCCCATCTCTGAAGCATTCAAGCCTTGTCCACCTTGTCAATTCCTCTCAGTATTTTATACGTTATCATGTTCCCCCATCCCTCCAATCTTCTAGTGTTATCAGGTTGAGTGTATGAGTGTACAAGAGTGATGGACTGAACACATCGATTCCAGGTTGAGGGACTGATTACCTCGAACTTCTACTCTACTTACCCATTTCTACTTTGTATTGGACTGATGAAGCCACTGTGTGGCGAAACGTTTCTTCAATAAAGATTCCCATGTGTTGCATAAGTGTCTCAATTCTTCAGGTTGAGTGTAGGTGGGGAAGTGCGTGTGCAGGTATACAGTGCTACTCACGTGTATCACAGTCCCCAGTTCTTCACAAGAGTGTTTAATATATGAGTAAAGGAGTAGATAGTGCTGCCCAAAAATGTGCAAGTATATGTTGAGGCCCTCCGTCATATACTTAGTACCTCTGAATCATTCATTGCCTTACTATCAGTTTTTACCTTCTCCCTTACTCTCGTTCTTTCTCTCTCTCTCTCTACTTACAAATTCCTTCTTCTCCTCAGTCCGTCTCGTCTCATAATAAAAAAATATGTAATTTCTGGATAAACAAAAAATGTCTCTTAGAACAGCAGAAAAGTTTCTGAGTGTTTTTTTTTAGGTCAAACTTGATCAAACAACATCATTAAAATATTGTCCAAAAAATATGGATGAAAGAGAAGTTCAAAACTCAACAACAGTGTCACACATGTTCACACACACACACACACACACACACACACACACACACACACACACACACACACACACACACACACACACACATACACACACACACACACACACACACACACACACACACACATACACACACACACACACACACACACACACACACACACGCACACACGCGGGGCCAGGAGCTCGGACTCGACCCCCGCAACCTCAACTAGGTGAGTACACACACACACGCGCGCGCGCGCGCGCACACACACACACACACACACACACACACACGGGGTTCAGTGGGACAGAGAACTGGCAGGGTTCTCAGTAAACGACATGATGGAATATGTGACAACAATATGCAAAGAAGCTTTGCACCCAAGAGAAACATAAATAACGAGACAGCCAGGATGAGCTCTTGGGTCACCCAAAGTTGTAGACAGGCAAAAACCAAATATGCTAGAGAATGGAAGAAGTATAGAAGGCAAAGTACCCAGGAGAATAAGGAGAGCAGTCGTAGAGCCAGAAATGAATATGCGCAGGTAAAAAAAAAGCCTCAACGACAATACGAAATGGCATAGCAGCGAAAGCCAAATCTAATCCGAAGCTATTGTACAGCCTCATCAGGAATTTAAACAACAGTCAAGGACCAGGTAAACAGGCTGAGGAAGGAAAGAAGGGAGTTCACATGAAACGACCGCGAAGTGTGTGAGGAGCTCAACACGAGATTCAAAGAAGTGTTCACAGAGGAGACAGAAGGGGCTCCAGAAAGACCAGGAGGTGGGGTACACCATCAAGTGTTGGACACAACAAATACAACCGAGGAAGAAGTGAAGAAGCTGCTCCCGCTCTCCGTACCCATGGGTACGGAGAGCGGGAGCAGCTTTATTAAGTCACAAACAGATCTACCTGGGTAAAAGGTACGGGAGTATTTGTAGGATTTAGTCGGGTGGAGAATTCTGTATGTGACAATCTTCGGAGTAGAACCTTGGGAAGCTGTAAAAAGAGACTGGATAAATATATGAGTAGACCTTCTGCAGTGTTCCTCTATTCTTATGTTGTTATGTGGGATAGCGATGAAGAAGTTTCTTGGCAAGTGGTTCAGCTATGTTATAGAAGCCGTTGTTCTGATTGAAGTTGTTGGATATACAGATAAGTGAAGATTCCAGGGTTCTGCCGTATTGAGTGTTGTCTTCTCTGGCGATGAGTCTTGTGTTTCTGTAGTTGATTAAATGGTTGTGTGAATCCCGGTGTTGAACACAGGCATTCCTTGGATCGTCAGATCTGTCTGTGTACTGTTGTTCTGAAATACGTGTTTGGAGGTCTCTGGATGTTTTGTCGACGTATAATTTGTTGCAGTCATTACATGGGATTGTGCATACCCCTGCAGAGGATTGAAGCTTGTCCTGTCAATTACTGGTAATGTCCTTGATTGTGGTGGATGTGGAGGTAGATACATGGAATGAGGTATAGCAAAAGATGTTGGAAACGTGTTTAGCAGTGGAAATGGTGGGGTTTATATGTATCTCTTCTCGGCAGTGTCTTCTCTGGGTGTGTTGATGTTTAATCCCCGTCACCTGTAGTCTCTAATGAAGTGACGAGGATAGTGAAGTTTAGAAAATAATTGTTCAATGAGAGAGCATTCTTCCTCAAGGAACTTATTGCTGCAGATTCTGAGTGCGTACAGGAAAAAGCCTATAATTACACCACGTTCAGCTTTGGTGTCGTGGTGCGAGTAGAATTGGAGAAAATCGTATGGGTTGGTGGGTTTTCGATAAATTTTAAAACGAAGTTCATGGTCAGCTTTGCAGAGAAGAACGTCGAGAAAAGGGAGAGTGTTTTCGACTTGTAGTGTGAACTGGATTGAGGGCTCGACCTAGTTGAGCCTGTGTTGAAGAGCTTGAACGCTGAGACGTCTGGGAGTAAGGATAAGAAGGTCGTCAACATAACGGAGCCAGGTGACAGAAGTGGAAATAATAGTGAAAAATCGCTCGGCTTCCAGATGTTCCATGTATAGATTTCCAGGACGGCACTAAGTGGGGAACCCATGGGTAGTCTAAAAGTCTGACTAAATCCTATAAATCCTCACGTATCTATTACCAAGTAGATCAGTTTGTGACTTGATAAAGCCCACTGTGTGGGCGAAACGTTGTCAATAAAGGATCACATTATACTGGTTAAGTGTTTATATTTCCTTTGTGTCGGTATTTTATGCCATTTATTTCCAAGAGGTATGATAAAGCTAATGGAGCAGGAAGAGTGACCCAGTAGCGACCAGTGAAGAGGCGGGGCCAGGAGCTATGACTCGACTCCTTCAACAACAACTAGGTGAGTACAAATGGACACATATATAACAAACGAAAATGTAATAAAACTAGTTATTTCAAACAAAAATGTAAGACGAAATAATTATTTTTTAATGAAAGATGCAGAAGAGTTAAGGAAAAAAGGACTTAGAAAGTAACTGGTAGCTCGGCCTAAC
This sequence comes from Cherax quadricarinatus, assembly GCF_026875155.1. Lineage (NCBI taxonomy): Eukaryota > Metazoa > Arthropoda > Malacostraca > Decapoda > Parastacidae > Cherax > Cherax quadricarinatus. Next base: position 23,907,872 of record NC_069446.1, on the reverse strand, counting down.
AAAAAATTTATCAGAAACTCAAAGATGCCAGTAATAATTATTTATTTTATTATTAAAGATTAGCCGGTATTCTCCCGGCCCGGGCCTTTTACAAGTGGTGGCCCGGCCTTGGCTCCCTCTTTAGGGAGTGTCTGAGACCTAAGTCTCCCATGGGAGGAGGCACAAGGACCTCCTCATCTTTGGGACTAACTGTCCCCAGGCCTAGCCACAAGCTAGGCCTCTCTGGTCTGCCATCCCCGCCCCAAGGGGACAAATGGGAATGACAGTCTTATGAGCTAAAGGCTCGGGCTCAGGCACCTACCCTACCCTAGAAGGGTTAGGCATGGTGTCGATGCCAGTAATAAATTTGTAATTATAAGAAAGACACGAACGAAACTTTTAAAACGAAATAGTAGACGAAAGTATGGTAGAACCAAATATTTACTCTTTTTAACTAAACCATCCCCGTTATATATTTTATACAAGATTGTTGCATCATTTCCAGATATATTCATGTAGTTTGTTACTCCTTGAAAATCCCTGCTATTAAAATATCTGGCAAGTCAGCACCGTCGTGGCGTCCCACTTAACGCATCTTCCACAAAGATGTTTTTTTTTTCTTATTCTAATTGCTCACAGTTTTTTCTACCAAAATTTCATCTACTGTAATATTTTGCTTTTTATTCCTCCTATATTTGGCAGTTATTTGCCTTTTATTTCCCTTTTATTCCTTATTTTGGCATCTAATTCCTTATTCTGGCATTTATTTCCCTTTTATTCCTTATTTTGGCATCTAATTCCTTATTCTGGCATTTATTTCCCTTTTATTCCTTATTTTGGCATCTAATTCCTTATTCTGGCATTTATTTCCCTTTTATTCTTTATTTTGGCATCTAATTCCTTATTCTGGCATTTATTTGTCTTTTATTCCTTATTTTGGCATCTAATTCCTTATTCTGGCATTTATTTGCCTTTTATTCCTTATTTTGGCATCTAATTCCTTATTCTGGCATTTATTTGCCTTTTATTCTTCATATATTTGGGAGTTTCACGATTTACCTATCAAGGGAATAAGTCAGAATATTTCTGGTGCTCTAAATAAATACAATCACATCAATATATTTTTTTTAAATATTTTTTACCAGTCATAATAAACTAAGACATTTATTTAAGTACATAAATTGACAGACTGAGAACTTAATTGTTTAACCGTTCGTCATTTTTTAATAAGTTTTAATAAATATTCCTCTGTTTCTTTTTTTCTAACATCGTGAAAACAATGTTTGTCAGTGAAACTGCGAATAATTCAACATGTCTTTCATGTTTTAATTATTAGTTAACGAGTGCCATATCCGGCACTAATTATTTTAAAGACCTCAGCGTTGCATGTATGACCCTTGTGTGTTTAGCGCTTATTTATGATTATGATGATGATAATAATAATAATGATAATAATAATAATAATAATAATAATAATAATAATAATAATAATAAAAATAATAATAATAATTTTAAAAGGTGAACTGTAATTCCCTGACTTCACATCCAGTTATTTCGACTGTATAGGAATAACATCCTCTGTATTTACAATATTTTCTTTCATTACTTCCTTCTGAAACTCTCTATTTAATGCTTCACATTTTTTTCTTTTACTTCACTGACTTTGTCGTCGACTTTTATTCATCGAATTTTGTCTGTAACATTTTGTTTACTTCTTAAAAAAATTGAAAAATATTGGATCTTCTTTGCTCTTGTCTATTATTTCATTTTCCAAGTTTCTTTTTTTTTCTTTTCTAGAATTTTCTTTCTCATTCGCAAAAGTTTCTCTAATTTTCTGTTTTAAAGCATTATATTTTCTTTTCTTATTAAACACGTGTATATATATGTTTGCATGAGTAGTATACATATATATATATATATATATAAAATATATATATATATATATATATATATATATATATATATATATATAAATGTCGTGCCGAATAGGCAGAACTTGCGATCTTGGCTTAAATAGCAACGCTCATCTTGCCATATAGGACAAGTGAAAATTTGTGTATGCAATAATTTCGCCAAAATCATTCGGAACCTAACGAAAAAAATATATTTCACTGTGTTTGTTTAGTATTAAATTATTGTAAACGTATTTAAAATATATTTAATTGGGCTTGGCTAAAATAAATTGCTCTTGTTATAATAAGGTTAGGTAAGTTTTCTAAGAATCTTTTGGTGCAAAATTAAAATTTTTTACATTAACATTAATGAAAAAAATATATCTTTAAACGTATAAGAGAAAATTTCAGAAAGGACTTTAAATTTTTAAAAGAGTTCTTGCTTTAAATTTACCCGTTTTACATATTCGGCACGACATATATATATATATATATATATATATATATATATATATATATATATATATTTATATTATATATATAATATATATACATATATATATATATATATATATATATATATTTATATATTTTATATATATATATATATATATATATAAAATATATATATATTGGCTTTGGGGTCTCTCAAGGAAGTGAAGCAGCGGTTCATGCAACAAGGGCGTATATCAACAACCTGCCTGAGGACAATGCAGTGGTAAAATTAGATTTTTAAGAATGCGTTCAATCTCCTGAAAAGAGACGTGGTATTAGCAGCAGTACAAGAACATTTCCCTGGTCTTTTCCCTTTTGTTGCAGCTGGGTATAGCAAGGAATCAATGCTTCTCTTTGGAGAGCATGAAATCACATCATCGGAGGGTGTCCAACAAGGAGATCCTCTTGCACCATTTCTCTTCTGTATAGCAGTTAGGGAAATCACAGTCAGACTGACCAGCGAGCTAAACATCTGGTTCCTAGATGATGGCACACTAGCAGGTACAAAGGAGTCCCTCATACATGACCTTACACAGGTAATGACACGGGGACAGGAAATGGGTCTCGTCCTGAATCCATCCAAATGTGAAATCATCTCAGTCAGTCAACAAGCGATAAATGCAGTGAGATCAAAACTACCAGGAGCAGCAGTCATTGCCCCCACAAATAGTGTCTTGCTAGGAGCACCTCTGGGAAGCAATGCCATTGACACAATTCTCAGGAAGAAATTGGAAGAGTTAAGGAAAATGGAACAACGAATAGGCAATCTGGACACCCGATGCCTTGTACCTTCTCACAAAGTGCTTGAGTCTGCCCAGGTTGACATATTTCCTTAGATGTGCACCTTCATATGATAACCCTATACTGCACGAATATGACAGTATTCTGAGGCAGATTTTTACGAAAGTACTTAACCTTACTCTAGAAGACGGGCAGTGGAACCAAGCTACACTTCCAGTCAGACTAGGAGGCATTGGTGTCCGCAAGTCATCACAGATTGCGTTACCTGCTTTTCTGTCCTCGTGTATTGCATCCAGAGAGCTTGTAGCAGCGATTCTCCTGAACATCTTAGGGACAAGATTGGGAGTCCAGGACCAAAAATTCATTGACGGAGCAATGATCTGGGATAATCTAACGGGCTCAGAAACCAGACCTGCTCCCCCCAACAACTACAAACAATCGCACTGGGATGGTTAAATAGTGGAAAATATAGCCTCAACAATGCTTCAGAGTGTGTCAGGGAAGGATAGAGCCCTCCTCCTGGCAGTGAGAGCCCCTCATGCTGGGGACTTTCTGTTGGCTGTTCCCAACTCCAGCCTTGGCACACGCTTCGACCCACAGACCATCCGCATCGGTGTTGCCCTTCGACTTGCCGCCCCTATTCTCGCCGAACACAGGTGTATTTGTGGTAGTGAAGCAGCAGACCGATTCGGGTACCATGGTCTTGTGTGCCGTAAATCCGAGGGAAAGATTGCAAGACATGAGGAGGTTAATAACATTATCAAGAGGAGCCTCACAACAGCTGGATGCCCAGCAATAAGGGAGCCACCCAACTATGCAGATCTGATGGCAGCCAGAAGCGTCCAGATGGTATCACCCTTCAAGCCTGGACAGATGGGAGCAGGTGGTGTGGGGACTATACATGTGCATCTACCTTGGCTGATACCTATCTCCAATACACCAGGGAGGAAGGAGGGGCAGCTGCCAGCTTCAGGGAGTCCCAGAAGTCTAGAAAATATGGAGAACTTGCCCATCATTATATGTTTGTTCCCATAGGCTCAGAGACCCTTGGCTCATAGGGAAAGAGTGCATCTAAATTCCTTAAGGAGCTGGGAAAAAGACTCATCAGGGTAACTAGGGATCCCAGGGTAGCTAGTTTTCTGTTCCAGCGGCTCAGTGCGGCTGTTCAAAGGGGTAATGCCTGCTGTATTTTTGGGCACACGCCCCAGCTCTGAGGAGCTGGATGAAATTTTCGCCTTATAATCGGTGATACACACGTAACAACATGTACCTTATATGCCACCTTTTATATCAACAATGTAGCTCTTAATCTTCTGTACCATATTAGTAATATAATATATATATATATATATATATATATATATATATATATATATATATTTATATATATTATATATATATATATATATATATATATATGTCGTGCCGAATATGTAAAACTGGTCAATTAGCAAGAACTCATTTAAAATTAAGTCCTTTCTAAAAATTTCTCTTATGCGATTTAAAGATATATTTTTTTCATTAATGATGATGTAAAAGTTTATAATTTTGCACCAAAAGGAACTTAGAAAACTTACCTAACCTTATTATAACAAGCGCAATTTATTTTAGCCTAACCCAACTAAATATATTTTAGATTTGGTTACAATAATTTAATACTAAACAAACACAGTGAAATATATTTTTTTTTCGTTAGGTTCAGAATGATTTTGGCGAAATTATTGCATACACAAATTTTCACATGTCCTATATGGCAAGATGAGCGTTGCTATTTAAGCTAAGATCGCAAGTTCTGCCTATTCGGCACGACATATATATATTATATATATATATACATATATATATATATATATATATATATATATTTATATTATATATATATATATATTTATTATATAATATATATATTATATATATATATATATATATATATATATATATATATATATATATATATATATATATATATATATATATTAATAGCTCTTGTTCTTGTTTTTTTTTCTCTCTATTGTCCATGGGAAAGTGGAAAAGAATCTTTCCTCCGTAAGCCATGCGTGTCGTATGAGGCGACTAAAATGCGGGGAGCAATGGGCTAGTAACCCCTTCCCTGTACACGTTTACTAAAAATCAGAAGAAAAACTGGAATGCTTGAATGTGCGTGGATGTAGTGCGGATGATAAGAAAGAGATGATTGGTGATATTATGAATGAAAAGAAGTTGGATGTCCTGGCCCTAAGCGAAACAAAGCTGAAGGGAGTAGGGGAGTTTCAGTGGAGAGAAATAAATGGATTACGTCAGGAGTAGCTGAGAGAGTTAGAGCTAAGGAAGGGATAGCAATAATGCTGAAGGACCAGTTATGGAAGGAGAAGACAGAATATAAATGTGTAAATTCAAGGATTATGTGGATTAAAATAAGGGTCGGATGTGAAAAGTGGGTCATAATAAGCGTGTATGCACCTGGAAAAGAGAGGAGTGTAGAGGAGAGAGAGAGATTTTGGGACATGTTAAGCATATGTATAGGAACCTTTGAACCAAGTGAGAGAGTAATTGTGGTAGGGGACCTAAATGCCAAAGTTGGAGAAACATTTAGAGATAGTGTGGTAGGTAAGTTTGGGGTGCCAGGTGTAAATGATAATGGGAGCCCTTTGAACTTTATTTATAAAGGGGTTTAGCTATACGTAATACGTATTTTAAGAGAAAGAGAATAAATAAGAATACAAGATATGATGTTGGGCGTAATGATAGTAGTTGGACTATGTATTCGTAGATAAAAGACTGTTGAATAGACTTCAGGATGCACATGTTTCTAGAGGGGCCACAGATATATCAGATCACTTTCTAGTTGTAGCTACAGTGAGAGTTAAAGGTAGATGGAATACAAGGAAAATAGAAGTAGCAAGTAAGAGAGAGATGAAGGCGTATAAACTAAAAGAGGAGGCAGTTAGGGTAAAATATAAACACCTATTGGAGGATAGATGGGCTAGTGAGAGTATAGGCAATGGGGTCAAAGATGTATGGAGTAGGTTAAAGAATGTAGTATGAGAGTGTTCAGCAGAAGTTTATGGTTACAGGAAAGCTGGTGCAGGAGGGAAGAAGAGCGATTGGTGGAATTATAATGTAAAGAGAGTAGTAAGGGAGAAAAAGTTAGCATATGAGAGGTTATTACAAAGTAGAAGTGATGCAAATAGCGAGCAAATGAGAGAGTGGGTGAGATGTTATCAACAAATTTTGCTGAAAATAAGAAAAAGTTTTGGAGTGAGATTAACAAGTTAAGGAAGCCTAGAGAACAAATGGATTTGAAAGTTAAAAATAGGAGAGGAGAGTTATTAAATGGAGAGTTAGAGGTATCGGGAAGATGGAGGGAATATTTTGAGGAATTGTTAAATGTTGATGAAGACAGGGAAGCTGTGATTTCGTGTATAGGGCAAGGAGGAATAACATCTTGTAGGAATGAGGAAGAGCCAGTTGTGAGTGGGGGGAATTCGTGAGGCAGAGGTAAAATGAAAGGGGTAAGGCAGTGGGATTGATGGGGTAAAGATAGAAAAAGTTAAAAGCAGGTGGGGATATAGTTTTGGAGTGGTTGGTGCTATTATTTAATAAATGTATGGAAGAGGGTAAGGTACCTAAGGACTGGCAGAGAGTATACATAGTTCCCCTGTATAAAGGCAAAGGGAATAAAAGAGAGTGTAAAAAATACAGGGGAATAAGTTTGTTGAGCATACCTGGTAAAGTGTATGGTAGAGTTATTATTGAAAGAATTAAGAGTAAGACAGAGAGTAGGATAGCAGACGAACAAGGAGGCTTTAGGAAAGGTAGGGGGGTGTGAGGACCAGGTGTTTACAGTGAAACATATAGGTGAACAGTATATAGATAAGGATAAAGAGGTTTTAGTGGCATTTATGGATTTGGAATAGGCATATGACAGGGTGGATAAGGGGGCAATGTGGCAGATGTTGCAGGTGTATGGTATAGGAGGTAGGTTACTGGAAGCAGTGAAGAGTTTTTACGAGGATAGTGAGGCTCAAGTTAGAGTATGTAGGAAAGAGAGAGATATTTCCCAGTAAAAGTAGGCCTTAGACAAGGATGTGTGATGTCACCGTGGTTGTTCAATATATTTATAGATGGGGTTGTAAGAGAAGTGAATGCGAGGGTCTTGGCAAGAGGTGTGAAGTTAAAGGATAAAGAATCCAACACAAAGTGGGAGTTGTCACAGTTGCTCATTGCTGATGACACGGTGCTTCTGGGAGATTCTGAAGAGAAGTTGCAGAGATTGGTGGATGAATTTGGTAGGGTATGTAAAAGAAGAAAATTAAATGTGAATATAGGAATGAGTAAGGTTATGAGGATAAAAAGTTAAGGTGACGAAAGATTGGATATCAGATTCGAGGGAGAGAGTTTGCAGGAGGTGAATGTATTCAGATATTTGGGAGTGGACGTGTCAACAGATGGGTCTGTGAAGGATGAGGTGAATCACAGAATTGATGAGGGGAAAAGGGTGAGTGGTACACTTAAGAATCTGTGGAGACAAAGAACTTTGTCAGTGGAAGCAAAGAGGGGAATGAATTAGAGTATAGTTGTAACAATACTCTTGTATGGGTGTGAAGCATGGGTGATGAATGTTGCAACGAGGAGAAGCCTAGAGGCAGTGGAGATGTCATGTCTGAGTGCTATGTGTGGTGTGAATATAATGCAGAGAATTCGTAGTTTGGAAATTAGGAGAAGGTGTGCGATTACCAAAACTATTATCCAGAGGGCTGAGGAGGGTGGTTCGGACATGTAAAGAGAATGGAACAAAACAGAATGACTTCGAGAGTGTATAAATCTGTAGTGTAGGGAAGGCGGGGTAGGGGTCGGCCTAGGAAGGGTTGATAATGGAGGTTTTGTGAGCGAGGGGCTTGGACTTCCAGCAAGCGTGCATGAGTGTATTTGATAGGAGTGAATGGAGACAAATGGTTTTGAATACTTGACGTACTGTTGGAGTGTTAGCAAAGTAAGATTTATGAAGGGATTCAGGGAAACCGTCAGGCCGGACTTGAGTCCTGGAAATGGGAAGTACAGTGTCTACACTCTGAAGGAGGGGTTGTTAATGTTGCAGTTTTATAACTAGTGTAAAGCACACGGCAAGACAGTGATGGAGTGAATGATGATGTAAGTTTCTTTTTCGGGCCCCCTGCCTTGGTGGGAATCGGCTGATGTGTTTAATAAAAAAAAAATAAAAAAATGATATATATATATATATATATATATATATATATATATATATATATATATAATATATATATATATATATATATATAAATATATATAATGTCGTGCCAAATGGGTAAAATTGGTCAATAGCAAGAACTCATTTAAAATTAGATACCTTGTGTAGAAAGAGGTTTGGTAATAAGTAATATATATATTTCATGAAAAGAGAATAAATAAATATACAATGAAAGTAGTTTCTTAGATTATATATTGGTGGATAAAGCGTTGATGGGTAGGCTTCAGGATATACATGTTTATAGAGGGGCAACTGACATATCGGCTCCTATGGGGTAGAAATATACCTAGTTGGACGAATCTTATTGTGGCTAGCTGGTCCAGTGGCTAACGCGACGGTCTGGAGTTTTGAGACTCTTTGATAGCGGGTTCTATCCCCGCCCGTGGTATGGTTTGCTTGCAATCGTGTCATTACGATTTCGTGAGTCATATCGGATCATTATTTAGTTGAAGCTACAGCTAGAGTAAGAGGTGAATGGGACAAAAGGAAAATGGCAACAAGTAAGAGAGAGATGAAAGTGTATAAACTAAAGGAGGAGGAAGTTAGGGTGAGATATAAACAACTACTGGCAGACAGGTGGGCTGGTGCAAGTATGAGTAGTGGGGGAGTTGAAGAGGGTTGGAATAGTTTTAAAAATGTAGTATTAGAATGTGGGGCAGAAGTTTGTGGTTATAGGAGGTTGGATGCTGGAGGAAAGAGGTGTGATTGGAGGAATGATGAAGTAAAGGGTGTGATAAAAGAGAAAAAGTTAGCTTATGAGAGGTTTTTACAAAGCAGAAGTGTTATAGAAAAGCAGAGTATATGGAGATTAAAAAAAAGTGAGGAGAGTGGTGAGAGAGTGCAAAAGGAGAGCAGATAATTGGGTGGGAAAGGCACTGTCAAGAAATTTTGATGAAAATAAGAAAAAAATTTGGAATGAGATAAACAAGTTAAAAAGTCTATGGAACGAATGAATTTATCAGTTAAAAACAGAGTAATGGAGTTAGTAGATGGGGAGATGGATGTATTGGGTAGATGGCTGGAATATTTTGAGGAACTTTTAAATGTCGACGAAGAAAGGGAGGCGGTAATTTCATGCACTGGACAAGGAGGTATACCATCTTTTAGGAGTGAAGAAGAACAGGATGTGAGTGTGGGGGAGGTGCGTGAGACATTACGTAGAATGAAAGGGGGTAAAGCAGCTGGAACTGACGGGATCATGACAGAAATGTTGAAAGCAGGGGGAAGATATAGTGTTGGATTGGTTGGTACTTTTGTTTAATAAATGTATGAAATAGGGGAAGATACCTAGGGATTAGCAGAGAGCATGTATAGTCCCTTTATATTAAGGGAAGGGGGACAAAAGAGATTGAAAAAATTATAGAGGAAATAGTTTACTGATTATACCAGGAAAAGTGTATGGTAGGGTTATTATTGTAAGAATTTGAAGCAAGACATAATGTAGGATTGCAGATGAGCAAGGAGGTTTCAGAGTGGGTAGGGGATGTGTAGATCAAGTGTTTACATCGAAACATATATGTGAACAGTATTTCGATAAAGGTAGGGAAGTTTTCATTGCATTAATGGATTTAGGAAAGGCATATGATAGAGTGGATAGGGGAGCAATGTGGCAGGTGTTGCAAGTATATGGAATAGGTGGTAAGTTACTAAATGCTGTAAAGAGAAAGAGTTTTTATGAGGATAGTGTGGCTAAGGTTAGGGTGTGTAGAAGAGAGGGAGAATACTTCCCGGTAAAAGTGGTCTTAGCGGGGAATGTGAAAATGTCATCTGGTTTTTTAATTTTTTTAAAGGGGTTTTGTAAAAGAATAAATGCTAGGGTGTTGGGGAGAGGAGGGGATTAAAATTAGGGGGAATCAAATAAAAAATTTGGGAAATTTGACACATTACTTTTTCTGATGATACTGTGCTTAGGGGAGATTCTAAAGAAAAGTTGCAAAGGTTAGTGGACGGTTTGGGAGTGTCAAAAAGTAAAATTTTAAAGTGAATATAAAAAAGGTAAGGTGATGAGGGAATAAAATGATTTAGATAAAAAAAAACTGGATATCAATTGGGGAGGAGGGGAAAGGAAAGAAGTAATTTTCAAATTTTTGGGAGTTGAGTATCAGGGGATGGATTAAAAGGGATGAGGTTAAAAAACCAAAGGTTTTTTTGTATTTTACCTATTGTTGGAAAAAATTTCAACTTTAAATTTTAAAAACAACATGACGGGTTGATAATTTAAGCCCTTGACTGATTTAAAAATGATTTTAAACAGGGTTAGTTTGATGTTCTTCCTTGTTTAAGAAATTTTCCTGTTGAGATTTATTAAGTTTTTTATCTGAAGAACTATTAACTATGATTTACCATTGCCATTCCTCTATCATTAAACTTATTAAACTTTGCATTGTTATGAAAAATTTGTTTTTAATGAAAGTTTTACACTCAAAAGTTTGGTATCAAGGGGAAATCCTCTTTCCTTGTTCTTAAAACCTATACAGGAATTTTTTGAAAAAAGGGTTTCTTAACCAATCCCCCCTAATAAGCTAAAGGTTCAGATTTTAAAGATTTTTTGTGTTTATGCCCAAAAATGAAAATAACACCATTTCCTTTGGGAAAAAATTAAATAGCTTACCCCATTTATAACTTTACTTTTTTGTGTTTGAAAAATAACTCTTTGCCTTTCTAGATTTTTAATTTTTAAAGGGGTAATAATGATTCAAATTTAAAATTTTACAGAAAACCTAAAAAATAATTTTCCTATGTCCACTATTTTCCCTCGCATAAAGATAAGAAACTGTCTGTTTTCTCATCAATTTTTTGAGAGCTTTAAAACGAATTTTTTTTGGTTCATAAGAAGAAATACCAAAATTTATGAAATAGGTAATGATATAAAATACCCAAGAAATGTAATTGATAAAATCTTTTAAAGTTGTAGAAAACTTTTACAACCCAAAAAAGGGAAAAACCAGCCTTTTCAAAAAAAATTTGGGTTTCTCCTTTACCATGAAAAATTTGGGTTATATCCCTTCTCTTCTTAAGATTTTAAAATTAAAGTTGTTTCAAAAATCTTGATACAGTAAAAAAAATTTTTGATTAAAAATTCCCCCAAAATGTGATGGATGTGCATAAGATTCCTTGAAAAATTTGCGATAAAGTTTATTAGGGCAAACTGGAAAAAAATCTCAACTAAGTTTAAAACAACAAAAATTTTAAAGCATTAAACGGGACAAGTTTCCAATGCTCTATTTATTCAGTAAAGTTTTTAAACCATCCAATTATTTTCAAAAAGTTGAGAAAGTAATCAAGCGTCCTGGTCGACAGGAATTAATTGAATTTTTGGGTTCATAAAAAGCATTTTTTGAAATAATATGAAATTTTAATTTTTAAATTTTCTTGGGTAGAATATTTTTGTGGGGATTTGTGAAAAGGACCTTCCATTGGTCGGCGCACGTCATTTTTTTTAAACCCTTTGGGGGTTTGATAGTGGGTGTTGGCCAAACCCCTTATTACTTCCTTGGATGCTTTACTTTTTATTTTTTGAGAGTATAGTCCGAAAACGCTAGGGAAATTTTTCTATTCTTTTAGAGTGGGTTTTTTTGCAAAATAAATATTTTATATAAAATTTTAAAAATATAAATTTATAATTTTTATATATAATTATAAATATTATATATATATATATTTAAAAAATATAAAAATGCAAAAAGAAAAGGAAAAAGGGGATTTCAAAAAAGCAAAAAAACCACCCAAAGAATAGAGAAAATTTCCCAAAATGATATTTTGGGTCTTATCCCAAAAAAGTGATATACCACCATTTTTCCCGGAAAAATTAAAAAAAGCTTAGCCCTTCTATAAACTTTTCGTCGATTTGAAAAAAATAACTCTTGCCTTTTCTAGTGTTTTTAAATTTTTAAGGGAAAAAAAGATTCAAATTTTAAAAATTTACAGAAAACCTACAAAAAAACTGTTTTTTAGCCACTTAATACCTCGCATCAAGATAGAGTCAAACTGTCTGTTTTCTCCCAAAGTTTTTGAGAGCTTACAAATTTGTAGTCCTGGTTCATGAAAGGGAAATACCAAAATTTGTGAAATAGGTAATTATTTAAAAAAACCCAAGAAATGTAATTGATAAACTTTTAAAGTTGCTAGGAACACTTTTTTTAATCCAAAAAAAGGGGAAACCCGCCTTTTCAACTAAAAAATGTTGGGTTTCCTTTCCATGAAAACTTGGGTTTATTGCCTTCTCTTCTTAAGACTTTTTTAAAATTTAAAATTTTTTCAAAAAAACTTGATACAGTAAAAAAACTTTTGATTTGAATTCCCCCCCCAAAAAGCTGTGGATGTGTCAAAGTTTCCCTTTTAAAATTTGCGATAAGTTTATTACGGCAAACTGGTAAAAATTCGAACTAAAATTAAAAAAAAACATAAATATAGATTTAAATACAAATTTCCCAAAGCTCTATTTATTCATGTAAGAGATTTTAACCATCCAAATTTAAAATTTTTTTAAAAAAAAAAACCCCCCCCCCCCCCCCCCCCCCCCCCCCCCCCCCCCCCCCCCCCCCCCCCCCCCCCCCCCCCCCCCCCCCCCCCCCCCCCCCCCCCCCCCAAAAAATAAAATATATAAATATAAATATAAAATATATATATTATATATAAATAAATAAAATTTATATATATAAATAATATATAAAAATAAAATAATTAATTGCGCATAGGAAAATTTGCAGAAGGTGGAATTTATTTGCAAACATTATCTCTCGGTCCGAGTTGGGGCTCGATTCGTACCTTGATACGAGGTTTTTAGGTTTGAATCTTGTATGGAATAAGGTGTGGGAGCAAACGACGAATAAGACATGATCTTAGTATTTTTGTCTGTGTGAGCCCGTGTGCGTGTGTGTGTGTTTTTTTTTTTGTGTGTGTGTGTGTGTGTGTGGTTTGTGTGTGGGGGTGTGTTGTGTGTATTGTGTGTAGCTCCCCTTTTTTACTCACCTGTTTTTGGTTTCAGGGGGCGAGTCATACTCCTGGACCCGCCTCGTCTTAACACATAATGGTTACTGCCCCACGCGCACTTTTAGGCTATTCCACTTCCTGGGAACTCATGATGAGAAAAACTTATAGCCTCCCTTGACTCATAGGAGTCTTTAAAATCTAACTGTGACCCCTTTTTTTCTCTTCCATCTTGGAACATCCTGTCTTTTGTCCACCTTGTCATCCCCCCTCAGTATTTTATATGTCGTTTTCATTCTCCCCCACCCTCCTGCCTCAATTCCCCAGGGCCCATTTCCCTTACCTTTCTTATAACAATCCCCTTTGCTCTGGACAAGTTTGTTGCAAAACCCTTTGCACTTTCACAATTTCTTGACGTCCCTTTACCAGGTGTGGATTCCAAATTGCTGCTACTCCAATATCGGCCAACGTATATGGGGTACGAATCTTGAACGACCTTTCCCAGGATCGGGAAAAGCTATTTTTGGGTTTGCCAGAAACCTTTTGTTGCGCAGTTACTGCTGATGTGTGCCTAGGAGAGTGCTGGGAATTATACTCACCCCAGTGGCTCCTTGAGTGAGCAAACCCACTCAAGGAGCCACGGGTTTGCCACTGTAGCACTCTTTGCCCTTCCCATTTCATGATTTTTGCTTGGGGTGGGGTTAAATTAAAAGACCCAGTTCGACCAGGCTTGAAACCTTCCAGGCCCTTTTTTTAGTTCTGCCTCATCATAAGCGATTTAATTTCCTATTAAATTATTCATCTGCCAAAAAAGAACATTTCTGAGTCATCCCTCCTTTTTCATTCACTAAACCAAAAAAACGCACAGGTTCTGGGATGCCCCTTGTGGAACCCCGCCGTCACAGGGGCCCACTTGCACCTCGTTTTTGACCAGACTCGTTGTTGCCTGCCTGTCAGTTTCTCTGATCCCTTGCAGTGCCTTTTCCCAAAAACTATCTGATCCTCTGCTTTTGCATTTAAACCCCTTGTGATTAACTGTCAAAGCCTTTTTGCAGCCGCGAAATGCAGTTACCACCCCTCTCTTCTATCTTTCTTTGTTTTCCTGTTTTAAAAATCCATAGGGTTTTTGAACAGGGTTTTCCTTCTCTGAAACCGTGCTGGTTGTCGTTTTACAATTTGTCTTACTAGGCTCCACCACTCCCTCCTGATGACTTCTCCATGACTCGCATATGTAACACCCGTGACACAGGTATTAGTTTAATGCCCCGTTTTTTTCTAATTTTTTAATAAATTGGGCTACATTTTCCCCTTTCATACTTCAGGGAGTTTTTCCCTTTTTAATGGATGTGTGAAGATTTTTTTTATGGGCCCCAAAAGCTCTCTGCTTCCCCTCTGAGGGGCCCCTGAAGAGTGTTTTCCCCCCCCCCCCCCCCCCTTGAGGTATCAAGTTTACATACACTTCTTCACCCTCTTCGGTTGTGTTATTTCATCCAGCCCTTTTTGGTGTCCTTTCCATTCTGAAATTGGAGTCCTTTCCCGTCTCCACTGAAAATCTTCTTTAAAAATTTTTGTTGAGCTCCTCACATAGCTCTTGGTCGCTTCTTGGAACTCCCCCCCTTCCCTTTTCACCTGATAGCCTGGACCTTGACTGTTTTTCCTCCCGATTGGCTAACAACAGCTTCGGGGGCAGACTGACTTTCGAGCAAAGTATTTTTATTTCGCTGAGCCTCCCCTTTTTACTGTCATTTTCGTTTTTTGGGTTTGGCCTTCCGGGTTTTCCTGGGGGCCTTGTCTTCTGGACCTTTTCCATTCTTACACACTTTGTTTTTTCCCCACAACCCCAG
>NC_069446.1:23833783-23892223 GCF_026875155.1 Cherax quadricarinatus | reverse complement strand
TTTTTGAAAATGAGTGTAATGTTTACGTAATGTGTATGAGTGTCACATATTGTTTATGAGTGTCACATAGTGTATGAGTGTACATGTTATTGTGTATGCGTGTACATGTTATTGTATATTGATGAGTGTATTGATGCGAATCTCTAAATCTCCTCCATCAATACTGTGAAAAAATTGTAATAATCTCTGTTTCTGGTGTTTCGTAGATGAATCAATGGAATCAATGATATATGCATATATGTATACATATATGAACATACATGTGTGTATGTATACATATAAATATACATACATGTATGTATGTATGTATGTATCTATGTATGTATGTATGTATACATACAGCAGAAACAGCCAGGCTGACAGCAGGGTCAGTCAGGCTGACAGCAGAGTGAGCCAGGCTGACAGCTGTACCACAGAAGTGTTCTCTTCTTTACTGTGAATTATTACGTAGACCATACAAGTTTTTTTCTGATGTTTACTTTTTACTTTCATCTACACACACACACATCACTACACACACACACATCACTACACACACACACATCACTACACACACACACATCACTACACACACACACATCACTACACACACCATGCTGCCAACACACATATATACATACATGTGTACATAGACATATCTGCACTCTCCCACACCATTGTTTAAATTAAACATTACTGTGTAAGGTAAGAGAAATAAGAAAATTCCTGATTATAATTTCAATTTTCTTTAGAGACTGGAATGTGGGTCACTATGTTTTGATGAAATATTTTAGGAAAATATGGGAATATGTGAAGAAGTGACTAACTTGAGAGACTTGTGGTTAAGATAATGTTGATATTCTTATAAATTATCTTAATAAACACATTGTTTAGGTAAAATTAATAATTAAATGAATCAGTTTTTACATATACGCTTCTCTCACCTCTTTATTAATAACATAAAAAAACACCACCACATACAAAATAAAAACTTTCGGGGATGAAAATAAAGACTGTCAACTTGGATGATTCGGAGACAGACTTCAGCATTCTGCTCTTGACTCTTGCCCTGGCAGGTCATAGCAGCTCTCCTTACTTACTCTGTCTCCCTACGATCCCCGTTGGGGAGGGGAACCTTTACCAGCGTTGTCTTCACCTTGACTTGCACGATGAGCTACGCAAATCGTGTCAAGATCAAGCCAACAAGCGGTACCGTTGATGATTCAACGAAGATTGCTCTTGCAACTGCTGTTCAAGGAACACTGCAAGTTAAATTCAACACCATTTTGTCTCTGAAAGAAGCATTCATTGTTGTGTGTCATGATGATGCTGAAGCAGAGAAGCTACTCACTACAGATGCCACCACTACACTTACTGCTCAAGGGTTTACTGTTATGTCATCTCCTGCCCTCAAGGCCAGGAAATCAGTATTCCTTAAAAAACTAACAAGATTCTGACGTCTCAATCACCTGCAGAACTCAAGACATCATCGAGACGCAAAATACTTGGCTACTGTTGACAGCATCACAAAAATCCCGAATGCATCGTCCATGCTCAAGGTCACCTTCACGACGTTAACATGGCTGCCACTGCTCTGACTGAAGTCTTGCTGTTTACTACTACTTCATCAGTCCAACCTACATCGAAGCAGAGAGATATCAGTACATCCAACACTGCTGGAACTGTTATTCTTACCATCACACCACCAAAGCATGTCCAGTAAAAGACAAGAAGTTCTGCACTACATGTGGTAGTGAGGGACACACCTTCAGTTCCTGCACCGTTGCTACTCCACCACAACCATCGTGCTTAAACTGTAAGAGCAACGACCACCATACACTGGCAGCAAAATGTCCTACACGAAAGGATATTGTGAAGAAAACACAAGAAGCAGCAAAGAAAAAACCTACTAGCAACACACCAACGTATGCAGCAATTGCAAAGATCCAAGCTAACACTACGAAATTACTTCAAGCTACTACTCAGCCAGCCTCCACCATCATCACTCCTCCAGCATGTGACGTAACCAAGATCCACTACTGTCTACTATACGCTCACATGCAAAATATGGCTGTACCTGGATCTTTTAACTCTACCATCAACGAGTTATTTGCACTAAATAATATGCCATCATTTATATTCCCAGCATCTCCACCTTCGGAAGAAATACTCAAATTCACCAAGGACCTAATCAACACCTCCACGCCTGCAGCTCCAACACCATCACCAACTAGTGACGTCACTCCAACAACGTCCAATGAGAAGCCTCCATCGCCTCCACTCCTCAACGAAACCGACCAATCAGAAGCCTTTCCACCAGAAACATCCTCTCATTCGTCCATAGAAGATGAAGAAGTTGAAGTGGAAAATGTACATTCACCAGCACCAACACTACCATCCCAAGACCCAAGATCAAATACTATACCAGATGAAATTACCGACAAGTATCTTGATTGGGGTGAAATATCTTTCTGTACCACAGAAAATTATCCTCAAGAAATGGAGCCAGCTGAACTCAAATCTCACCTCATCCAAAAAACAGTCAAGTTTGTTGAACATCCTAACATTGTTTGAAAAAGTAAACTTTCAGAACTTATAAAGAAACTTAAAACTGACAAAAAACCCTGGGAAAATCGACATTTTGTTAACTGGGCCCTCATGAAAAATTCCTCCCCCAAACGTTTTTAAACGACTTAAAAATGGATCAGCCTCCCCCAGGGAAAAATTACTTCTTAAAAAAAACCCCCAAAATTCCAAATAACCACCAACCCTTTATGAAAATTGACCCAATCAACGTTGAGCCCCTTTCCCTTGTCGCCTGCACCCCCCAATCCCAACCCAAGAAGCGGGCAATCTTCCATCCGGGCAAGTTGCAGTCGCTCCTAAAATTTTTCCCTGTTGTCCTACATCGTCTTTCGTCTTTGTTATCCGGGCTTACATTTGGGGTTTAAATCCTGACTCTTTTTCTTCACTCAAGACATTCCTCCCCCCGCCCTTTTCCCTTCGCACTGTCCCCCACTTCCCCCCTCGCCCCTCTTTGGGTATTTTACCTGTGAGCCCGATTGATCTGATCGGGTTTGATTCGACCCCTTACAATAAAAATTTTTTGGGGGTGGCTGCCAAAAACCTGGCCATACGACTGTGTGTTAATGTTACCATACGTTGTTATGTACTGTGTTTGTATCAATTTTTAACATGTTTTTTATCCCACTGAAGTTGGGGGTGCACGGGTTTTTCAGAGTTAATAGCGCCCTAAATTTGGGGTGCACGTTTTGCAGAGATATAAACACTAAATGTTGTGGTGCACTGTGTTGCAGAGATATATAGCGCACTCAATTTTGTGGGGGCCACTAGGTTGCAGAGATACATAGCACACTAAAATGTTGGGGGTGCACTGTTTTGCCAGGGGGATACATAGCACCCCTAAATGTTGTGGGCACTATTTTTCCCGGGAGATATTACGCACTCTGTGTGGTGCACTGTTTGCAGAGTTACATAGCACCCCAAAATGTTGTGGTGCACTATGTTGCAGAGATATAAAAAGCCCCACTCAATTTTGGGTGGGGGGCACTGTTTGCAGAGATACATACACACTCAATGTTGTGGGGGCACATTTTTGCAGAGATATATACCCACACTCAATGTTGGGTTGCACTGTGTTCCCAGAGATACATAGCCCCACTCAGTGTTGTGGTCCCATTTATGTTGCAGAGTATATAGCAAATTTCAGTTTTTGGGGGTGCACTTGTTCCCAGGGGAAAATTAGAAACAAAGTCGTAAGTAATGAAAAAGACACAATTGTAAAAGGAAAACATTAAATGAAAAATTTTTGTTTCACGGGGTGAAAGTTCCTCCTTTTTGTTATTTTTTTTTTCACCACCATCGTTGTGTTGTGATGTGTAAAAATTTTTGGTCTATACCCCCAAGATTAAAAAAACACTTTTATGTAACCGGGCTGGAAAATTTAACTAAAAAAAGAAAATTTGGGGCCGGGATTTTTTTTCTTAGGATTCAGTTGGTAGGATTCAAGTCATAAGACTGGACGCTTTTGGGAAGAAAAACACTAAAAGGTTTTGTTCCCAAAAGAAAAACGGTTTGTAAAAGACCTCTGGTAGTTTTCTTTTTGGGAAATTTTTCCGGGCAGGACTCGTTGGTAAAACATTTAAGAACTAAAAACAAAAGAATTGGGGGGGAACACTGCGGGAAGGGCCCTTTACGGGCAGGTCCTTAAAAAAAAAAGGGGCAGTTCCTTTAAAAAAAGGCAGTTCCTTATCAAAAAAACGTAAGCCCTTTATCAAAACTTAAGGAACCCGGTTTTCGTTTGATATTTTAAAGATGAATCAAGTCGGGGGGGTTTTGATACGTCTGCGGACGGGTGTCTCCACCGAGATTATCCTTTCGTAAATTTTTTTTTCCAGTTTTTCCCTTTGGTGGAAAGGGGGAATTTTGTTTTCTTTTTTTTCCACACGCCCAGGAAAATGGGTGCAGATGTTTCCCTCTAGTAAAAAAATGTTTGGACGATTTATATGCCCGAAAACAGAGAGGGTGACCTTTTATTTTTTCTATGACTGTGCCCCTCTTTCGTACGCAAAAAAAAACAGTACTCGATATATAGAAACCCTAAAACCCAAATGCAACGAAAAATACATTTCAAGAAGTAAGGAATGGAAACCCAACCCCAGCACTTGCCACCAACTGCTAAAAAAATTGTGTCCAATAGAAAATTCGTGTGCTGGACAAATTTAGAATTAGAACATAAAAACTTTCTAAGCATTTTTGGGTGCAAACCCGACGAATGTGAGTCGACTACGGGGAAACGTCACGACAAAACGACACCAAGGAAGGTAAAATATTTTTGTTGGGGATACCGGGTTTTTAGGTACATGGATGGGGCCCTTTCCCTTGCTTGAAGGACGGAGTAGGAGACACGGTACCTCCCCTACATAACCATCCCATAAACTTATTATCAATCAAAACCCCCCCAAATCCCCCAGACCTCATCTCCTTAATATCCACAACTCAAACTCACTACAGTCATCATCATTTAACACACTTTTTTATCCCCCTTCCCTCAAAACATTTTAACTAAAAAACCCCTTTTCAAAGCTCACTTGGGCCATGATCACAAAAACCAAATGAATAACCCCACCAAAATAACTTTTTGGCCCCCCACCAAATTAATTCTCAATCAAAACTTACACATTTCATTAACTAAAAAATTACCCCCCTCATTCACCAAACTAAACTCTCATAAAAAAATTTTACTATTCCCCCAGATTTAAAAACATAAACACAATAACAAAAATCATACATTTTATGCCATGAGGAACGTCACCCCCAAACTAAAACATTTTCACATACACAAAAATCAAGACAGCTGGGACAAAATACAATCTTTAAAACATACCCAACTAAGACATGACATGATCATCAAAAATCTAAGATTTTTGTGAGGCAAAAACAACCACAAAAAGGTTTAAGACAGGGGAGAAAACAAAACTAAGTCAGACAGGGAATGATATCCAAAAAACCCTAAGACAAAAAAAATTTTCAAAGAAACGAACAAAAAATAAGACTTTAGCACAAAAATAACATGACGTGACTACTAAAACCATGATCCCCCAAACTTATCATGACATAATCAAACAGTTTTAAAACATGAAACATACGCCCCAAAAACCCTAAGACATCCCACCCCCAGCTAAGTAGGGCATGTTCACTATAAATGATCACCAAACAATACATAACCATAATCAAAACCCAAAATTTAAGACATGAGACATACACCAATTAATGCACAACATGATCACAACTTTTTAAAAGGGACATTTCACTTTAACAAATTCTAAGTCTTTTCCCAAAAAAAATTTAGTCAACCCCCAAATTAAAAAACATAAAATGAACCCACCAATTAACACAGAAATGATCATCAAAAATTTAAGACATAAAAGGCCCAAAATAAAAACCATATAATTTAAGACATAAATGAAACACCCAAAATTGACATGAACATGAAAAACCCAATAAAATCAAAACGAAATCAAAATTTAAAAATTGAACACAAATAAGATATAAGCAAAAAATTACCTTTGGACAAAGACCACAAAAAGCAAAACCAAATTTATACATAAAAAATAATCCAACAAATTTAAGACATGAGACAAACACACCAAAACTAAGACATGCACCTCCAACAAAGCATGAATCAAAAATTAAGCATAAAACAAAATAACCCCTTTTCCTCCAATCTCGCCCATTCCTTCCATTTCCTGATATTCCCATGGTTTTTTTTAAATGAGCAGTGCACCCCCTCCTCCCCCTTTGTTGCTCCTTTAAATCCTTCCTCAGGATTTTGATATCCGGGTGTAAAGGGTTGGTCTTTTATTGCCCCCAGTGAGTTTTTTTTTTCGGTTTTTTGCTGTGTTTTGTCCCTCACCTAATTGGGGTTTTCCCGGGGGCGAGACTCAGGAAATTAAACCCCGCCAAATCACAAATTGGTGTGTGTGTGTGGTGTGTGTGTGTGGGTGTTGTGTTTGTGTGTGTGTGGTGTGTGTGTGTTTTGTGTGTGTGTGGGGGTTGGGGTGTGTGTGTGTGTGGGGGATGGAGAGAGAGAAGATAGAGAGGAATTCATTGACTGAGACTGACTCCACAGGGGCAATCCCTTTTAGTTTTCCTCTCTTCAATTTTGGTAGTGTCCCGTGTTCAGTTTTTAACTTCTTGGGGTAGTTATGCATCCGCAGTTTCGGGTTTCGCTTATATTTTTTGTTTCAGTAAAATAGCGGGGGAGCTATTTTTAAAAGGGTTTGGAACTATTTAAATAGTTACTTTTTTAAAACAGGTACTAATATCTTCAAAAAAAAATTTTTAAGAGGTGAAAAAGTGTGTTTTTGATAAATAGACAGTAACTTTCCCAAAATTCACCTTTGTCAGTGGAAGTGAGAAAGTTTAAAATAGTTTTTTTAAATTTTTTTTGGGAATAGATGTCCCGGGGTTTAATCGTGGAGTCTCCTTTTCTCTGTAGTCTTGTTGAAAGGGGTTTTTTAGCAAAGATTTGGAGAAGAAATAGAGGGGTTGGAAGTAATCCCGGGAACTCAAAACGATTCCCACGGTTGCTGGGTTGTTGTATGTGTGTCTGTTATTGTAGCCATACTTGCTGATACAAAAGGGTCTCTCTTTCTTTTTATTTGTTTACCTCCACGAGTGGTCCACCCGCATATTTTGGGGAAACTGCTTTTAACCTTATTTGGCCCCTAAACTTGAGCCAGGCATTTGTGGCATTTTTCTTTTTCGGGCCGCCGCCAGCCATGAAAAACAAAATTTAAATTTCTTTGCAAGATTACTTGATTATAAATTACAATAATAGTTGCATTGAAAAAAGGGGGGACCCAAAACAAATCATCCCTAGGCATTTTTGGGCAGACTTAATTTAAGGATTACAGACTTTTAAATACAAAAAGGAAATTAATCATATTTTAAAAGTTGTACACCCTTTATTTATTTATGGAACAAAAATTTTTTATTTAAATTACAATAGTTTCAATAATAGATATTAAAATTTTAAATATTAGGGGAAACATAACTTTTGTGATTTTAAAAGTATTTTTAACGAAATGAAAAATTTACAACTGGGTTTTAAGGCAGAAATTTTTTTGGGTTTTAGATATTTATACTAAAATTAGTTTTAAAATAAGGGTTAAAAAATTTTAGGGGGTCTAGTTTTGAATTTTTTAAGTTTTTGGGTTTAATTTGGGGAGATTTTTGGAAATTTTAAATATTGAGTATTGAGTATTTTTTAGGGTGAGTAGGTGGTTTTTGAGAAGACCCAAAAATTTGATTTTTCAGCCCGGGTTACTTTAAGGGTTTACTGGAAAATTTTTTCCCAAAATTTTTGGGACCCTTTATGCCCATAGAGTTTATACACATTGAGAAAAGGACCCCGGGGGTACATCAAAAAGTTTCTGTGCCTTGTGTTGTGGTCGTGTTTTTTTAAAGGGTTGGGTTTGTAATTTTGAGGGGAAAGGGTTTTTTGAGTGTAGTTTTTCATGATGTAGTAAGCAAAATGAATAATAGGAGTTAACTTTTGAACATTTTTAGACTTTTAAATATTGGTGGGTAGGGCTGTGGGGAAAGGGGGGGATTTGTAATTCGACTGCAGAAGATTTTCTTAAAAATTTTGTTGTATGTGGGGTTTGGGGAAATTTTGAGGCTACTGAAAAGGTGGATTCCTGGGAAATTTTTCCCTCCGAGTCTTGTGAGGGGTAAACCGTTTAGCGTTTTTTAAGTGGAACTAAATAAAATGGGTTTTGCCCGTTTTGGAGGGAAAAATTTATTTGTCACCCAATCCGGGGTAGTTATTTTTTTTGCAAAGCTGAAATTAACAGTTTTAAAGCCAGAAGGGACTGGGTTTGGGTGGGAGAAAGACATATGTTGTTTTCATCTGAAAAATAACAGGGGTTTGATTTAGCTTTTGATGCTTTTGGTAGGTCAGTGATGAAAATTGAAAAAAGAGGAGTGGGTCAAGGACATTTCCCTTTTTGGGCAACCAAACTGGGGTTTGGGTTGTGGGGAAGAGTTTGTCCATTTTTGTACACATTTTGGTTTCCCGTTACTTAGGTATTTTGAGAGAGTGCCCTTTTGTACCATATTTGTGTTAATTTAATGTGCAGCAAATCAGGGGTAAAACTGTAAAAAATCTTTACGTAAATAAATTTGGAAGGGACCCCCAAAGTGTGACTTCTTTCTTTTTTTCGGGGGAGGGGTTTAAATATTGGTTCTAGTTGTGTATAAATACATCATGTGCTTTTATTAGCACTAAAATCCAAAATGACAGGGATTTAATTTTGGGTTTTGTGAGACGAGGTGGGAAAGATCGGGTCTATAAATTTAAATTTTTCAAAGATTTTAGAGAGCAGATGTAGGTTAGATATTTGTTTTTAAAGTTATTTAAGTGGGTTTTTTAAATCACCTCCTTTGGGGGTCGGGGGGGGAAGGTGGGGGGATTCGATGGATTTAAAAAATGTTGCTCTGATTGGTGACATACTTGTGATGCTTTTTTTGTACAAAAAAAAGTTGGTAGTTTAATGCCCCCCTCCCTTTGTTTTTTAAGGGTGTTGATGATAAGCAAGACTTCTTTTTGGGGTTTGGGTTTGGGGGCCCTGGGAAATTTAATGTTTTTGGGGGTAGGTACCCGTGAGGTATCTGTTTGGAGGGGTTTTGAGCCGGGGGTTTTTTTGCCCCGCTAGATTTTTTCCCTTTTGGTGGAGAAAAAAACATTGATCTGTTTGTGTTTCATTTAGGGGGAGTGGGGGGTTTGGGCCTGATTTTTTTTAAATTTTTAAATTTTTTTGGTTTTTGGATATCATTTTTTTCCCCAGAATTTTGGATAGGGTTTTCTAGGTCTTTTCCATTCCCCTTTTATTTTATGTAATTTTTTTTTCCCATAATACATTTTTCTGATCCCTTTTTTCAGGCTGACAAGGATTGAGGGTAACTTTAAAATTTGGTCTTATTTAAATTTTCCCTTTCTGTATGTTTTTCATATGGGTGCTTTGTGTTAATGGTTTTTAAGGGGGTTTGTTTGGGGTGGGGGGCAGGGACTGTTTCAGCCCCTCTTGTGGGGAATATTTAGTTTTTTTGGGGCCCAATTTTGCTTTTTACAGAGGTGTTTTTTTTTTTTTTAAAAAATTTTTTAAATACATTCATTCGTATTGTTTTGTTTCAAGCTCATTTACCAGCCCAACGTTATTCATAGCTGTTAAAAAGTTATTAACAGCTTTTCTCGTTAGTTGAAGGAAAACTTTGTAGTGTCTTGGGGAAATTTTTACCTGGGTTTGGTTATGAGAATGATAGGGTAGGGGTTGTGGTCAAATAAGGTGATACTAGCCCTGGAGATTCTTGTAGGTTTTTTTACTGTTGGTAGCAACAAGCATTGCCATAGTGTTTGTGAATTGGGTTTAAATTGTGGGTCCTGGTCATGTAGTTGTTTTTTATACGAAATCTCCTGGGCAGTAAGTGGCTTTTTTTCCAAAATGCAAAATCAGTTATCTTTTTTCCAAAATTTTCACTAAAATGGTAAATTTTTTGACGGGTAGTACTTGTAGATGTTTATCATGTGAGGGGTTTTTGAAAGGTTTTTTTTTGATTTAAATTTAGAAATGTTTTCCCTCCATGTTCATTCCTTGTCAAAGAATTATTAAAACATTCAAGATGATTGAGTAGTAAATACTGTTTCCCCCCCCTTTGTTTTTTCTGTCCTACGTTGTGTATGACTGTAAAAACCCGGGAAAAAATGACTTTAAAATTCTGTAGTCCCAGGTTTTAGCCGGTTTTTTGTGAGTGTGTTTTGGTTTTTTTTTTTTTTGCCCATACTGGTATAAAGGGGGGAACTGAGTAATGATTTTGGAGGTTATCGTAATGTTTGCTCAAAGATCTCCCTTGAAATTTAAAAAGATAGTTTTTTTAGTTTTTAATTTTGGGTTCCTTTTCCTTTTAATTTTCGGGAAATTTTTTAAATAGAAGGTTGTTTATCGGGATAAATTTGCTTGAAAATCATAAGTTTTGTGAGTGACTCAAAAAAATTTAACTTTTGAATAGTTTTTATGCTAAACTTAATAAAAATGATACTTAACTAATTTCCCCTTACTACTAGTGGATTTGGGTTAAAAAAAAGGGCGTTTTTTAAAAAAAAGCAAAGATTTCAGTTTTTTCTTAATATGGTAAGTTTGATGATTTAATTTGAACATTTTTAGTTTTAGAGTTTGACAAAAGTTGTGATTTAGTATAGAATTTACTGGAAAAACAATTAAAAATTTTTTTTAGTACTGGGAAATGATAATTAAATTAAAAAATCTGTAGTAATGATAGTTAATAATTTAAATAAAAGAAAACAAAAAAAATAGTTTATAATAGAAAATTAAAACAAGTAATTAAAGAAAAACGGGATTTGTTTTAAAGTTATTAAAGGGCACAAAGTTTAAAAATATAAAAATTGCAAGATTTTTTAGGTCTAAAAAAATAGTTTTAATGTAAGCCGTAATGGTAAATTAAAAATTTTTACTAAGTAAAAATTGACTGAAAGTTTAAAAATTGGGCTTAACAAAATTTAACTAAAATTAATTAATTTTAAAAAAAAAAAATAATTCTGTTTTCAAAATAATTTATTTTTATTAACTATTAGGGGTCAATCATGGATACCATACTAACCCTTCTAGGGGAGGGTAGGGGCCTGAGCCCGGGGGTTTTCCCCCATAGGGGCTCTCATTCCCCCTTTTTTTCCCCCTTTGGGGGGGGGATGGCAGACCAGAGAGGCCTAGCTTTGGGGCTTAAAGGGCCCGGGGGTATGGCCCGGGGGCCTGGGGGCCAAAGTTCCCGTTTACACACGGGGGAGCCCGGGGTTTGATTTCCCCGGGGGAAAGGAAACATTTCGGGCCGTTTCCTTAAAACCCCGTTGTCCCCGTTCACCTAGCAGAAAAAAGGTTTCCTTTGGTGTTTGTCACTGGGTGGGTCGCATCCTGGGGGCAAGATTAAAGGAAAACCCCCAAAGGAAAAAAGTTTGAAGTCCTCGATGACGCACCCGACTTTCTTGGGTTATCCCGGGGGGCTAACCCTCCGGGGTTAAAAAACCAACGAAATCTTATCTTATCTTATTTTTATAGTTGGTCCCCGGGGAGGAAAGGGACTTGTGCCTCCTCCCATGGGAGAAATTAGGTCCAGACACTCCCTAAAGAGGGGGCCAAAAGGCCCAAACCCCCCACTTGGAAAAAAGGGCCCCCCCGGGGGAATAACCCGGGTAATCTTTTAATCTTTAAAAATTAAGGGGTTTTAATATTGTAATGGAAATAATATTAGAGCTTTAAAGGCAATATTGTAACTGGTAGTAATATTAGAGCTTTATAAAGGTAATATTACACTGGTAGTAATATTAAAACTTATAAAGGCAAAAATTACATGGGGAAATAATATTAGAAAGGGGGTTATAAAGGGAAATTGTAATGGGTTGTAAATTGAGCTTAAAAAGGGAAAATTGTACTGGGAGTAAAAATTAGAGCTTTTTAAAGGTAATATTGTAAATGGTAGTAATTTAGAAATTATAAAGGAAATATTTTTACTGGTAGTAATATTAGAGCTTATAAAGGAAAAATTTTACTGGTAGTTTAAAAATTAGAGCTTATAAAAGGGAATTTTTACCGGAAATAATTATTAGAATTATAAAGGCAATAAATTTTCACTGGGAGTAATATTAGGCTTTTAAAGGTAATATTGTATGGTAAATATTAAAAAGAGCTTTTTAAAGGTAATATTGTTACTGGTAGTAATAATTTGAAATTTTTAAAGGTAATATTACACTGGTAAAATAATATTAGAGCTTATAAAGGTAATATTTTACTGGTATAAAATTAGAGCTTTTAAAGGTAATATTGTACTGGGGTAATATTAAATTTTTTGCTTATAAAGGGGAAAATTGGGATGGTAGTAATAAAATTTGAATTATAAAGGAAAAATTACATGGTAGTAATATTGAGCTTAAAAAAGGTAATATTTTACTGGGAGTAATATTAGA
This sequence comes from Cherax quadricarinatus, assembly GCF_026875155.1. Classification (NCBI taxonomy): domain Eukaryota; kingdom Metazoa; phylum Arthropoda; class Malacostraca; order Decapoda; family Parastacidae; genus Cherax; species Cherax quadricarinatus. Next base: position 23,879,685 of record NC_069446.1, on the reverse strand, counting down.
ACTTATAAAAGGGAAAATTTTTCACTGGTAGTAATATTAAAAGCTTATAAAAGGGAATATTTTATGGTTAAATAATATTAGATCTTATAAAGGTTTTAAAATTGTACGGGGATAATATTAGAGGGTTATAAGGAAATATTGTTAAAGGTAGTAATATTAGAGCTTATAAAAAGGGAATATTACATGGTAGTAAATTAGAGCCTTTTTAAAGGAATATTGTATGGTAGTTTTAAAATTAGAGCTTATAAAGGAATATTTAAAGGGAATTTAAAATTAGGCTTATAAAAAGGGAAAATTTTACTGGTGTAATATTAGAGCTTATAAAGGTAAAATTGTAATGGTAGTAATATTAGAACTTATAAAGGTAAATTGTACTGGTAGTAATATTAGAGCTTATAAGGCAATATTGTACTGGTAGTAATATTAGAGCTTATAAAGGCAATTTACATGGAATAATATTAGAACTTATAAAGGAATATTGTTAAATGGAGTATATTAAAAAAGCTTTTAAAGGTAATATTGTACTGGTAGTAATATTAAAACTTATAAAGGTTTAAAATTGTACGGTATTAATATTAGAAAATTTTAAAGGCAATATTACACTGGTAGTAAAAATTTGAGCTTATAAAGGTTTAAAATTGTCTGGGAGTAAAATTAGGCTTATAAAGGGAATTTACACTGGAGTAATATTAGAGCTTATAAAGGTAAAATTGTACTGGGTAAAAATTTTGGGGCTTTAAAGGTAATATTGTACTGGTTTGTAATATTAGAAAATTTTTAAAGGGAAAATTGTACTGGAAATAATTTTTTAGAGCTTATAAAAGGGAATATTGTACTGGTAGTAATATTAGAAACTTTTTAAAGGGAATATTAAAATGGGGAGTAATATTTTGAACTTATAAAGGGAAAATTGTACTGGTATAATATTTGAAACTTAAAGGTAATATTTTACTGGTTTGTAATATTAAACTTATAAAGGAATATTTACTGGTAAATAATATTAGAGCTTAAAAAAGGTAATATTGGGACTGGATAATATTTAAAAGCTTTAAAGGTTTAAAATTGTACTGGTTTGTTTAAAATTAGAGCTTATAAAGGTAATATTGTCCCGGGGGTAATATTTGAGCTTATAAAGGCAATATTTTCACTGGGAGTAATATTTGAGCTTTTAAAGGTAATATTGTACTGGTAGTAATATTAGAGCTTATAAAGGTAAAAATTGTACTGGTATAATATTTTGACTTATAAAGGTAATTTGTATGGGGTAATGTTAAAAAGCTTTAAAGGGAAAATTTTTTTCGGGTTTGTTTAAAATTAGAGCTTATGAAAGGGAATATTGTGCTGGTAGTAATTTTAGAGTTATAAAAAGGTTTAAAATTGTATGGGGTAATATTAGAGCTTAAAAAAGGTAATATTGTACTTGGGGTAATTTTTAGAGCTTTTTAAAGGCCCCAAAAATTAAAAACTGGGAGTAATTTAAAAGCTTTTTAAAGGGGATTTTTGTACTGGGGAGTAATTTTAGAGCCCTTTTAAAGGTAATATTTTTGGTAAATAATATTTGAGTTATAAAAGGTTTAAAATTGGGACTGGGAAATAATATTAGAGCTTTTTAAAGGAATATTGTATGGTTGTAATATTAGAGCTTTAAAAAAGGGAATATTACACTGGTAGAAAATTGGCTTATAAAAGGGAATATTTTACTGGTAGTAAAATTAGAGCTTTTTAAAAAGGGAATATTGTACTGGTAGTAAAATTAGAGGGTTTTTAAAGGGGAATATTTTATGGTGTAATATTAGAGCTTTTAAAGGCAATATTGTACTGGTAGTAAAATTTGAGCTTATTTAAAAGGCCAAAATTGTACTGGTATAAAATTTGAGCTTATAAAAGGTTTAAAATTAAAACTGGTAAAGGGGAATAAATTTTTGAGCTTATAAAAGGGAATTTTTAAACTTGGGAGCAATATTAGAGCTTATAAAGGGGAATATTACACTGGTAAAACAATATTAGAGCTTATAAAGGTAATATTGTCTGTAGTAAAATTAGAGCTTAAAGGCAAAAACAAAAATTTTTAAAAGAGAATAAAATGATTAATTTTATAAAGTAAAATGGACTGATAATAAAATGGGAATATTTTTTAAAAAGCAAAAGCAAGTATTGGTAATTAATAATAAAGTAAAAAAAGTACAAAAGTAAAAGGGTTAAAATAAATTTAAAATTAAACCAAAATTTTTTCAAGTAATAGTTATTTAAAAGTATTTAGAAAAGGGGGGTTTTAAAAAAGGACAGGGGAATATTTATTAAACCCAAAATTTTTAAAAAAAGTAAAAAATTTATTTTTAAAAAAAATACATGGATAAGGGGGCTAATTTTCACTAGTAAAATCACATATACTGAGGGAGTTGATTTTGATTACGAGATAGACTTTTTGAAATTTTTTACAAAATGGAAAAAAACATACATTACACATTGTTTTAAACAGTCTCTGTAAAATTAGTATCCCGAAGGAAAACTGATAGTTCTTCTCACTTGTGATATATCAGTTTTTGGGTTAAAAATTCTCACTTTTGAAAAAGTATCAGTTGGTCACATTTTTCCCTTTTGATAGTAAAACAGTTGGGCAATTTCAAATTGTGATAGTATGCAGTTGGTCTTTCATTTTCACTTGTGATAGTATGCAGTTGGTCTACTTTTTCACTTGTGATTGTATGGGAGTTTGGGCTACATTCTCACTTTTGATAGTAAAGCGTTGGGGGGCAACCCATTGTGGAAAATATTTCAGTTGGGGCTTTCATTTTCACTTGTGATAGTAAAACAGTTGGTCTACATTCTCACTTGGGGTTTGGATACAGTTGGTTTTACATTCTCACTTGTGAAAGTATGCATTGGGGCTACATTCCACTTGTGATAGTTAGCAGTTTTGGGTTTTCATTCTCACTTGTGATTAATACAGTGGTCTACATTTTTCTTTACAGTTTTCCCCGGCCCTTGTGAAGCATTGGTGGGTTTTGTCAGTATTCCCCCGTTTTTTGTTTTCTGACTCTGTACAGGAGGGTTTGCCTTTTTTTGGTTTAGACTCGTTTTGTATCTCTTTTTCTTGTTTTTAAAAAGATGCGCCAAAATTTGGTTTTTTCCCTTTTTTCCCGTTGTGTGGGAAACTAAGCAAAAGCACCTTTTCTTTAATGGGTTCCCAGTTTCCTGGGTTTTTTTTTTTGTCACTGGTACCCAAAAACCTTGGGTTTGGGCCTGTATATTTGGGGAGTAAATTTTTTTTACTGTTTGCTTTGGGGCATACACTGGGAAAATGGGGGACTGCTATTACTGGGTTCTGATAAATTTTTTCCGGGGGTAAGTTTTTTCCCCTTAAGGGGCGAGAATAGTCTTGAATGGTTTTTCCCAAATTGTTCTTCGTCTTTTACCGCTTTTTCAACCTTTTTATTAAAGATGTTTATGTTCTGTGTGGCTATCTATACTTTGGGGGGGTCTTGCCAAAGTTAGTTTATTCCCCGGTAGTGATAAATTTTGTTCAAGATGAGGATTTTGTTCTCGAGGTGTTCATCCTGGGTTTTCTTTTGTTAGCGTTTCACGAAGATTCATATTTTCTGTAAAATTTAAAAGGGGGATATGTAGACTTTAAAGGGGGGTTTTCATCGTTGGTCATACCTGTAAGAAATACGTGGGGAGGCTTTAAACCGGAGAAGAAAGGGCTGAGAGGGAGGGGAGGGCCCTTTTGGGGTTATTGTTGTTGAGTCGCCCCCGGGCGGGTGTTTTTGAGGGGGGAAGGGGAGTCGGGCCCTCCTGGGTAGAAATTGAATTGTCGATTTTTCGGTGTTTTTTGCTGGTCCCGGTACTGTTTTCTTGAGTTACGCTTCATAGTAATACAGGAGTAAAGTTTTTTTGGATTAATAAGTTTATATTTCAGACAAAATTGGGGGTAAAATTTTCGTAAAGGCCCGCGGGGTTTTTGCTTTGGGGTTGAGGGGAGTCTTTTCCCTTTTATTTGTCCTCGTATCGATGTGTAGGTTTCAAATGTTGGTTTAAACTTGGGTCATTTTGGGGGCACGTTGGGGTTTGTGCAGTTTTTCCTGCAACTAGGTCATCATAGGGAAAATAAAAAAAAAAAAAAATTAAAAAAAAGTACGGAGCTTGGAAGCCTCTGTCGCTGCCCGCGGTTCCCGCCAAGGGTTAAAATGGTAAATATTAGACTTTTTCCCTAAAATTGTCTCAGATCATTTAACCCCTAAAATCCCTTTTTTGTAACAATTTAAAGGGCCCCTTTTCCATGATTTTTAAATGAAATACTGAAAATTCAAGGATAGAAAGGTGAATTCACTTAAAGGTTTTTTTTTTTGCCTTTTAAAGCAACAAAATTTCCGCAATATAAAACCCACAATATGTTTTTGGGCAAGACCCCCAAAATGCAACTAATGTAACATTTTATTACTGCAAACGTTTTTACTCTCCACCAGCTTTGTCGAGGGCCCTAACAAATAATACCCAATACTATATACTGATTAGGGGAACAGTTAAAATGAAAAAACTTATGCACACAAAAGCCCCTTTAATCAATTCCCCTTTAAAAACTTTTCAAAAACTGTTTAAAATAAATAAAGGCAGTTTTTTTTCATTTCTAAGTATTAGCAAAAGTTATTTCAAAAAAAAAGGGTCCCCCATCATCAAAAAAGATAAACATCAAAATGGTATAAAAATACCGGGCCCTCGGTATTGTATACCATTTTTTATGTTTTATCTTGTCAACATGCCCTACCAAACCCTTTGGTATTGTAAAACCATTTTTTATGTTTCCCTCTTGTCGGGCCCCTGCCCTACCCAAACCCGTCGGTATTGTATTCCATTTTTTTTTTTTTATCTTGTCAGGGCACTGCCCTACCAACCTGTCGGTTTTGTATACCATTTTTTATGTTTTTTCTTGTCAGACACTGCCCCCACCAACCTTGTCGGTAAATTTTATACCATTTTGATGTTTTTTCTTTTCAGACACTGCCCTCCCAACCCGTCGGTATTGTATACCCTTTTGATTTTTTATCTTTTCGAATCCCTACCAACCCCGTCGGTATTGTTTTACCATTTTGGGGTTCATCTTGTCAGACCTGCCCTACCAACCTGTCGGTTAAATTTATACCATTTTTTATGTTTATTTGTCAGAACCCCTGCCCTCAACCTGTCGGTATTTTAAAAACCATTTTTGAGTTTATCTTGTCGATACTGCCCTTTTCATACAAGTTACCGGGCCCCACTACTATTACACTACTACTATACTACTTTCTTCTACTACTACTACTACTACTACAAAAATAATACTACTACTCCACCACCACTACTTGAGTTCTTTTTTTTCTCCAATGCCCTCCAGTACTCTTCCCTTTAAACACTCACCCTTTCCCATCCTGTTAAATATAAAAAGGGGACCTCCCACCTCCATTCCCGTAAATTTCCCCCCCGACCTCTCACTCCATCCTGTTAAACTCCCAGTGCCTCTCCATCCATCCTGGAAAACTCCCCGAACCCCCCACCCCCCATCCTGAATCTCCCAGTGACCTCCACATCCATCCTGTAATTCCCCGAGACCTCCCACCTCCATCCCGTAATCTCCCAGTGGGCCTCTCACATCCATCCTGTAATCTCCCAAGACCCCTTTCCCCCTCCCTCCCCGTTCTCTCTATACTAACCCGTTCACAAAACTCAGGTTTACATTGGGCTTGGCCTTTTTGAAGAGCACGTTCACTATTCTACAGTGACGTTTCTTGGCTTATGAAAGAACACGGTTTTTTAAAAAAAATTTGGGTACAGGGGATCTTGTCTTGGGGCTTATAATTTGAACACGTTCACTGTCTACAGTGACAAATGTCTTGGTCTTAAAAGATAGAACCCCGTTCATGGGACACAAATGAATTGTTTTCGCTTAAGAACGCATTTTACTGTACTACAGTGACTTTCTTGGTCTTATGGGTAGAACACCCTTCACTATACTACGTGACTTTGGGCTTGGGCTTATAGAACGCATTCACTATACTACAGTGACATTGTCCCTGTCTATGATAGAACAGGTGCAACTGTTGTTGCTGATAGTCTTACACAGACCATCTGTTATTAATTTACAAGAGTCACTTCTACCCAGCTTCACTGGACGCCTCCGTCATTATCTTTGACAGATTATTATAATCTATCTGCTACAGTACATGACCTATGATATAGTAGAAGTCTCAGATACTCAGAGAACTAAGAATACTGGTAGTAAACATTGTAACCTGGTTATGTCAGGACACTTTGTCAATGGTCAACATAAAACATTTTGTGTGATCAAAAGGGTAGACTCGGGCTGTGGATTTCATCGTCTGTGACAGAACAATGTTGTTTTTTACTTGAAAAACCTTCCAAACCTGATTATTCTACATGTATTTTTCTATGTTATTGTATTTTTCTTGTGTTACTCAGCAGTTCATGTGTTACTGTACTGGTGTTCTGTGTTACTGTCCTGTTCTCCTGTGTTACTGTACTGGTGTTCTGTGTTACTGTACTGGTGTTCTGTGTTACTGTACTGGTGTTCTGTGTTACTGTACTGGTGTTCTGTGTTGCGGGTACTGGGTTCTGTGTTAGTGTACTGTTCTCCTGGGGTTACTGTACTGTTCTCCTGTGTTACTGCCCTTGTTCTCCTGTGTTACTGCACGGGTGTTTGTTTTTACTGTACTGGTGTTCTGTGTTACTGTACTGGTGTTCTGTGTTACTGTACTGGTGTTCTGTGTTACTGTCAAGTTCTCCTATGTTACTGTACTGGTCTCCTGTGTTACTGTACTGGTGTTCTGTGTTACTGTCCTGTTCTCCTGTGTTACTGTACTGGTCTTCTGTGTTACTGTACTGGTGTTCTGTGTTACTGTACTGGTGTTCTGTGTTACTGTACTGGTGTTCTGTGCTACTGTCCTGTTCTCCTGTGTTACTGTACTGGTCTCCTGTGTTACTGTATTGGTGTTCTGTGTTACTGTACTGGTGTTCTGTGTTACTGTACTGGTGTTCTGTGTTACTGTACTGGTGTTCTGTGTTACTGTACTGGTGTTCTGTGTTACTGTACTGGTGTTCTGTGTCACTGTACTGGTGTTCTGTGTTACTGTACTGGTGTTCTGTGTTACTGTACTGGTGTTCTGTGTTACTGTACTGGTGTTCTGTGTTACTGTACTGTTCTCCTGTGTTACTGTACTGTTCTCCTGTGTTACTGTCCTGTTCTCCTGTGTTACTGTACTGGTGTTCTGTGTTACTGTACTGGTGTTCTGTGTTACTGTACTGGTGTTCTGTGTTACTGTACTGGTGTTCTGTGTTGTTGTACTGGTGTTCTGTGTTACTGTACTGTTCTCCTGTGTTACTGTACTGTTCTCCTGTGTTACTGTACTGGTGTTCTGTGTTACTGTCCTGTTCTCCTGTGTTACTGTCACTAGTGTTCTGTGTTACTGTACTGGTGTTCTGTGTTACTGTACTGGTGTTCTGTGTTACTGTACTGGTGTTCTGTGTTACTGCACTGGTCTTCTGTGTTACTGTACTGGTGTTCTGTGTTACTGTCCTGTTCTCCTGTGTTACTGTACTGGTGTTCTGTGTTACTGTACTGGTGTTCTGTGTTACTGTACTGGTCTTCTGTGTTACTGTACTGTTCTCCTGTGTTACTGTACTGGTGTTCTGTGTTACTGTCCTGTTCTCCTGTGTTACTGTACTGGTGTTCTGTGTTACTGTACTGGTGTTCTGTGTTACTGTACTGGTCTTCTGTGTTACTGTACTGTTCTCCTGTGTTACTGTACTGGTGTTCTGTGTTACTGTACCTGGTTCTCCTGTGTTACTGTACTGTTCTCCTGTGTTACTGTACTGGTGTTCTGTGTTACTGTACTGGTGTTCTGTGTTACTGTCCTGTTCTCCTGTGTTACTGTACTGGTGTTCTGTGTTACTGTCCTGTTCTCCTGTGTTACTGTAACTGGTTTTTCTGTGTTACTGTACTGGTGTTCTGTGTTACTGTACTGGTGTTCTGTGTTACTGTACTGGTGTTCTGTGTTACTGTACTGGTGTTCTGTGTTACTGTCCTGTTCTCCTGTGTTACTGTACTGTTCTCCTGTGTTACTGTACTGTTCTCCTGTGTTACTGTACTGTTCTCCTGTGTTACTGTACTGTTCTCCTGTGTTACTGTACTGGTGTTCTGTGTTACTGTACTGGTCTCCTGTGTTACTGTACTGGTGTTCTGTGTTACTGTACTGGTCTTCTGTGTTACTGTACTGTTCATCTGTTACTGCACTGTTCTTCTGTGTTACTGTACTGTTCTTCTCTGTTACTGTACTGTTCTTCTGTTACTGCACTGTTCTTCTGTGTTACTGTACTGTTCATCTGTGTTACTATACTGTTCTTCTGTGTTACTGTACTGTTCTTCTGTGTTACTGTACTGTTCTTCTGTGTTACTATACTGTTCTTCTGTGTTACTGTACTGTTCATCTGTGTTACTATACTGTTCTTCTGTGTTACTGTACTGTTCTTCTGTGTTACTGTACTGTTCTTCTGTGTTACTGTACTGTTCTTCTGTGTTACTGTACTGTTCATCTGTGTTACTATACTGTTCTTCTGTGTTACTGTACTGTTCTTCTGTGTTACTGTACTGTTCTTCTGTGCTAGTGTACTGTTCTGTGTTGCTGTACTCGTCTTTTGTGTTACTGTACTGTTCTTCTGTGTTACTGTACTGGTCTTCTGTGTTACTGTACTGTTCTTCCGTGTTACTGTGTTGTTCTTCAGTGTTACTGTACTGTTCGTCTGTGCTACTGTACTGTTATTCCGTGTTACTGTACTGGTATTCGGTGCTACTGTTCTGTTATTCCTGTTCATCTGTCTTACTGTGCTCCTCTTTTGTGTTACTCTACTGTTCTTCTGTTACTGTACTGTTATTCTGTTACTGTACTGATATTCTGTGTTTCTAGGACATGTACCATGGTGTACAACTCGCTAGCACAAGTACCATGGTGTACAGCACATTAGCACAAGTACCATGGTGTACATCTCACTAGCACAAATACCATGATGTACAACTCACTAGCACAAGTACCATGGTGTACAGCACATTAGCACAAGTACCATGGTGTATAACTCATTAGCACAAGTACCATGGTGTATAACTCATTAGCACAAGTACCATGGTGTATAATCATTAGCACAAGTACCATGGTGTATAACTCATTAGCACAAGTACCATGGTGTATAACTCATTAGCACAAGTACCATGGTGTATAACTCATTAGCACAAGTACCATGGTGTATAACTCATTAGCACAAGTACCATGGTGTACAACTCTTTTAGCACAATTTACCATGGTGTAAAAACTCACTAGCACAAGTACCATGGTGTATAACTCATTAGCACAAGTACCATGGTGTATAACTCATTAGCACAAGTACCATGGTGTATAACTCACTAGCAGAAGTACCATGGTGTATAACTCATTAGCACAAGTACCATGGTGTACAACTCATTAGCACAAGTACCATGGTGTACAACTCGCTAGCACAAGTACCATGGTGTACATCTCACTAGCACAAATACCATGATGTACAACTCACTAGCACAAGTACCATGGTGTATAACTCATTAGCACAAGTACCATGGTGTACAACTCATTAGCACAAGTACCATGGTGTACAACTCATTAGCACAAGTACCATGGTGTACAACTCACTACACAATTTACCAGGTGTTACAGCACATTAGCACAAGAAACCATGGTTTTACAACTCACTAGCACAAGTACCATGATGTACAACTCACTTGCACAAGTACCATGGTGTACAACTCACTAGCACAAGTACCATGATGTACAACTCACTAGCACAAGTACCATGATGTACAACTCACTAGCACAAGTACCATGGTGTACAACTCACTTGCACAAGTACCATGGTGTACAACTCACTAGCACAAGTACCATGGTGTACAGCACATTAGCACAAGTACCATGGTGTACAACTCATTAGCACAAGTACCATGGTGTACAACTCACTAGCACAAGTACCATGGTGTACAGCACATTAGCACAAGTACCATGGTGTACAACTCATTAGCACAAGTACCATGGTGTATAACTCACTAGCACAAGTACCATGGTGTTAACTCACTAGCACAAGTACCATGATGTACAACTCACTTGCACAAGTACCATGGTGTACAACTCACTAGCACAAGTACCGTGATGTACAACACACTAGAACAGTACACAATAGTTCACTCAGTGCATGTGTATGTAGGAAACCTCTTTCAGAGACAGTCCACGCAACACAATATAGTTACAAACAACTTAAAACTATAGCAGACTTGAGTTAGCAAAGTTGGACAAATACTAATGCTCTTCCTCAGACTAAGTTCTAACAATAAAAGACATAAAACACCAATAAATTATAGACGTATTTTACAAGATTCTTTATTGTTGTATAAATGATCCGGGGAAGGCACTGACCTAACTCGCTGACCTTAGGTAAGTGGGGAAGGGAAGACATCCGGGAGCGAACGGATAGATTCCTGGATACATGAACTTGGGGAAGGTTGTTGTTGAGGCTGACCTTGGGTAAGTGGGGAAGGGGAGATATCCGGGAGCGAACGGTGAGGCTCACAAGGGATGGAACCTTAACACAGGGGATACCTATGACGAGGCTCACAAGGGATGGAACCTTAACACAGGGGATACCTATGACGAGGCTCACAAGGGATGGAACCTTAACACAGGGGATACCTATGACGAGGCTCACAAGGGAAGGAACCACGTACATCCATAAGTACCCCACGCAAAGATACACCTGACCCTGACCCGAGTACCGTTCTCCCTGATTCGTAGTACGGGCAGGTGCGTAGTACGGGCATGGGGATGTGCTTGTGTTTACGTAGCATGGTGCACCCTGGCCAGTACAGGTCGTATACTCTGAAGGTGATTGTTCCCAGAGGTGTGAGTAATTGGTCGCGGAGGCGCTTCCTGGAGGGGGAGGGGAAACCTTCTGCTTGTGTGTTCTGTGTTCTTCATGTTCCCTGGTTTTCCCCATCATAAATGGGTGCGGGTTGGGGTTTTGGTGATTTCCTCCAGGGGCTGAGGTGGATCTTTGTGTTTGTTGGTAGAGCTGGCGACTTGGGCCTAAGGGAGGGGGGGCCCGGGGGAGGGGGGTGGGGTGTTGGGGGAGTGGGGAGGTTTCGGTGCCGTGGGGGTTGAGGGGAGGGGCGTCTCGGGGTGGCATGTGGTTTGGCTCAGCTGTGGAGGGGGGGGAACCATGGTGGTTTGGGTTGGAGGGGAGGGTGGCGGGGGGGGTGGGGGCGATGGGGGCAGGGGGGGTGATGTGGGGGCTGGGGAGAGGAGGGAAACGAGTTTGGGTGGCTGTTTGGTGCGAGTATGCATTACCGGAGTTTACTCGGAGGAGTTTCGGGGTCAAAGCCCCCGCGCCTTCTGTGACCAGGCCTTTTGAGGGCAGTGGGAAGAAATGATATCTGGTTATTGCTATGGCTGAGGTACAGCTGTTGGGTTTTGCAAGTAAGGTAAGATCAGGTGTGTAAGCAGTCCTGGTGGGTTGAGTTTGGGGGGGCTGTGTGGGTTGAGGTGTGTTCTGGCAAGCCGTGGGTTTTGGGTCCAGGGGATTTGGGGTAACACCACCGTGACTACCTGTCAAAGGGAAACTGATGGGAATAACACCACCGGACTACTGTCCCGGGAGGCTGGAGTGAGAATAACACCCCGTGACTACTGGTTCAGGGAGGCTGGGGTGAAATAACACCTATTTACTACTGTCAGGAGGGGGAAATGGGATGAACACCACCGTGACTTTGTCAGGGGAGGCTGGAGTGAGAATAACACCACCGTGACTACTGTCAGGGAGGCTGGAGTGGGGAATCCACCACCGTGACTACTGTCAGGGGCTGGGGGCTGGAGTGAGAATAAACAACCCCGGTGACCAGCAACACACGAACGACCACACCAAAAGTTAACCACACTTTATGTACCACACCACAATTAACTACATTTCAAGGAACACCCCACAGTTAATCACACATCAAGGATCAAACTATAGTTAACCACTCGTCAAGGACAACACAATCACATATCAAGAACCATATTACATCAACACATCAAGGAATATACTACAGTTAACCGTATATCCATTACGGAAACACAGCTACCAGCACATTAAGGAACACTACACAAATAACCCGCACATAAAAGACAGAAGCTTACGACGACGTATTTGTGTATCGTTCCAGTCACGGTATTGTGCCTTTTTGTTATTTATTTATTCATTAAGGAACACACCACAATTAGCCACTCATCAAGAACTACACCACAGTTAACCACTCATCAAGAACTACACCACAGTTAACCACTCATCAAGGACTACACCACAGTTAAGGACACATCAAGGACCACGTCACGATTTAATGTGTCGTCAACTTCAAACTTAAACTGAAGTTATCACGTCTTTGTTAATACCTCTCAGAGTTCTGTCTCAAATCCTCTCAAAGCAAAATCTGAAAAGATTATACTATGTAGAGCAGTGGAGCGACGATATTCCATATCTGGATGCAGTTACCAGGCTGGCACAGGCCAAGCTGTGCCCAGGGTACCCTCGTGCCGGTGAAGGTCTCCTCATCCACAGAACTAAAACCCACTCTTGCTTTCCTTGGATCGAATCTCATTTCGTCACATACCGCAGGGCGCTGACTGATCCCTATGGGGAAAAGCGCTCACATACTGGGTTACTTCAGTATTTTCTGATAATGAATTCCAAATTTTGGGGCCCCTTTATGTGCACAGTTTTTTTTACAGTGTGATATGGACACGGGGTACATCAAAAAGAGATCTGTGTCTTGGGTTATGGTCGTGTGTCCTGTTAAGATTGGTTTCCTCTAATGTCCTGAAGTGTATATAAGTGGCTTTTTCACATAATGAAAGGAGAAGAATTAAACAAAATTCTGAAGCCGACCTACTGGTTCAACTCATACCCACTAACTTATACCCACTCACTCATACCCACCCACTCATACCTGTCAGTATACTTGCTGATCCCCTGTATATGTATATGTGATACTCAGATAACATATACATATACAGGGGATCAGCAACTATGCTGACAATACTCACTCATACACACTCATACTCACTCACACCCACTCGTGTACCCGTCCTACTTATATTTAAAGCTCTTCAAATTTCTTGCCCTAATAACGCTACTTGGGAGGTTGTTCACGTATGCTATACGGACAAGATGAAGAATTAGACACATGTACAACATCTGGGTATATTTATTGTAGACGTTTCATCACCCAGTGACTGTCAATACAAGGACATAATGGGAAGACTGTAGAGCTATATTCAAAAGATGAGGTAATCAGCCTTGGAGTTGGCGAAGAGCACCGTAGTTTTGAAGGCTTGAAAGATACCCACATGTTGCACATGTCTAATTCTTCACCTGGGAGCTGTTTGTACTACTGTTCCATCTGGCTCAGAGTCACAGATGTTAAGAGCAACAACAAAACCACTTACGCCACTACACAACACCGAGAAATATCATGTATGTTTGACAATATTCAAGGTGTGAACAACGAGGAACCACAGAATATCGTGTAGTAGTCTCCTCACTGAGCCAGATGCGGTGTTTGCTGCTTTTACGAGAAACACGTAAACGGCTTGATAAAGCTCCTGGGGAGCGAAACGTTGCCACAATAAAATGTCACATTAGTTGCACTTGTGTCCTTGAACCTAACGTGTAAAAGATTATTGTGGTTGGTAAGACAAATGTGCAGCAGTTACGTATCTTTATTCCGAAACGTTTCGCCTGCACAGTAGGCTTCTTCAGTCGAGTACAGCACAAAGATTATTGTGTTAGGTAAAAGGATAAGTCTGTTGAATATACCTGGTAAAGTGTATGGTAGAGTTATTATTGAAAGAATTAAGAGTAAGACGGAGAATAGGATAGCAGGTGAACAAGGAGGCTTTAGGAAAGGTAGGGGGTGTGTGGACCAGGTGTTTACAGTGAAACATATAAGTGAACAGTATTTAGATAAGGCTAAAGAGGTCTTTGTGGCATTTATGGATTTGGAAAAGGCGTATGACAGGGTGGATAGGGGGGCAATGTGGCAGATGTTGCAGGTGTATGGTGTAGGAGGTAGGTTACTGAAACCAGTGAAGAGTTTTTACGAGGATAGTGAGGCTCAAGTTAGAGTATGTAGGAAAGAGGGAAATTATTTCCCAGTAAAAGTAGGCCTTAGATAAGGATGTGTGATGTCACCGTGGTTGTTTAATATATTTATAGATGGGGTTGTAAGAGAAGTAAATGCGAGGGTCTTGGCAAGAGGCGTGGAGTTAAAAGATAATCACACATAAAGTGGGAGTTGTCACAGTTGCTCTTTGCTGATGACACTGTGCTCTTGGGAGATTCTGAAGAGAAGCTGCAGAGATCGGTGGATGAATTTGGTAGGGTGTGCAAAAGAAGAAAATTAAAAGTGAATACAGGAAAGAGTAAGGTAATGAGGATAACAAAAAGATTAGGTGATGAAAGATTGGATATCAGATTGGAGGGAGAGAGTATGGAGGAGGTGAATGTACTCAGATATTTGGGAGTGGACGTGTCAGCGGATGGGTCTATGAAAGATGAGGTGAATCATAGAACTGATGAGGAGAAAAGGGTGAGTGGAGCACTTAGGAGTCTGTGGAGACAAAGAACTTTGTCCTTGGAGGCAAAGAGGGGAATGTATAAGAGTATAGTTTTACCAACGCTCTTATATGGGTGTGAAGCATGGGTGATGAATGTTGCAGCGAGGAGAAGGCTGGAGGCAGTGGAGATGTCATGTCTGAGTGCAATGTGTGGTGTGAATATAATGCAGAGAATTCGTAGTTTGGAAGTTAGGAGGAGGTGCGGGATTACCAAAACTGTTGTCCAGAGGGCTGAGGAAGGGTTGTTGAGGTGGTTCGGACATGTAGAGAGAATGGAGCGAAACAGAGTGACTTCAAGAGTGTATCAGTCTGTAGTAGAAGGATGGCAGGGTAGGGGTCGGCCTAGGAAAGGTTGGAGGGAGGGGGTAAAGGAGGTTTTGTGTGCGAGGGGCTTGGACTTCCAGCAGGCATGCGTGAGCGTGTTTGATAGGAGTGAATGGAGACAAATGGTTTTTAATACTTGACGTGCTGTTGGAGTGTGAGCAAAGTAACATTTATGAAGGGGTTCAGGGAAACCGGCAGGCCGGACTTGAGTCCTGGAGATGGGAAGTACAGTGCCTGCACTCTGAAGGAGGGGTGTTAATACTGTAATTTAAAAACTGTAGTGTAAAGCACCCTTCTGGCAAGACAGTGATGGAGTGAATGATGGTGAAAGTTTTTATTTTTCGGGCCACCCTACCTTGGTGGGAATCGGCCAGTGTGATAATAAAAAAATAAAAAAAAAATAAAAGGACACATGTGTGACTAATGCGACATTTTATTGTGGCAACGTTTCGCTTTCCAGTAAGTTTATGGAGCAACTTACAATGTGAAGAAACTGATGTTGTAGTAGCCAGGCTTAGTCTTGGTTGCAGTATTTGTGGCATTATACACAGATAACCCGCACGTAAAAGAGAGAAGCTTACGACGACGTTTCGGCCCGTTTTTGGACCATTTACATCACAGTGACTTTCTAAGGTCCAAGCGGCCCGAAAGTCGTCGTAAGCTTCTCTTTTTTATGTGCGGGTTATCTGTGTACGTTCCAGTCACGGTATTGTCCTTTTTTTGTTATTTAAATTATTTGTGCAATTTGGGAGACACACAGATGTGAAAAACCAAATGAAATTTGGGGCCAGGCCTATGGTCTTATCTTGAACAATTTGCTTAATTGTCCCTTTTTGGAAAATGTAGAGTAAAATCCCTATGTGAATGTAAAAGATATTTTTTTAAATAAATTAAGTACCAGATATACTAAGAAATTTCCAAAAATTGCTTGTAACAGAAAAGTGAACTGTTGATATAAATCCAAATGACCTTTTAAACCCTTTTGGGGGGCTAGTTCCAGGCCTTTTGTTATCCAAATGCTTTGCGCTACCCCCACAGGAGGTAGGGGGTGCACAAAAAACTAGCCACTTCAGGGGTAAATCAAAAAAAATCTAATCCCCCAGGAGTTTTATCAACCGTGGCAAAACTTTGCCACGAAAAAAAGTCACTTTAGTTGTACTTGTGCCCTTTTATTACATATTGTCGTAATTCCCAACATTGTTACAAAATATTATTTGTGACCCCAATTTGATGGGTCAGGTTTAGGTTAGGGTTCCCCCCCCCCCCCCCCCCCCCCCCCCCCCCCCCCCCCCCCAACAAGTGTTCCCCCTACGCGGGAGGAGACCCGCCGTTAGGTTTTGGGCATCTGCCCGGGGCCTTAGGGTTTCCCGGGCCCACCCCTTTTTCCCTACACAAAAACCCATATCTTTATTTTATCTTTTTAAAATCCTAGAAATCGCAATGGCCTCTCGATCCAGTTTGCCAAAGCTCCACTCCGGCCCCCAAAAATATGACCCCACCCTTTTCATTTTTATCTGTTTTGGGGCCCTAGAAGTTGTACCAGTTGTTAGTGAATGGGTTGCAAGTTTCTTTTAGTACCCGTTACCAGCAATTTTAAACTACTGGAAAAAAGTAAAGGGTTGCAAAAAAAAAAAGTCCCGGACAAGGGTTAGTTCGACGAGGGAGGTTAAGGGAAAACAACGGGCGAACGGAAGACGGGGAACAGGGGGTTGAAACGACATATAAAATACTGAGATAATCGACAATGTGGACGGGTGGCCCGGCCCGGCATGGGCGGTGCTGCAGCCCGGCCGTGGTCGGAGCTGCAGCCCGGCCGGATCGTTGCTCAGGGGCCCGGGTCGGTGCTGCAGCCTGGTCAGCGTGTCCCGGAGTCCATCTGTGTCCCCCCCAAATGTTTTCCCCTTCCCCCCCTTCCATCCTACGCTCAGCAGCCCCACCTTCCCAGCGTGTCCAGGGTTTCCTTTTGGGCCCTCAGAGTTTCCCCTTTCCCCCCTTCCTATCCTCGCTCGCAGTCCACCTTCCCCCGCGTGTCCCCGGAGTCCATCTGTTCCCTCAGATGTTTCCTTCCCCACTTTCCTTTCCCGCTAGCAGCCCTACCTTCCCCGCGTGTCCCGGAGTCCTCTGGGCCCCTCAGATGTTCTCCCTTCCCCACTTCCTTCCTACGTCAGAGCACCCTTCCCCCCGCGTGTCCGGATCCATCTGTGTCCCCTTGTTCTCCCCTTTCCCCCCCCCTTCCCATCCTACGTCAGCAGTCCTACCTTCCCCCGCGATCAGGATCCATCTTGTCCCCCCAGTGTTCTCCCTTCCCCATTCCTTCCTCCTCAGAGTCCCACCTTCCCCCCGTGTCCGGAGTCCATCCCTGTCCCCTCAGATGTTCCCTTTTCCCCCCCTTCCCATCCCAAACCCCAGCAGTCCCACCTTCCCCGCGTGCCGGGGTCCATCTGGGTTCCCTCAGATGTTCTCCTTTCCCCCCTTCCCATCCCACGTCAGCAGCCTACCTTCCCAGCGGCCCGGAGTCCATCTGTGTCCCCCCAGATGTTCTCCCTTCCCCCTTCCCATCCTGCTCAGCGTCCTACCTTCCCAGGGCCAGGAGCCCTGTGTCCCCTCAGAGTTTCCCTTCCCCCCTTCCATTTTTTACGCTCAGGCCTTTCCTTCCACAGGTGTCCAGGAGCCATCTGTGTCCCCCCCGTGTTCTCCCTTCCCCCCTTCCATCCTACGCCCCGCAGTCCCCCTCCCAGGGTGCCCGGGGGTCCATCTGTGTCCCCCCAGTGTTCTCCTTCCCCTTTTCCCTTTCCACGCCACAGTCCTACCTTCCCCAGGTGTCCAGGAGTCCACTGGTCCCCCCAGAGTTCTCCCCTTCCCACTTTTCCCATCCCACCCCCCAAACGTCCCCCTTCCCCCGCGTGTCCGGAGTCCATCTTTTCCCTCGATGTTTTCCCCTTCCCCCCTTTCCCTTCCCCGCTCGCAGTTTCCCACCTTCACAGCGTGTCCCGGATCCATCTGTGTCCCCAGATGTTCTCCTTCCCCCATTCCAATCCTACCTCAGCTCTACCCCCCGCGTGTCCGGGGTCCCCGTGTCCCCCCAGAGTTCTCCCCCTTCCCCCCTTCCTATCCCCGCTGCAGTCCTACCTTCCCCAGCGTGTCCCGGAGTCCCCTCTGTGCCCCTCAGTGTTCCCCTTCCCCCCTTCCCATCCCACGTCAGCATCCCACCCTTTCCCCCGCGTGTCCGGGTCCCCCTGTGTCCCCTCAGATGTTTCCCCTTTTCCCCCTTCCTTTTCCTACGCTCAGCTCCCCCCCTTCCCCCCGGGGTCCAGGAGTATCTCTGTCCCCCCAGATGTTCTCCCTTCCCCCCCCCCTGTCCTACGCTAGCAGCCCTACCTTCCCCGGGGTCCCGGGGTCCTTTGTGTCCCCCCAGATGTTTTTTCCTTCCCCCCTTTCCCGTCCCCCGCTCAGCACCCCCCCCTTTCCAGCGTGTCCAGGAGTCCATGTGGGTCCCCTCGATGTTTCCCTTCCCCCCTTCCTACCCACGCTCAGCGTCCCTTTCCCGGGGTTTTTCCCCGGGGTCCTCTGTTCCCCCCAGTGTTCTCCCTTCCCCCCTTCCTTCCCCGCTCGCAGCCTACCTTCCCCCGCGTGCCAGGAGTCCATCCCTGTCCCCTAAGATGTTCTCCTTCCCACTTCCCATCCACGTCAACATCCTACCTTTCCCAGGTGTCCCGGAGTCCATCGTGTCCCCCCTGATGTTTCCCCTTTCCCCCCTTCCCATCCTCGCCCGCAGTCCCCACCTTCCCCCCGGGGTCCGGGTCCTCTGTGTTTCCCCCCAGATGTTCTCCCTCCCCCCTTCCTACCTACGCTCAGCAGGCCTACCCCCCCAGCGTGTCCCGGGTCCTCTGTGTCCCCCCCAGATTTCTCCCTTCCCACTTCCCCATCCTACGCTCGCATCCTACTTCCCCGGTGTCCCGGGATTGTACGGGCTTTGGGGGTTTACTGTACTGGTCTTTGTGTTAAGAATATTTTCTGTGTTTTCGTCTGGTCTTTTTGTTACTGTTGGTTATGTGTTCTTAGGCTTCGTGTTTTGAGGTCTTCTGTGTTATATATGGTCTTGTGTTTCGTACTGGGCTTCTGGTTACCCCCGGTCTTTGTGTTTACTGTATGGTCTTTGTGTAAACAGAACGTACAGTATAGTAAAAGAACATCAGTATATAACACAGAACAGTACAGTATAGTAAAACAGAAGAACAGCGCAGGGATAACACAAAAAAAAAGTACAGTAATACAAAGAACGTAAGTAATTTTAAGAACGTCAGTACAGTAACAAGGGAAATAATAGAGTAAAACAGAGCAGAGTACATAAAATTTACGCTTCTGTGCGGCCCCTTTTATTTGATAAAGAAGCTTTCTGTGTAGGGGGAAATGTTAATGAAGTTGGGTTCCCGGTATTGTCCCCGGCCGAGTCTTTTCCTGGTTATGTTTGAGTCCAGACATTTTTCCCGGAACCCCATCTTCACCTCGCTATCCCCTCTCAAAAATATATTATTGACAAATTTTATTGTTTTTAAGTTATCTCTGTTAGGGAAATCCCGGGAATGAAAACAAATAAGAACACTACCGGGGGTCCTATGAGAGTGCTGGAGTGGGTAACACTCCGGGGCTACTGTCCGGAGGCTGGGAGGGGGAAAATACCACCCCGTGATATGTCAGGGAGGGGGAGGGGGAAAAAAACACCACCGTGGTACTGTAGGGAGGTGGAGTGGGAATAACTTTCCTTTTGGGCTACTGTCATGGGGGCTGGAGGGGGGAATTTAAACCACCCCCGTGACTCTGTCAGGGGGCTGGAGTGGGAAAATAAACCACCGTGGTTTACTGTCAGGGGGGGCGGAGTGGGAAAAAACCCACCGTGGCTACTGTCAGGGAGGGTGGAGGGGGGAAATAACCCCACCGTGGCTACTTTTCAGGGAGGTGGAGGGGGGAAAATAAACACCACCGGGGCTACGGGCAGGGAGGCTGGAGTGGGAAAAAACCCCACCCCGTGGTATGTCAGGGGAGGCTGGGTGGGGAAAAAACACCACCGTGGCTACTGTCAGGGAGGCTGGAGTGGAAATACCACCACCGTGATATTTTCCCAGGGAGGTTTGGAGGGGGAAAATAACACCACCTTTGGTACTGTCGGGGAGGCTGGAGGGGGGTTTAAACACCACCGTGATACTTCAGGGAGGTGGAGTGGGAAAAAACACCCCCGTGGTTTACTGTCAGGGAGGTGGGGGGGGGAAATAACACCACCGTGGAAAGGGTCAGGGGGGGTTGGGAGGGGAAATAACACCCCCGGGGACTATTTCCGGGAGGTGGAGGGGGGAATAACCCCCGTGCCTACTGTCAGGGAGGCGGGAAAGGGGAAAAATAACACCATCGTGGCTACTTTCAGGGAGGCGGGAAAGGGGAAAATAAAAACCACCGGGACTACTGTCAGGGAGGTGGAGGGGAAAAACACCCCCGGGGTTTCTTTTAAGGGGGCTGGGGGTGGGAAAAAAAAAAAAACCACCGTGGCTCCTGTCAGGGAGGCGGGAGGGGGAAAAAATAAAAACCCACCGTGGCTACTCTAGGGGGGTGGAGGGGAATAACACCCCCGTGGCTATTTCGGGAGGCTGGAGGGGAAAAATAACACCAGGATATTTGTCAGGGAGGCTGGAGTGGGAATAAACCACCGGGGCTACTGTCGGGAGGCGGGAAAGTGGGATTAAAACACTTCCGGGGGGACTACTATCGGGAGGCTGGAGGGGGGAATACACCCCGGGTTACTTTCAGGGAGGGCTGGGGGGGGAAAACACTTCCTTGGGATTTCTATCAGGGGGCTGGAGTGGGAATAAACCCACGTGGCTACTGTGGGGAAAAGGCTGGAGGGGGAAATTTTAACACCACCGTGGTTTCTGTCAGGGGGGGCTGGAGTGGGAATAACACCACCGTGATTTAATTCGGGAGGCTAGAGGGGAATAACCCCACCGTGACTACGGGTTCAGGGGGGGCCCTGGAGTGGGAAAAACCCACCCCCGTGGCCCTCTGAAGGGAGGGGGGGGGGGAATAACACCTCCGTGGCTACTGTCAAGGGGGCTGCAGGGGGAAATTTAATCCTCCTGGCACTTTCAGGGAGGTTTGGAGGGGGAGTAAAACCACCGTAGCTATTTTCAGGGAGGTGCAGGGGGGAATTTAATCCCTCCATGGTACTGTCGGGGGGCCCTGGAGGGGGAAAAAAACCCCACCGTGGCTACTGTCGGGGGAGGTTTGCAGGGGGAATTTAAAAACCCCCAGGGTTTTACTGTCAGGGAGGCGGCGGGGGAGTAACACCCCCGTGGCTATGTCGGGGGCCCTGGAGGGGGAGTAACCCCTACCAGGGGTTGTGCTTTTGAGCCCAAAAATTGGGCAAATAAATGAATAAAAAATAAAAATTTTTTTAATAAAAAACTATTATTTGGGGACCATGTCAGCCTCAGAGTTATTTTGGGAGTTACCAGACCTTGAACCGTGGAGGCCAGTGGTTGGTTTTTTTAAAGGTCCCCCCCCCCTCGCCCCCCAGGTTCTTGTGCCAGGAACCCCTTCCGGGGGCCCCCCGGTTTTCCCCCCTTCCCCCATTTCCCTAAGGAAAGGGGGCTCCCCTTTTCTGTGTTTGTTCCCCTTCCCAAAGGCCCCCGCCTTCCCAGGTTAATGTACCAGGAATTCATCCGTTACCCCCGGATGTTTCCCTTCCCTCACTTCCCCAAAGGGTCAGCCTCATAACCGGGTATTTTTGGCTGTCCCCAAGTTCGGGGGTTCCAGGAATCATCCTTTTCGCCCCGGATGTCTCCCCTTCCCCACTTACTCAAGGCCCAGCCTCTAACCAGAAAACCTTTCCCCCAAGTTCATGTATCCAGGAATCCCCCGGGCTCGCTCCCGGTTTGTTTTCCTTTTCCCCCACTTACCAAAGGTCGCGGGAGTTAGGTCCGTCCCTTCCCCCGGACAGTGTCCCCGGGGAAATTTCCACTTATGTCACCTCAGGTAGACCCCCCTTCCCCATTTTCCCCCAAAAGTCAGCGGATTCTTCCCTTTAAACCAGGTTCATGTATCCGGGAAACCCTTTCCCGTCTACCCCCGGATATTTTTCCTTTTCCCCATTTCCCCCAAGGTCAGCCTCAATGCGGTATTCTCCCTTTCCCCCAGGTTCATGTACCCGGAACCCTTTCCCCCTCGCTCCGGAGGGTCCCCCTTCCCCACTTACCCAAGGTCACCCTCAACGGGAAACCTTTAAAAAGTGGGTACCCGGGGAACCCACCCCGCCGCCCCCGGTTGTCTTCCCCCCCCCAAATTACCAAAGGTCAGCGAGTTAGGTCCGTGCCTTCCCCGGATCAGGGGTTCTCCCGGACCCCACTTTGTCCCCTCAGGTAGACCCCTTTCCCCCCATTTCCCCCCAAAGTCAGCGGAATTCTTGCCCCCCAGGATCATGTTTCCGGGAAATTTCCTTTCCGCCCTTCCCGGATTTTTCCCTTTCCCCCATTTCCCCAAAGGGGCAGCCTCAACCCCAACCTTTCCCCCAAGTTATGTACCCAAGGAATCCATCCGCTCGCCCCCGGGGTCTTCCCTTCCTCACTTCCCTAAGGTCAGCTTTTTTAGGTCCTTTCCCTTTCCCCCGGTAGTGTCTCCAGGAGTCCATTTTTCCCATCTGGGTTTGACCCCTTTCCCTACTTCCCCAGAGCAGCGGTTATTCTTGCCTTCCCCGGGGTTTCATGTACCCCAGGAATCCTTCCGTCTCCCGCCGGATATTTCCCTTCCCCCTTTTTACCCGGTCCCCCTAAAACTGCATGTATTCATCCCTTTTCCCCCCGGTTCATGTACCCAGGAACCCAACCCGGGTTCGCTCCCGGATGTTTTCCCCCTTCCCCCACTTATAAGATCAGCTCAACAAAAACCCTTCCCTCAAGTTCATGTACCCAAAAATTCCATCCGCCGCCCGGATGTCTTCTTTTCCCCAAATTTAAAGTAGGTCGGGGGTTTCCCTTCCCCCGGATCAGCGTCCCCGGATTTCCATTTGGGTGTCCCTGGGGGACCCCCTTTCCCCCACTTCCTGAGTAGCGGTCCCTTTCCCCCGGGGACCCAGTTTTCTCCAGGGTCCACTTATGTCCCTCGGTGGACCCCCTTTTTCCCCCACTTCCCCAGAGTCAGGGGTTTGGGCCCCCTTTTCAGTGACCTCGCTGAAGGGGAAAACTTGGTCTTTTCTAGCGGGGTTCCCGGTTTTGAGACTGTCCCCAGGTGGGGGGAAAATTACTGGAGGGGACACACACAAAAAAACTGCGCCCATTTAATTCACCACCAAGACGGGCCGCGACCGGGGGCGAGACGCCCCCAAAGCTCCCCTCACTTTCCCGCCACCTCCGGGGCTAATTAATTTTAAATTTTGGAAATTTTTAGTTACACTAGGGAAAATAAACTGAGGACAGTTGTTTTTTTCTTTTTTAATCTTTTTTTAAAAGTATTTGGGTAGTGTTTTATTTTTGAAAGGGAATTTCCAAGTTTTGGGTTTAAATTTTGCCCACCCCCACCCATAATGTTTAAATATTACACTGTTTTCATTTTTGTTTATTTTTTCCTTTTTTTTACTTTTTGGCACTCAAAGCCTAACAAGCGCAGAAATTTGGGTTTTCATACTATATAAAAGTTTTTTTAACAAATATTTTTTAGTTTAAGCACATACCTTACTCATCCCCTCATTTTTCATCCCACTTGCATACAAAAAAAAATTTCCCACAATCCCTTTTATACAAATACGCAAAACAAACAATGTAACAGTTATCCCCAACACTAAAAATATGTAGGATCACACGTACATGCCCCACAAACATGTGGGCCTCAAACCCCATCCAGGGAACACTTATTTGCACATAAAAGGTTTTTACACTTTACATGTGAAAACACATTCTCTAGACATCCCTGACTCGTCCACAAAAATTAAAAAATTTTTAGAAGAGAAAATTTATAGGGGAAAATTTAAAATTTGATATTTGTTTAATATTCAAAAATTATATAAGAAAAAAAAATTTTTGGTTTACCGTAATTTGGACCTTGTTTGTGTAACTTGTAAATTTATTTAAAGTTTGTGAACGCTGAGGCATAGGGGAGGACTGTGTGTCGGGTGTACATGTTATTATTTTAAAATTAAATCCTGTTTTTGTATGGGGCCCAATTTTGGCCATGTGTTTTGTGATTTTTCATGTTTTCAGTTGTGTGTTGATGTTGCCCATGTGCCCCATGAAATGTTGTTTGATTTTCTTGTGTAATGTTGTATTTTGATGATTGCCTTGTGTACATTTTGGTATGTTGACGTCTGTGTACATGTTGTATGTTGCATTGTCATGTGTAATGTTGTATGTTGATTGTCAGTGTACATGTTGTATTTTGGACGGGCTGTTTTTACTGTTGTATGTTGACAAAGTCATGTTTTCATGTTTTTTGTTGATTGTCGGGTGTACATGGGGGGATGTTGCCCGGTTTTGTATGTGTTAAGGGTTGTAGGGTTAAATTGCATGTGTCCCGTGTGTTGATGATTGCATGTTTAAATGTACGCTGGGTTTGTATGTGTACATTTTGTGTGTTTTGATGATTGTCATGTGTACATGTATGTTGATGATTTCTTGGGTACTTTGTTGTGGTTGATAAATTGTCAGGGTTTTACATGCTGTATGTTGTTGATTGCCCTGGTACATGTTGTGTTTTGATGTTTGTCATTGTACTTGTATTTTGGGATGTTTTCATGTGTACTTGGGTGTTGATGTTTGCCCATTTTAAACCTTGTTAGTGTTGAGTTTTGTCATGTTTTCATGTTTTTAGTATGAATGCGTAAAAACGTGTTTTGAATGTCGCGTGTACATGTTATAGGGTATGTAGGGAGTGTAAAGGGTGGAATCTCAAAATCTCCTCCATGAAAAACTGCAAAAAAATTAAAAAAAATTTTTCTTTTTTTTAGCGGGGGAAATTAACAAGAAAAAAATTCTTTTAATATTGCCTTTTTTTTTTTTTTTAAAATTTTAAACACTGTGTCTGGCGGGTTTTGAAGTGTATTAAAAGAAAAAAGTGTGCCCAAAAAGCTGGGCTGGGTAAAGACTGATGTTTAAAAACTAATAGATAAAATTAAAAAATTTAAACATACTATTTTTTTTTCAAAAATGCTTCGTATTTTTCAACAGTACACAAACATTTGGTGTTTTTAAAACAGAGACTCACATTTTCTGTTCCCCCCCGTTAAGGGAAATCTTTTGAAACCCCCAATTGAAATTTATCCCACCTGTAAAAAATGATTTTTTTTAAAAAATAGGGTTTCCTGAGAACAATTTCCTTAAGGGAAAAAATTTTTGGGATATGATAAATTATTTTTTTAACCAGCTTTTATTACTTAAAGGTTTTTAGTGTTGATCAGTTGAGGGCAAAGGTTTTTTCTTGAGTCTAAGGGGGGAAAGGGAAATTTTGGGCCCAACACGTCACTATTTTTATTTGTTATAAGCTTTGTTTTGTATCACTGATTGTGTGAAGTTTTGATGGGGCGATATTTTACTAAATGTGTAAACTCAGTGAAATTTTGCTAGTGAGTTTTTACACCCGTACTTGTGTCGTTTTAAGATTTTGTGTGTGGAGCTAAATTTAAATAAATTTAAAATTTTGTGTGGGACTTTGAGGGGTTTGATTAACTTACAGTTGGTGTCTGTGTTGGCCTGAGCTTACCAGATGGTGACCGTCACTCTCTCCCGAAGGGGGGTATCAGTGTTTGCACCCCGTTTTTACATATTTTATGTGTTCCCGGGGTGTGTTTGTGTTGGGGTGTGTGTGCTTGTAGGTGAGGTTAAAGGGTAAGGTGTGGGTACGTGTGTATTTGTGTTTACATTTTCTATTTAAAAATGAAAAAAAGAGGAAAAATTTTTTTTTGGGGAAATTTTTTGAATAAAAAGTACGTGGGATTATGAAAGGGATTTTGTTTTGTGTGTTGCTTTTTTCGTGCGCTGTATGTGTTGTGTGGGGTGTAGGATGTGTATGTGGGAAAAAACAGAACTAGTGTTATAGAAGAGGCGAGTTTTGAACCCTTTGCGTATGTGAAAAAAAAAGATCAATAAAAAGGGGGAAAAAGATAACTGAAAACAAAATTTAAATTTCAAATTTTAAAGCAAACGGGGAAAAAAGGGTTTCCCCACCCAACCCAAAATTCGCACATAAAAAAAAGTTTTACAAACCCCCCTTATAAACTAAATAAAAGAATAAGTTAAAAAATTTGACTTTGGTTTTTAAAATTAAAAATAAAAAAATTGGGTTCCCCGATTTTCCAAGTGGCCGTTCTTTTGGTGGACGAAAAATGTGATAGAGATCCCTCAAGTCTAGGTTTTTCGATTCGGTCTTGTCCAGGAGGTGGGTTTTTACAGAGCGGGAGGAAATTTTTTTGTGTCCTCCTCTGTAAAAACATCTTTCCCCTTTTTATAATGATATTAAACATTGGGGTAGTAATAAAATATGGACAGTACTTCAAGGCTGGCGGCCTCTGCTGACCTCAGGAAAGTGGTGGGAAGGGGGAAAACCTTGGGAACCCCGGGGCCCGGGGTGGGCCCGCTGCCTCAGGGAAGTGAAGGGTGATACCCGGAACCACGGCCTGGGGTGGGACTTTCGACCCTTTGGGGAAATGGTGAAGGGTTTTAATACCTGGAACCCCGGACCCGGGGTGGGGGGTTGCCCGACTTCGGGGGAAATGGGGGAAGGGTTGTATTAATTTGGGAAACCCCGGACCCGGGGTGGGGGTGCTGACCCCAGGGAAGTGGTGAAAAGGGGAAAACCCGGAACCCCCGGGAAACCCGGGGGGGGACTGTGACCCCAGGGAAGTGGGAAGGGGTGAATACCTGGAACCACGGGACCTTGGGGGGGGATGCTGACCCCAGGGAGTGGGGGAAAAGGTTTTTACCTGGAACCACGGACCTGGGGTGGGACTGCTGGGTCTTTTGGGAAAATGGGGAAGGGTGAATACCTGGAACCAAAGGACTGGGGGTGGGGGCTTGCTGACTCAGGGAAAATGGTTTAAAAGGGGAATACCTTTGGGCCAGGAAACCCGGGGTGGGACTTGTGACCTCAGGA
Source organism: Cherax quadricarinatus (assembly GCF_026875155.1). Classification (NCBI taxonomy): domain Eukaryota; kingdom Metazoa; phylum Arthropoda; class Malacostraca; order Decapoda; family Parastacidae; genus Cherax; species Cherax quadricarinatus. The sequence continues at coordinate 23,852,527 of NC_069446.1, read as the reverse complement.
AAATGGGGGGAAGGGTTTTTAACCCGGAAAAACCCAAAGGGTGGGGTGGGCCCGCTGACCTCAGGGAAGTGGTTTAAAAAGGGGAATACCTGGAAAACCCCGGAACCCGGGGGGGGGATGTTTACCCCAGGGAAAAGGGTGAAGGGGGGAATACCCGGGGAAAAACGGACCTGGGGTGGGACTGCTGACCTTTAGGGAAGTGGGGGGGGAAAAGGGGGATACCCGGAACCCGGACCTTGGGGGGGGGGACTCTGACCCCCAGGGAAGTGGTGAAGGGTTTAATACCTGGAACCACGGGGCCCCGGGGGGGGACTGCTGCCCCAGGGAAGTGGTTAAAGGGGGTGAATTAAACCCGGAACCCCGGACCCGGGGGGGGGCTGCTGACCCCAGGGGAAATGGGGAAAAAGGTTTTATAACCCGGAACCAAAGGACCTGGGGGTGGGAAATGCTGACCCCAGGGGGAAGGGGGGTGAAGGGTGAATACTGGAACCCCGGACCTGGGGTGGGACTTGCTGACCTTTAGGGAAGTGGTTTAAGGGTGAAAACCTGGGGAAACCCCGGACCGGGGGGGGCTTTCTGACATCAGGGAAGTGGCGGGAAGGGGGTTTTATACCTGGAACCCCGGACCTGGGGGGGGATGTGACCTCAGAGAAGTGGGAAGGGTGTATTCCCGAAACCACGGACCTGGGAAGTGGGGAAGGGGAACATCTGAGGGGCCCCAAAATGGACTCCGGGACAGCTGGGAAAGGTAGGGGTGCCGAGGTAGGATAGGAAAATGGGGAAAGGGGAAAACTTGAGGGGACCCCCGATGGGGCTCCCGGAACCCCGTGGGAAAGGAGGGCTGCTGATCGTAGGATGGAAAAAGGGGAAGGGGAACATCGAGGGGGGAAAAGAGGACTCCTGGACCCGGGAAAGGTAGGGCTGTGTGCGAGGATAGGAAGTGGGGAAAGGGGGAAAATTTGAGGGGGGGAAAAATGGGGGTCCTGGACACGCTGGGAAAGGGAGGGGCTGATCGTTTTTATAGGAAAATGGGGAAGGGGGAACATTGGGGGGGACACAGATGGACTCCTGGACCCCGCTGGGAAAAAAGGTAGGGTGCTGAGCGTAAGATACGAATGGGGGGGGGAAAGGGGAACATTGAGGGGGGGGCAATGGACTCCCGGGACACGTGGGAAAGGTTGGGTGTGAGCTAGGATACGAAAAGGGGGAAGGGGGAACATCTGAGGGGACACAGATTTGGGCTCCTGGACCGCTGGGAAAAGGTTGGGGGTGCTGGCTTAGGATAGGAAGTGGGGGGGGAGGAAAAATTTTGAGGGGACCAAAACCCTGGACTCCCGGACACCCCTGGGGAAAAGGTTTGGCTGCTGAGCGTAGGATAGGGGAAATGGGGGGAAAGGGGGAACTTTTGAGGGGACACAGATGGGGCTCCTGGGGGCACGCTGGTGGGAAAGGGAGGGAAATGCTGAGCCCTTTGAATAGGCAAATGGGGGGAAGGGAGGGCATTTTTAGGGGGCCCCAGATGGGCTCCTGGGCACGCTGGGGGGGTTTTTGGGTGCTGGGCGTAGGAAAAAGGGAAATGGGGAAGGGAGGGAAAACTGGGGGGGACACCCATGGACCTGGGACACGTTTGGGGGAAAGGAGGACTTTCTGAGCGTTTGGGGTTTGGAAAATGGGGAAGGGGGGAACATTGAGGGGGGGCAAGGGTGGAAATCCCGGACCGCTGGGGAAAAGGGAGGGTGTGAGGGGTAGGATTGGAAGTGGGGAAGGGGAAACATCTGAGGGGACACAGATGGGGCTCCCGGACACGCTGGGGAAGGGAGGGGGTGGGGCGTGGATAGGAAGTGGGGAAGGGGAAATGTGAGGGGGGCACGGGTGGACTCCTGGAAACCCCGGGGGAAAAGGGAGGGGCGGGTGGAAACGTAGGGATAGGGGAAATGGGGAAGGGGAGAAAATCTGGGGGACACAGAAGGACCCCCTGGGGCACGCTGGGGAAGGTAGGGCCCGTGAGGTTGGGTGGAAATGGGGGGGGGAGAACATTTTTGAGGGGGCACAGATGGACTCCTGGACACGTGGGGAAAAGGTTTTGGACTGCTGAGCGTAGGATAGGAAATGGGGGAAGGGGAGAAAATTCCCGAGGGGACACGATGGATCCGGGGCCCCGCTGGGAAAAAGGTTTGGGCTGTGGCGTAGGTAGGAAGTGGGGAAAGGGAGAACATTGAGGGGACAAGATGGACTCCTGGCCACCCCCCCTGGGGGAAAGGGAGGACTGTGAAACCGGGAGGGGTGGAAGGGGGGGAAGGGGAAACATCTGAGGGGACACGATGGACTCCTGGACACGCTGGGAAAGGTTTGGACTGCTTTGGGGCGTAGGAAGGAAGTGGGGAAGGGAGAACATTGAGGGGGGCACAGTGGTCTCCTGGACACGTGGGGGGGAAAGGGGGGGGCTGCTGAGGTTTGGATAGGAAATGGGGGCGGGGAAAAACATCCCGGGGGGGCCCCGATGGACTCCTGGCACGCTTTTTTAAAGGTAGGGCCCCGGCGTTTGGATGGAAATGGGGGGGAAGGGGAGAACATTGAGGGGGGGCACAGAAAGGACTTCCGGGGCAGCTGGGGGGAAGGGAGGATGCTTTGGGTAGGATAGGAGTGGGGAAGGGGAACATCTGAGGGGAAAAGATGGATCCCGGAACGCTGGGGGAAGGTTTTTACTGCTTTAGGTAGGATAGGGAAAGGGGGGGGAAGGGGGGAAGGGGAAAAACTGAGGGGAAAGCGGGGGACTCCCGGACACGCTGGGGGAAAAGGGAGGGCTGTGAGGTTTTTCCCATGCAGCCGCTTCACGGAATCAGTTTCGTCTTTAAGAAATTTGGGTTTCAGACAGTTCATTTATTTGTGGCCTAACAAGTTTCTCTGGCCTTTTTGTTTTGCGTTTTGTTAAAAAATTCCCCAAAATTTTTCCTTTTTTGTAAAGAAATCCTGGGAAACCCTTTACCTCCAAAAGCCTTTACAAAACTCTTCCTTTTGGCCCCAGCTTTATATTAACGGGGGAATATATATTATTTGGAGTTTTACTATTGGGAAAAATTTTTTTCATGTTTTAATTTTCAAGGAATGAGTCTATTCTTGACGATCATTTTTTTTGTTTATGTTGTGGGTTTCAATTCGTCACTTTATTCCACAAACAAACGAAGCGCTGGTGTTTTGTGCACCCACATTATTTCCACTAGTGATCGTTGCATTATGTTAGTTTGAGTGTAATTTCCATGATCTTGTATGTTTCCTTTCATCCCACAGCACGAGTCACTGCAACACATGGTTTTTCATTGTTGTTGTGAAGGAACCCTACTTTCAAACTGATTTTGTTGGTTTCGATGAATTGCCTCCGGTCACCTGAATTATGATTAAATTAGACACATATGCAGCTCTTGGGTATCTTTATTGAGGAAACGTTTCGCCACACAGTGGCTTCATCAGTCCATACGTAGGAGAAACTTGAAGAACATATGTGTCTAATTTATGAACATGTCGGTTCTCTGAACCATTCATCTACACACCTGAATTATGTTAACCGAGTTGCTTCATAAGACCATTCACATCAATGCAGAAACACACATCATTCTTCATTTGATAGAATGCCGCCACTCTTTCTTTTGTCCGCCGAGGTGGCTCGGAAGATATGAGGTTGCTATCCCGGAGAGCTGGTTTACTGGCGTGAAGGGTAGGGTATAGCATGGGTTCCACACTGCATCTTCACTGCTCGTAAGCTCGAGGTCCTCTCGGATGAGTGGATGAACTTATCGCCCTTCCATGCCTTCTAGTGACTGTCTCTCTGCTGTCCCTCTTTCTTTTCTTTCCTTCTTTCTTTTTTTCTATAAAATAACAAGAAAGAAGCACCACTATATGGAGTCTTCGTTCTGTGATAACCCTCCTCCACCAGGTCCCTTTCTTTCCCACATCCTGTTCTGATCCGGCTTCATTATTTGGGCCATTATTTAGGTTCTTCTCATACCCTTGTACCTTCTGCTGGTGATGCTTCGTCACCTGCTCCAGGTGCTGAGGCAAACCCCCCATTTCTGTTAATGCCTCTGCTTCTTGCACTCCTTCCCTGAATACGGTGCGACGGTTTATGGATCGCCCCACCTCCCTCAAGGGGCGGATTGCCCCTGGTACTACTCCTAAAGGTTCCAGACCACTACTGACGACAGTTCTTCAATGTTTGCCCAAAAACGACCTACACAATACAACTTCCTTTGTGCACAATGTTGCAAGTACACAGTGGACTAAATTCTTCTCCATACACCGACATTCCAACTGATTATCTTCCTGATCGTAGTATTGGTAAAGTTCTTTTATGACACTTTGACCCAAACTACCTTTCACACTCTTTAAAGCGGTTACAAGCATCGTTGCAGTTCAGAAGTCAGAACAGGCTCATGATCTTTCCCATATAACTTCCATAGATAACATTCCCGTCACAGTTCCTAAGCACGTACTCTCAATACTTGCAGTGCTATGGTGGTTTTACCCCATACCATTATACAGAGGATTTTTCTTCCTTGCAGCGATTTATATCTTAGAGCAATTAGCCGTCAGAACCTTCCCATTTTTCACAGTGAATACATACGTCCTGCCCTCTCAGATTCGGAGGCACTTTCCCCGTAAAAAACGCCCGCCTAACCCTCGACTGCCATGAACTCCCGTCCTCAGTTTAAAATTGCTTGCTATCCCCTAGAGACCCGAAAACAGTCTCTACCCCCCAAACCCAGTGTCGTAATTGCTGGCGCTTTGGACCCCCCGGAACTATGGCGGAGGGGCCCGGTCTGCGGTGCCGCAGACCCATCCCCGATAATCTTGCAGTCTTCCCCTTTTTCCCTAAACGAAAATAAAATTCCAAATCCTTCTTTTTCATGCCATTATCAAGTCTATCATAATAAAACGAGAAATCCTTTTGTCTTAAGGAGAGTGACGGCCTTACCCCTAGGGGCTGTCTCTCAGCTCCCCCTTCGGGGAAATCTTAATTTTTCCTTATTCTCAATTTAGCTCAGAGATCCCCAACCTAACAGTCCTCCCCCCTAGCATCCCCTTTCAGTTTAATCATGTCTTCGGGGGCCCCACTCCCTTTTTTAAATTTAAATTTTTCCCGGTTTTTTAACCCTCTAAAATTTCCTCCCCCCGTACCTCTTCCTATTTCTCCCTTCCCTTTCATCCCCACTCGCTAGTTTCCCCAGTCTACGAGACCTCGCAACCCTTAAAACCTTCCTTTGTGCCTTCCCCTGTGAAGTTAAATTTCTATTTTTTGGGGTGCCCATTTTCTCCCCCCCCTTTCTAACTCTCCAGGGGAAAAGTGGAGGTTCAACCCCCTCGCGTAGTCCCCTCTTCTGTTCCTCCCAGTCTTTTCCCATGTTACCTTTAACCCTCCTTCCTCTCGTGCCCCCTGCGGGACTTTTCTGCCCCCCCCCAAAGGAAATTCCCCCAATTCATATTTCCCTTTGCCCCTCTCACACCTCTCGGGTTTTCCCTCCTTTTGTCTCCCCGATCTTACTTGCTCTCCCTCACCCTGTCTCTGAAATCATGGTATTGGCTCCCCCTTATAGCTGAGACTTTTTAAACGCGAGGGCCCCTTCCCCCTCCCCTTTTCTTTTGCATGCCCCTTCATAAAAATCTTTTCCCTTCATAAATTTGATTCCTCCTTGCTTCATGCTTTCCAATCCCCCCCCCGGTTGACCCCCCAATTAATTTGGAAAACCCCAAGAGTTTATCGTTTTATTTTTGGTTGGCATATATTGTGGCCCTCGGGGGTAATGGGGGAAAGTTTTAAGTGTTGCTCCCCCATTTTTTCCCTAGTATGTGTCGAAAAAAAGACAAAAAATTTTCTTTCAACGGGGCCTTTTGTCCTTTTGGGGCTTTTTGTGCTTTTACATTCTTCCGATCCCTTTCTTGATGAATCTTTTAATGAAATTACCCCCTTTCTTGTGCACTTTGGGTTTTGCCGTATCAAAAAGTTTTTTTTCTTTCCCTCTGTTTGTATTATACTGCAGTCGTATTTATTTGCAAGATGGTGTAAAAGGTTTCTCTCTTTTATTTTTCCCCCTTCCCCGGGATTCTGTATCTCTGGAATTGGTTTTTCGATCTCTTCTTTACCACCCCCCATCTTGTTGTTAGAAGATTTTTAACGCTCCCCATCATCTGGGGGGAGGGTCCACTGTGACTCTCGTGGGGATCATTGTAGACTCTTCCGCTTCTTATTTTTCTTCATTTTTTTAAATACGGATGCTCCTCCCCTTTTTGGATTTAAATACCCCAAATCTTTCTCTTCCCTTGGTCTTTCTATCTGCTCCTCGTAAATTTTGCACTTGATTACATTTGGGTCTTTCTTCCAGATTTACATATAGTGATCACTTTCCTATTCTTACTTTACTATGTATTCCCGACTGCCTCGAAAGCGGTTGTTGGCAATTTGTCCCAGCAAAATTGGGATTTTTACATCTCATTTACCATCTTTTGTAGGGCCCCAACTTTTGTCCTCTTTTTTTTTGAATTTGTGCCCCATTTTTCGACCTTAGTTTTGCTGCAGCCACATTCGGGTTCCTGAAACCTCGGGCAGGCATTCCCAGACTTTGCTTCCCTTTTGGTGGCCCCCTGAGTGTGCCTGTGCATTTGCTTTTGAAACATGTTTGGGGTTGAGGACTTTATTGATATAATCGGACCTTAGATCTTTTTGGATTTTAAGGGGGAAAAAGGGGGCAGTTGCTCCCCCAAAATCATAAAACAATGAAAAGGGCACTTGTTGGCAAGACAATTATTTTCCTTTTACCTCGCCCTTTCCCCTATGTGTGAAAATCTGGAAAAAGGGTAGGGAATTTTGAAGTTTTGTAGTAAGTACCCCCCTGCCCCAGCCCCCGTTTTAAGGCTGCTGGGGTGTTAGTTTTTGCGGAACCTTTTGAAGTTGCCCCCAGAAATTCGGAACTATTTTGGGCTGTTTTCCCCCAAGGGCCCTTCACCTTCGTCTTCTTTTCTTGCTTTCCTAAGTCCCCAAGGAGAAATTTTCCCCTTGGTTTTTCTCCTCTAAGGGAAAATGGCCATAAAAAGTACCTTTCACTCTACTGGAGGTAGAGCCCATTTTCCTACTTCCCAAAGTCTTTGGCAGCCGGGGACCTGATGATATTCATCTCGGGTAAGCTACAACATCTGCATTCTAGGGCCCCTTTAAACTGCCCCTTTTAAAATTATTCAATCTTTTTTGGGAAAGATGGGTTCTCCCTAAAACAATGGAAATCTGCTATTGTATTTAACCGGGGTTTCGCAAACCAGGCACCTTGGGCTTGATACCCCCTCACTATCGTCCCATTGCCGTGACTAGGGGTTTTTTGCAAGTTGTTTGGAATGATTGGGGAATAGAAGTCTGATATGGTTCTTGGAGACCCACAATAGTCTTCCTCCTCACCAAATTTTGGCTTTTCCCCAGGGTCGCTTACTTTTTTAAAACCCCTTTCTCCACTTAGATTTCGTATGTCCCCAAAGGCCTTTTTTTAAAAAAAACACCCCTGTCCTAGCCAGTCCCTTTTTTAAAACATCAGAAAGGATATACACCAACCTTCCTGGGTGCTTTCTTATCTGAAGACATTTTTGAGTCGTGTTGGGTTTCCCCGCTTTCCCGGTGGGGCCGGGGGGCTAAAATCCCCCTTCACACACGGAGGGGGGCCCGGGTTTTGATTTTCCCCGGGGGGGGGAAATTCCCACACGTTTCCCTTTCACCTATTTTCCTTTTTTACCCAGCACAAAAAGGTACCCCGGGGGTTATCGCCGGTGTGGGGGCCCTCCCCGGGGGACAAGATTTAAAGGACCCCCCAAAGGAAAAAAAGTTTGACAGTCCTCGATTTACGCACTGACTTTCTTGGGTTACCTGGGGGGGCTAAACCCCCCGGGGGTTTAAAAAACCGAACAAAATCTTTTTCTTAAACTTTTCTCCTCAGACTTCGTTCAAGCTGTGGGAGTCCCAAAAGGTTTTTTGTCCTTTTGCATTCCCCTTTTTTTTTTAGCGAAAAAATGGGCCAACCCTTTCCCTTCTTCCATCGCATATTTGGTTTGCCCCTTAATGTGGAAGGGCCCTTGGGTATAGCTTACTAAAGGGGGCTGAAGTCGCCGGGGGGAGCCCGGCTCCCTTCCCGGGTGCGATTGACCCAGTTTCCCATTGGGGCCCCTTTTTCAAAGGCTTTAAATTTTTTTTGTACGAAAAAAACCCCTTTCATTATTTTTTTTCAAAACGTCCTCTTTTCCCGTTTTTCTATTTTATTTACACGGCCCCACGCATTCCCGAATTTTTATACGGTCAAATTTCCCTTGGGCCCTTTTGTTTTATCGCGGTTGTATGGAAAAACCCACATTTCCTCTTTTAAAGGGGCTTTCCATGGTTTGCCCGAATCTCCTTAAAATTCCCTTTGTTCATGGGGAGCAGATCGCCCCAACTTCCTCATTTGCATTCCACCCTAGGGCTTGTCCAAGCTGGGGTTAAGGGGGACCCAAATCTATTCTGGGCTTTTTCCTACAACTCTTTCTTAGTTAATCCCCTTCATCATCAAGGTCTAGGTTTATGCTTGGTGCCTTTCGTTCTTTCCCCTGTTGAAAAACCTCTATGGGAGAGGTGGGAAAGTTTCCTTTCCCCTTTGCTGATCATCGTTGGGTGTTTTATTGTCCCGTTACTTTGCCCCCCGCTCATGACCTTTGGTTTCTTTTTACTATAGGTTGGGTTTAGACCTAGTAGAATTTCCCTTTTTTGTTGGATGCCCCTTCCAAAACCCACCGGGTTTTCTCTTCATCGTCAATCCTCCGGGTTTTTTTCTCCATTTTCCTCCCTTGAAAGTTTAAATTTTGCGCCTGCCTTTTCCCCTTTCCCCCTTTGGGGAAATTTCAACGGGTTTGTGTCTGTTCACCCCTACTTTGGTTTTGTTTAAACTCTCTTGCCTTTTGACTACTTCTTTGCTTCTTTTTCGTAAAACACTTTAAAAACATGCTCATGCCATCGTTGTTTATACAGATGGTTCTAAACCTTTTAGGGGGTTGGGTTTTGCAGCAGATTCCCCCATTAAAGTTTTAGGTCATTTTTTTAGACTCGCTAGGTTTTTTTTTTTTACTGCCGAGTTGTATGCCACCTCATAGCGCTTCTTGAATTACGAATTTCTTTTAAAGTCGCCTTTTGACGTTTTGGATCCATGGGCAGATTCCCTAAAATGCTTTACAAGCCCTTGAACCCTTTTATTCCCCTACCCTTTTGTCCTTCGTATTCAACTGTGGTTGCGGGCCCTGTTTGGGGGCCCCCTTTTTCAAAAAAGACATGTTTTTTGTTGGGTCCCCCGAAAAATCGTTTATGTGCCGGGAAAAGAACAAGCAGATGCTGCGCGTAGTCCCGCAGTGAAAGATCTTCGGTTTCCCAAGAGGTATTCCTTCATTGATTTTTTTTCCAGTCAAACCCCGGGCCCCTCATCACAGAGTTTGCAACAAAGGTGGTCGCGCATGCAAACCTAACCCTTTTTTGGTTTTTGGGCCATCTTCTTACCTCGTTGCCCCTACCAGGAGACTGCTCTCTCCCGGATATGCATTGGCCAAACTAGCCCCTTTCCAACCATGGGTATCTTTTGGAAAAGACACTCTATTTCCCCTCTGTGGGGGTTTTTTTTGGGGCCCTATTTCGGGGGCTTCACTTTCTTGTCAGTTGGGCCCCGGGTTTTCCCCGCAAAATCGAGCTCGCAGGATTTACCCCCCAAACGGGCACCAAATGCCTTACCCCCCTTACATTATCTTTTCCCCTTCTTGGGAGGGGGGGGTCCTGCCCCTTTTAAATTACAATCAAATTTTTTTTTCTTTTTGTCAGCAATGCTTTACCCGTACGAACTTTTACGATACCCTCTCGCAACTACTGGATCACTTTTATATGGTCTTGGATAACGGAAATCAAACAGAATGCAGATTTGTATACACAATTTTGGGAAAAACTTTTTGGCAAGGCGATCATGGTGTAATAACACAAAAAACTGGCAAAGTGGGCAGGGTGGATCTTCAACTTTCTAACCAATCGAACACACACAGAGGATTGGGAAACAGAGTTTAAGTTGTAGGCCGCCACAGCGAGAAAATGTTCCAAAAGGGCACAGTATTTCCCCCATCCTGTTCCTCAAACCTCGTCTAAAAAAGAGACAGGGATGTAAAAACCCTAGTGCCGTGTTTATCGTTTTGCAGACAATACTAGGATCGGCCCCGAGACTCAAACCATTGAGGAAACTGTAAATTTTCCAACAAAATATAAAACCAAATTTTTCCCGTGGGCAAAGGAAAAAAAATATGATGTTCAATAAAGGGCAAATTTCAACTTTTTCCTTTGTTGGAAAAAATGGAGGAAATAATAGCTGGAAACTGGTATACCACTAATCTAACCCCACAATAGAGCGAAAAAGTAAATGAAAGGACCCTTTAGAGTGTTAATGAAGGATTTAACTTTTAAGGTCACAAGTGTCACTATCAAAATTTCGAGGAAACTGATAGGGGTGTTTAAAGAGAACCTTTAAAAAAAAAAAATGCCAAACCAGTGATATTTTTTAAAAAATTCAAAGTTTTAAAAGGGAAATTTATTTCTAGTCGCTTTCGGCCCAAATTCCTCTGAATTTCTAAATTTTTTAACAAGGGGGTTTTTTTGTTTGCAAAAAAGTCAAAAGGTTTTTTCCCCTTTGCAGGTTTTTGTCACAAACTTTTTCAACCTTTTTTTACAAAGACCACTTACACTATTATGGGTTTCCCCTGTGAAAACCCCCTTTTCCCCCCCCCACCCGCTTCTAATCACCTGATCCCCAAATAATAAGCCACTTCTCCGCCTTTCTACAAGACTGATGGACTGAAAACATCGTGATATACCATCCTCAAACTTGGATAGAGACCAAGGAAGACTTCTGTGGGAGGAAATTGTTAGGTCCACAAGGCACGATAACTTAGTAATTCTAGGGGACTAATTTTAGTCATATTAATTGAAATTCCTTGACTGGGTATGTAGACTCTACTGATGTCTTAGAGGTAATTCAGGATTGTTTTTTAAAGCAGTTTGTAACAGAACCTACAAGAGGAATTAACCTGCTTTATTTGGTTCTGGCAAACAAGGAAACACTTGTTAATAATTTAGAAATTTCAGAGGAACTTGGCGCAAGCGATAACAAATCAATACCTTTAGCACTGAATAGAAGTATGACAGTAAGGATTATTCAGTAACAGTCCCAGATTTTCGCTTAGCAGATTACAACATGCTTAGAGAACAACTATAATCTGTGGACCTAGGAAACGAAGAGAGCAATCATTATGAGAGCTTTCTAAACACTATACATGCTCCCCAAAGAACATTTATTCCATACAAAAAAATTAGATAGAATAGAAATGACCTGAAATGGATGAATAATAGGCTCAAATATCATTTAGGGCAAAAGAAAGGAATTTATAGGCGCATCAAAAGAGGTGAGGGCCATCTTATGAATCAATATATTGACATAAGAGGGACGTTAAAAAGGGGATAAGAAAAGCTAAACGGGACTACGAAATTAAAGTTGCTAGGGATTCGAAAACTAACCCAAAAGATTTTCCCCAGGTTTATAGAACAAAAGTTTGAGCAAAGATAGATCCCCTTAAAAATAACTCTGGGTATCTTACTGACAAGGAGAATAAAACGTATTCGATTTTTAATAAATATTTTCTCTCGGTTTTCATACAGAAAGACACTAACAACATCCCAATAATTAATTTTTATAGCGGGCCTGAGTAAGATAAATTATGTAGTGTTAGGTAAGACACATATGCAACAGTTAGGTATCTTTATTTCGAAACGTTTCGCCTACACAGTAGGCTTCTTCAGTCGAGTACAGAAAAGTTGATAGAAGCAGAAGAGACTTGAAGATAATGTAATCAGTCCATCACCCTTAAAGTTTTGAGGTGGTCAGTCCCTCAGTCTGGAGAAGAGTATTGTTCCATAGTCTGAAACAATATGGAGTTGAAGTGACAGGATGGAGCCTTATATACCACATTCTTACCTCTACTAGTGGCCTACATCTCACCTCCTGGCACTATATAAGGCTCCATCCTGTCACTTCAACTCCATATTGTTTCAGACTATGGAACAATACTCTTCTCCAGACTGAGGGACTGACCACCTCAAAACTTTAAGGGTGAGGGGCTGATTACATCGTCTTCAATCTTTTCTGCTTCTATAATTTTTCTTCCTCGACGAAAACCACTTGTAGGCAAACGTTTCGAAATAAAGATACCTAACGTTGCATATGTATTTTATACCTTTTAAAATTTTTTTGTTCATAAAATATGTAAATCAAGTTATAGGGAAGGTACTAAAAACCAAGTAACCAATTGAAACAAAGTAAATCCCCCCCCCCCCGAAAAATGGAACTTTGTGAACCTTAATAACATTTTCAAAATATCTTCAAACAGGTGTAGTGCCTGAATGTGGTTTAGATGGCCAATGTAATTCCATTTTTAAATCGGGGGAAAAATTATGCCCGAAAGCCGCCCCTTTTTCGTAGGAATTACAGAGTCACTTATAGCTGATTTTTATAAGAAGTCATCGTGTAACATTTTTTATTAATGATATGCAGCAGGATTCGCGAGGGGCCGTTCCTGCCTAAAAATTTTATTTTCTTCAATAAAGCTTTCGGGGCTTTGATCACGAAAAAGGGTTTTGGGTTTTATTGTTTTTTGGATTTTATAAGGCTTTTGATAGATACCTCACCAGAGATGGTAAGAAAGTAGCAGCCATGGCACGGAGGAAAAGTCTGTCAGGATCAGCCATGGCTCCCCAAAAAGGGAGGCAGACTGTGGTGGGGCTGTAACAAGTGGGTTTCGGGGTTTATTTTTGGGGGGGTCATGTTGTTTCTAATATATACAATGATCTTGACGAGGGAATTTTACAGTGATATGAGAAAATTCGCTAATGACACGAAACGGGTAGTTAATCGTTCAGACTAGATGTCAGGAACCAGGGATTTAGACGTCTAGTTCGTGGTAAAAAAAAGTGGGAAAAATGCAGTTCAATTTTTAAAAATGCGAGTTCTGAAGCTAAAAATGTTCATAACCCTAGCATTTATGAGCAAATAATGCAGAACTTAGTGTACAAATCGAAAAGGACTTGGGGTTAGGGTAACAGCAACCCTTTAAAACCAAGACAGCAATGTTAGCGTACGTAATAAGGCAAATAATTACTGGGCATTATATCAAAAAGGGTTAAGCAAAGAAGCCCCCAAGTTAATCTTCAGTTTTATACATCCTTAAAAGGGCCATTTTCAAAAGGATGAAAAATTCATTATAAAACACTCAGTGAAGAATGAAAAAAATTAATACATAACTTAGAAATCTTGCGAAAAAAAAGATTAAACCCCTTAAATTACATTCATTTTTAAGACAAGAATAAGGGGGATTTGATTGAATGAAAAAAGGGGAAGAGGGGTTTTAAAGGGGGGGGTTTGGGGAAAAAGGTTTTGAGGATACTCTCCAAGAGAGAGCCCCAGTAATGGATTAAAATTAGTACTTTAGATTTAAAAAAGGATTAGGAAAGTCTTTTTTGAAAATAGGGAGTTATGGTGGAACATCTCTATATGTTACGAAGCTAAACCCTTCATATTTTTCAAATACAAATACCCAATTTGCAAGAGTGTTTCATTCTTCAACTTGACATTTTTCTATATATTTACATAGCGAATCCTGCTCCCACAGCAGACTCTTTTGCCTTACTTTTTTTTTTATATTTACGATTTGTTCCTACCAATTTCCTGCCCTTGGATCAATTCGGAACTTTCCAGCCCTTTGGTACCACAAAACATGGTTTTTTTTCCGTCCTTGTTGGGGGAAAACCTCTAGCATTTCCTTTTAAGCCACGAATTTCTTTTCTAGTCCCTCAATTCTCCTTAACCTAATCTCAGTTGCTAAAGGGTTGATTTAAAACCCATCTTTAAAATTTTTTAGTTACCCGGAACAGAGAGCTCACGGGCACGTCTTCTTAGACTCCAGGTCAGCTCTCTATCTGATTATCGCATATAAGGTACCATTTTGTATCTGAGAATTTCAGATATGATTAATGTTGGTAAAAATTGCCGACAGTTGTTGGGTAAAGGAACAAGTGCAACTAATGAGTTTTTTTATTGTGGAACGTTTCACTCTCCAGGAGATTTATAACCCTTTACAAACATTACGGACACAGGGGTATTATGGGCTTAAGTGAAATGTAATACTAGGGGTAGAAAGTAAGAAAAATATAGTTGAGTAGTAGTAATAAATATTGTTCGGTGGTTAACGCTTCGATTCACAGGTGAGGGCCTGGGTTCGATTCCCACCAGAGTAAAACTTTGGGACGTTTTTCTTTCCACCTTTTCAGTTCCCCCTCAGTAAAAAAGGGTACCTGGGTGTTATCGACTGGGGTGGGCGCACCTTTGGGCCGACCTAAGGGGGCCTGGTCACAGACCGGGCCGCGGGGGGCGTTGAAACCCCCGGGAAACCCCTTTCCAGAAAATCCCGATAAAAACACTACTACAACTAATGTTACTACTACTACCTTTTGTAAAAAACCTCATCTAAAACCTTGTTTACCCTCTATGTCCATGTATTGTTTGTAAAGGCTTGACAGTGCCCTGGAGAGCGAAACGTTGTCAAAAAAAAAAAATTTACATTAGTTCCTGTGTACTTTTTTCCAACAATTTTCAAATATTTCGGATGGATAATAAATAGGTATACAAACACACACCACACACACACACACAAAATATATATATATTATATATTATATATATATTTATATATACATATATATATATTATACATATATAATTTTTATTATATATAAATAATATATATATAATAATATATTTAAAAATATAAATAAATATATATTAAAATAAATATAAATATAATATATATATAATATAAATATTATATATATATTATATTGTCCGTAAATGCAAAACTGGCCAATTACAAAAACTCATTTAAAAATTAAGTCCATTCCAAAAAATTCTTTATACGTCTAAAAATATATTTTTTTTATTAATTTAATGTAAAAAAATTTTTTTTGCACCAAAAGAAAATTACCTAACCTTTTTTATAACAAAATTTTTTTTGGGTAACCCACTAAATATATTTTAAATACGTTTACAGTAATTAGTACTAAACAAAAATAAAGAAATACATTTTTTTCGTTTGGTTTAGAATGATTTTTGCGAAATTATTGCACTGAAATTTTCGTTTTCCATATGGGAAGATGGGAAAGTTGTATTTAAGCCAAAATCGCAAATTTGCCTATTCGCACGAAAATATATATATACAAAAAATTATATATATATATTATATTTATATAATATATTATTATATATATATATATAAATATATAAAAACTATTAGAGGGTAGATGGGGTAATAGGCATAACAATGGGTCGAAGAGGTATGGGGGAGGTTTAAAAAAAGAGTGTTTGAGTGTTCAGCAGAAGTTTTTGGTTAAGGAAAAATTGGTGCAGGAGAGAAGAAGACGATTGGGGGAAAAGAGATGTAAAGAAATAGTAAGGGAGAAAAAGTTAGCATGTGAGAAATTTTTTACAAAATAGAAATAGCAAAGGGGGGAAGATATATAGGGAAAAAAAGAGAGGTTAAGGAAATGGGGAAGCTATGTAAAAAAAAGAGCAAAGAAGAGTGGGGGGGATTTATCACAAATTTTGTTGAAAATAAGAAAAATTTTTTTGGGGTGTGATTTAAAAGTTAAAAACCTAGAGAACAAATGGGATTTTTTCGTTTAAAAAAAGGGGAGTAAGTTATTAAATGGAGAGTTAGAGGTATTGGGAAAATGGAGGGGAAATTTTGAGGAATTGCTAAAAGTTTATGAAATGGAACTGTGTTTTTGTGTATAGGGGGAAAAGGGGGAATAACACTTTTAGGGGTGAGGAAGAGCCCGTTGTAGTGTGGGGAAGTTCGTGAGCAGAGGTAAAAAAAAGGGGGGAAGGCAGCTGGGGGTTGATGGGAAAAAGATAGAAATGTTAAAAGCAGATGGGATATAGTTTTGGAGTGGTTGGGGCTATTGTTTAAAAAAAGGGGATGGAAAGGGGATTGGCAAAGCATGCATGTTCCTTTGTAAAAAGGCAAGGGGACAAAAGAGAGTACAAAATTATAGGGGGAAAAAAGTCTGTTGAGTATACCCGGTAAGGTATGGTAGAGTTTTTTGAAAGAATTAAGAGTAAAACGGAGAAAAGGATAGCAAAAGAACAAGGGGGGGGGTTTAGGAAAAGGGAGGGGGTGGGGACAGGTGTTTACATGAAACATAAAGGAGCAGTATTTAGATATGGTTAAAAAGGTTTTTTGGATTTATGGATTTGGAAAAGGCGTATACAGGGTGGATAGGGGGGGAAAAGTTGCGGGGTGTTTTTAGGTGTAAAGGTTAGGAGGTAGGTTTCGAAAGCAGTGAAGAGTTTTTACCCAGGATAGTGAGGCTCAAGTTAGAGTTGTAGGAAAAAGGGGGATTATTTCCCAGTAAAAATAGGCCTTAGACAAGGATGTCTGATGTCACCGTGGTTGTTTAATTTATTTATGAGGGGTTTGAAAAAATAAATGCAGTGTCCTGGGAAGAGGCTGGATTTAAAAGATAAACACACATAAAGAGGAGTTGTCACAGTTTTCTCTTTGCTGATGACATGTCTCATGGAGATCGAAGAAATTGCAGAGGTTGGGGGATGAAATTTGGGGGGTATGTAAAAGAAGAAAATTTAAATGAATACAGGAAAAAAGTAAGGTTATGAGGATTACAAAAAGATTAGGTGTTGAAAGATTGGATATCAGATTGGAGGGAGAGAGTATGGAGGAGGTGAATGTATTCAGATATTTGGGAGTGGACGTGTCAGCGGATGGGTCTATGAAGGATGAGGTGAATCATAGAATTGATGAGGGGAAACGGGTGAGGGGTGCACTTAGGAGTCTGTGGAGAGAAAGAACTTTGTCCTTGGAGGTAAAGAGGGGAATGTATGAGAGTATAGTTTTACCAACGTTCTTATATGGGCGTGAAGCATAGGTGATGAATGTTGCAGTGATGAGAAGGCTGGAGGCAGTGGAGATGTCATGTCTGAGTGCAATGTGTGGTGTGAATATAATGCAGAGAATTCGTAGTTTGGAAGTTAGGAGAAGGTGCGGGATTGCCAAAACTGTTGTCCAGAGGGCTGAGGAAGGTTGTTGAGGTAGTTCGGACATGTAGAGAGAATGGAGCAAAACAGAACGACTTAAAGCGTGTATCAGTCTGTAGTGGAAGGAAGGCGGGGTTGGGGTCGGCCTAGGAAAGGTTGGAGGGAAGGGGTAAAGGAGGTTTTGTATGCAAGGGGCTTGGACTTCCAGCAGGCATGCGTGAGCGTGTTTGATAGGAGTGAATGGAGACAAATGGCTTTTAATACATTTGTGAAGGGATTCAGGGAAACCGGCAGGCCGGACTTGAGTCCTGGAGATGGGAAGTACAGTGCCTGCACTCTGAAGGAGGGGTGTTAATGTTGCAGTTTAAAAACTGTAGTGTAAAGCACCCTTCTGGCAAGACAGTGATGGAGTGTGTGATGGCGAAAGTTTTTCTTTTTCGGGCCACCCTGCCTTGGTGGGAATCGGCCAGTGTGATAATAAAATATATATATATATTAATATATATATATATATATATATATAATATATATATATAATATATATATATAAGAGAGAGAGAGAAGAGAGAGAGAGAGAAGAGATAAGAGAGAGATTTTAAAGGCGCTTTCGACCGACCATGGCACCGAAGACCTTGCAACAGGAAGCACTTTAAAGTAAACCTCTAGAGGTTTCTCAACAAGAATTCAATCGGTGCCATTGTTCCTCAGAAAATGTCCTTGGGCCATTGTTAGGTAATGTCTACTACAATAACCCCTTCAACTCATCCCAGAAACCCAGGCAATGCAGCGACTGTAACTCTGACATTTACTTATGCGAAAGGGAAATGCAAGCTGCCTTAGTTCACGTCATCAGCTTACAGCTGGTATACAGCCTGGGAAAAACATGGACCAATTGGGAAAGAAGGGGTTGAACTATTGTAATGTGGAGCGTGGAGAATGAAAGGGAAAGTGTTGGCCCGGGCCCGGGGGGAGAGATATTCTTGTGGAAAAAATTAAAAATATGTATTTAAATCTTAAAACTAGATAGAGTAATAGCTGGACAGTAGAAATTAAAAAATTTGTACAGGAAAAATAGGGAAAAGTTATTTCTTTATTATAAATATCATTAGAAAACTTGAAAAATAGAAACAGACAAACACTAATACTTGTTGAAAATGTCAATTCAAGAGAGACTTAACGGAGGGAAGTTGGGATATTGTTTAACAAACTTTGTCACCCACACTTGCCCCAGATCTCAGAACAGGAAGCAGCCTAACAACAAGTGCAACCCTGGCATCTTTCTCAAGAACCCAAATTTTAATTTGAGATCACATTCCTAGAATATGTCTGCATTTTTTACAACAAATACACAATGATGAAATAATGTGGTTACCAATTTAACGCGGCACAGAAAATAGTTCCAAATTCAATACATCCTTAATTATATCTCATAAAAAAACATTAAAATATTTAACTCTTGGGGAATTTCTCCAGAATAGCCCTCGGCCCTTAGCCCCAAGTTCAGCCCTGAGGGAAAAAAAAATCGGATAAATAATTTGGTTTTTTAAAAAATTTTTTGCTGGCA